>JAQQZU010000039.1:6548627-6586460 GCA_030068025.1 Parauchenoglanis punctatus
TATTCTCTATTTTTATTTTGTATTCTAATTTAGTGTTTATGGGTCGGGCACTGCAAATACATTTCACTGCATGTCGTGCCATGTATGATTGTGTATGCGACGTATATGTAAAATTTGAATTTGAATTTGAAATGCTTTGCAATTTACCATATCATTACTACTTTACCAGACTTGCTAACCTTTATGTATTTTGCATAGGAGTATGCAGATATGAGCTGCCATTCAAAAAATACAGCTATAGTATCTGTATATACTATTGTAGATCTGTAGAGATGTAGATCTAATATAAAAAGCACGATTGCTAATCCTGTATCTTATCAGCTGGTCTCATTTGATGTCTGGAGTGGTTAAATATGGAATCGTAAAGATGACTCTGTTGACCAGTTGTGAACATCATAACAGTGTCATTACGGTGAAAAACAGGTTATTTGACATTGAAAAACTTTTTTTTTTATCTTTTGTGAACATTATTATTATAAATATATGTATATGTATGTAAGTATTATGTTTCTGTATATGATATATACAGTAGGGTCAGGACCACATTGAAAATCAGGTATTTTTTCATTAATAGTGAATTTTGAATTATTAATAAAGTAGTTCAATGCCCTGAAGAGTTGATATTCATGATTCTGCACTATTTAAAATCTCCATTTAAATGTAAGCAAATTAGTGATATTGACTGTGCTAACTTAAAAAGGTCAGATTTTCCTGATGCCTACTCTCTTCTATTGAAGAATATTTTCAGATGACACAACAATGGATTCGATCTAAAATTGATCATTAGGTTTTGCACAAATCTGCGGAGCCCATGTCAGCTCGAGTGTAGGCGATCATTAAAGTAAAAAAGGGGACATATTGTAAGCCATACTAAAAACCTCTGAAATTCATGTAAATATTCCCAGGATTCTACTTTTCACTCAAATTGTTGTCAATAATATAATTTATAAATGAAAGTTTTGTATTAAAATGGACCAAAAAAATATGGCTGTAGGAACTAAGTGGCAAATCTATCACTAATGATAATTAGGTATTTGAGTAATGAGATATTACCTAATAGAGTTATTAGAGTGATTTTCTCCTGTTCTAGGAGAAAATGTTTCATACAACTACTTATAAGTTCAGCATGTCAGCTTTTCTAATGTCTACTTTTTTTTTTATTTTGACTAAACCAGATGAGTGGCACTTTTTTCCCCACCTAAGTGCCTTGTGGTTGCTGTAAAGCTCCAGTTTTTCCCATAGAGAAGTGATCAGTGAAAGCACTATATTGAAATGGTACTGAGTTTTTACAAATCCCCCTTCCCCCTTCAGTTGGACTACACATAAATCCTATTCCGTAGACAGGTCTGCACTACTGTTGTTCATTAAAGCTGGAGACTGATGCTCTAGAGACAGTGCTTTGTTTCTGAATGGCACTACTGAAAACTGTCACCTAATATCCAACACTATTATTTCATAGTCTCTCTCTTTTTTTACTTAAACAATCTCAGCATCTACTGCAAAATGAGTCAAACCTATATGCCCTGCAAATCCTCGCACCTAAACAGGAGGCAATGTCTCTTCAAGAGCAACAAACATGCCTGTCTGAACTGAAGGATCACACAGTGCCAAGAACAACATCAAGGAAAGGCCTATGGGAAACAAATTAACCTCCCATAAGCTTACTGTCTTTCACAAACAGCCTAATTATTACCTGTGTGGAATGTGCAATCATATCAGTCAATAAGAGTAAATAAGCACACGTTAGATATAATTAATGGTGTTTTCACAGATGTGTTGAGGATGCAAACATTTTAATTAATTCAGTCACGGCTCTTGCAGTCAATTAAATATAAATAAAGTGGAACATGCTATTGGCACCGTCAACCTTGACGCATTTAGTTTGCTATATGAAATGAAGGTGCAGTATAATAAGAACTTAATGTAGATTATTTAAACTCATTTTGCATAATTATTCAATTATGATGGTCTATGCATTAAAAACTAAACGTGGGATGCTGTTTCTTCTTAAGGTAGAAATGAAAAGCAATATCAAATAATGTGAAATGATGATTTGTTCATCATTATGTCTGACTTTATGAATATGCAAAATGACAAGTAACAAAACACCTGGAACAATATATTAATATCAAGGAAGTAATAAGTAGTAGGACCACACATTTCCTTCAGAACTGCTTTAAACCTTCATAAGATGTTGTCATAAAAAACCTGAATGGCTTGTGTTGGAATGTTGGGACATTTTTCAAGAAAAAGAAATCGTCCAAGTGTTTGAGGGGTGAATGAGTGGACACACACACACACATAAAAAACACTCACACATAAAAAGTGTGCACTCCTTTACCTAAAACTCTGCACATTTTGCATCTCACATTATATTCGGATTAGCGCTGCTCTGTCTTGTTTTTGTCTTGTCTCATGTCTGCACTGGTTGCATATTTGTACACTTTGCACTTTATGTTGTTTTTGCCATGTCTGCACATGTTTGCACACATGCACTTTATGTTGTCTTCTGTTGTCTACTGTTACACACATGCACCTTTTGTACTTTTGTGTTGTCTTGTATGTAGCACCTTGGTCCTGGAGAAACGCTGTCTCATTTCACTGTACACTGTATTACATGTATATGGTTGAAATGACAATAAAAGCCACTTGAACTTGAACTTGAACTTGATATTTACTTCAGATTCTTTGCTCAACAAAATCACCTAGAATTGTCTCATATTTGTAGGCTGGTGTATGACCATGAGAAGCAAATGGCATTGCTTGGTTTGTTTTCTCCAAATATAAATCCATCTAGATGTAGGAAATATAGTGAAAGTTGATTCGTTAGACCACATTACTTTGTTCCATTGGATAAAGGTTCCATTGTTCCTCCACCTTACATTGAGTTTCCTAGACAACATACAGTTTTTACTGAGGTTGCATCATAGTGCTGAGAATATATCGTAAATCTAACCCTGTCAGTCACAGAGTTCTGACTACTGTTCTTGACATTCATGTTGCTATAACTTTTGATCCTGATTTGCTTAAAACATTACAGCCTCTGTCAACTTCTTTTTCAGAATTTGCTTCTTGCTAACAGCTTTAACGATTGTGGTGACTTGACTATTGATGAGGGAAAGAACTCTTCAGTTAGGGGAGTTCTAAATTTCTGCCATTTTCTTCTGGCTGATTTGAGAGGGTGGGGCTATATATCTGGTATGAGTGAAAGGACCAGTCAGAATTATTTACTCAGCTTTAGCCCAAGCACAGAAACTAAAGTGACTAATTTGCTGCTCACTGCAGTAGCTTTCTGTCTGAATAGGAGCAAAAATGTATCTAGTTTTTAGCATAATATATGCACTGTTTTAAAGTTAAATGGAACACTGGTGTGTTTTTTGTGTGGTTCATTTAGGCAGGAAAGAACACAGCATTGCACTGGATCAAATCAAACAACCAGAAACTGAGGTGGTGAGAGACTGAGGTGGTCTCTGGCCGCTTCCAAGGGAGGTTCGAAAGCAATTTAACTCTGAATCGAGCCAACTCCAGGAAGTGAACCAAACATGTGGTGTATTATGGGCTGCAGACAGCTTTTTTTGTAGATGTTTGATAATAAACAGTGGATCTACAGACAAATTGTATTGAACTAGTTATTTACATAATTAGCTAATAAATGAGTTATGTGGTATTTCTGGCCAGTGGACGAATTAGGTCATTTTCAGCCCTAGATGTCCATCAGCCAAAGTTCATTTCATTTTTGGTTCCTTCAATTATGTTCAATGTGAAACTATCCAAAGCAAATAGTAAACGTTACTCTGGCTTGGAATCAGCAAGGGGAAGCACGGTGGTGCAGAGGTGCAGTGGTTAGCACCTCACAGCAAGAAAGTTCTAGGCCAGCTGGAGATTTCTGTGTGGAGTTTGCACGTTCTCCCCATAACTGCATGGGCCTTGCTCTGTGCTCCCACAGACATATGGATTAGGCCAACTGGCTGCTCAAAAATGTCCATAGGCATGAGTGGTTGTTCATCTCTGTGTTAGCCATACGATAGATTGGTGACCTGCTCTGTGCACACCCTGCCTCTCACCCAACGGGTTGCTCTTCCCCGTAAGCCTGACAGATAAATAGGATGGATGGAAGAATGAACTCAGCAAAATGAATAATTGGTGCCCCTAGTGTAGTAGTTTACATCGGGTAATGGTGAGTAATTGATTGCCACAATCTGTCACGCCCACACATGATAAGCTTTTGTAGCATTTAGATATATGATAAGATAAAGATATATGATTAGATAAATTTGTTATGTATAAAATAAATTAGTCAGGGATATGTATTTCTTAAATCTGCCATTGATAAATGATTATTATTATGCACCTAATTAAATATTTGAATTCATGGTCCCTGGGGTTTTAAATACTGTTTTATTGTTTTTTGACTGATGCACCTGTAATTTGGTCTATTTGGCACTCTGGTATTTGCCTCACATTGTTGTGAAATTTAAAATATCAAAGTGTTAGTTATCCCTCTAAATGTGGAGTCACATGAGTCTCGAATAATTATCACATATATAGATTGATTGTGCTGTGTGACTGTGATTTGTGGCAAAGCAGACCTGAAAAAAAAGTCTAGACAGACCCCATAGGGTAGTGAACTAAGTCTCCCATCAGAAACAAAGCATGCAAGACAGAGATAGCTGCAAAGAGGAAATAAATATGAGCAAAATATTTAAAAACTACCCTAAATTACTTTAGGTCTGTAATTCTAATACAATCCATCCATCCATTATCTATACTGCTTATCTGTCAGGGCTGCAGGGAAGCTGGAGCTAATTCCAGCTGGCTTTGGGTGAGAAGCAGGGTACACCCTGGATAGGTCACCAGTCTATGGCAGGGTCTAACACAGAGACGAACAACCATTCACACCTATAGGCAATTTATAGTAGCCAGCTGACATAATCTGCATGTCTTTCTCTGTGAGAGGAAACCAGAGCACCCAGAAGAAACCACACAGGCATGGCCACAGGAAGAACATGCAAACTCCACAAAGAAAGGCCCCAATTAGCTGGCAGGTTAGAACCCAGGACCTTCTTGCTGTGAGACGACAGTGCTAACCTCTGCACCACTGTGCCGCACTTCTAATACAGTCATGTAACATTATTTACAATATCACATTTGTCTAGCATTGTTCAGTGAAGCGAGCTTAATATTTGGTGAATATGAATTGAGAAATGGTTGAGAATGAACAGAATGGCTGACCCCAGACCAGTCCAAGTAATCTACTGAAAAACATGCTGGAACAGTTTGAATAGTTTGGACAGTAATAAAACTTAGGCAAGCTTATAAATTTGCAGCTAAATTTATTGTGAGTTATGCTTTGAAGGTGGCTCTCAGGGCCAATCAATGTGTTAATAGTATGAGGTGGACCTGGATTGGGTACGATGGGAAACAGATGCTGGAACTTGTACTAGACTTGTGCAGGAATACAGCATCTCTTGATCTAGTGTGCTCTTGAGCTAGACCCTCAAATCACACTCTTTTGGTCCTGAACATCTGGCCAAATACAGAGCAAAATTTGATCTCATATGTGCTTCAACTTATAGACCTATTCACTTATCCTCCTTTTCTCTATGGAAATGTGATGTTGTTGTCTATCCTGAATAGCTTTTGACCTCCTGTGATCATTCTTGTGTTGCTCTATTATAAAGGGAAACAATAGGAAATGTGGCAAGGGACAGGCGAATGCTAATGAACTTGTACCATCTGTGCAATGTTTCCAAAGGTCAAATCTGACTGGTCTGCCAGACAGTCAAGCTCAGTCCTTTAATGCTACAGTTTAGATGTTGGAAATACTACATTCTTCAGCTGTGATGGGTTCTAATTTCCCTCTTATCTTCATGGGAAAGCCCACTTAATCTGTCGGTCATTTAACTCATTAGTCATGGTAGATTAGATAAAGTTGCTCTGCATAATACATTATTTTTATTAGATGTGCATGTTTGTAACACAGCAAAATGCATCAATACACTCACACTTTCCATCTGGCTTTCTCCACTACAGGTATTTTCCTGCATCGTGGGGCCCTCAGCTCAAATAGAGCGGCCCTGGCACCTGGAGAAAAGCTTTCTGCAAGAGATCAGATAAAAGAAGGAATCAGACCCCACTGAAATATTTACCAAATGTGAATCACATTCGTGTAAGAGGCAGACAATGGCAGCAGCATGACTTGAATTTGATGATCTCAAGTGTATGTGCGATGCTCTTGGAAAAAAAGGTGAGTATTACATGAGACAGAAAAAGATAAGCCCCTTGAGCATGGAAAATATTTTGATGTAGTCCTGAAAATCCTTTAAAATCCCTGCCAATGGAAACGAGTACCTCAGGATGATCTCTGTCATACAGAGGAATCCATATAAAACTTTATGATATCTTTATCCTACACCATGATCCATGCACACTGGACTTGTTTCTCTGCCAAATTCAGACAAGTTATGCAAGAACTCGTAATAAGCACTTCAAAGTATGAGCATACTCAACGCTCTCACTACAAGCTGTTCTGATCTTGCCCAAATCACAGTCAGTGCTGAATGCCGTTCAGGAAACTCTAATAACTGAGATTGAATGCTTTTTGTGCCATTCCATATCTGTAACAAGTGGCTTTCCATGCTATAGTTGGGAACCACATTACTGGCTGAACATGTTTGATTGAACTCTCTTGAGATTGAATTGGCCAGACTCAGTATGTTTGGCTTTTGAAGGCATTATTTGGACTTGGAGATGGTGTGTCCTCTATATTTAAGTTCTCTGCTTTCCTTTGCCCACAACTTTTCACAAAGTAAATACACAGGATAAAGAAAAACAAGACATCAGAATACCATGAACTTACAAAACAGGGATTTAAGTTGAAATCAGAAAAAACAATAAAAGTCCTTTAAGTCAAGCCTGCTGAGGGCCAGAGATTGGGATTCTCTGCATGAGCTTCTGTGTAAAGCCCTGATCGTGTCCCAGTTGTAGAAGACATCTTGTCAAAGGCTTCTTCCCTGTTGGGTGCTCCATTTTTGTTTTAGAAGTGTCCACCAGCATGCCCATCAAGGGAAATAAAGCTTTCCTGAGCTTGTTTGGTTGTAACCACCAACAATGTCTTTTAAAACTTCTTTCAAGTTCGTCTTTGCTTTCTTTCTTGGTGATAAAATCGAAAACTATCAAGCTGCAAAAAAAAAACAAAAAAAACCCCACAAGTGTATTGACTGTAGGTAGAAGCTGTGAGCACATTATCTCATGAGAGCCTATGGCTTAGTCCATATCTTGGAAATGAAACAGAAACTCTACTTGGCTGATAAATAAAGTTACAAGCTATCCCGTTCCTCATTCACTCTTCACCAACTCAGTTTTGTTGGTGTAATTTGTTTCAGATCATGCCCAGATAAAACTAATCAATGGGGAAATGGTGTGTGAGCATCCCTGCTGAAATATGAAATATGTACACACATGATGTATTAATATTTATGAACACCAATGTAAATATACATTATTAGCTCTTGCACATTTTAAAATAAACAGCATGAAACTTGGCCCAAATGTACAATGGTCTGAATATTGAAATATAAATAATCAGATGTCAAAAGATGTGGAATTTGCTTGTGAGTCATACACACAGACTTCACAACAGTTTTAATGGTTATCTCTGTACTCTACTTGATAACACACACACACACACACACACACAAACTACTTTGCTTATACAATCACATCCACATGTCATTTCCGGTTTGATTAGTTGCAGCAAAACATAAATTGTTAGTGAGTAGGACTCTTGTTCTAAAGAAATTGATATTTAGCCTCAAACGAAATGATTTTGAAAACAACTAATTAGTATTTCCTCCTCCCCCTTTTAAAGAAATACAGCTTAATTGTTCTGATTGGGCTTGGAGTACTTGTGTACTCTACATTTGATTTAGCACCTTCAATAACACAGAAACCAAGGTGAAGAGTGGGCTGTCCAGTACATCATGGTCTTTCACAACTTGTGAGCTAAAATGAACAAACAAGCTTCTTAATATCTCAGTCACTGGGTATGTACAGTGAATTGTATTGCTAATTTGGAATGTTATTTGTTTGCATCATGCATTCATGGATTTTCTATTACATGCCATGAACAACATTTCAGCCCTTTGGAAGGGAAAGTAATAACTACACAGAACAATGGCTATTATCTTCAGAAAGCATTCATTATAAACTCTCAGCTATACAGCAGATTGCTCTTTTGAGCCAGAATACCACCATGACATATAACACAGAGGCAACAGTGCAAATATTTAATTTGATTAGGGCAGAGTGTCAAACTCTACTTCCTGGAAGGCCAGAACACTGCCAAAAGCAGCTAATCAGCCAATTACCAGTGCCTTCATGAGCTGAATGTGGTGTGTTAGAAGGGAAAAACACAAACCTTGACCGTATTCTGTGTTAGGGGAGCTTATTAATGATTGTTGGCAGGATCAGTATTATCCTGAAATATTTCATTTTAGTATCAAAACTAAACAATGAAATATTATTTTGCAACTAGGATAGGATATTTGTCCTTTAGAAATTGTCACATTTTTAAAAAGGGATTTAATTAGAACTTTAATTATATAAAACTTCATATTTCCTTATTATAGTTTACCAGAGAGTAATGCCAAAGAGTGACAATGTGTGCAGGCAATTACACATTTGTCTGTAAAATTTTCAACACCCAAATCTTAAATATCTCTTATTTTTTAATAATAGTATCATTTTGAGCTTTTGAAACCAAATAATTCTTATTTAGATGTCATTTTTCTTCTTCTTAATAAATACTCCTTTGTTCTTTTATCTCAGTAATCTTGAGATCTCCTCTTTTTTAAATTAGCATTTGTCACATTATTATTGCATGCTGTGTGTGACATTGTTTTGGCTTTAGGCACACTCCTTACTCTTGCCTTAGTGTGCTTCTCTCGCAGTATAAATGGGGAACGAGCTGAAATGGACCGGCTGTTTTTCCAGTTTTTCATCAGCGGCACTAGTAAATTCAGAAGGTTTCTGGCTCCTTCATGTGGTGGCTCAGGGAATGTCCATCAACCTTATGTTGGAATTAAAGAACAAACTAAAATCAACTGGCTACCAAATAGGCCATTTTAGTCTGACTGAGATCTCTGTTATTAACATGTCTATATTTAATGGAACAAAGCAGAAGTGAAAAGTTAATTTATTTGTATGTAGTTGGAGTTTAGATGTCTGTATGGATGTTTATTATATGACCCATGTTTTACTATTAAATTAATGTATTCACTTTATATTTGAATGTAATACTGAGGTTAATGCACTATTCCCTAGTTTGAGCTTGCGAAAGCCTTAGTATAGGATTTAATTTGAAGGCCTTGGTCACTTAGGTGAAGATTCATTTCACTCTTAAGTGAAATGTGGCTCAACACTAATTAGAAGGAAGCAGAGTAAAAATAATGTAAAAAATGTTTAGTGGCTATAGTAATATTAGCTGCGCCATAATTTTGAATCAAAATCATATTCACTTTAAAGACTCTTGATTGTGGCTGGAAACATTCTTTTCCCTATGTTCTCCAGAAACTGATGTCAGTTTGCCTTTCATTCTGTCTCAAAGTGTTTTAGCATCCTGACACTTCTCATACTACAGCTTGTGACGTCGGTAACTTCTTCATTTAGTGAATAAAAAAGGAACAAATAGACTTGAGCCATGACTCAATACTCACTACATAGGAAACAACACATGTCTCTTTCTCTCTCTCTCTTTTTTTTTAGCTGGGGACGAAACATTTCCTTGCAAAATTGTCCATAAAGATCACAGGCTAAACATAGAAAAAGTTAATAACTGTTGACGGAAAGTTTTCCATGGGAAACTCACCATGTTATGCCGTGTGTAGTTTACAAATGAAACAAAAATAACTTTGTATGGAACAGGCATGTATTTATTTGCTTGCTTAGAAGAAGAAGCCCTTATTTGTCACATATGCATTAGAGCACAGTGAAATCCTTTTCTTCTCATATCCCAGCTTGTTAGGAAGTTAGGGTCACAGAGTCAGCCATGATATGGCACCAAGGAGCAGAGAGGGTTAAGGGCCCAACAGTGTCAGCTTGGAGGTGATGGGGCTTGAACCCCCTGACCTTCTGATCTGGAACCCAGGGCCTTAACCATTGAGCCACCACTTCCCATAGTTTTTTTTGGTTCACCATAGTTTGCTTCATTAAGCAAGGAATAATGGGGTGTGCTTTAATAGGAAAATAATCAATAACAGCATAGTGTGATGTGTCATGATATCAAACAGAGTGACTGCTACCACCCTGAAGGTGAAACAAGTTCCTATTATCTCTTGCACCACAGCAACTATAAAGACTTGATTCCTTACAGCTCCTCTCTCTTGAAGGTCATAAAAAGGCAGCTTATCATGTTACAGAGAAACTGCAAAAAGTGCAAAGTCTTTTATCCTGAAGACTGGAAACTGAAAGTTTCTGCTTTATGAAGCACTCAACACCTTCCAGCCAATCCGAAATAAGAATTCAGTGTTGCTGATATTCCACATTAAACTCAAGTTTTATAAACAAATGCAAAGATACACAATTGACTAGATACTGTAAACTAGAGCCTACCGATTCTCATTTAGTGTAATATGTATCCCCTGACATGTTACCAGCTGTGTTGTGTGCTTGTCCACTCTGGTTAAGTCATTATGTGTCATGAGAGAGTTTGCAAAAGGCCTCCAATCCGTCTGTTTTGGAGCCAGTCCTGGAAAAAAGAATCTTTATACTATGAGTAGAATGTGTTTCACTTTTCGGTATTTTCCTCGTAAAATGTGTTGCATTTATGAGGTTTCAGAGAAAGATCGACTTTAACAATGAGTTACAAATCATTATATGTCCATTAATGCTGGATTAGGAATGAATAGAACATGTACTTTAGTCAAAACACATGCAAAACAGAGAGAGATGGAGAACAGCCATATACAATCTTCAAACAAAAGAGCGGATAGGACTAGCGATGCCCATTCCCAGGCCTCAGGCATCGTGGATCATATATTTGACAAACCACTTTCCTATTTCAGTTTAAATGTTAAAATTGTTCTCATGGCAATGTAGGGCTAAAGTCAGTTTCATTTAGGACTGGAATGTGAGTGCTGTGCTTAGGATTGCAGTAAATACTTTGGCTCGCTCTGTGGATGTTGACCCACACCCCAAAGGCCACGAGACCAGCGAAGAGCTCCCACCCTTCTGTAATAACAGACATGTGTGACACTGATCAGTACTCTAACTAACTTCGTTCATGTTCTTTAACTGGATGTAGTGGTGTAAGGTTCTTAGCAAAGGTCAGACCCCATTCAATTTCAGTTGAACAACCGTCTTTCTGTCTTTCAGCATTTTTCAGCAAAAGGTAAGTAATGCAACTGTTCATGATCATGATTTGTTAAACAACCACAAAAGCAGGAAATGCTGCAAGTCATCATGATGGTAGGTGTCCATCATATGTTGCCCTGCGTCGTAACTGCATAACTCTCCTTTCTCTTCCGAGATTTTTCTTCCAATCAGGAATTTTATCAATTGGTATTTAATATATATCTCAGAGCAGCTGAAGAGATGCAGTAACCTTCTCAATTCTCTTTAACGTGCTAGCTTTAGGATTGACCTACAATAATACTTTTGATTAAAAGCTGCTCTAGTCAACTGTTTATGAACAGTTAAAGCCATTGTGGTGCAGATCTTTGATCCAGCCTATCAGTTACACATCTAGCTAATTCTACAAACAGACTGAACCCAGCTGTCGCTTTGGCAGTATAAGTGAATGCTAGGGATGCCGTCCATACATTTGGACACCCCAAATGAGGGAAGGAAAAATACATCAAAATTTGTAACTTGTTTTTTATCAATACTATTTTAATACTACTATTTCTAAATATTACAAAAAAAGCCCACAACAACATGACTGCATAGCCTATTAAATCACTCTGGCACACTCAATCCTGCTCTGCTCTTACTTACCTGCTTGTGGGGGAGGGGTGAGTGACCTGAACTAGTGAGTGATACTGACCGTGAAAGGTGATATGATTAACATCAGTAGCGTAATACTGGCCTTAAAGGTCCACTAGGTAGGATTCAGCCACTCGAATTTGCCTTCCTTACCCCTCCCTTTCCAAGGTGACGGTGGCCATCCGCTGCCCGTAGCGTACTTCCATTGCTAAGTAATAAGCATGATTCTTCCATTCTAATTAATAAGCATGATCCTCCATTTTTCAAAAATTGAGTTCTCAAACTTGTTAGCCAGCACCAGCAAACACTGATTCCTCTTCGTCCTGGCGCTTCCTTAGGGATTCACGCTGCCACAAAAATGTGAAACCTGGAAGGCGCACTCTTGAGGTTTGTCCGTTCTGGGCTGCTGTTGCAACGTAACATGGCACCTCCATAGAGGTGGACCCACGGCCTATGTAGATATAAAGGGCTCCTTATAAGCTTACGAAAACACAACAATTCATAGATACAGGTAATTATACACTAATGAAAACATACTTATGGATTCCATAATTATATTGTGGAATATATACCATTAACATTTCTGTTAATAGATACCATCAAAATCCCAAAAAAAGTAGAGAAGGTGAGGAAAAACAGGAAAAAGGCAGAGGTCACGTGATGAATGAATAGTTTATCTAGTGTATGGTAGTTACCATTGGGGCAGTGTTATTAGCTTAATTTGGACGATTGTAATGTTTGCTAATTTAATAAAGAGTTAAATGCATTAGGGAAATTTGGAAAGATTATTCAGGTTGTAGGTTCATGGTGTTGGTTCAGGCAAAATGAGACGGGAGCCAAGCTTGCGACAACTCAAATGTGTGTTTTATTTTTAACTTTCACTTTTCAGTGATTTCAATACGCTCAGCTACTCGTTAGCGTGCACACACACCTCCATGCTGCTCAGCTAACTCTCCCTGGTTACCAGCTCATCTCCTCTGAACGCACACAGACACATAGGCCTAATAAATTACCTGAAATAAGCTACAGGTGAGAACCATCACTCATTACCTGCTGGTTCAACCTTTCTCCTCTCCGTACACAGTTGACCCTCGACCTCACAGGAAACACACAGGTGTTTGGGGCATAACTTTCAACATAATTTTGAGAACCATGTATATATTAACTGCAACTGTAATGTTCTAGATCATGACATTTCTGAAATGAGAGTGTGTTTATCTTTGTGGAGGGAAGGTTGGATGAAGTGTGTGAACGTGAAACGTGGACTCTTTCAGTGACTAAATCTGTTCCAAAAACAGCCAATACCAATTGTGGTGACTTTTACAATGACTTTAACTAGGGGTTACCTTAAAAACCTCAAAAGCAATTTTTAAACCAATTTTTTTCCTTCCACCTTTAGTCATTGCCTGATTAAGTTAATTTCCCCTAACTGGGGTGAATGAAAGCCAACATGTTCATCTTCTGAGATGTGAAACTGAACATCATTTCTTCATAACCCTCTGATCATGTAATGTCACATAGCAGCTAAATGTACATTGAAGTAGAGCATCATATACTTTTTTTGTGAACAAGCTATTATAAACTAGCATCACACTAACATAGAGAGAGAGTAACAAGACCATCCTCCTGACCATCCAATGAACAAGATCTGTTGTACTCTTATGGTCTTCAAGCCATGGAAGCGATTTGAACTTGTAATCCTCCAACAACAGGGCCAACCCACAAACAGGATAACACATGAACTGGAGTCCGTAGCAAAACCCATGGGGTGTCTGTGGCATTGTTTCAGCAGTACCAGATTGGACCTTTGCTTCAATGGTGGAAACAGAATCAAAAAGCATTAACTAATGTTCACATTTGTCCTAAAAACCTCACACCTAATCATCACTGTGTGAAGTCAAAAGTGGATTGCCTTGCATTGGCTGCAAAAGTTCAACGATTCCTCATCTTTGCCCTTGCCTGAGGTACATTAACACATTAACCAGGCATTGCTAGACATATCTGTCAGCTCTCTGGTTCACTTCTCCATTTTGATTGTGTTCGATTAACTGTGCACAATGTGAGCTGAGAGTGAGGAAAATGAAGGGAAACAGATGGAGCACAGACTTTATGGATCCGTTGCTATAAGCAATGGAAACAAAAGCGACTGTGTCCCTTCTTCAGTAGTTAGCCGTCATTTAAGCAAACCACAAAGCGTCATTTGCATCTCAGAGGTTAATGTGACACAAGAGTTTCACTGTTCTGAAGAACAATAGATGGCTGAAAGCATGGTGAAAGGTGGGCACTGAAACCCAAACTAGATCCCCCACTTCACTACCAACTAAAATTTTAGTGGTCAGTTTACCCATTGCTTGAAAGTACATTATACTGACTGAGAATAACAGATCTTACCTTTAGGTTTAAGTGTGCATTCATTTAGTCTTGTTGTTAGTAACTTTATTCGCTACATCAGATCAGGAATGTCGCACACAAGCAATGAAACTTAAAATGCAGAAGTTCTGCTGTCATGAATGACATCTTTAGATGGCTAAAATAACACTGTAAATATAGCTGATCACATGTCCTTCTATAACATTCCTATAAAGTTCTCCACAATCACTGTAAATCTGACAGAAGCATACAGACAAACCACAGCTTTTCTACCTTACTTATAACTGAGCTTTTATAGACATTTTCAGCCTTTGCCTCATAAGTGCATGAGTTAAATAACAACTACTGAATGTAGTCCCTTGAGTTTTAAATGACACTTTCCATGCCATGCACTGCAAACCATAAAATAGCATGTTTGTACACAAATTCTGTTCACCACCCACTATTCATAAGCGCACCAATAGCGCTTCAGTCCGCTTAATCTGATCATAAATACAAGTAGACATTAAAGTAAACATGCTACATTTAGTGTGAGTGCTTTTCAGTATGTCAAGCTCCAGGAAGTTTCACACATAGCTTCATTTAAATGAGACAACATTAACAAATGAGACATCTGTATTTCCCACAGTCTTTCTGCATCACTATGAATAGAATGGCCCCCTCCCCATAAGAAAAACAAAAACAGCCACAAGAAACCCTAATGTTTCTTTTTTTTCCCAACTATCGTGTGATACAGCAGGACTAACCATCTCAGTGCTACTGCAGCCTGTACAGGATTTACCTATTTATAGTAAGAAAAGGAACATGCTAAACAAGAAAGTGTCACTTGTTTTGTTGGGTTTTTTTTGCATTGCAGTCTCAAGTTCTCGGAGGAGGTTGGGCTCCTAAAAGTCACCTTGCACCTGCCTCACGCTGTTCAGGACTATTAACATCCGACAGATTTACACATCCACCCACCCACACACACACACCTCTACACACACCTCCTGATACACCATATTGCATATTCAAATACAGAAACAGGACACTTCACATATAAAGTCATCCGAGTAATATCGACTTCTATCCACTGTCCCATCCTGTGCAATGATGCCAGGACAATGATTAAGGAACTTACCGTTTTTCCTCAGTAAGGAAGGCAGAATGTGACAGAACAGTTCACCCCCCTCCCTTAGGGACTCAGCTGCGTTGCCACTGCGATACAGTCCACCCTGAAGAGGCAGAGAAAGTGTCCCCCAGTGCTTCCTGTGCTAGGGAGACTGAGTGCTCTGTGGTTTAAGGATGGAACAACAACAGAGTTCCCAGTGTCTAAGCCAATCACACGGCTCCACTGCCCTCCAAGCCCCTCCCCCTCCCCCAGAGTTCCTCAGGCTGACGCTGGAGCCAGAGCAAAGGCTACCGCAGCATCACAGCAGGACACCAACACAGACCGAGCCACAGCCACGACTCACATGCTCCACTGATGATTAGGGAGATGAGTACTTGATGAACACATCGTTCATCATTACTACACGGGGGAAATGTTTACGTCATTATCCTATTCAAGGAGTCTATCTCTGTGCTCTCATGCTGTGCAAGGGCTCTGTTTAAACAGCTCTGTTTAAAGAACTGAATATTTGCTTTTGTAACTTAATCCTCAAATGTGATGGCTGTGACAGCAAGCTTCAGGGTATTTTATGTCACTCAGCTAACCTTAGAGATTCCTAATCATATCTCACTGTTCTCATTCCCACAGTCTGCCTCATGAGCCTCACTGACAGCAGCGTCAAACAGCCCAAATGCTAATGAGAGCCTCGGGGCTCAAATATTTGCTCTGGGTAATCTGTTGAACTTGAGATTGTTGTACTGCTAAGTAATACATTTAAAAAAAGTTCTTTTTTTTTTTACCATCTCAGTTAAATATTTTATCGGCTTTGCTTGCCTGAAGGAATGGAAGGAATCATTAAACTCATCCAAAAATTCTGTTATTAGTTAAGATGAATCTAATCAGAAATTAGATGGAAACATTCACACACCCACCCGCAGATTAAGAAAAGATGTTTTGTTATACCATGTTAGTCATTTTCAACTTAATCATTTGTCAGTTTAATAAGGAGAAACAGTATTCTCATATACAATGAGTCAAAAGCTGTTCAAGCATGCTAATAACAGTCTGAACAGGGGTCTACCAGCAACATAATGGGTTTTTTTCACGCTCTTTTCCAGTCAAGTGGATTTTTCCACCATTTCTTCATATAACGTACACATTGGAACAAAATGTATTTCTTCATTACCATGGTGCACAATACAGTAGCATGAAACAAATACATAATAAATAGGACAGTGCAACTGAACAGTATTTTTTAAACTCTAGACTTTACACTATCATACAATTTAAATGTAAAAGCTTCCCATGTAGAAAAGTATAGCAGGAATTGCCCTATAACAGCCTTACAGCATTGTCTCTCAGGGCATTTAACACATTTGGTTCTATAATGTTGACATGAGAAATAGAAGAGACAGAGTTATGATGTTGCAGTGTTGATGCAACCTTTTGTGTTTTTTCTTTCTTTTTTTTTTTGGTTGTACACCATTTGAGCAGATTGTTGATTTATGTCTGGCTCAAAGGCAGATCGACAATGATCAAAAGAAGGGCAGAGAATTTACAACCTACAGTCCTTTTCTATTAAGTTAACACTACTAGTGCATGATTGAGGAAACATCAGGTCCACATTTTTTTAGCTCCTTTATTTGAGTAAGTGTTCTAAGGAAACAATCTGTTGGTTCAGTATAAAATTGATAAGGTTTCCCCTAGTCCAGGAGTGTTGATAAATCTGTCTCTTGAATTGTAATCATCTTGTGGAAGATTTGGGGAAAAAACAGATTGTCTCTTTTATTCCAACAGGGGGAAAATCCCAGTAATAAACTAATAAACTGCTGGACATATAATCAACAACTAATAAAATGTTCTAATGATAAAGTATGTAATTCATAAACAAAAGATTTACACTTTAACCACGTTTCTTTCTAAAAGAACTAATTTAGGCCTCAGAAAAGAGTGAATACTCATGCAATCAACAATGGTTTTAGTTGTAAATAATTTTGGGAACTTATGTTGATATTTTTGGGCTGGCCCACTTGACATTAGACTGAGTGTAATGTGGCTCGTGGCCTAAAATGAGTTTGACAACCCTGCCCTAGATGAACAAGCCAAAGAACCTTTTTCGGCCTCTAGAGCTCTTTTTTAAAGATCTAACAGGATTTTTGATATTTGGTAAAGTTTTCCTCACAGTCTAACAGATAAAATAATTACTCAGATATTCTGAGTATATAAAAAGTCTCTGTACAATAGGGCTGGGTAGTATCATGAAAACATATCAACCTCTATCCATCCATCCATCCATCCATCCCTCCCTCCTCATCTATAGCACTTATCGGTCAGGCTCACAGGGAAACTTGACCCAATTCCAGACAGATCTAGACAGATCGCCAATCCATCACAGGCCATATCAACATTATGACAAAACACCATGATATCATTTTCTGACATATTGCAGGTTTTATCAAACTCAAATCAGAAGCAGCTGATTAGTTGAAGAGCTGAATCATTAAAATTGTAAACATGTTAGAATTCTTTAGAGAATTTTTATTTTTCCCCACTGCTTTTTTTTTTGTACATGTCAAATATAGGTATTACTCAAATTTCACAGATTTTTAAAACTCTTTTGCTGGTTTGTTGTGTTTGCAGTCAGCGATCCAGTTCATCTCAGTGGTATTCAGTGGGGTTGAGGTCAGGGTTCTGTGCAGAACACTCAAGTTCTTCCACTCCAACCTTGGTAAACCATGTCTTCATGGAGCTTGTGCACAGGGTTATTGTCATGCTGGAACAGATTTGGACCTCTTAGTTCCAGTAAAGGGAAATTGTAATGCTACAAGCATACAAAGACATTCTGTACAAATGTTTGCTTCCAACTTTTGAAGAAGAACCACCACATATGGGTGTGATGGTCAGGTGTCGACAAACGTTTGGCCATATAATGTATCATGATACATAAAGTGATTTGAAATATTATAATTTTATTTTTATTATTATTAATGTTGCTTTTCCTCAGAATACCAAATATGGTGAGTGGTAAAAAGTGGTATCCCTTTTTGGGAAAAAAAGGATGATAGTGTAAATAATACACCTTGTTTACGATCATTACACCCATGACTTTATCTGTGCTTCCAGCTCAAGTAGAGATGAATTTTAGGGGGTGTTTCACTCTGTGTAATCACCGGCCATGACTGGCACTGAGGTGGTTGCATGAATCTACAGTCTGGGCTAGAAAGAATTCAGCCCCAGTCTTGCCTGTTTGTACTACCTGTGTATATTCCTTACAACCATTGATGATGCTGTCCAAAATAATCCACCTTGTTTACAGCAAATAGGAGGGGTTTAGCCCTGTTAGCTCACTTCTACCAGCCGCCCTTCCCTTAATCTCCTTAACACTCACTCCTAAGCTGAATGCATGGATTGTGTCCAGTCTCAGTTGTTTGTCTGCCAAATTAAGAAGGAATAGGATTTCCACTGAATGCACTCATGAGTCCTTGTTTAGTGCATAAAAATATTGTCTGTTGAACCACAACATTATGCAGGTTATGATTCACTCAGAAATGAATATAGACAATAAAGCTGATGTTCCATTCCATGCTCATTTGAGTTCATTTAAGCCATTCAGCACTGTATATGCTAAACCCTTCTAACAATCTGAACTGTACTCTCTATAGTTTGCTGTATAAGCGAGAAGTCAGTGGGTTCATAGATGACACATCTGCTGAAGAGCATTTACAACTTTTATAATAATCAAAACCATGCTGTCAATGGGCTGTCTTGAGTTGTAATGAAATATATTTACTTTCACTGCACTTGTCTAAATCATTTCCAAGTTTGTGCGCAAGCATCCTGTTTTTTTTTGTTTTGTTTTTTAAATTATGCCAAGGCACGAACACGGAACAACGGCTGAACGTATCATTTTTCACAGTGCTGTCTCTTTCCATTTGGCATTTTTGTGAACAGCTTTAATTTGATCACAAACCACGAGTACAAAGCTGTTTCATGAGCAGTGTTACTATTAATCCAATCCGATTTCATAATCTTATTTACATTAACTTGCTGGTTTTACAATCAAATAGACTTAATCCAATTTAGTGACGCTAACCCTCAGTAAACCTCCTTGTGTTGGTTCCTCACTTTCACTCACTTTTAAAATGCAATATAAAAGTTTTACTTGTAGCTACTAGATGATATGCTTTAGGGTTTGGGAACATATAATATTGTAAGTACTCAAAGTGACAAAGTATAAAATGGCCCATCAGGATTATCTCCATTATGTGCACCACATGTTACGTGCACATTCACATATCCAGATGCTTGTTTATGTTTTAGCACAGTCAATTTGAATCCACAGCTTTATTTAAACTCTAGCAATGGCTTTTTTTTTTAACAATGTATTTGTATTGTCTATCATCAGCAGCACCAAATGTGTTGCTATGGTTCACCTCCTGCCAAGCTGTAGGGGCAAGTTCTGGCATAAAATGTCCACAAGTGTTACAGCCCATCTGTTCGCAATAACCTTTGGTCACAAAATCTTGATGACACCAGACTAATGGTTTCAGTTGCAACACAGGCACAAGCCTTTTCTATTTCCTCTCAATGACATTTAATATGTGCACTAGAGCGTCTAATCCATCCTCCAGCAACCAACTTTTTTATTTTTGGAAAACCAGTGTTTGATTTACAAGACTTTTGACTTTGCACATGTTGTAACCAAGCCCCATCTCAGACTGATAATTGTGCACACAGTTTCACAGTTGCCATTTTTAAATGATTTACATGTAATCCTAAGGGAAGTAGCCCAATAATTTGTGGTCATAGTAGTACTTCCAAAGTTGAAAAAGGTTTTTCAGGAAAACACTAAAGTGACACAGTGAGATTTTTTTTTAGCAACCTTGCCAGTTAAGTGGAAAATTGAGAGGAAAATAAGAAAAACAGACATGGAAGACAAACTGTTAAGCAATATGGCCAGTGATTTTATGGTCAGTGATTTTCCTTTTTTAAAAAGCACCCTTAATCATTCCTTTTTAATAGATTTGTTGTGACCTGCTCCTTCACACATTATACACCATGTGCCATGACCCAGTTTCAGTTAGACCACATTTGCTCATAAAAATCCCAGAAAAGTGCTGTGAGGAGAATACTGTTACACCACATCATGTAAAGACCAAGTGATGCCTCTAAATTATTCCAGAGGCCACCAGAGTAACCCGACTCTTTGTACAGCTTTAGAGGTATTTGCGTACACACTGAAAGCTTTTAAATGACAGCTGGTCTGTAGAAAATGGCATTGAGAAACAATCTTAAACACAGGATGTACACTAACACGATGCCTTTACACTACTGCAGTACAGCATCTCAGCTCAAATTTTTTCAAAAGCTTTTGTCGGATTAAATTAAATTCTGAATATGGATGCTCATTTAAAATTATTTACTGAGCATTTCTCCTGTATGAAAGCAGGTCTGTATTTTCTGTTAAAATAAAATCGTGGTTTCCTGAAACCTCAAGAACATCAATCATGAGCGGCATAAAAATGTGAAGCTGAAAGGACGGAGACTATAATTAGAGAAATATAAAATGTATCCCTTGGACATTATGAATTTTGGTGAAGTATGAACCATTTGAAAAAAGTTTTAGTGTATATAGTCATTAAAACGATTGCTTTATTACATGTTTTCGACGAGAAAAGGTCAACGTTTTAAGGATTTCAAATGAGATCAAGGTCTTTTACAAAATTTACTGCACAAAAGCACATCCTCAACTTGATAAACCTTAGTTCTGTACCATTCTGAAATGTAAATGACATTTTTACATGTCAGAGTAACATCCACATGAATGCCAGGGTACCCAAAGTTTACCAGAAAGAACATTGCCCCGAGCATCACACTGCCTCAGCTTGCTTGCCTTCTTGTAATGGAGCATCCTGGAAAGAAAATGTGATTTATCAGACCAGGCCACCTTCTTCCATTGCCCCATGGTCCAGTTCCCATTGTAGGTACTTTCGGTGGTGGACAGGCATCAGCATGGGTACTCTGACTATGCAGCCTCAGATTCCTGATCATGGCTGACAGGAGCGGGGTCGTCCGCTGTTGTAGCACAGATACAAAGATGCTTTCCTGCTCACTATGGTTGTAAAAGTGTGCTATACAATATCCTTCCTGTCAGCTCAAACCAGTCTGGTGATTCTCCTCTGATCTCTCAACAAGATGTTTCAGCCTGCACTCCCTTCTCACACAGGATAGTTTGTTTTTGCACCATTCTGTGTTACCTCTAGAGACGGAGGTATATGAAAATTTAACTTTTAATTTTTTTTAATTTAATGTTAACTTTTAAAGTGACCAGCAAGTTTACTTTCCTGTGGGATTATATTTTATTTTAACTTCAATATGGTGAGACTCAAATTTCTCTCACCTCTAAGGTCACTATTATATAACACAGCATGTCAACTGTAGCATGGGTTTGAAATAATGAAATAAGGGTCGTAGCAAATTGACAAGAAAAACGCAATTGCCCTTTATGCATCAGAAGGATCAAACTCGTGACCTTTTAGCTTCCTCGTTTGTCACAGAAACAGCCACTTGACTGTTCATAATTCTATTTAAAACCACAAACCAGCTCATTCATTGCCACCAATACATTTACACTTGCAACAAATCAGCACTCCACATGGGGGAGCTCTAGGATCATTTTAAAATTCAGTACTGAAAATCAACACTAAAATATCTACACCATTTTACCAGTGAAAAGTATTTATTTCTTTATAAATATACATTTAAAAACCATACAGTTCACATATTTGATTTCACATGTATAAAAAAATTCGGAACGTGGACTCCTGTCCCAGACAAGGACAATCATGACTACTAAAATAAAACGAGCACTTTAATCTTCATAATGCGGCCTTCCTCATTACCTGTATTAGAAGACATGCTGAGCTCTTGTTGGTCCTGTCCCAATTCACCAATAGTGCAGTTTTATCTGAACCCATACAGAATTTCAGAATAAGAATTCTGGTCATGGATAAGCCTTCCTACTTCCTATCCACGTATCAAGTGGTCAGACAGGATCTGATCCAAGATCAGTACTTATTCAGAGATCCAGATATGTGCACTGGCTCCTTCAGGGACATTCATATTGTCCTGTATTTCTCCAAGACTAAAAATGTAGTGAAAAAGTATTGTAGATTTTTGAAAGGCAAAACAGACCGTATGTCTATATCAGCATGTTTTCCAGAGTTGAGAAAAAGGCCAGGGAATGTAGGAGATAAAAATAGTTAAGGCACTGGAGGTTCGTTAATGCCTGCTTAGGGAAATGTGTTATAAATTAGCAATTTAACCCCTTAAACTCCCAGCACTTGTTGACAGGTCCAGATTTAAAATTTCTCACTCTTGTAACTACAAACCTTTCTTATTAGTGCATTCCTAACACTTATGGAACAATAAGTTTTAAGATGAATAGCTAGATGCAAATGAATTTAAATCTGGGTTAATTTGGCTTTGTATCCAACATATAAGTAGCTACACAAAGTTTCAAGATGGTTAGTTATTCTAAAAGGGAAATAAGTAGAAGTGAGATTTGTCTAGCAAAGCTGGTTTTGCCAGAAAAACTCGACTAATGCTTGCAACTAATTCAGGTGTAGTTATCTGATGCGAGAGTTCACCAAGTGTTCGGTATTAGTGATAATAATTCAGCTAAATTTGAAGCCATATTCTTCTCTGACCAATTTTAAACCAATTTTAGACCTGTAGTAATTATTTGTGCCATAGATTATTTCTCACAAATATAAATATTTCTAATATAAAAAGTACAGTAGGCCAGTAAACAGCAAGTATTCCATGAGAGTCAGATTGTCATTTCGAAATAGTCCCATGTGGTTAATCCTGTTTGCTGTGGGGGATGCTGTTGTTGTTCTGGACCTTGCCTGCACTCCGGGGAACTTTAGGAAGCCTTTTGCCCTTGGTGTACGCATGATACCAGAAGTTGAGAAACAGACAGATAAATACCACGCCGTAGAGGCCGATGATGTAAATAAAGATGGGGTACTGATAGGGGCAATCCTTCATGAAGAAGTACTGACCGATGTGAGTGGTGATGATCACAAACTGCGTCTGTACACGAAGAGTGAAACCAGGTTTTAGAGACTTCAAGAACAGAAGCGTTTCCTCATTTTTAACACAGATCATTAAATGTTTAAATGCGACACCTACTAGCTGTATAGACGTCAGGTGCTTCTTCCACCACAGAAACTTCTCATAAGCAGGTCCCAGTGCTGACAGGCCGTAGTAAGTGTACATGATGACATGTACTATACAGTTCAGAAGGGCATGGAATGTTCCCTGGCCACCTGGAAACATGATTAGGTTTCTGAGTGAGACTAGATTGTTTCTTAAATACAGTGGTTCATAAAAAATTAATTACAGGTAACAAAAATGTCCCCCATTTTTCTCCCCAGTTTGGTCACCAGCCATTTCCCACCTGCCAACCAGCTCTCCCCGTTCACAACTGGAGAATGTGAAGACTAACCTATACTTCAGGAACACGTGAAGCCAGACAAGATCATCTTTTTTGAACACACTTAGAGGAAAGTACTAACTGCCCTCTTCCACGTACAAGAGCTCACAGATGCCAATGGTGTTGCTGCGACTGACAGGTGAGAGTGTGGGTGTACAATCCTTTCCACCCAGAGAACACGGCCGAACATGCATTTTGTTCCTGGCCACAATTGTATAATGTACTATACAAATGTTGAGCGGGAAAATATGGTATTTTACAGTATGGCCTTTGAGATACAGAACAATTTCCATTTTTTATAACTATAGCACATTTCTCCCCACATCTCAGATAAAGGGACAATGACTGCACTGTAGTCAAGTCCTCGGTTTTAACAAAAACTGCATGCATGCGTACAAGATTCTGATGTCCCACTCGCAGCTCCTCAGCATTACAACCCTAGATATAGATAACCTGAAATCAAAACTGACCTTTTTTTCCCCCTCTGTAAATGTCTTCTCTGTAAATGTCTCCTCTGGTCTTATTGTGTAAATGCCCACCATACAGGACATCATGCAAAATATAATGACTTGCCTATCTCCAACTGTTTTATGATTTTTTTTTGACTAGATGCATACGTCGCTGGAAAAATATACTTATAGACACAATATGTCATTTTTCACAACCCATTGATGTTATATTAACCAGCATTACAATATTTCTCACCATTTCTTTGATTGCTTTTCTGTGAAATTAACAAGTCGTTTTTATGTGCCATCAATGTGACTTGTGGTGTTAAAGACATTACAAAGACAAAATGGGTCCTTCAGAAGCACATCACATTTCTATGTACTCAAAACACAGCCAAAATTTTCCAAGACGAATTTCTGGTTTAAATTTTCAGGCACCAAATCCATTACATGGCCCTTGAAATGTGTTTTTGCAGAGTTGGGTCAGTACTATTTACAGAAACACTTGTCAATCTGAAGTAGAAACAAGCAGCGGATTTGAGTACAGGGAATGACGCATGAATAAATGCGTGTCCATTTCCTGATAGTGCTACTCGACATCAAAACAAGTGGTGATTGGAGTGCATTTGATGAATCAGGTTCGTATGGACTCCCTGATTTACAGGTCACGTGTACTAAAATGCTACAAATTTACTTTGACAGTTGCAGTCAGACGTTTACATACACGGACGTGAAGGACATCCTGGACATGAACATCAGAACAATACTCAAGAGAAAAATTTAAGAAAAATTTTTTTTGGGGGGGTTTTCTGAAATCAACACAGGGTCAAAATAAGACATAAACCCAAACATATACAAACAGTACAAAATTCTACATATAGAAAAATATACAAAAAACACTCATTAGATTATTAATTCAGTGGTGCTGTTCGTGATCAGGACCGACTACAGCTGGTAGCTTCTCTGTGCCATCATCAAAAGGGTTTGCTTAACAGCACACAACACAATGAGAAAGTCCTAGGAGCTCAGTGCAGATCTGGGAAAGACGATCATAGATTTAAACAACTCGGGAATGTCTCAGAATCTGCAGTTGTTTATAAATTGCTATACAAATATCATATAATCTGTTCAAACAAAATGTGTACACAAGTAAACATTATTGGGAGATGTAGGCCCTTTGCCAAGCCACTTTGATGGAAGAAGACCGAAGCTGTCCGTCTCAACTGAGAGGAAATTGGTTTGGATGGTCAGAACAACCCAAAAACCATCAACACTGTACCAACTCTTAAGCATGGTGGTAGCAGCATCATGCTCTGCGGCCATTTTGTTGCCAGTGGAACAGGTGCATTGCATAAAGTGGATGATATAATGAAGAACCTCAGAATTCTTCAATTTAACCACAATCCATCAGCTAGACATCAGCTAACAGAACAATGACCCCAAACTCACATCAAAGCTGGTTGTGGAATGGATAAAGCAGGCTAGTATTAAACTTAAACAAGGTTTAAACAAGAAAACCAACCAATTTATTTGATCTCTACCAATTCTGCCCAGAGGAATGGTCAGATATCCAACCAGAATTCTGCCAGAAGCTTGTTGTTTGCAGTATGTATATTTTTGATGCATGTACAATTTTGATCCTGTGTTGATTTCAGAAAATCCATATTAACAGAAAAATGTAAGAATTTGGTGTGCAAGATTTAATATAAAGATGCATGTTGTACAACCATTTTGCCACAGAAAAAGAATAGTTCAAAGAAGTCATTAAATGCCCGATATTGCCAAGACATTTATGTCCATGATGAGTGCATGTAAACGTCTGACCACAACTGTACATCTAATTTACATGAAACACACCCTAACTTATGCAGGTGTTGCTATAATGGGTCAATAAAAGCCATAAAGACCTGAAGAAGACCTAAAGAAAGTAAAAGGAGGTAGGGGAAAAGAAAGCTCAGTGAAGTTTAAGGGGTGTGTGTGGGGTTGCTGCAATTAAGACAGTTATGCTCCATGTTTTATAAAAGCTATTTAAAGGGCATAATAAGGTGGAAAACTGAAGTATTCCACATCTTACCAGCAGGTACTTATGGGAACACTATTCATGGCTGGGTTTTTAATTAATTAATGAATGAAATGTAATGAATTTCCTTCTTGAACAAATATACAAATCCTCATTTCCTCTAAACAAAATGCGGAAAGAAATGAATTTGAAAAGCATGCAAAACAGTAGACTACCAAAAATTAGTGAACTTGAACTTGATCCGTTTTAGAACAGAAATTAAACCTGAAATGATCAATTAAAACCTGAAAATGTGCAATGACATTAAAGTGTCTTCGAGCAGCCCTGGCATGTGGCTTGTCTGGCCTGAAATCCACACCCAGAGCAGAGCTTTATACTGCCTATGTATGCAAAGGTGCCTGCAAGCTGATGAAGAGCCATGCGTGTGCCTCTGATTCATGTTTGCATATTACATGTTAACACTAAATCCCATTACCTCCATTTCAGATCAAGGTTTCTGTTTAGAAACGCGATGATCAGTAGTAACTGGAAGTTATTGATGATAAAAGACATTACACTTTGATTGTTTAATTGCAAATGAAGCTGAAATTTTCACCCACTGCAAGCACACATGGGTTTGATTTACCAAAGAGGAACAAGGAAACGGACAGAGAATTTGTCTACGCTCAGAGGTTTACCTGTATGTAAGGACAAAAGCCACCATACAAGAGCTGATGTATGGTAGGATAAGTCAAACATGAAAAGGTAAGGGTGTCACAGCTATGATTTAAAGTAGATAATACACAATGCATGTGTAATCATGCTCATATTTAAGAGTTTATTTTAAGTTAATGACCACACATTCTCCTATTAAAGAATGAGTTATTACAGAAATAGTCTATTTCTATGGTAGGAGAAAGCAGGGTCATTAAGTTACAACTAAACACAAAAATAGTGGAATAACATGCATTTGGATTGTTCTTAAAGGTGAAATCCAAGCTGCAGGTTGCATAGACTGATAAACGCACAGCAGTGTAAATCCTAATGTTCATGTTCAGTAATACAGAAGAAGAGAGTGTACCTGGAGCAAACCTGACACCAAACCACCATGTGAATGGCATTATAGAGTGATGGAAGACATGCAGGAAACTGATCTGGTTATTCTTTTTCCTCAGCACAAAGAACACCTGGCCAAGAAGGACATGATTAAACCATTACTAAAGGGAACACACAGGCTGCAGCAACACTACTCCTCTCAATGTGCCACTCAGGAATATCTGTGTACATAGTGTGGCGTACTTACTGTGTCCAGCATTTCGATAAATTTGGAAAAGTAGTACAGCCAGCATGTTTGTGCCATCTAGTGAACAAGGACAGCAGTGTTAGGCATTTGTAATGACAGATCATCCAGAAAAATAAACGTACACATGCTTCAGAAGAGCTACACCACGATGTCAGTCTAGTTATAGATGCAAAACTACACACCCACTTTTGACTTTCAGTTCACATTAATGAGCCATAGGAATAAATAAAAAATGATAAATAATTACATGTCTTTCAGTTCCTCTGTAGCAGCTGCACTTACCCTCATAGCCTGTGGAGAGTGGGAGTAATCCACCAGATCACAGCCAAACGAGTAGCCTGTGCCCCAGCCAGACATCACAAACTACACACACACACACACACGACACAGCATAAACATTTTTACAGATAGTTAGTCCATTCGTCCATCTACCTGTGTTTCTTTGTTCAGAAAAAGACACCACAAATGAACTGCCAATTTTTGCCATCTTCCATCTTTAACTTTCCTTCTTCCCTAATATGTTAAAATGTGCTTTCACACGATTAATCTGTTTGCTGTGTCCAGTGAAAGTTGATACTTTTGGTCAATTTGCTAGTTGGTTTTTACTACGCTAGTAGTATTTTCTCATTTATTTTCATCATTCCAGAAGAGATGGCATCTCAGAGTTGCTACAGCTCAGTCCTTGCACCTCACAGGTCATTTCATCAGCTCACAGCTACAAAAAAAAGGCCAGTACACACAGCATGTCTGGCTCACACTTCCTCCAGTTGAGTTGATTCAGAGTTAAATCACTTTTTCAAGATGATCAATCCCCGAGCTCACTTGCTGAACCACACATGGGTGGAAAACACACCAGGTTTCAATTTAAACTAACTAAACACTGCCGAAGTGAAAGCACTCCAATACTTGCACTTTCCCAACTTGTGTACATATAACTACACAGTTCGTCTTGGAGAAGTTCAGCCGGCATCTCAATATCATTCCATGTTAAAATTATACATCCTTGTAAAGCTCATTTAAAGAAATATAATGTTATGCAGCGCCTAAAGATACAGAAATCTCCTTAGAGAACAGGGTTTCATGTTGAAAAATTAACTGTCCCTAGTTTCTGTTGGTTGTAGATATTATAGGTGTTTAACATAATGTGTTATAACATTTTCTCAGATGTTTTACATGTATAACTATACAAATATGCAATTGTCCATGAAATAATGTTTTGATATTATGGGAAAGTCCACGCATTGGGTGACATCAGAATAAAACAATGTTAATCCTTAATTAAATTAATTTGGTTTAAAAAAAAAAAAAACCTTTTAAAACAAATTAGTATCCATTTCCTGCCTATAAAAATATGCCCAATGATCCGTGGTACAAGTTAATATATTAATTGAAGCAAATTGTAATACAAAATGACTGGAGTTGATGTACAAAAGAACTATCTAAATGCAGTTCAGTGAATTAAAAGAGAGAAAAATAGATATTTTGGGAACTCTTTTCTTTAGGACATGCTTCACCTGGAAGCCTGTGATTTGACCAAAATGAAGCCGAAACAGAAACCACGTGATAAAAATCTTAACCTTCAGAATACAAATGCTTTCACAATGAGCACCACACTAGGTGTGGTGTGCAAAAACACCTAACATGCATTATTTTTAGGTTTGAATGTAGTCAAACCTGATTTGCATAAATTGTTGCTAAGGGTGATGTTCAAAAAATGGAATCTTGTGCAACATGTTTATTAGTGATGTCTGTCAGCCAATAAGCTCAGCCTTTACACGCATTACTGTGCAAAACTGAAATGGTACTGCAAAATCCCATCAACTTCACTTAACTATTTATTTTTATAATAGTTCGCCGTTCTGATAAAATAATCATTATGTAAGGTGGAAAGTGGCACTTTTGAGCTAGGCTTCAGGAAGGGAACAAGAGAAACATTTTTCTGAAAAGTATACGTGTATACATGTAGACCACGGACCTCATAACACATATATAGAGAGAGAGCCACGACGCTGAAGTTGTAGATCACGAGGACCTTCTTCAGATCAAACGGTTTCTTGTTTTCCATCAGCCTTGGCCCCAGTGACATCACAAAATAGATATAGGCACAAATGATGATGTTCTGAGGCAGCGGAGAGGACATGAGCAGCCAGTCTTTAGTCCTAGGGTCTAAATCATACACATAGGATTAGATCTCAATATAGCACCAAGTATTTGTAATGTGTGGTTCAATACGTATATCCCCTCCCGAGTTCCAGCAGTTTCATTTTGGCCATTCTAGAGGACATCTCCCACACCATGCAAGCTACTGAACTAACTTCCACTGGACTCATTCAGGACTCTTAAACGATGCCACAAGTCAATTCAGCACGCTCATTGCCTTCAAAACAATGGGGAAAGTTAAGAAAACAATTCGGAGGCCTTTTTTCCGATGGAACTCAGAAGGAAATAATTTGTAGCATTCAATAAATAGCAGGAAATCATCAAATGACAAGTACACAGTATGAATTTGTTTGCTTAATAAACTGTAGCACTTTAAAAATTTAGCTTCCAGAACATTGTTGAAAGTTCAGTTGGTCAGTTTACCTGCATCCTTGATCCACTCGTCATATAGCTGCACAGCAGTGGAGGTTAGCTCACTGAATGCCATCTCTGCCTCAAAGAACAAGAGAAATGGTTAATACTTTGGATAAGAGTCCAGAGTGTAAGAGATTGTTGAATAAATCAGTTGATTTATGCAGAGGACTGGTTACATTCACTGGTAAATTTTGAATTCATTCAACAAATAGCGGTTTGTTGTGATAATACACTTTTCTTCAGACACATTTCACATGTTCGGACAAGAAACGTGACGCCTAAAGACAACCCAAGATCAAAAATGAACTTTTACCATTTTAAGTCCCTGATCCTGTGTCCAATTCATCATGATCATCATCTTCCATCACTATTTTTTAGGTCAAAATTCCCGTTTTTTTCCCATAGAGGTCGATGTCCGAGATGCAAAGACTTTTTGTGCTGATAAAGGCCTGCTGAGTTTTGCATGTTCCTGCATTACAATTTGTTCACATGATTCATGTGTTATGATTGCTGAATTATATTTCCTGCATCATATTTCCTGTAATACGATTCCTGCGTTATGCAGCAATCAATTTCAAATTGAAATTGTGATTTGAATCAACGCAATTAGACAAAGGCTGCAGTTTAGGATAACGGTTATACAGTGTGTCTGACACGGAGACTAAACTTTCTAGTAAACAAACTACTATTTAAGAGCTGTTTTCGACTGTTATTCCGTATGAAAAGGGCTCACAAAGGTGCTGTGCTTTTTATTATTTCATTTTTTAACTTGATCACGGAATGGGGAATATTTAGATGCTGCTCCTTAGCCCAAAGTAAATGCCATAACTATTTGTCAGAGATTGTTTACAGAACAATCCTATGGTTTTCTTACAGGAATTGCTTTTTTTTATTATTATTATTATAATAATAATAATAATAATAATAATAATAATAATTACTTTATATAACTTTCAGTCAGATGTTGTGATAATCATTTTATATTCGATTGTTCCATGTTTTATGCCAATTAAAAAAAATAAAATAAATACACTTCAAATCCATTGTGGTGGTGTACAGAGGCAAATAAACAAAAAACAATCACAGATTGTCCAAATACTTATGGACCCGACTCTCATGTGGCAATGCTCCATTACATGTCTTAAATACATGACACAGTGAAAACTGAACTGAAGCTTGACTTCTAAAAATGAAATCTCTATGGGTCAGAGAGAGAAGAAAAAAAAAAAGAAAAAAAAACCACATTTAGATATTCCCCCTAATCCCACAGCCTTACTGCATTGAGATTCCGGTTTTAAAATTTCTGCATCGATTCCTCTGTTCCTATGCATTACATCCCCCGTGTTCAATTTCCTGCATCACCCTTCTAGCCTTGCATATCCTGCATCAAGATTCATCATGGTCGGAATTCAGATTAAAGCCATAAAAAAAAAAAAAAAAGATCGTACAAACAGCACGATACGAGTTCTGTAAATGTGTTTAACAATGCGCAAATCTAATCTTATAATAACACTCATGTTGGGGTGGTCAGCTGTGATATCGCGCAGCAAGGAACGATGGGAGTAAAAAGCTGCATTGTTTCGACTAAACAATGTGATCCTGCTATTGTCCCTTTTCCCCAGCAAACTCCTTGAACAAGTGGCCAAGTGTTGGGACACAATGAGCAGTCAGTTTGTGGTAAGCTTGCACTGCTCAGGACAGCACTTAAACTGTCCTGATTGGCTAAAGTTAACGACAAGTAGATATACCACATTATTACATATACCATTACTCAACTCCAACATGTAAATGCATAAACATTTGATTCGTTGTCATTTCGAGGTTTTCCAGGATCTAGTACTCACATTGTCTCTGATTATATGGAAGATTTGTGCACGTGTGTGTCAAAGCAGCTCACACTTCCACAGACTCCACCGCAGTACACACCTGATTCTGGAGATCAGGGTTATACTACTCCATTTATGGCTTCTGGATTACACTAGAATTAGCGCATTTGCAGTAGCTGGCTGAGCTAAACCACAGCGGATATGTTTAGAGGAGTATTTATGGATGCAGAACAAATGCCAAAAGAAATATGAAAAGGTCAACATATGCTGCAGCCATAAGAATTTTGGCTCAGTACTGTGGGGGGGGGGGGGGGAAAACCTGCTGAAATTACAGCATTTTAGTTATGCACCCATAACCACACAATAAAAGATTTTAAGAATATCAATAGCAGTGAATCTATACCCTCATCTGAACCTTCGAGCTCGAAAATGTAGTGTTTGGTGAATCGGTTCAACGTAAATTCCTTCCAGCTAGGACTGCAGGAATCAGATACAGGGGTTTAGTATATTAGGGAAGATACTGACCTTACACTGGATTTGATTCGATATGATTTAGTCACAAATTTAATAAAAAGATGGACAGTTAACACATGTTGCAATGTTGCATTATCATCAGGATCTCAGTATCAGATCAAGACTTCCCTAGAAGTACACGGGGCTATTAGATATTAAATATTGGCACACTGTAGCCTCTTCAGCCTGGCCCACCAGAATTGGACATTTTGTATTCTTTCTTGATCTAAACTTAAATTTTGTTTAATCTAAACCTCAATAACTCAAAAAACAAGTAGGCATATAAATAAGGTAAATTTGGATCTAATGTGTCCGGTTGATGCAAAGCTCAAGAATAACAAGCTTCAATAAATAACCCAAACTAAACTGTACACATTTATATAATGTTTACACAAAATGCATAAAATAAATCTGCAGCTCTGGGAGATGAAGATTTCTACAATACTTCTAACAAAGCTTGAGCTATTCATTGTTAATGCGACTTCTTTTATGCTTCACACCTGATTCCTGCTGGAGAAAGCAAATCAGAGTGCACTTAATACCTCGCCATGTTCTTTATAGCCATGATGTGCTGAAATAACCCACAGACTGGATACTGTAGTAGTAACAATTAGAGTGAAATCAATACTCAGCTACAAGTTAAGACAAGCCGTGCATTGTACCTCCAGCCGAACAAGCACAGGAAGAAGAACAGCAAGCACACCTCCAGTTACACAGGTTTTAACATCACATCATCTTTGCATCTTGGTACAACACCAATTCCGAAATGGTATTAAAGTCGATGGATTATCAAATAGTAGTTTAATTTTTAAAATAAAAAAATAAAAAAGCAATTTTCATGACAGAAGCGTTTCAACCTTGTCTAACTACAGCAGCATCATGTCAGGCTGAAACAGCAGCAATGATACAGCAGCACAAACTAAACCCCAAAAATACTCTGGAATAAGCAGCACCACCATTACAGATTCGTATTTCTGTTGCAGGAAAGTTAAAACGCAAGATAATACATACATGAGTACATACGCACCTGTTCCACTCTGCTCAGGTTGACTGGCTCCTCTCTCTCTCTCTCTCTCTCTCTCTCTTACTTTACTCTTCACTACAGTGACGAAGCCAGAACATCAGCTCTGTGATTCGCCTATCCGTCGCTAAACCCCGCCCCCAAACAAAGACTGACCAATCATAGCTTAATATTTATAATTTGCCACCAGCAGCACTTCAGAATATGTTGCAAAGCCACTTGTGCTTGTTTTTTTGCTTTCTTTCTTTAAACCAACAATTTATCATGTAGACCAGAGGTTCTCAAACTTTTTTGACTTTTTCAGACTTATTTAATAAATACTATGTACAATACCATTTGATCTATTTGTTAAAGCCATGGAGCTTTCTATTCCTTAACTTTCCACCAACAGAACACATTATGTCCAATTATTTATAGGTGGCTTGTTTCTGCATTACTGAAGTCTGATGACTTCATCTTCAGAAACCACTTCAATCAGGAGACTATCCTGCAAACACTGGGCTGGAGGTGTGCTCGTCACAGGGTTACACACACACACACACACACACACACACACAGAGCATGGAAGGATGGATAGTTTATTTTTCTTTAATCTGTAAACAATATTATATAACTGAGTGAAATGTGCTATAAATGTGTGAGATGTGGTAAAGATAGAAGATTTAAGTGGACGATATGAAAAACTACATTTTCCACAAGTGCTCACAACTTTATTTTTCACATGACAAGCTTCAGACTTGCATAGAATTGTATGTAGCTAAAATAAAAAAAGACATTTACCAATAAAGGTACCATAAACTTGTCACTTAGAACAGTGACAACCTGATCACTGTTAACACTGGGCACTGAGTAAGCACTAGTAAGGCATACAGACTAAGTAAGAACATTTGACCTACATCAACCAGATTTTTTCCCTACAATTAGACATTTTCATTTATTGGGAATTAAAATGTATGTACATGAGATAAATATAAAACATTTAAGTCTTCATGTTGAAACTTGCAGTCCACATGTAGGTCAAAGGCTTCTTGTAGAACAGTCCCGGTAGTTTGTTGCATCAGGCCACACCATGCAAATGAAGGTGGTGGGTGAAGATTCATTTTTTGACCACACGTGCTGAAAACCACTGCTGGAATACTCGCATAAAGCAGAGCTGGCCAAGTCTGCTTTGAGAAACTGACTGCCAAGCAGATTGTTTGACTACAAATCAAATTTAACACATATGATCCTTACGTATCTATGATTTGCCTACTCGCTTCCTAAGTAGCAGAAATTAAATCCAGGTAGACGGATGAATCAAGACTGTTATCCTGTGGGACCCAACAAAAAAACTGCAGGATCCGGTGGTTAGATATGAAGCTCTGAAGTGGGATTAGTCAAACTTTATGTGGGAACAAGTGGGGTTTGTCAGTTTTACTATGGGAGTTGGCAGGACTGATCAGACAGCCTACAGGGGTGGGTGAGATTGCTAAAAAGTTTTGTAGGTGTGAACAAGATTAGTCAAAATTTCTGTGGGAGCAGATAGGATGTCTGCATGTCAAGCAAGTCTGCAGGAATGGACAGGATTAATTAAACATTTTAGTGGGATTAGTCAAGAGTTTCTGCGAGAATGGACAGGATAAGTCACCCATTCTGTGACAGCTGGGAGGGAGTAGTCAAAAGTGTCTCTGGCAGTGAGTGGGATTGGTAAAACCTTCTGCAAAAGTGGGCAGGATTAGTCAAGAGTGTCAGCGGGAACAGGTAGGTTTAGTCAAACTTTATGTCAGAATAGGTGGGATTTTTCAAACCACCTGTGGGAGAGGACAGGATTGTTCAGACATTCTGAGAGTGAGAGAGATTGATGGCAATCATTTTTGCAGGAGCTGGAGGGATTAGTAAAACGTTTTGTGGAAGCTACTGGTTCGCTGCTGGAAGCTGATTAGTCTGAATTCCTTCAGAAGTGAGTGGGAACAGGCTTAAAAAACTGTCCCGTACACACCTGTAAAAAGGTCTGACATATTCAAGTTAACCCCAAAAGTGTGGATGAGTGAAAAGTATGCGGATAAGTGAAAGTTGGCACTGCTGTTAAAAACTGTTGACTACTGAAAAAGTAACAAGACCTCTGAGACACATCGACGCTGCAAATGCAGTATCAGTTTTACTTCCATTAATGTATAATTGGCTCAAATCAGTCTTCATCACTGCTCCAGGCATCTTCAAAAGCAGGATTAACAGCAGCTTGGGCTCCACCCTGTGAAGGTTTTACATTAGTTGAGCGTTATGTTCATTATGTAAGAAAATTAAACAGTATGCAACCATTCCTGTTTTTAAGCAGAACAGGTAGAGCTGGATAAAAACATGTGAGAAACTCTAAGGAATCCCTTGTCTAAAAAAATGGGTTTGGCCTTTCCTCTGTAAGCCACCCTACCTTTTCCCCCTCATCCTCAACATCGGGTTGACGCAGCACAGGAACCCATGCCAAGATGTTACAGTCCTTCCCACCACTGTAGAGTTCCTGAGGACACAACAGGCATGCAGGATTAATAACACAATACACAAAAAAAATATTTTTTCTTCTTTTCCTGGTCTGAGATTGGTTGTAATGCTTGGAGACAATCTGTGACTGTTCTTGGATCAGTTTGGATTTCACGGGAAAAGTGGGACACTGGTGTAAAAGAGTTAAACGTAATGACATGGCATTCAATAATAGACCAAACAAGCGTGGTGAATGGAGGATCAACTCACTACTTGTAGCACATTACATTTCTCATGTGTCTTAACCAGCACACAAAAGGTCCTTCATGCCTGAAAGTAACTCACATTACCTGATAGTCTGGGTGGAACTCGCAGCAGTCTACATTATTGTAATGCCCCCTTAGTGTTGTCACTTGCTCTCCTGTGTAAAGGCCGTACACTGCAACTGAGCTGCCACATGGCACAAACACAAACTCCGGGCTACAGCCTCTCGACACAGTAAACTTCACACCTTTCCGGCTCTCATTAACCACCTTCCCGTAGTTTACCTGTGAAAAAAAAGGTACAAGGACAATTATTTAAAAAATACAATAATTAACACATAAATGAAAGTCTAAATCCATGCAAATGCTATAGAAATGAATGTTAGTGTCCATTTTAGTAGGTTTGATGTGTGACAAATAATAAAGGTCATTGATGATTAGATTTAATGTGTTAACCATCCAGTATTAATCATCCACTGCAGATTTTTGCAACATGACGGATAGAAAGAGTCAATAAGAATACAGCCATGTCTCCATGTACTCCCTGACAAGTTGATTTTGTTTGCCCCATGTCATTTTATTTGATCTCATTGAGCAACTCACTTCACTTGTTTTTTCTATGACTTTGTATGCTTTAGCCAGAGGCACATTTCAAGGTCTGGCATTTCCAAGCAACGATGCATCTTGGGTGCATTCATATCGCTCCCACTGCATTGTATTGCATTTTCAAATACGTTGTTAATTATGAGGCATTTTCATGTCACCACAGGTTTTCTAAAAATTAATTAGGGCAGCAGTTTGTACACACACAGGCATAAAATCACCCTCTTAAAGAGAAGTTGCATGCCACAGCCTACATGGTAATCTATGGGTGGTCTTTATGTAAACTTCTGTGGCCGTTTTATTAAAGTCCACTGTGTACAGCTGTGCAAACAGCAATTTTCTAGCGCATGCTGGTGCATGTAGAACTAGTTTTTATGCACACTTTGATCAATTAGACCTCAGGTGTTTACAGACTGTTCACAAATGAGGCGGAGTTTCCCAACAGCATCACAACACAAAGGTAATTTCTATATGATAGAGTGAGCAACACCATGAATTCGCTCTTTATTTAATTAGATTTCATCTGATCTAAAAAGATCATTTGTAAAGCAGGCTATGAAGATGCAGCCTTTAATAAACTTTCAGTACTGGAAAAAAAAATCAGCTCTAGTGTGCAAGTGTCTGTTTTAAAATCTTCCAGAATTGCATGAGTGTCAGTTTACATGCATATGAACTTAAGTGACATCCCATTCTTAATCCACAGGGTTTAATATGACGTCGGCCCACCCTGTGCAGCTATAACAGCTTTAACTCTTCTGGGCAAGCTCTCCACAAGGTTTAGCAGTGTGTTTAAGGGAATTTTGACCATTCTTCAGAAGCACATTTGTGAGGTCAGACACTGATGTTGGACGAGAAGGCCTGGCTCGCAGTCTCCGCTCTAATTCATCCC
>JAQQZU010000039.1:6608626-6619134 GCA_030068025.1 Parauchenoglanis punctatus
ATTAAATGACTTTTGTAGGTAAAATTAGGTGTTTAACAACCTGTTAAAAATACACCAGAATGCAGGAAATGGCATCTGATTCATTAAAAAATTTGTGGGGAGACCCCCGCCAGTACCCCCCCCCCCCCCCCACACACACACATCCCCCACAAGTGTGTCCCCCCCACAATCAAAATGCTTCTGACGCCCCTGGCTTTTATACAATAAAGTTACCAAATCATCCAACTCACTCATTCCAAGGCAAAGTGTCAAATGAATGACGTAGGAACACTAATCATTCATAAATCATTCATAAGCTTATGGCCATGCTCATTCACAAGATTTACTACCCATTCAAAATATAGTGGCCATTAATGTTTTGCAATGTGTTTAGTCTGGAGAAAGATCCCAGCTTCAGGCATGAACACAAATGGACTTCTTAAAGTTACTGTATTCATCACTACTGCAGTGAATAATCCACAAAATGTATTTTAGCCAGGAAGGATAATGACGTTTTGTAGTTTTGTGAATGCACTTTTTTGAAACCCTCTTTATATATGTATTAAATACCTGTGATAAACGTGACAAGAAAGTATATAAGAAATAAATTAGGAATGTCATTTCCTTTCATAAGTGCAAGACGAAACGAATTATATTAACATTATTCTAATGATAGTACATCTTTGGAGCACATAAACTAAACTAAATTAGTGACCCTGGTTTAAATGAGTAAAATCTAATATCAGCATTATAATAAACATTGTGATATGACGTGAGGCTCAGCAACATGATTAAAGTAGTAAGTAAATTCACGCTGAAATACTACACTGCTATTATTTGAATAACTTGTAAATGTAATCATTTTGGTTCTTTTCTAACATGAGCTTGAAGAACAATAAGGACATTGTTAGCAATATCTAAATTTTAAAACCACTTCTATGAGGGACAGAGGAAAAAAAAGGACATGAGCTGACATAGAGTAGAAGATGGATTGGAGTTTACTGAAAGTAGACATGGGCATTTATTTTTTACACAAGCCTTATCCCAGACTTTTACACAAGCCTTATCACAACAATAATACTAGACTAGTGCTGCTATGGCCTCTTGTTGCTTAATTTACTAATTCACTTTTTTCCATGCAGGCACATCAGGCAGGTCAAACTTCAGTCCAACAATAAACCGTGATGCAGAGTACTGCAAACTGAGATGGGAGTTGCTGTGCCACTGGAAGCTTCGTCTCAGCTGTTGTGATACCATGAATACAAGGAAACACTTGCTGTCTGCAGCACGGCTTGTGTTGCCCACTATTGGCTTGAGCCTCATCTGTGCAGGAGCTTACATCAACTCCATCCAAACTGAACAACTGCAGATTCTGAGAATTATCTCCATTTACCTCTGCATCGTCCCGGGCTTGACCCTGCTTGTTGTTGGATTGTTGTGGTCTCTCGGTCACGGAGTGAAGACTGTGCTGCTGAAACGCTCAATAATGAGATCTAGACAGGCTGGTGTTCAGGTTTTTACTGTGGACAGGTAGGCTTGCTTTGCCATTATAGATTTGGATCTCCAGTCATTGGATGAGGCAGGATAATGTCCTTATGGAGAATTGGCTACCTTTTGGAGTAATTATATTGAAAATAAAAGATGCATGTGCAAGAAATTATCATTCCTGAAGGAATCTCGCAATATGCTGAGAAATAATAAACCCTAAAGACAAAGGCATTAATCCAACATTATCAGTGTAACTACTTTTAACCCAGACACCACTATCTGGTATTAGTTTTGTCTCAATGGACTTTGTAAAACAGGACAGGATTGATAAACACAAAGCATCTGCATTTTTGTGTACAAATATTAATGTCCTTATAATAAGTATGGAATGAAACATGATTATCACATGCATCCAATGCAAAATCCTCTCTTGTTCATTTAATAACACAAAAATCAGAGCTTCTGAAGTTTCTGAGAAACCACAAAGCCAGAAAACCACCAACCACTGGCAATGGAGACTCCTTCCAAAAATGCTAAATAAACCTTTCTTCACTGAAAACATCACCATATCAACAATTAAACATTTTGTAATTGATTTATGTGGAGCCTCTGCCATGCATGTCCCTGTTTAGTATGTGATAGCAGACCGTTTTACTTCCTTCAAATCTAGGAAATTAAAATTCAAAAACTAGCTAATGGTGTATAACCTTTGCTTTTTGCTCATCAGATGCGACTTCTATCCACCATCATACGAGCAATCTCAGGTCAGAAATGATGCCATCGACGTTGTCCCCACCATCATCTCCATTCCTACAGGCATGCGATGCGCCGGCTCAGCTCCTCCTGTTTACACACAGACCTGCTCCGAGACCTCCGCTGAAGACTTCAGCCATGAGGAACCACCTACATATCAACAAGCAGTTCTCCAGAGCCAGGCTCTTTCACAAGCGGCCCATCTACCCACAAACACTTCTGCAGAGCCGCTCTGAACAGCCGCTGTTGAATGGTATTCTGAGAGAGACGTTGAAACAACTTAGAAGGTTCAGTATTCTTCAAGGATCTGTAAGGATCTGGAGTTTTGAAGGCTGTTGATTGCCCCTGACTTTAGTATCACTGGGAGTAATTACACTATGCGCTAAACGTAGATCAGGACTGAAGAGTTTCTCAAAGAATAAATTTGAAATACTTCAATGGAATCCTTTAAAAACCCTAGAGAAAATACTGAAGATGATCATGATCACTCAGAAATAAGATGTGACGCTTGTAAAAAGGAAACACAAACCTGACAAAAAGTCTAGTCTAGTCTTAGTATTCTCTGAGAACATGATGTGATCAGTACTCAGAATTTCCAAAAGCGCACGGCACTTGAACAAATAGAACTGGTAAAAAGATATAAAAAAAACATTAGGGTGTTGTGCAAGGATAAGGCTAATGTGCAGAGAAAAGTGTGCAATGTGTACTTAAACTTCATACAATATCTTTTGGATAAGTTCTGCTCTGAGTGGCTCATTTTGAAAGTTGTATTATTGTATTATCTCCTTAGTGTCAGTAGGTCAAGAAGCAAGGTTCCCTGTCAAATCAGTTGTATTTTTATGTTTGCATTAATTAAACAGTAATGTTGAGCTCATCGTCCCTGTTGTGCAGTGTATTGTTACAAAATAGGACGGAGTTGTTATCTCTGCAGTATTTCTCTTTCTGCATTTAAGAAAAAAAACATTTATTCAAGGAAACTAGAAATTCATCATTTGTAAGTTTACAAAAAACATACAAATATATTCATGAAGAGAAGCAAGTATTGAGTAGCCTATATTTAGCTTACTTTTGATATACTAGCATATCTATGTATACTTGAATAAAAACACAATAAGTGCCAAGTAAACTAGTATTATGATTTATGTTAAGCAGATTTTAGTTCTAATCCATATGCTTAGAACATTTTTAAATTGTAGAAGAGGTTTCAAAATCCTTTACTCAAATTTATATGATTAACACATGAATGCGTTTATTGTGCAGCAGGTCAACCTGCAAAGACAGCAAAGCTTTTTCTATAACACACTCATTCATCTCCCCTGTCATAAAAATCGTTTCAGGAAATCATTCCTACACTTTGCAATGACAGCTGTGTGACAGCTGAATTCATCATCATCATCATCATCATTATTATTATTATTATTATTGTTGTTGTTGTTGCTGTTGTTGCTAATATTCTATACTATTGCTCCACTGCCACTTTCTTACCTGTACTTATTGCTATTTTTTTCCCTTACTGATTTTGATGTATATATTGTAGATATCCTTATTTCTTATTTCATATTTAGTATCTTGCTCTGCTGAACTGCTATTCTGTTTTTCATTGTTATTCTTAATCTATTGTTGATTGTGTTGCTGTAATATAACAATTTCCCTTGCAGGATCAATAAAGTAGTAAAGTAATAAAGACAAAAAATATGGCATATTTTACAATGTATTTAAAACTTGAATTGAAGACGGGCTCCTAAGTGGGTAAGCCTTTGCTCAGGTGGCTGTTTTCTCTCTGTTGTTAATCTAAGCGTTTAGGTGTACTTTTGGCGTTTGGAAAAAAAAATCTCAGGGAAACCCCTGAAGAACTGCCTGGTTTATACAGGGGAGGTCAGAAGTTTGCATACTCTCATCATGGACATGATTGTCAAGGCTATATTGAGAAGAATGGTGTTGATATTGATTTCAGAAAACCAAAAATAAATGAAAACTTGTGCATCAAATTCTTGTTTTTTAATTATAATAAAGATTTATGTTGTACCATCATTCTGCCACAGAAAAAGAACAGTTCAAAGAAATCATAGAAAGCCCGATATTGCTATAACATCGTGTCCATGATGAGTGTGTGTAAACTTCTGACCTCAGCTGTAATTTGAGTTTATTTTAAATCACTAAACTGATACTTTCAAGTGTCATTCAAACAACCTTTTTTTTTTGAGCAACCCATGCTGTTAGGTCAGTGATAAAAAAAAATCTATGCACAATATCCCAATACACACAAAAGACAGTTTATTTCAGTAAAACGTTGGATACAAAATTAAATACAATGGCATTAGCATTGCTTTACCTTACTATGTTTTTTTTCCATTATTTTTAAACTCATAACTGTTGAACTGGATCAAAAGTTACAGTTCTTTGGAGTTTTCCATCATTCAACGCACTGAACAAAAATTCACATTCACAAAGTTGGATAGTGGTAGCATTATAAAAGAAAACAAAACCAGTGATAGCAAGTCACAAGCCCAGTGATAGCAGGCCACAAGCTATTATGTAAAATTCCAAAAACATGCTTCCCATGGCAACACTTTGCATTTTGGACCTTCATTTTAGATTTCGCAAGGTTTTGTATTGCATTCCTAAAATATGCTCCTAAGATTGATGGAGTGATTAAGTGTAATTGCTCCCTCATACACATGACTTATTGAACTGAATAAAGTGAAAAACGTTTTGTCCTTCATGTTAGAAGAGTTCAGCAAAAGAACAACTACATTAACACAGAATTTTGAGCCATAAATAAATGAAACCAATCCATTCATTAGGTTGCGGTTCATCACATGATTATTTAACTCCTCATTCACACTACAATTACACCAGCCATAAAAAATGCTTATGTTACAGTACACACCATTCTGTCTGTGATATTCATACAAACTGGTGCATTGAAATTAAAGGTGCACTCTGTCATTTTTTTTCAAGTGGTTATCCTATTTCATTTGCTATAAAGCTCTGGCTATATTTTGAGTTGAAATTCCTAGACAGAGCTCCAGGTTTAAGGACACACCACAAGCATGTTTTGTAGTGCTGACTGATTTGTTTTTGAGAAATGCAACAGTAGTAAATGTCTGGATGGAAAAGGTTTAAATGTAACAAGACTGATCATAAAAATGGCCAGTTTTCTCATTTGAACTCTGGAGAAAACCAGAACAACAAAAACCGTTGCGGTGGTTTCTACATGAAGAATAAAACTGTGGCAGAAATGCAGTGTGCAAGAGACATTTTTAATGGTTCACGTGTAAAAGGGCATGATAAAAAAGAATACCTACTCTTTCTCTTTGCATTTGAGACAGTGACAGGTGGACAGAGAAAGAGAGAGAGAGAGAGAGAGAGAGAGAAATGTTGTTTAGTCTGTGAAACAGCAGCAAAAGACATACATGGTGTAAATAGTGGGAAGTTGTACAGACTAGCAAGAGACAGTCATGGCTTCAGGCAGGGAAAAAGTGATAACAAGGCTGTGAAAGACCGTGAGGAAGACATGGAGAGCGGATCCTAGAAGAAGGCCGTCTCATGGTTTGGCCCCTGTCGTGCATTTTGTCATTCAGATCAGGTGATCACGGTGGGGCCTCTGCGTCCTGTCCGCTCATGGATGCTTGAGATCTTTAGCGCGATGGCGATCAGAGGGCCCAGGACAACCTGAAACACACCAACACAAGCGGACATAAACATGAACCTACTGTCATTAAGGCCTATTCTGATACATTCAAATCTATATATGGCACTCTGAAGTGGGGCAACTGCGGTGGGTCAACTGCCACAAATTTGCAAGTTTCAACCAAGTTTCATTTTTTAATAGAAAATTTTAATAAACTTTAACAAAGCAGGCAAAAATAGTGTTGCGGCATGTAAACTCACTGATAAGTGTGTTTTATTTTAATCATGTCCTCTGGTCAGTTACTGGCTGCTCATGATGTTAGACGGAAAAGCTCAAATCTAATATCTAACTCGACAATAAAACTATTAGGGCTGAGCAATGTATCATATCACAAAGTCTAATAAAAGTCTCTCACACACACACAAAGCCAGACTACTGCATGTTAGAGCTGGTTTCATTTGATTAGGTAATCTTACATGCACAGCAATTAGGCTTTTATCGTGTTTACGATCAGATACATTTGTGGTTTCTAATTTTTTAAAGCTTTTTAAAGCAAGTCCTTTACTTTTATTGAAACTAAATACTTGTACACTTGCTTAATTACATTTAAGAAAAATAAACATATTTTTTATCTCCTTACATTTTTCTTTAGACCTTCAAAGCACTCCCTATAAATTACTATGATCTCTTCTTCTCTCATCATCAGCTTCTCTCTTCTCTCATGATTCAGCATGGACCGTGATCTTCTCATGCTACACAATGTAATTAGGGCTCTAGCGAGCTATAAGACTGCAGTGTGGAACTTGAGGATTAGCATCTCTGACCCAAAATCAGTAAAATCAATATGCCGGAGTAAGAAAAGTATAAAATGAGGCATCTTCTTTGCCTCTCTAGCAGATGTTAAATATGTTGAGGTATGTTTTGCTAACTTTGACTCTTTTACTTGTGTACATTTATTTGACTTGATACTTCCATTGAGTACAATTATAACACGTTGTCTTTTCTCAGTACTTTGTCCTGCCATTACATTATATTAATGCCCCTGCCATTATGTGATTTATAAAACATTACATTTGACACTTCAAACTGGCACCAAAAAGGTTTTTTTTGCAACTGCTGAAATTTACTGCTGAAAATTAGGCCATTTTTTTGGTAATGCTAGATTAGACTACAATTGATTTTGGTAGCTAGTATAGTTGAATAGGAAACTATTCAATAGATAAGTGATAAAGTTATTTTTAATTGTATTGTATAGTTAATTGCATAAGACATTATCTGTACTTCCACTTATGTTTAATTTCTCAGTATTTTGTCCATCTCTGAGCATAGACATGATCACTTCAGAATGGACTGCAGCCAGTGATTTCCTGTAGATTATCAAAACAGCAGCTGGCAGTCTGCCAGGAAAACCACACTCAGTGTTATCTTTTTATCACAGTCGCTCACGCAGGCACCCTCAATTTAATGGGGATAAAGGTAACATGCTGCCAAGCTGCGCCAATAACATAATATTGTTCCATGTGTTTGGCTGCCCTTTGATTGCTTAGTCATGCTGGAATAACATCACCAGATTGTGCTGTGGCATATGAAACCAGGCCAGAAAGCTAGATGGATTTTAGTTATTCATGGATGAGATGAAACCTTGTATCATACAACCAGTGAGGAAAAAAGCTTCCTAACATACAAGAGTGTAGATACACATATTATAATTTCCCACAAATGTTTTAAATAATATAATTCATATAATCAAATCAAACATCATGTATGCAAATATTTTAATATGTATGTAATAAGGCTTACTTTTTATTACTTAAAAGACACTTCATATCTTAAAGTAATGATGAACTGTTGTTCTTGACATAATATGGATTGTTGTAGAACAGGGTTATTTACTGTACACCAACACTATCTCGACACAACACCACTGATGATCTCAAAAAATTAAGAAGGCAAGAAATTCCACTAATGAACTTTTGACAAGGTACAACTGTTAACTGAAGAGCATTCCAGGTGACTACCTCATGGAGCTGGTTAAGATAATGCCAATAATGTGCAAAGCTAACATCAAGGTAAAGAATCTAAAACACTTTTTAGTGTACCACATAATTCCATAGATGTTGCTTATGTGTTATTTCAGAGTACTGATGCATTCATTAATGTAGAAAAAAAAACATGAATGAGTAGATGTGTCAAAAACATTTGACTGGTACTGTAGATTAGTAGCCTTACACACACTATCAAACCATGAGGTTTATGGTGCTCCATTAGTGATAAAGCTTTAGAGAGCTCTGATAAAGATAAAGATTGATCAGTGCTGCTGAGAAAAGGTGTCACTTGAGCTAGTGCTCTACCACAGTGACCTTACATTTACATTTGTAAAAATATTTTTTTGTTTCTGTTTGGCTGTAACATTTGTTGCCAAGCAAATCCAGAAGAGGTCAGAAATGTACAAAACATGCAGTAGAGGCACCAGTTTTTCCTTTAATTTGTCACAAATCTGTATGTTTATATTTTAGTATTTTTTCTGTTAATGCTTGTGTCTATGCAGTCTCTCTCTCTGTGTGTGTGTGTGTGTGTGTGTGTGTGTGTGTGTGTGTGTGTGTGTGTGTTTATAGAAGTGGCATATACCTGTGTCTCCCTGCTGTGTCTCTCTGGGTCTTTCTCATAGCTCTCAGCGTAGATACGTATGGTGGCTCCCACACCTGCCCCGGAACCACTGAGCCGAAACACAATGCGGGACGAGTCTGTGAACACGATCCTCAGCCCCTGGAGGTCAGAGAGGAAACATATCAGCCATCAACAGCAACGATATTTGAAATATATATTCCTGATTATGTGATAACACTTTTTAATTCCCCCATTGTTTTATATTCATAGGTGCTGAGGTTTTTGTAGATGTATTTAGTCATTTGTGTGTATATTCGCTTCATCCCTTATCCATATTTGGAATGTTTAGCCACCTGTAGAGCTGGCCTGGATAAAGTGGTTACTAAATATGAATGAATGAATGAATGAGCATGGATTATAGTAATTAAAGCCAAATGATTGAAGTTTGAAGATTTTATATTTAACAATCTTGCTACAGTATGTTAATCTATGGGCAAGACTATATATAGTTTTGTTAAGTTAGTTGGTATGAATCTTGTCACTGATATTATTCATACTACAATATTTCAGGTTACACACGGCTTTCTAAACATTTTTGATACGTGTGACGTTTCTCTGCCTCATCTTCCAATGTTGTGCTTCTTCATTTGATCATACATTATATTAGCTGTATGAATAATCATTTAGGATTATGACATCTTGTAGTCATAGGCATCAAAAGTAATCAGCACATCTGCATTTAATCGAAATAGTTTTCATGCACAAGCAAATAATAAGAATGCTTCCCATCCCCGATATTAAAGAAAATGTGCCCTTGGGTTGATTCTCCACTAGATGTCACTAAAAGCCGAAAGAGACCTATGTGGAGAATTAATGATAATAATAAGCATGTTCTTGTCAGTACTTAAGTTAATAATTATTGAATTAGTTTGAGTCAGAAGAGAGATGAAAAGAGAGAGTATCGTATGTGAGGAATGGATCAGCAAAGCCTACTCTTTCCATTCCATATCATCACTGACTGTGTGTGTGTGTGTGTGTGTGTGTGTGTGTGTGTGTGTGTGTGTATGAAATTCTAACAGCTGAGTGCCTCTATTCTGTCCCCCAATAAGAGTGCAGGACTGGGACAGCTGACACAATCTGGAAGAGGGAGGAATGTCTGTTGGAATAACACACGCCATGGTGCTGAGACACCGCCTGCATATTTGGGCTAGACAACTCCACAGCCTCTCTCTCTCTCTCTCTCTCTCTCTGTGTGTGTGTGTGTGTGTGTGTGTGTGTGTGTGTGTGTGTTTCCACAGTGTTGTCCAAAATGAAATGCATCACTATGGAAATATATTCTTCTTACGAAAGACACTACAAGGGATATAGTGGGGTCAGGGATCAGGGGTCAGGGGTCAGAAAGTGAGCACCTGGTAAGTGTAAAGTGCAGGTGAAGTGTCACAGATACTGAATTGTATGTGGTGACAGAGTGAGGGCATGAGGGAGTGAACTACTGAACTAGGGTGACTGTGTGGGCAAGAGAGATGTCAGTTGTGACACATAGGGGTGGGGTTGGGGGTTTCCATGCATTCCAGGAGGGATTGGGTGCACTCAAACACTGGGAGGAACAGGCTGAAACTGTGTTTGTTGGTGTGCACCCCACATTCATTTAAAAAAATGCATGTAAAAATATTTTTAAAAAAGTTAAAAAATTTGTGCAAAATGCACTCTCTCAGTATGTGGGTTAAATGATGAAATAGAAAATAGAGATTGTATTACATGTTCATGCATACATCCTGCCTGGTATTCATTTTTGTTTGGACAATTTAATATCCTGATTATTTAATATACTTAATCCAAACTGAAATGTTACAAAACATGTTACCTTTAAAAAAAAAAGAAAAAAAAAGTGCACCTTCCACCCCCACCCCATTTCTACACTTTGACAAGGACAAGGCCTTTACAATGACACTCATACACACACACACGCTCACACACACACACACACACACACACACACACACACACACACACACACACACACACACAAACACTCACACGTGCGTTC
>JAQQZU010000039.1:6631573-6669726 GCA_030068025.1 Parauchenoglanis punctatus
AAGAGAAACAACAGTCCATCATTATCCAGTCTCTTTTAAAGTCATAAAAATAAAGAAATAATTGAATTAGAAGGTGAGTCCAAACTTTTGACCGGTAGTGTATATATATCTGTGTGTGTGTGCGTGAGATAGAAGTTTATATATTTTTTTATATTAATCTTTCCCCATTGATTATAATGTTGCAAAATTTATTTCCTAAAAAATAATACTAATTAGTCTCTGTGTAAACATTAAAAAAAATATTGTAATGATTCATGCTGAAACCCTAACTGTCTCCTGGGATTTTGTTGTTTACTGATGTTATGTTTAGTTTTCTTAAAATGACTCGTTTCACCATGGGCCAAGTCATTTTTCAACCTTTAAAGGACGAGCATCAACATAATTCATGCACTGCTTCATATGTTTTAAAGCCAGGCTTATATATTGGATATATTTTTGTTGTAAATACTGTATATTTTATAAAAATTTTTGTAGAGAACATTTTTGTATATATTTTATATATGTATAATATTTTTTAATATTCACCCTCATTTGCATATCCTAAAAGAAAATGATTGAATTGTATTGTTTTCAGGTGGCATGGTGATGCAGTGGTTTGCACTGTCGCCTCACAGCAAGAAGATTCTGGGTTCGAACCTGCCAACTGACTGGGGCCTTTCATGAGTGGAGTTTACATGTTCTCCCTGTGCATGTGTTTTTTGTGTTTCAGTTTCTTCTGGGTTCCTCCAACAGTTCAAGTCATGCAGCTAAGGTCAACTGACTACTCTAAATTGCCCGCAGGTGTAAAGCGGATAAGCGGTATAGACGATGGATGGATGGATGGATAAATTTTTTTCTACAGGTAAAGTTTCAGACATGAGTGAAAGAAAGTACATGGCCATAAATTAATAGTTTAACATTTATAAAACATGACAACTTAAAAATGTTAAATAAAACAGCCTCAGCTCGGGATACTCTCTATGTGGAGGTTGAGCTCAGGATACTGTCTGTGTGAAGTTTCATGTGTTTTCCCTGTGTCCATGACAGTTTAATCCAGGTTCTTTATTTTCCTCCAATAAGCCAAAAAACATGCTGGTAGGTGGACTGGCTACACCTACACTACATTACTCCTAGGCGTGAATGAGTGTGATTCCAGAGTGTGTTCCTGACTCACAACCAGTGTCCCTAGGCTCTGCATCGCTCCAGTTTTGTTTGTGAATTTCAAAACAAGTACAACAAAATTTAGAAAAATTCTGTCTTTTAGATGTAATCAGGTTTTTAAATAATCACAAGGCCCAAAGTTCCAGTAACGGCATACAAAATGCACAAACTGTTAAGATGTATCCTGATCATGCCGTTTGCATCATCGGTCTTTATCTCTTGATTAATAATACCGTTGAGTAGATACTGTTTATTCCACCACCCAGCAGCTTACCTCAGTTTTAAGTGCCTTCCTCAAGGGCACAGCTGAAGTATGGTACATTTAGTCTGGGATTGGAAACAGGAAAAGTCTCATACCTCACAAACACTTCAGTTCCTGGTGGGGAGCTGACCTGCCGAGGCCCCAGTGATGATTGGAATAAACTGCTGGATTAACTTCACACTGAGAGCTAAGGGTAATGTGAAGGAGCCTGACTCCTGATGGAAAATGTGACGTCAGCTTGGAGACAAAACACCTTTTGCACACAATGAAAAAAATAACCCATATTGCATCTAGCAGCCATTTGCCCTTCGCCATCTTCAGTAAAGAAAAGCACAAGGGGTTCTTCAACTATTATTATAAATAAGATATCACAGCTGGAGGCTGGCTCCATTTTCTATTCCTGATAGCTTTCTGCATCTGTTTTTCCCTAAGTTAATACAGAATCAAGATCAAGAATGTGCTTTAGGCTATGGTGCAGTTATTGTATGTGCAGGACCTTGGCTGTGTTTATAATCCTCCTGTCAATCATCTTATAGACACACCCCCAAGGCCCTTTACTCCACTCACATTTTTACTGCTCAGAAATGCAAACACAGTACAAACTGCAAATGGATGCTAAATGCAAACAGACACAATTGTTGTGGGTAAAAATATGCTTCAAAAAAAGTAATTATGTAATAAAAACAAATGAGCTGATTTTCCAAGACCTGTTGGCCAGATGAGCTATAGCTCTCCTGGACAGTTAGAACTGCTTTATCCTGATCAGGGTTTCAATAGGTTTTGAGCCTATCCCAGAAACACTGGACATACTGGATGGATGACAGTTTACTGTAGGGCACAATGCACACACATTCACACCTTGGGGCTAATTGGAGTCACCAATCCACCCGCGATTGCTTTTGAGAGGTGGGAGGACACCGGAAAACCCAGAGGGAGCTCATGTGGACACAGGACTCTGTACAGACCTGAGCTCAGGGTCGAACCAGAAACCCCGGAGCTATGAGGTGGCAATGCCATCTGCTGCAGCCCCGTGCCACTCTGCACAGCCAAGACGATCATAATTGTTACAAACTGTGCAGATCCATGAATATAAAATCAATGAGGAACAAATCAGTGTGTTTTTTGCTCTGTCAGTCTGTTTAAAGCATTCCCATAACTAATCTATCTGAATGAGACAAACAGTCAACAATCCAAATTACTAAACTTGCTCTTTTCATTCCAACATTATTAAATCAACAAATCAGTAGGTTTTTTGGCATGTCAGTATTTCACATGTTTATAGCTAAATTTGTCATAACTGGCCAAGTACAATAAGATAATGGAATGTTAGCTAGCAAACATTGATAATTCTAGTAGGTGGGGCTTTTGTGTGCATGGCCTTGGATAGGAGGTGGGGGCAAGAAGTAAACAAACCGCTTCAATGGTTTATGGTGTACCTGATGCACCAGTGGCACCTTTAACGAGCATATTTTGCACCTTCTCATAGACTGGTTACCAAAAATAGTGTGAGAAACATGAGAGTTTATTACAAATAAAGGGTGCTGAGCAAATCTTGAAAATTTGGGCACATGTGTGCAACACTGAAGTAATACAATGAGCCAAATGATGAGTCATTAGGAATAAGTGAGATGTGTTCAGTTCTAGGAAATTCTCTAATACTAGTGTATAATAATGACTTGGAAAATGATAACTTCCTGTCATAAATAAAGCTGTCACATTCTTCTATTATAGACAAATTCCTGTCAGATCTAAGAACTTTTTTTTTTAACAAACTACAGTCAATAATATGATTATATCCTTACAACCACATAATTTCCTTCATAATAGGGCTGGGTAACATTACAGTAACATTACATAAGCCAGGGTTTAGAGTAATGGAGCTCAGAGTTATTTTTAGGCTGGTGTGCAATGTGTGGAGAAGTGTAAGGATGAGCTAATTCTGTTCAATCCTCACTCCCAACCCCTCAACCAACAATAATTTTTGTTTCTATCACTCCAACTACTTCTTTTGCCCCTGACTGATCCTATCGTTCTCAGAATACTTCTGCTTGCTGATTGTCTACATGCAGTCTGAGGTCAAGGGTGGTTTCTGAGAAACTGTCCACTATGGAAAAAGTCCTAAGGAATGGTTTCCTCCCTAATCTCTCAACACATCAGCTATTTCAGTAAGTATGACAGATCAGAGAGTCTCTTTAATAACCGATTTCTGGCATTACGTGAACTGGCTCCTTGATACTCTTTAGTAAGTAGATCTACACTTTTACTTCACCCAGATGATTAAAAACTTTAATCAGATAAATGAAAACAATGTAAAACAATGTAAAATGTAATTTTGATTAACAGTATCAGATTCTAAGATCATCTATGAAAATACCTGAAAAGTACTAATACTACTGTACTGACAAAATACTACTTAAAAACACATATTTATATACCTCTAAAGATTTCTTGCATGAAAATATACGATACAAAGTGACTATTTTGATTCCTTTCCAATTTTTTTCCTATCAGCTACTAGGAACTTTGGGCTATAACACTCATTGACCACGGTTACTAGTTTCCAACGAGCACTTTTTTCAGCTGGGTGTGTTGGAAACAGGATGCTCAGAGGAGCTCGAACTTAATGTAACTGAACAGCTGTCCTTTCTAGGGGAGGTGTGTGAGTAACTACATTTGTACATCTGCTTACTCGCAGTCATGAATTATAGCCAGTTGTGCTTGGCAAAGGTTCAGATTTGTGATATACGGCTTACGAGGAAACAACCTATCACATCTCTCATCACTAACATTACAGGATCTTGGCTGATGTTGCGCTTAACCTCAATGTTGTTCAGTGTGTTTTCCGTCATGTTAGAAGACATCCAAGCTGAGGGATAGTGAGTGAATGATGTAATGTGTGTTAATAATGATGTGAGTGTGTCTCACCTGTCCAGAGCTGTGCTGGTGGGCATGCTGCGAGCGAAGCCACGGATTCCCACCTGTCTGAAGTAGGGAATGCAGGACAAGTTGGCAGCCATCACTGCCAGTGAGTCTGATGGGTTTACGAAGAAACCATTCTGGCCAAGGATCATACAGCGATCCTACACACAGGTAGGTAACAACTAATCATTATTGATCTTGCTGTTGTAATAACAAAAACATCACAAGTTGTCTTGTTGCCATTCATGTTATCCTTTTCTACCCAAAAGCTCTTGGGAATACAAACTTTTAGGAGACAGGAAAGAAAGAAATATACAATTGGTGTGACTGTTTCTATTGATTTTCTTATCTCCATAAGCCATTTATTTAAAATTCAACAACAACAACAACAACAAACGTTTCCACCACAAAAAGACTTTCTACCATAAAACAGCAGTCATTTCATTTAAAAGGCTGGAAATTGCAAACACCTCTATTGAAGGATGGTAACAATCAAGGTTTAATTAAGTTTTATTGTTTCTGGCTAGTGCTGTTTCTGATAAATAATAGTGATAAAAGAAAAACATGCAAAAATGCTTTATGTTGCTCAATAATTCTGAAAATCCCCCCCGCAATTTTCTCCCTAATTTAGTCATAGCCAATTCCCAGGGAGAACAAAGGCTATCACATGGTTCCTCAGAGGCATGTAATGCCAACTAACCATATCTTTGTGAACTGCCGTTCATGGTTCACACACCATTAGGGGGCAATGTAACAGTGTAACGGCATGCATGAGCTCACAGATGCCCAAGCCCGCTGTGATTGACAGAGGCGAGAGTGTACGCCAGCACTCTCTGAGAGAATGGCCAATTTTGCTCTCTTGGGCTCCCGGTCATGGATGATTGGGCGTATACTTTTCTGCTGTGCCACTGGGAGGCCCATGAAAGTCTAATTGTTGAAAATATAAAAGTGGGAACAATTCTCACCCCATCTGCATCGAATGCAGCTCCAAAACCAAACTCTCCACCCTTCATGGACTCCATCAAGGATACAGCAAATGAAGGGTTGGGGTTGGGGTGCTGACCCCCAAAATCCTCCAGAGGAACACAGTTTACTGCAGAGTTCACAGGAGCACCAAGTTCATCACACAAGATTCTCCTGACATAAGGACCCATCACTGAAACACACACCAGCGGGATGTTAACATTATGGTGGCCACTTTGGATATTGCAATGAATCTTGCAGGTGTAGTCTCACAGAATCTTTTAGATAAGTATACTCTTAGGCTCAATGGCTCTTTAAGGATTCATTTAACAAATTTATGTTTTTAAGTTCCTTGGAGACATTTTTTATAATTCTTGTAGATAACCACTCTTTGCTTTAGGGTTCTACATTAATTTTTTAAAGATTCCCCTAGAGAGACGACCAAAAAATCCTTTGAAGGGTTTACATTCATAAATGCCTCTAGGAAAAAGGTCAACAGAAAGTTTCTACCTCCGTTCATTGCATCTATTCGGATCTTCAGCTGCTCTGGACCAGTCAGTAGACTTTTAATAGCACCGAAATCAAATATCCCACGTAGCATATTCAAGTAGATTTCGACAGAATCCACTATCTCAACTGCAAAAATAAAGATGTCTTGCACTTCACTCTCAATACATGACAATGGGGAAATCTTCTTATACCTTTATATATATCTGAATACAAGTGGAGCAAATCTGAAAGCAAACCTCGAAAAGGCTTGAACTTGTTCTCTAGATCGAAGTCCTGGCGTCCCAGGCGTGACAGGTCAATGTGTAGGTCAGGGCAGATGGCATACTCTTCCAGGGTGCGGCTCACCTGGTAGATCCTCTCCATCACTGTGTCTGGAGAGGGGCCTGCAAAGGTTTTTTTTTAATTTTGAGATGTAAGGTCTCTAATGAACGTACATATTTCATCTGACTGTCAAAAACAAGTCACTATGATAAATAACACAATACTGTAAAAGCTTTTCTTTAAAGTGCAGGGTAATTTTACATTGTGTGCTTTCTTTCTTTCTTTCTTTACCTTTTTTTGTGGAGAATTGGTTAACTTCTGGTCAAAAATCCAGCCATAAAAATTAATTAGGGTCAGCCCTATTTAATGGATTCATTAACTGTGCCATAAACAATAGCTATGTTTTGTCACTTCCTAAAGAGATTCATGACCAAATGTTGAACAGGAAGTATAGCACACCCATACCTTGGCCTTTATTGTACTCACATCTTCTAGCAATATTTCATCATGATAGCATGTTCAAAAGTATTATTTTGCTCCGTGTTGTTTTTGGGAGAACTGTCACATTTTTGAAGGCAGATGTCACCCATGGTGAGTTTGGTATTATTTCTATTTTAAGATCAGCCCTAAAGTTTGATATTTGAATGCTTCATACTTTAAGCAAGGAGTATTTGACCTCACACATGCTTTCTTCTCACCTCCGTTAGCTACATTGAATTTGATGCCAAAGTCTCCAGCTGGGCCTCCTGGGTTATGACTGGCGGTGAGAATTATCCCACCGATGGCTTTTATCTTCCTGATGATGCAGGAGACAGCCGGCGTGGACAGGATGCCATTGTGCCCAATCACCAGGCGCCCTATCTGTGAAACAAACATCAAGGGTTGTTATGGTTGTATCTGGAAACCAGTAACATAATAATAATAATAATAATAATAAGAAGAAGAAGAAGAAGAAGACTGGACCAAGCAACATATTAACATTCTGTATCTAGCCCATATTTAGGTTTCACACTTTGGTGTGTGTGTCCTTCATGATCCGTTCTAGTCTTGTCATTCTCATATTTGTAACATATCTCTAGATAGCTGATAGACAGTGGCATGGAGTGGTTGGCTTTAAGGAGGCTACATCTGTGAGGAACAAACTCTTGGCCTGGCATGCAGAGGTTATCATAGCAGACATAACTGGCTCTGAGGTAGGCTTTAAAACCTGTAACCTTCATTGGCGCCAGGCACAGCTACTGTTGCATACCAGAGCGACCACCACATCACTCCTAAAACATACAGCCGTTCAGTGTCTCGCATTAAACTGACATGAGGAAAGCATTTTACATAGAACAGAGTGACGATGCTTGCGGCTGTAACCAGAGAGCTCTGACCTCAGGTCAGCTGCTTTGACACATTCTCCAAGGACCTATTTTAGTCAAAGGTCTGTTCATTGATCATTTCTAGGTATGAATCACTCAACAGGACTGCTTATTACCTCATTTCCACAAGCAGCAAGCTGGACATCAGGGTTATTCACTGCCTTGTTAAGCTTTACACGATCAGACACTTTCTAATTATAGCGAAGAATATACCCAGGCATTTTTAATGATGACAAAGCACACTGTCACTCTAACATGTCTGCTATTGATGTTATGCTAAGCTAATCTGTCATTCATTAGGCTAGATGCTTAGCTTGATGCTTTCGACTTATTGCCTCAGCTGGCTAGATTGAGACGTTGGGAGCATGAACTGTATTCCACCAAACCCTCTAAGCAGTGTATCCATATAAGGTGGTAGTTTTGTATACACACACACTACTGAGGAAATCGCGGCCTGAATGCTACATTCCATAAAGACTTACTGAGTTTACACATGTGTAAAGGAGATAGTTAGTGAGATCCAGAGAGGGATTACTAAATTGTGAGTGCGGTTTGGTATCATACATAGCGCATAAATATTTATGATTGACAAGAGATATTATACTGTACTGGCACTGGCATGATCAAGCTGAATAGGACAGACTTATCATGGACAGGCATGTTAAAGGGTAAAAGTGGTCTGGCTCTGGTCCAGCTCACTTTGGGTTTCCCCCATGCCCCTGACCTGAGCTGGAAGTTCACCGGCGGGAAGCAGAGCGTGGGCAGGAAGAGGCTGGAGGAGGGATGGCACAGCAGATAAGCACATCATGATGCTCTTAGCTGGACCAGCAGAAAAAAACATGTACTCTGTCCAGACTGTTTCCCATGATGGGCTTATTGTTAATGATGGCCGATCAGCTGTCAGATGGAAGATTGTGAGCTGTTGTGTAGCATTTTCACAAATAGCCTAAAGCATACCAAATGTAGGCAAGTGAAAACCCTCCACTAGTCTTTATCAAACACCTTTTACATGGCCATGAATAAATATATACACATCCAAGTGTAAAGTAATGTACAATGGAAATGTGGTACACGAAAGAAAATTTCTGCTCAGCATACACATATCCTGGTACAGAAAAGAATGTGGAAAGTATGACACCTTGATGTCGATACCTTCATGAGCATCAGTTCTGGCAGTTACACTTTAATATCACAGATTAAGGGTTGTTAAACCGACCTGCATACAAAATAAAAAGAAAGCCTTTGTCTAAGATTAAGGTTAAGTCCCACTGATGAAACCATAAAGGTTATATGTAGAAACCTACAACAGAGTGTCTCCTTATCAATGGGGATTAAGAACCATCCAAAGAACCTTTAAGGAAACCCCTAATTGTACTGTTGTTTCTTATGACATACAGTGACAAATATTATTGCCTTCACATTTAGTCGTATAACTCCAAGTAAACAGGTAATAATAAATAAAAATGAACAAATGATTTACAACAAGAATCACAAAGTGGATAAGCAATTCAATGTTTCTGATGAGAAATAATAAAATAAGAGTAAGGAATTGCTCCGACTGGAAAATAAAAAAGGTACCCAAAGTACTCCAATATTAGGCCTATGTTGGTGTTGCCAAAACTTTAAGACAGATATTAGACAGGGATTTCATTACTATGACTGATAAACAGATGTCAGTCAGATTGTAACTATCTGGTTTCATATCTACATTATGTTTTGATCCTTTATTGAACCTGTCTTACCCCATTGGCTGCAGACATCTGAACAATAACCTCGATTGCTGTACGGCTGAAGTATCTCCCATCGCTGCCCACCACCATGGTACATCCTTGACGGTCCCTCAGGTCGATGGAGGACAGGACACTCTGAATATAATTCTGCAGATAGTTTTTTCTGCTCTCAAATACAGTGGTCTTCTTGCGCAAGCCATTAGTCCCAGGTCTCTGGTCGTCAAATGGACTTGTTTGAATGGTTAGGACCGGTATAGGGTTGGTTTCCATGATGATCAGAAAGTTTCCGAAGTCCGCTCCTGTCCCTGATGAGAGCTGTGCGCAAATGAAGGCTGGAGTTCGTCAACACCTCGAACTCCTGCGCGCTTTCAGAGTTCAGTTGCCTCCAGTGACAGCTGACTGGGAAATGTTTATTTTTTTCCTCCCAAAATACTACAAAAAAGTCTACAGTAGCAGCATAACAGTATAGCCAATTACACCTCAGGTTATGTGAATAGTGTGGAAAGTCCAACGAAACCTGGAGTTAAGTTGGAACCCCGACAGTGTGCCGAAAGAGAAATTAAAGAGAGACACAAAACTCATTCAGTCGGGGTCGACCCAAGACAGAAATAGAAATAGCTCGTGCGCCCTGTGTGTGTGTGTGCGTGCGTGCGTGCGCGCGCGCGTCGAGAAATAATGCAGGAGCGCAACTTTGAAACCGGACGCCTCTGCTGCCCGCTGCGCACTGCAGGGACATTCAGATTGGAGATCTGCGGACACCTGGCGCCCTCAGAAAGACATGACTCAGGAAACAAATGGAAAAAAAGAACCCAGGTGAACCATGAGACTCTATCATTCATTTTCGTTTTCCACCCCCTTATTTGATAATCTATATGCTGTGCCATAACATCTCTTAAACATGTCTAACTCAATACCCTGTACAGACCTACTGTTATTTATTTGTAAACAGACATTAGACATTCGTGGAAAAATAAAACAACCGCTAGGCTTTCAAGTTCAAACCACAAGGCAGATATCCCTTTATTCTATAGCAAAACAATAAATCGGAATGTTCTACATTCTTAAACCAAATTCCGTGCGTGATCATTGTATTTTACGTGCTCACACGCCCTCTTGTGGAATAAGCTGTAAAAGAAACGCGCCACGCATGTAGACGCAAGCTTTTAGTTAGTAAGACGATTTAGTTTAGTTAGTAAGACCATATTCAGTGGTTACCGTTCAGGCCTAACCTGCTTTACCGCTTTCACACTTCTGTTCTAATTTATGCTTAGGCTGTCTTCATTCATTTTCAGTAAATACTTTATCCTGGTCAGTGACACAGTGAATCCAGAGTCTATCCCGGGAATGCTGGGCGTGAGGCAGGAATACAGGAATAGGATGAGACGCCAATCCACTGTTGGATTTTGACTGTAACATTCCGCAAATAAATGTACAGGCTATAATAGCTGTGCATTTACCCCACTGTGTCATATCAGGTAAATATTAATTTTACCGAAAAGTGGACAATTAAAGTCTTGACACTTGATTTCTGTCCTATAGCTTTAATTATTTTATTACATTGGGATTTGAACAGTCAGCTTGGACATAATGCTCTCAATGGCAGTTGGTCTACAGGAAATGAGAGCATACGATGCAACAGAAATCTGTGGTTTCCTATTCACTAAAAGCGTTGGATTAATTACGTCTGTTTGTTTGTCCAACACGAACCGCAGTGTTATGCATTTAGCAGATTTTATTTAGACCTAGTCAAAAGTAAAAACCCGTCATGCAGTCCAAATGTTTGTTAAGTTGCTCTGTTCTTGCATTTTTTCTAGAAAATTCAACAATTACACTCTCAAAAATAAAGGGCTGAAAAGTAGGCTATTTATGCAATGCAGTTATCCACAAAGAACTGATGAATGACTTTGCAGCATAAATGTTAACATCATGTAGAAGGTGTTTATTTATTTTATTTTTTAAATTATTTTTTAGATTTAAAATACCAAATAAAAAGGGAAACCAAATAATTCTGTCATTGCATCAGTGTAAAGGACTGGCTCCTGCATGCTTATACGTGTAACCTTTTAAAAGAAATTAATGAATAATGCTAAATCAGAAATGTTTCATATGCAAAACAGGCATGTAATTTTTAAATATAATAATCACATTTATTTCAACACAAAACGACACAATTTTACGTATTTCCGCGCTACAGACAAAAATACACACATATATTAACATCATATATTTACATTACAGCTGTGTGTAAAAACGGCTTACAGAGACGCATAAGGCAGCTGGGATTCACTGGATGTGCAAATAAAAGACACTTTTGTGCTATAACAATAACATGTTTGCTATAAATTGGTTCAGTTATGATCGTCTATAGCATGTTCAGCAGTTAGGATAGAGCATTGGCAGGTTTTCTGTAAAGGGCACAGCGGCCAAAGCAAAAGGAGTCCGTGTCACTGGCAGGAAACTGGGAACCACACAGGAGGCTGACCGCGAGAAGACATGTCCATAATCGACTGGAAGTTGGAGGACAGGGGTTTTGCGTTTGGGACTGTCTGATTTTGCCATGATGCTGTCGATAGTGAAAGAGCATTTCTGCGTCTGGCGCTCGGGTCCCTGCTCGGGGAAAGTGAGGGGCGCCTGAGGCCCAAACTCTCCGGCCTGGACGCCCTTAACATCAGCCACACTCTGATAGGGGAAATATGGACACGGTGTGTATCCGAGAGGCTGCGTTAGAGGACGTCCTGACACACAGTAAGGCCTCCCGTAGGATCGCCCACTAACGGCGGGATAAAGCACAAGTCCGTCTTTACAATATTCAGGACGACTCCTCTTGAACCTCTTTCTCCTCCTCAGGAAGCTGCCGTTATCAAACATGTCCTCCGAGGCGGGGTCCAGAGACCAGTAGTTGCCCTTGCCCGGGTTCCCCGGCTCCCTGGGGATCTTGACGAAGCAGTCATTGAGCGACAGGTTGTGCCGGATGGAGTTCTGCCACGCCGGAAACTTTGCCTTGTAGTAGGGGAACTTGCTGCTGATGAAGTCGCAGATGCCACTCAGAGTGAGTTTCTTCATGGGGCTCTGCAGGATGGCCATGGTGATGAGGGCGATGTAGGAGTATGGAGGTTTGACAGAGCTGCTTGCTGGGCGGCTCGGGGTCGTGACCTCGCTTTCCCCGGAGGAGTCAGCTTCTGAAGTGTCTACCTCTGCGCTGGACTCCGTCGGTGAGTCGTCTGTGTCCCGACAAGGTAGGAAAAACTGTCCTCCATCTCCGCCGACAATGTCTATTTCTTCTTCAGAGGAGGTGGCTGCGTGCTGAGCCGCTTCATCCATGGGGAAGATCATGATGAGTCCGCAACAAGGGACGGAGCTTTAAGATAGTGCGCAAGCAAAGTCTCTTCTTTTGTGTGTGTGTGGTCTGCAGTGAGCTTCTTGTTTGCTGCTCCAGCTGGACTGATGGCCTATTTATGAGGACCCTCACAGTCTGTTTCAGTCCACTGATGGTCAGACCAATAGGAGCGCAGATGCGCCGCAGGGAACCGCAGGACTTGCGCAGGTGCGGGGTACCTCTGACCTGCTGCAGACTCATGTGAAGTGATTTACATTACAATACAGTTGCAATAAACCCAATTTGAATTTCATTACATTTTGTGTTTGACTGTGTTTTGGAATTGTATTTTTGTTTATATGTTTTACTTAAAAATACAAACTCACTTTAAAGGCATCTATAAATTGTAGCTGATATTTATTAAATTCTGTTTATATGCAGGTTTACTGAATGGCTTCACTGAAGCTGAAGTTTCGTTCAGTTAAAATTAATGAGCCCAACAATGAATAATTAAAAGAAAATGTAATTCATTAGAGGTAGCTATTTAAAAGACATTTGTTTTAACATTTGCTCCTTGCCAAATAAGACGGATTCTTACAGAAAAACACGTGGCTCTCGTATTATAAATGATGCGTGATGGTTTGCACATATGTCACATTAGTTGTTTTGTAGCCTATAAATACTGATTAATAAACAACTCATAATGTGTGAAAACGTCACTCGTGGAAAACCGACAGTGTTTTTGGGCAGAAATAAATAATATACTCAAAAAAGGGTAGTAAACTGCACCACTGCTTTTGTACCTTTAGTTTGTACATTTCACCTATGGACCATGTAGGCCATCTTTATGCACCTTTATTCTAAAACGTCATTTGTTCCCTTTTTTTTTTTTTTTTTTTTTTTAAGTGTGCATAAGTCGTATTATCTAAGTATATCTTACACCGATTTTGCCTGCCTCTTCAGAAGCAGCTTAGTGGGAGCTGAGGTGAGACTTGAGAGTGTTTTTTTCACTCAATGCCTGCAAGGTCAGGATTAACCCGCAGATCGTTTTCCTGCAGGACCCCCTGTGTTTGGTTTAGTTTGCCACCTGAAGCTCGCGGCGGGCGGTGCGACCATGAGAATGACCGTGGAGCGCCTCCCTGGCCTGCCTGAGGATGGGCGCTCACAGGCCGCTAAACGGCTCTTTAGCATGAGAATGCAGTAGGAAACGGCGCAGCTGTATTACAGCCTGCAGGGGAACACGGCGGTGTTTTATTAGGGCCACATGAATGACCTGAACCATCCTCAAAGCAAACGTGCGGTTAGAACTGATCTCACGTACAGCTGAAAGAGGGCTGGACCAGCCCATCCACTTCCTCACAGTGGGGGGGACAGTCCTCTGAGATCTGCCTACATTTACCGTCCTAGTCCAATTAAATAGGTAAACAAAGCACAACATCGTCTGTTTCCTTCATGAAACAAGAAATGACAAATATATAACATCTTAATTATAATGTAATGTGGTGTTATCTACTGAGCAGATACAAATCGGTGTATGCATAAAGCATTTTGCAACAGAAACGGCAGAAAAAGACCATGTGGGCGGAGCCAGGCCCTTATATTCAAATTCATTATTATATTCATATTAATTTATTCACACCTATAAGATTTTCGTGGGATAGTGAGACTTTGTCACTTTACAACATTAAATTCCTGGGTGTTAAGTGTGTGCTTCAAGTAATAGAGAATCTCACACGTATCAGCATACAAAACAAAATTTGTCACATTAACAAATCACAAGACTATCAACTTTAGGTTTCTCCTGTGATTGATTTATTTTTTTCTAAATTGCAGTTTGGCTAATTAGTTTCACACAAAAAGACTTAAATTTACTTGTAATTAAGCACAAAAATAATACAATATTTAAATAAAAAAAATGATTATAATGATAATAATAAGTACTTATTATTATTATTAAATAAATGCATCACAGGTGGCTTGAATTACTCTGATAAATAATCAATTTAATATAAAACATTATTTATTTAATCAAAGCCTTTCGAGTTAAGGAAACATTAAAGCCAGTAATTTCCAATAATTCAAATATGCTCATTAATACAAGTGTCAAACAACCAAACAATTAAAAAAAAAAGCAGAACTGTGTACAGGTATCAGTCCATTGCAACATTGCAAAAGTTGATGACTGCATGTTTGATAGCAGTTATTCAAGTACTTTCTCAGAAAAAAAAGGTTGAATACAGAACTATTAAAGGTCCTCCATAAGAGAGGGTTCTAGGAAGATTTTTAGCATATAAGAACCCTTAACTATCCAAAGCCTCCTTGAAGGACCATTTTTCTAGAAGGAAGAGTCATGTAGTGTTGAATGCAGCTCTTCTTTGTCACCCAAAATCAAACATTAAGATACAATTTTCCAGACTACAGATACTCTTGTAACTACATAAGAGCTCACTAAAACAACGGCCTTGGCATCCTTTCTGACATAAGTACCTTAATATCACAGTCATAGTCATGAGCACCAAGGATGGTGTGCAAACTTCTGTGCATGGTACCATAAAATATGACTGGAAACATATTTGAAATTACAGTCTGCTTGTATAAAAGCATTTCAGAATAATAGTGCTGGTCTGAAGCTCAACTTTACTTTGTCTATAATATTTAATAGGATATAGAAGGCAAAAACCAATCCTAGATCCACACTCCTACTTTAATCTGCCTCTATTCCATCAGTCATCTCGAGTGGAGACTAAAGAGAGGAACGCTTTCTTTAAAAGGTCTTCGTCCAGATGGCGACCTGAAATCAAGAGAATGTCTGCTTAAATCTATACGAATTACACAATATACTCCAACTTGAAAAGTGACATTGTGTGTGTCTATTTCTAGATATACGTTTAAGATTTAAAATATGGCCCAGGTCAAGGCTTAATATAAAAATACTTAGTCCAGAAAGCAGGAAACGGTGGACTTCTCACCTATAAAGACCAGTCGATTGATCCTGGGCTCTTCATCTGTCCAGGCCTCAGGTGTTTCATCAAGCTCGTAAAGCTCATGAACACCCTGCAGCATTACCTTCTTCTGCTTACCATGCACGGACAAGATGCCCTGTGCAGCAGAACACACATCAGTAATTAACTTGACAGGTCTTGTGTTCATATAATTTGCATGGGGAAAAAACATGGCATCAACATGAATTCTTTTTTTTTTTTTTTTTTTACTTTCACATATAAATTGTGAATTTTTCTGTTCAAGAACAAACCTGAGTCCGTGAATCCGACTGAAACAGCATTACTTTAATTCCCCTTTTTAGAATTTGTCAGTCAGTGACGATAAATGTTGTATTTTGGTGAATTCTTTCTACAAGTAAAACTCAAATAACCAGTCATGCAGTTAAATAAAGAGTAATTCTTGAAAAGTTTGTTTAAGCCCAGTGGGTTTACAGCTGCTCATTTTATTGCATATTTAACACTTTCCAATAGCTACAAGTCCAGAAGGTAAACATAACACAGACCGAACTGTCTAAAAAAAGCCGGAAAAATAAATTAAACAACTAGGAAAAGCTCAACATTTTAAGCCCATTCTACTTTCAGTTCGGCAGGATTGTACAGGATTGAAAAACAGGAGTTTTCACTTCACTTTTAATGGACTAACTTCAAACTGCTGCTCTTTGCATCATTAGAAATCTACACCCATTTGACCAATTCTACAGAATATCTGAACTATAAGTTCATTTTATTCTCACCTTTAAGCGAATGACATTCATAGGGAGTCCTGCTTTGTTCTTAAACATCTTTTCCCATAAAAGGTCCTACAAAAAAAATACAGACACTATTGAAGTTGCTGTTACATGCACTAACTGATGTATTATATTAATCATTATTCGTACCTGAATAAACACATTTAAACGGTCCTCAGAGACACTTCCAGGTACTTCAAATGTAACTGTTAATATATCCTGCAAATTACAGGAACAGATAATAAAAAAAAAAGTTTACAACAAATCTGTAAACATTTCAACTGTTAAAAAATACCAACTGTGTGAAGAACAATAACAAAGCATAAGGCAGAAGTAGTATTAATAGGATTTCTGTATGGCACCACAAACATAGTTAATGTCTTATCACCAAATGTGTTAAAAAGGTTAATTTCCTCAAGAGGCCAGTATCAGTTTTTGCACACAGTCTTGGTCAACTTGTATTTCTTCACCCCCCAACTCGTGAACTTCCCTGGGGCATTGCAAGACCACTTTGCAGATATTTAAGCCATTGTCTGACAGTGTCGAGGTAACATACTTCCTTTTTTCCTTTAGAATAACAACAGAAAACAGGGCTCTCGTTTGCATGAAAAGAGCAATGGGGCTTGTCTCGGTGAGAGGAGGGGTAGGGCTGGGGGGGACATGCGGGAAAAGATCGAGGGCCAATACTAAACCTAAACCAATCTACCCCCAAACCACATACACCAGCTCTTACACTCCTTACAACGAATATGGGAAGGAAATATAAACCTTGAGTTAATCCTTTGACCAACAGGAGCCTAATTGGAGATATAAAGCCCAGAAGTCTCTATGGTTCATATATTTTATGTCAGTGGCTTTGAAGTAGAGGAAGTCCAGGGGGGTGGGTATTGTTGTACTGTGTAATTTGTAGTAATGTGATAAATGTTATATTAACCCCTTCAATTCCCAGAAACAACTGGTGGTTCAGAATACAATATTCAAAATGTATGTCATTAAAAGATTTTAATTCTTTTAACTACACACCTTTACTATTAAAATGTACTAACTAAATAATTCACTTTAATTACTAAATAATATGCATTAGGATAAATAACTGAATAACACTTCCCAAAAAGGGTAATATCCTCAGTGAAATACATTCAGGTGTGGAGAGATTCTGCACTGGTGCTTGTGTAATTACATGACAAAGTGTTGAAACTGTTTTTTGTGGGTGTGAGTCAGGCATTTTAACAAAAATATTAGGTTAGAGATAATGTTATAGAAAAAAAGAATCTGCCCTAATGTTGTATTTTGTCAGTAAATGGACCCACATTGCAATGCTGCTATGGGACAAATTTACTATTATAAGTAAATCATTTTTGCTGCTACTTTTCACTCAACATTGCTCCACTACACTGCACTATAGTGTATCGACAATACAGTGCATAACACTGCTCTGTTGTCCTCTCAGTTAATGTGCTTTGTGTATTTATGTACTGGTGTGTGTTGCATTATGGTCCAGGACAAAGACATTTCATTCCAGTGTACACAAGTTACCTAGAGGAATGACAATAAAAACCCACTTGACCTGATGTAGTGCTTGGGGCATTGAATAAACCTACATGTAGTATTTTGCCACTGATTGGGCCCATATCTAGTGCTTTTAGCACTGATTGGGCCCAAATGTTACATTTTTGTACTAAATGGACCCAGGTGTAGTATTTTGGAATTGAATGGGCCAAAATGTAGTATGTGTGGCACTGAATGGGCCTAAATTAGGATTTTAGGCACAGAATGGGCTAATATGAAGTATTTTGGCATTGACTCGGTCTACGTGTAGTATTCCTTGTACTAATTGAGCCCATTTATAGTATTTTTACACTGAACAGACCCACATACCACAAATTCTGGAAACAAGCATTTTTCCTTATATGAAATTTAAGAGGAAATCATCTCTGAATGTAACTAAATCAGTTAATCTGATACATTAAGAAATGTTCAATGTTCTTGTATTCAGCATATACCCACAAAGTCTAAGGCCATCAATTTGAACATTTGTTCTAATATATGTATTTAAACAAATAATTGGCCATGGATCCAGTAACTGTATACTGTAACTATATACTGTATAACATATGTTGCACTGAATGGGCCCTAATATGGCATTTTTGGTAGTGAGTGAACACAATTGTAGCATTTATGGCACTGAAGGGGTCCAAATGTAGCATTTCTTGGCACTAAATGGGCCCATATATAGTATTTTTGCTAGTACATGGGCCTGAAAACAATATTTCTGGAAGGAAATGGGCCCAAATATAATATTTTTGGCACATAATGGTCAAAATGTAGTATTTTTGGCACTGAAATGCCCAAATATAATATGGGTGTGACTTGCATCTTAATGCTGAAATGATTATGTGCTGAAGACCATCTGCATTCTAAATTACAGTTTTCATGAGGCATTACATCATTATGCACAACTAATGATCACCTTGTCTAGATGTGCGTGTGTTGTTTTCATTAGTTGTAGTTTCTCCGCCAGCCTGAAAAACATACAATACAATGATCACAGTGTCATTTCAATATAAAAACTCCACAGATTGGCCTTAAACATCAAAGTGCCTTCTTACGGATATACAGTCTCAGCAAAATCCCTACAAAGAGCTGGATTTAGGTGCCTGTCTTAAACAGAATCTACATGCTGGTGAGAGAAAAGGAGTTTTTGTGGGTAGAATGCGAGAGACTAAGAAAGATGGAGAGAAGTCCATGACCCCTAAGGGAGGGTAAATGTTACCCTCTGGATTACTCTCTCCGCTGGGAGTACCACACAGGCGGAACAGAGGGGGGTCGCCCCAGCACAGGGGGCAAATGGGGCGCGCTAAAAGGCTGAAAGGGTGGCTGTATGGACACGCGTCGGTAGAGCTTCTATGTGGTGGAGGCTTTAATCCTCTGCAGCTGGCCTCTCCCATTCACATTAACACTGTTTCACTCTGCTCACCGCCTAGTAACTGTCTTGTGTTGTAACTCAGGTCATCTAATTAAAGGCGCACTTTGTAGGGATAAAGGAGTAATCTGTCTTTTGCTCCCAGTGTTCATCACTGTTTTCGATAATTTGAGCTAATCTACTTGATCTGCATGTCAATGTTTGAGCTGGCCTGATCATCTTTTACTGATCAGTCCCTCTGTGGCTTTTGTAGCAGTACATGCAGTTTATGATCTATGACTAAGAGCTTTGGTAAACAGTAATTTTCAAGGACTTTAAAGGCTATTCAACGGCTGAATCCTTGTATTACAGTCTTAATATGACGCTCGGGGTAAAGCGGAGATTAAAGTGGAAGAAAATCCTTATGGCTGAAACATTCCTATTTAACATTTTTGTTAAATGAAATTACCTCATTAAGAAAGCTTTTTTCAATTATTATTACAATGTTTTCACCAAGGCATTTTGTTTTTTTGTATAGAAACAAATACAAATATTACAGGAATATGTCCAATCCACAACACTAAAACCTACCTAGACTATTTTATAATACTTTGTATTAAAGTGCAAACATAAAGATTATTCATTATTATGATCTTTATAGAAAAATGGATTGGCCTTCAGAACCCACAGACCCTTGTTTTTGTGTAAAATCTTTAATTGTAAAAGGTCTATATATACACCCACCTTACTGAATTATTATTACTAATGTTCCAATAATTATACCACTAGAGTTCAAAGTAAGCAGAACTGCTTGTTTGGTTTGCTATTTCTCCCTTTGACAATGGAATGAAATTTAATAAAAGTATTATAACTGCACAGTGTGGAACCAGTTCAGCATTTTACAATTCTTTGTATTTGGCTTTTTTTTATCCTGATCTTTCAAATCTAATTTCACATGTTTAATTTAATCTTGCTCAAATATCGTTATTTCATTACCATCATTTTATGACTGGCTGCAGTTTTTATTCCATAGGCAATACCTATTTGCATAATTTCATTTATACACGTGCCATTTAATTTGGGCTGGATTAGTATCATTTATCATTATTTTCTTGGCTTATGTTTACAGTAAATTGCATATTATTAATACAAACTAAGATTTCAGAGATATTTATGCCCTTAGGTCTTTGCTTAAAAATAAATAGCGGAAACTAATTTCTCACTAAGATAAACATGTTAACAGCTAGGGGGCGTATATCTACTCCAATCATTCAAGAATATTTAACGCATCCTGCACTGCTTCTGCATTGCCTTGGCACCACTAGCTATACCTTCCTATAATAACTATATTAAACATCACATTAAATATGTCCAGAATATAATTTTATGCTAACAGAAGCATATACGGAACATTTCTCTTGGGACAACACAAACACTGGAGTAACATTTCATTCATGTTTCATGAGTGAAACTTCACCTCAGCTGTACTGAACAATAATCTTACCTCACACTATCTTTGGTATCAAAAGAATGCAGATCCAACACCTGAGCCAAGTCGACCCTACAAGGAGAAATGGCATAATAAATGTGAGCACAATCTAAAAAAGGTAAACTTTAGTAAACCCCACTGGAGGCTCAGATTGTAGTGAAATTGCCTGCACAGATAGAAACAGCAAGGACTATCAGCTAAATGTGCTTGTGCAATGCCACGCTTGATACGTTTCATTTTTGCTACCACAACAGGACTGGGCAGATTTTGTGTGTGTTATTTCATGACCGGCGAAAATTCTAATTCCACTCGTTCAAAATGTGTGTCAGAGTACTCACTATTTGAAATGGAAAAAATGTCAGTGTTTCATTTTTTTGCACCTCACCTGGAACGCTGTGTTTCCAGGATCCTGACGAGGCCGTTAATAGACCTGCAATGCAGAGGGCAACAGAGGCATGCGAGAATGACTTCATAAAGAAGTTTAGAACATTATCTTATATAACTTTGACAGTGAATGATAAGTAGAGAGAAAAATGGCGCAGAACAGACTGAATATGTTGGTTTTACACTATCTGGTTAAAAAAAACAAAAACTGTAAAGTACAGCTGTGGTTTCATACCTGACTATGGCTCGAAGGTGTTCGAGCTCAGCCTCATTCACCAAATCCGTTTTATTAATAATCGTTAGATCAGCAAGGGCTATCTGCCTGGAAAAAATACAGAAAAGTCCAAATAGATCGTTAGCGGTGTTGTGTTTCCTTTTGTGAGAGTGTGTGTGTGAGAAAAAGAGAGAGATGCAAGCAATGCACAAAAGACCAAAGCAATTGTATAGCTTTTCACACTCTTTATTACCGTCTTCAAATACCCTATTCACTAATATATGCAAAAGACTGTGTGTATGTCTGTGTGTTTGTATAGAGGCATAAACACACTCTTTGTTGTTTTGTGTCCACCCCCCCTTTGTTGTCTTACAGTGTGTGGGTGGTATACTCAAAAGGCCCCACCATTTTGTGTACTAGGAAAACACAAACAGAGAACAGAAGCAGAGACGATGGCCTCGGACACTTGTGAGCATTCCAGCGTGCTCAAATCCTCTCCAGCATGTTTCAGTCACAGCAGCTGAGCAGAGAGAGACAGCCTCGGACTGCGAGACGACTCTTCTGCTACCATTATCAGCACCCAGCCATATGGTGGATTAAAGGGGAATAATGTTTACTGCTATAATGTTTACCAGCACATCCTGAAGTGTTTTATTCCACTTATACCACAATCTGGCAACAATACTAATTTACTAATTAATGTTTGTTTATAGTTATATTTAATGTTCATGAAAGAAGTCACCATATCAACAATTATATGTTTATAACAGTTGTAGATATGTAGATCATCCACCAGAGATGTTATTATAGAAATGATAAAAACAGTAAGAGGAGGACATTAATATAAACCTGTTATTTACTTTACAGTCAGAGCTACTGTCAGCGCTGCTTTTAAAGAAAATGAATCTGACCAATCAGAATTAAGAATTCAACGCCACCATTAGCAGCTTTTGTTATTTTAATTAACTCATGCTGGACCATTACTAAAAAGCTCCATTTTCAGCCATATACAGAGGTTATCTGCTCCAGAATTACTACTATTTAGACTTAAAGATTTGCAGACCGACAATTTGTACTGCATTTAAACATCTGATGTTGTCAGTAATCACTGATAATACATTCCCAGGTTAAGCAATTCATTCCACTTCAAGCGTAAATGGGGTAAGACAAGTCATGGGGAAAAAAAGGGGTTGCTAGATTACTGGAGTTAAACTTTCAGTGCTAATCTGCAGTGCAAATGAGATCACTCAGAACTTACTTTTAGAATACAAGAAATATATAAAGAAAACAACGTGAATTTGGATATAAAATTACTTTAATGCAAAAAGTATTCTGTTGGTGTTTTTAATGAAGAAACATCTAAAAGGAGCTATTTTGTTTAACTGTGTGTATGATCAACTATCAACTATGAAAAATGCAATATTCTGGCTTTTAGACAGACAGTTAATTAGAAAGAACAAGGACTAAATAATTATTCATAGGAATTACTGGATTTGTATCATAATTGTACTGAATTGTATTTTACCTTGTTTGTGTAGAAATTTAATTTGTAAAAAAACTCAATTTTCTAGCATGCCTTGCTTTTGTCCCACTACAAAATGGCTGAAAAATAATGCACTGAATTTTAATTAAGTCTGTTAAAATCACTTCTTCTGAAGTGAGAAAATTCACTGACTTATTGGCAGTGGTAGCTCAGCGGTTAATACGTAGGACTAGTGATCGGAAGGTCGTGAGTTCAAATCCCAGCACTGCCAAGCTATCGCAGATGGCCCCTTGAGCAAGGCCCTTAACCCTCAACTGTATAAATGAGATATATGCAAGTCGCTCTGGATAAGGGCGTCTGCCAGATGACATAAATGTAAATGTATTATGTACAGTTCTAATCAGGGAAGTTTTCATTTACCTTACAGCTTCATTTATCAAGTCTCCTGGTTTCTCTTCAGTTAGATGCTACAAAACAAAAAAAGCAAACAGAACAAATAATGAAAATGAAGTACACGAGACTGTAATTAATTGGGTCAAGTTTTAAACCTCATTAAACCTTTCAGTGAGCACTTGTGCAATGTGGATGTGGTGATTATCATCCTGGAAGAGACCACCTGTGACAGGAGAGACATCTTTGCATTGATTTGCAGTGACTCTTCCCTCAGGCCAGCAAAATAAATAAATGCCTAATAGAGCCATGGGTTTTCCCATTCATTGATCACAATCTGTATTAATGCAATAACCACTATTTTAATTTGTGTCCAAGAACAAAATATTAGAGGTTGTCCATCAACTCTAATGTGTTCATATATATAGCATATCAGAATAATAATAAAAAAAAACTTTAACAAATGTGCTATTCATCACAAGAAGTGAAGTGACAGCTCTGAAATGAAAAGAAAATGATGCAAACATGATGCAGAGGTTCAATCACCAAACTATGATAACTTCCAAATAGTTTGCTTATTGAAAAAATAATCTGTTTATCACTTGGGCTGTGGTGTGGTGTGGTAGGATGTGAGATTTTCACTGGCTATGTTAAATCTGTAATAACACTGACCCCAGAGTCCAGGCCTCTGTCATCCATGAGAGCCATCACACCTGTCCACACTAACCCCAGACCCTGGCAATCATTCTCACTGACAGCAAAGAAATAAAGGCTGAACATGTCTAGGCCAGAAAGGAGCCTGTGAGCGGAGCAGGGCTAAAATCAACTCTCATTAAAGCTCCATTTCACCACACACACATACAGGACCACATCTGACGAACACATCAGGTCGTGGCATGGGAGTGGGCACAAAGGTGACAGGCCCATTAGAACGATCTGCTCCGATTCTCACAATTCCTTTAGTTTCTATCATCCCCTCCCTCTCCCGAGCTCCCCAGAGGGGACGAATGGGCCGAGGTGCCAGCAGGAGCGTAAATGGCGACGACCTGCTGGCTCTGACACCCTTCAAATGGCGCCCTATTATCCAGGTGTCACTATCACTGTCCTTCTCCAGTGCTCGGTGGAGGAAGCGACATGTGGGGAAGGGCACAAAAGAATGGACATTTCACAACTTCAAAACAAAGAGAGGTGATATAGCGAAAGTACTGCCTCCAGGCCTTGCTCAAACTAGCTAGTGGAACTGCTTTATAGAATAGAATAGAATAGAATAGAATAGAATATCTTTACTGTCACTGCACAAGAAAAGCGAAACTGGGTTTGCAACTTCCTCACTAAATCCTATATAAATAAAAATGAATAAAGAATAGAATAAAAAAAAAAAAAAGAGTACATATCCTAATAGCTTTATTCCTTCATGGCTCCCCCCATGAACAAAAAGACAAGAAACAAGACGACTCTGCTCCTGTGTTGCTTACCAGCTCTTAAATTATCCTGCAATCAAATTATTGGGTATTTGAAACATAACTCAGCTCTGAATTTTATATGCAAATATCCTACTGCTTCACTCACCTGCATTCCGTATTTTGCATCAATAACTGTAATAATGCCTGAAACGAGAATTCATAAAATCTGTAAAATATAATAACCACCATGAACGTGCATTTTTACATATTGCACTGTGCGCTGATATTCACTGGCATTAGACAGGAAGTGAAAGAGATTTTAAAGGACATTTGTAGTGGTCATTTGTAGACATTTGTTGCAGAGGTATACTGGATTTCCTACTAATGCAGCTCTTCTAAACAGAAAAACAAGGACAATAAGGCAATAGACTTAACACGATTAATAATCAATTTCTCACCATCAATCTTTAAAAATGCGTGCCAGAAGACAAAAGTAAAAATATTCAAGTAAAGATAGGAATTTCAGTATTTCCACAGGAATGGTGATAAAATGTGGATTAAATGTTGACTGCAACAATAAAAGAACACTCAGTATGTTTATATGCACGGTAATGTTCCACTTCTATTACAAATATGACAATATTTGGAATTTGATACGGGTTATGTAAACAGCATTTGAATATTCTGAACTTGGCCTTACTCTGAAGTTAGCGTTTTCCATTTAAGACATGTGGCATATGATGATATTATTCGGGGTTTAGGAGCGTTCTTTGGACCTGTTTACAGTGCAAACGTAATATGGGTCTCAACTGGGGTTTTTACAGCAGTTTGCAACACACAGTCTATTGTCTGTTTATGGTCAGCATTGTACACAAACCAACTAGATAACAGTTTGCAATGCTGAGGTAGAGATGCATGTATGTACACATGAATATCAGTGGAATATTTATTTTCAGTAGCTATGCAAACAGCTTAGTATGAATATTGTCTTTTTTTTTTTTTGGAATAAGGGCAAAAAAACAGAATATTTTGTAAATCTAAACATGGTGAATGGTTCATGTGCCCAACAAATTAGATTGGATTATACATATTAGTAAATTATATATATGTTATATATAATATGTTAAATATCTTGGTTTACATACTGATCATTTTAAATAAATCTAGAACAGAAGTGGCGTATCTGTATAAAAAGAGTTCGTGGAACTGAGATAGGGACAGACATGAAGAGTCAGAAACATAACCTGCATAGCTACTAAAATCTTACCGTCCAGGTACAAATCACTTCCTAGTTCAGCATCAACCCAGAACATTGAGGCAACCGCTCCTAAAGTGGAGAAACATAAATAAAACCAACTAATGTAACATATACAGGAATTACAATGAGGAGTTTGATTTTTCCAGATAATTTCAAAGAGACACAAAAAACTTTGGGTTAGTACATATCAAATGCATGGGTTGTAACTAAACTAAAATCATTTCTTAGTAATGCATAATTAAAGATAACAACTTAAACAAGTTCTGTTTGCTTTAAAATGCATTAACAAATTTCACGGTTGGTTTGAGGGGTTTTTTTCCCCCACAAGATCTGTTTTGTTTGTTTCCATGCTTTTCAACTTTTCTGGTTTGAGTGATTTCACAGATTTGCGCAACAGAGTTGGCCAATCTTGTTCACATAATGGACTTTTGTCCGGCCGTCAGGGTAGAATAAGAAAGCACTGTAAATATTTGATAGGCTGGTAATGAAAGTGGTGTTCTTAAACCATAAGCCATTCAGGCTACCACCACATTGTTGGTGAGGGGAGGATATCAATCCCATGAGACCCCACAGACTGACAGGCCTGTCTCAGCCAATGACAAGCCAGAGTTATGAGACAAGCCCGGGTCTGAGCACGCTCCATCAGCTCCACATGTTACTTTTGTCTGCCAGACCCAGCCAGAAGATGGTCCCTGACACCTGTCAATCATTTGTGCAGTCTGTTTGGCAGAGGTGATACCCCACATGACTTTCCTATTAATTTCTATTTTGTCAAAGCACTATCTGGCTGATGATATTCCCTTCTTATGCTTTGTCGAGGATGGATAATTTGAGTCCCGCATGTTGCCTGCACCTGATGCAATGCATGTGCATGCGTCATTACATTTTTTTTTATTTTAAAAATAATGTAGAATAATACATTCTATGCTAGTGGTCGACTAACATGTTTCTGGTGATCAGAAGGTTGAGTTTATAGGCGCAAGAATGGGAGACAGCAACAGATAGCCCCTAGCACAAAACCCCTCTAAACATGGAGTCGTCAAAGTATTTCAACAGAATCAGGTAGCTGAAAAACACCGCAGCAGAGCGGTTGTTCATTGGCTGTAGTTCATTGACTCCAGTTTTCTTAACACCTTTAGCAGATGTTTTGTTTCTTGCTTGGAGTGAGATTTGCTTCTCAGTAAGTCATTCAGAGTTAAAGTCTTTAAACTAAATTTTAAAGTAAAAGATTATCAAAACATACCTTGAGAATGTGGCTATAAATGCACAGCAGTGACACAGATGAATAAAAAAAACCCAATATAAAGCAGATGAATAACCTGGATCTGCAAGTCCAGTCGTTTCAAGCAGAATGTAGTCAAACTTTCCTTTCTTTTCCATCAGATTTTCAATCGCTTTCAGGCCATTGTCCCTGCGCATGGAGTGAGTGCAAATCAAAAACAATGCAGTTAAAAAAATACACTAAGTTGCAGTTTGTTAGATACACCTAGCCTGTAGCTATACTCATATAAGTGCACTCTGTAGGCCTACAATTACAGATTCCAGCCCATCTGTTGCTAAGCACAATTTATTAACCCTCCCATTACTCATCGATCAGTAGAAACAGCCCACAAATGACAAGATGAGTTTCCTAAACTGGGCCATACTTCACCGAGCAGCACAAACAGCCATTCCTGAGTTCCAGCCACTCTTCATACAGCTCTCCTGCCTGACTCACTGCCAGGGACTTCTCCAGAGCACTGCCTGCACAACACACACACACACATTTTCTGTTTAATATCAAAAACATCACATCACATGTTTCAGAATATGGGTTTAAGTGCTTCATTGACTTCGTTTGGATTTGTTCTGATAGACCTCACAAAGAGATGGACTATTATTTATCTATGTGAAGTAATTGAAAACAGCTGATAGACAAATTTCTTACACATGAACTTACCATCAACTTAAGTAAGGTGTGGAAATTGGTTTCATGAGAGCAAATCCAGTCTTACACTTATAAGGGGTAGGAGTGCTTTAAAAAAAAGATGGAGATTTTTAAAATAGAGTAAATTGATGAACTGCTTCGGCCAAGTTCTATTGATTTTTGACAACGCACACATCAACCAAAGGAAAAAAAACTTGCTATATTTAAAATGTACAATCTGAGACAATGAAGGCTCATACTTAGTGAAACTGTTAGTATACTAAAGCAAGGGCACTATACTGTATATGATTGATTGAGAGCAAAGATGTGCTACTCACAGCTCATCACAATTCTCAAAACAGGCTTATATTAAACTCACACTAAACTGTCTGAAGACGGATGCACACATCTGTTTCTTAGCAGTCTACTCACACTAAGCCACACCCAAAAGCAGTATGTGAACAAATGGAATATTTCCAGTATGCCAAAGATATCTGGATGATGTACTATTCCAGAGCACTTTTTGTGGTGGGACACAGTTGACATTTCACAAAAAAAAAAAAAAGAAAAGAAAAAAGAAAAACAAAACCCCCACAATTATTCCATTTTGAACTACTGCCCTCAATTAGTCTGTAATATTCAAGTGTTAGGACACTGAGGAGACAGACCAATACTAACATTGGGGCTCTGCTGCCCCCTTCAGGACAATGATCTAAGAGCAATTCAGAAAACATTTTCTTTTATTTATTTAACACAATCGTTGAATTACGCCAAAAGCAAAAGACGCAGAATTGCAACATGAAAAAAAATGATGAAAGAAAATGCAAAAAGCACATTGTTCTCACATTTGTTGATCTTTTCTAAATCTTAGTTAATCAATGAGTGTGGAAAACTTGCTGTGTCAGAATGGAACAAAATATAATCTGCAGTACCATAAAGACGCATTAACCTGCATGGTGCTTTAAAGCTGTTCACACTGAGACCTGGAACGCTTACAGAATTATATAAAGCACATGCTGGATTTTTAGCAAAGTTGTCACCTGTCATAGTGAATTCCTGCCCCATTTATTATATTTTAGCACCTGTTTTGTACTACAGATTAAAATGCAGGAACATTGTAGCATCTAAAGAGGTGCTATACATTTACTTTTTGTCCCTTTATAGCACCACAAAGTAGAATGCTTTTCTTTTCTTTTTTTAAAACAGTTTTTTGGTATAGTGATCCAGCAGTGTAAAAAATATAAACATTTCAATCTTAATTTTACTATACATTCCTCATGCCACTATGGAAAATTAGTGTTACCTGTGCTGTATTTTACATTTTGACACTCTGGTTAATTCTCAATTTTCAACTTTCTGTTGTAATACTGTTTGTTTACTTGCCTTCACCAAACTCATTGAGTATGACTGCTATTCTTTTGTTATGCTGCTCAGTCAGTATGTAATTCAAGAGCGTTGTCTTCCCAGCACCTGGAAAAGACATGTCAGGGGAAAAACAAGAATATGTTTCAATTTTAGGAGTCAATGAAATTATTTAGAATATGAGAAACGATACACTTTATATTAAAGTACTACAGAAGGTGAATTTTCAGGAAAAGCACTGGTTCTTTTCCTGTCATGCATTTATAACTTTATGATTCCAAACTGCCTCACATTTAGGCAATGGCCATAATGCTGTTTATTGTGAATCGTGTGCCAGCCCTGAAATGAAAATAAACAAAACCACATTCCCTGGTTGTAGCTTGTGTTCTTGCAAAACTGGCATTTAAAGTCATAGAGTGACAGATTAAAGATAACACACTATATGGCCAGAAGTTTTTGGACACTTGACCATCACATCCATATGTGGTTCTTCCCCAAACTGTTGCCACAAAGTTAGGAGCACACAATTGTACGGAATGTCTTTGTATGCTGTAGCACTACAATTTCCCTACACTGGAACTAAGAGGCCCGAAACTGTTCCAGCATGACAATGCCCCTGTGCACAAAGTGAGCGCCGTGAACACATGGTTTGGCATTGTTATAGTGGAAGATCTGGAGTGCCCTGCACAGAGCCCTGACCTCAACCTCACCGAACACCTTTGGGATGAACTTGAACGCAGACTACACCCGTGACCTCAGTGTCTGACCTAACTAATGCTCTTGTGGCTGAATGAGCATAAATCCTGACAGCCTCGCTCCAAAATCTAGTGCAAAGCATTCCCAGAAGAGTAGATAAGGTTATGACACCAAACGGGGACCAAATCTGGAATGGGATGTCAACATGCACATATTAGATGTATGTGATGTTTAGGTGTCCACAAACTTTGAGCAAATATTAAGCCAGGATTAAATAATGACTTAAATGCGAGGTTTGATTTGTTAAAGCTTTGTTAGTTCATCCCAGTCTCTGACTTCAGTGAGACAGAAAGTGAAACACACCCAGGTAACCGGTGATGATGGTAACAGGGATCTGAGCTGCAGGTTTCGTGCTCTTCTCCTCAATAGGAACCAGCTCTGGACAGTCATCCTCATCATCCATCGGACCCTCCTCAATCTGGATAAGGTAGTAACAGCAGTCACTCTGCACTGTACACAGCGAAGTTAGCCAACATTTAACTAGCTAACTCCTAACTTACACTTAATAAAAGTAAAAAGCACTAAACGACGGTACAACTTACGTTATACTGCAGTTTCTAATTTACTCGTCTCTTTAGGAGGTTGCTTTAAATGGAAATAAACTCATGTGTACAGTGAATGCGGTGTATCACGAATTCCGGTCCCACTGATTCAATTGCTTCTTAGAACAGTTCCTAGGTTAACATGCCTTCGTAAAATTACAACATACTGTATATCAGTACATTTGAAATATAAATTCAAGAGTTTTATCTCTTCAAAGAAAGACACGAACTCAGTTAACCTATACAGCTATGTAGAATGATGTAATTGTGTCATTCGCGAACGAATCGGCTCCTTGAACCGGTTCTTTTAGGTCAAAATTGAGAGTCGACTCGCAGGAGCTGTATGAGTCGGGTTGTTTCTGAAGTCCACAATCTTTGTGCAATCCACAAAGCGCAAAGCTGACTCAAAGCCAAAAAATAAAAACGTTAAATAACCATCTCCTCAGAGAAAACTTCAACATCAGTGTTCACACATCTTTATTTAATACATTTTTGTTAAGTCCTGTAATACAAGTTACTGCAAAAACAATTATTTTTTAGTACAAGTGCATTAGTATAAACTTTTATCAGAGCTGATGTTATTTGACAAACAAATCAATACCTTTAGACCAATCAGAATCAAACATTCAACAGCACTGTGATGTAAAACATGAGAAGAAAGTTAAGAGCGCGCTTGAACTTTACTTTTTTTATACAACACAGTAAAAATGTTAAGTGACTTACAGAAAACATTATAAGAAGGCATTTGGTTTTGACTGGTTTGGCCTACACCATCCAAACTGGGTTCAGTGTTCACACAGTTGATGTTTATGTAAGCAAGTATTACAAATATATAATGACAACTTCAAAAACAAAACCACTGGGCTCTGAGTGGAGTCACTTATCTGATTTTGGAAAGTAGGTTAATTTACCAACACAACAGATCTATAAACATGTGTAATTGTGTAAATTTTAGGACAACCAAATGTGTATTTAAACCTTTGTTTGCTGTTCAACCTCCCTGATCTTTATCCTTTACAACTATGAAATAAATAGTCAATGGCAATTAGATTTTTTTTTTTATTTGTGCATGTTTGTGCGTGTGTTGGGAAATGGAGTCCTCAATGTTCCCTGGGAATACAGTGAATATGGAAAACAATGTTGTCTTTAAATTGTTCTTTTTTTGAAGCCCCATACACCAATTCCTCTGTTCACACAACACTGGACCTGTTGGGATTTTAAATATTCAGTCTGTAAATTATAGTGATGCATAATTACATTTCCAATTTGTCCCATGGAAGCAGGCTTACATAACAGTGATAAAACAGCACAGCTGTTTTAGGAAGACCATCATTTTTAAATTATTCACGGGCTAAATATACATAATACTTCAATGTTACAGTATGTAAGCATGTTATATGAACAATTGCTAATGTGTTTACATTAACATGTGACTACATCATAAGGTGCAATAGGATTCCACAAACTAATAAAGGATGGGCTACAGAAAGATCATGTCGTGGACACTTCGTCTTTTATCTAGAAAAAAAATTAAGGAGCCCCAAAAACAAAAGGAGTGCAGAAAATTAGGTTTTTACTGAAATAATGAAAGCCGAGAAGGTCTGCAAAGCGTCCTGAATCACTGCCACAACGGAGCTGCTTTTATACAGAACCATTCTTAAGTTTAGTAACATTCTGACAAATTTACGACAGTATGGACATATTCCTTGACTTCTCTGCAACGGTCATCTGAACGCCACCATTATATTTCCAGCATCCTAGAATTACTAATACAGATATCTGATGCAACCACCATTAAAATTAAATTACTACCCGTTATTTTCAATTCATACTTTGTATGTACCACTTATTAGTCACCTGACAAGGATAATATATAAAAATATCATTATTTCTGATGTCATTAGCATATCCACCATCTTATGCGTATGGGCATGTGTTTACCCCGTGGAAATCTGTTAACATGAGTGCCTAGTGTCTGCAATTTCTTCTATTAGTGTAGAACAAGGATACATACTTGCTGTCATATTATATAATATATTGTTAATACTTTTTAGCTGCTACTTCTGTGACCGTACATATTCCCAAATTTAAACGAGTCTAAATATATTGTGATACATATGGGCATAAGTGCGTAACTCAGTGGGGCTACATTTAAAATATCTATATGAACACACAAGTGGTTACACATGTACATATGCATCATTAGTTAATTTCTGATTATGCCTACATTACTTAATACTTGTTTCTAAAATCGTACAATAGCACACAAATACTGGTGGAAATAAATTTTACAAAAAAATCTTAGAATAAAAGTCTGTGTACATTCCTATTACCAAGTTATGTTTATGGCCCAGCATAAGTCAGATTTATTGCAAAAAAAAAAAAAAAATTCCAGATACAAAATTAGTGTTATAAGAAAGGTGTTTTTATCTAATTGCAATGGGCAATATGTAAGAGTTTCTCTCAAATTTTCTTGTAGCATGAGTTAAAAGTTAGAAAAATGTACTTGATACCACTACAAAGTCTAATATTAGAAAAGTTCAAAAAGATAAATTTTTAACTCACAATACTGAAGTGGAAGAAAATCATAGTTTGCAAAATTAATTACAAACAAAAGTGTAAAAGTTGTGATTGCATAAATGGAAAAAAATGAAACCCTAAAGTAGTACTGACTCCTATATTAGTTCAGGTGTAACCAGTTTCTATCAGAAGTCACAATTAGCTGAATGGAATGAAGCTGAATTAAAGTATTACATCATCTTCATGTCAGCTCCAGAGAGTATTAGTGAACATACCTAAAGAATAAGAATCATGAAGATCCAGGAGCTATCAAAACAAGTCCAGGACAAGGTCCTATAAAAATATTAATTACGGTTTGGTTATATAAAAAAAAAAAAAAATCCTGTTGGAATTTTTTGCCTATCCCTAAACTTGGGATGCTGTGTGAAATGTAAATAAAAACAGAATGCAATAATTTGCAAATCCTTTTTGACCTATATTCAATTGAATACGACAAAGACAAGATATTTAATGTTCACATTGGCAAACTTTACTGTTATTTGAAAATATACACTCACTCTGAATTTGATGCCTGCAACACATTCCAAAAACCTTGGGACAGGGGCATGTTTACCACTGTGTTACATCACCTTTTCTTTTAGCAGCACCCAGTAAACATTTGGGAATTAAAGACTTGTTGCAGTTTGGAAAGTGAAATTCTTTACCATCCTTTCTTGATATACAACTTCATGTGCTTAACAATTTTGTGCTTCCTAATGCGCCACACAGGTCTGGACTGCAGGGAGGCCAGTCTATTAGCCACACCCTTTTACTACAAAGTCGCGCCGCTATAACATGTGCAGAACGTGGCTTCACATCGTCTTGCTGGCATAATCAGGGACTTCTCTGATAAAGATATGCAAGATAAGAATATGTTGGCCATGGGCACTAACACACCCCATACCATCACATATGCTGGCTTTTGATCTTTGCACTGGTAATCTGGATGGTCCTTTTCCTCTTTACCGTGGAGGACACAGCGTCTATGATTTCTAAAAACAATTTGAAATGTGGACTCATCAGACCACGGCACACTTTTTTACTCTGGGTCAGTCCATCTCAGATGAGCTCAGGCCCAGAGAAGTCTTTAGTGTTTATAGATGTTGATTTATGGCTTTTGCTTTGCATTTGTAGATGCAGCAACAAACTGTGCTTAGCAACAACATTTTTCTGAAGTGTTCCCGAGCCCATGTAATAACGTCCTTTATACAATCATGTTGGTTTTTAAATGCAATGCTACCTGAGAGCACAAAGGTCAAGGGCATTCAATTCACTGTTGGTTTTTGGCCTTGCCCCTTACGTGCAAAGATTTCTCCAGATTGTCTGAATTTGTTGATATTATGGATTGTAGATGGTGAAACACCTAAATTTCTTGTAATTGTACATGTTGAGAACTGAAATATTGAGAAACTATATGCTGGAGAACCTCACCCCATCCTTGCTTGTGAATGACGATGTCCCTTTCATACCCAATCATGATGCCATCACCTGTTACTAATTAACCTGTAGAATGTTTTTTTGGGCATCCACAACTTTCCCAATCCTTTTTTTTTTTTTTTTATTTGTCCATCCCAACTTTTTTTTTTTTTTTTAAATGTGTTACAGGCATAAAATTCAGAATGAGTATACTAAAAAAAAAAAAAAAAAAAAAGACCCAATAAAAGTTTGTTTGAACAACATTTTGTTTTTGTATTGTATTTAACTGAATATAGGTCAAAAAGGATTTGCAAATCACTGTATTCTATTTTTATTTATGTTTTTCCCAGCATCCCACCTGGTTTGGAATCTGGGTTGTGAAGCTGCGTGTTAGGTTCAAAGTTAAGATTTTAGGGTTAACTTCGAGCTTTATGTCTTAGGGTTAAGGTTGGGTTAGGTTAAGGGCCACGGCTAAGATTGAGTTTATTCTCTACTATTGGTAGCATTTATTCACACTATGGTAGTGCCTTTTGACAAGGTAGCACAATCAGAACACCAGCAGCACAGCAAAACAATGGAGGAGGGCTACAGCCGATGAACTTCTTGCTGTCCTACGGAGCAAAATTCGATGCACACAGTTACTAGTGCGTCCATTTTTTCCGGTTAATCTCACAAAGGTTTTTTGTTGCTAGTGACAGAGAGGACTCGTGCAAAAACCAATCAATGTGCACATGTGTGCCATTCAGGGAACAGATGCATTCTCATTACATTTAGACAAATCATTTGAAATTATTAATGTGAATCGTCAAGCTAGGCAAATCCGATCTGAGCAAAAAGTCATAATTGAACAACAAGGCTTGTAATGCGAATAGCCTCAGGGACCAGTAAACAGGCATTAATCAGAGAAACATTTATAAAAAAAAAAACACAATCACTTGTCACTTTTTGGGCTTTCTGTACAAAAAATAATGTCTACATGTCCTTTTGTAGGGCTAGTGGTTTGGTAAGAAACATACTGAAAAAAAATCCTTGTGGAGTAATTTACAATTCACTATGTCTTCACATTCAGAATGTATTCGTTACAGCTGGAACATACCTTTTTAATTCAATAAGCTGTTCTAAAGTGGGCAGCACGGTGGTGTAGTGGTTAGCTCGGTTGTCTCATAGCAAGAAGGTTCTGGGTTCTAATCTGCTGGTCAACCAAGGGCCTTTCTATGTGAAGTTTACATGTTATCCCTATGCATGTGTCTGCTTCCTCTGGGTGTGCCAGTTTCCTACCACAGTCCAAAGACATGGAGGTTACGTCAACTGACTCCAAGTTATCCACAGGTGAGAATATGATTGAATGGACGTTTGTCTGTTAGACCTCTGATAGATTGGCGACCTGCCCTTTTTTTCCCTTATACCTGCAAAACAAAACCAGGAATATGTCAAATATTAATAGAAACCAAGCACTTACAGTATAGTTAAGGATATAATAGTATACTGATGTGTTAGGTATTTGATCACAAGCCATAATTTCCATTTGACATAATGAACTAATACATTTTTTAAAATAGAAGTAAAATTCTGACCACAACTCACTTTGGGTTGCTTATCTGCATTTCAAACATAAAACTAGAACTGGAAATGTAGCTGCAAGAGCTCCAGCTGCCATGAGACCATATCTTTCCCTTCTAGGTTTGCATTTAACATCACTAATGGAAGTGCCTTCTTGGTCCTCAATCTCGTTATTGACTGAACAGCTTGAAGAAAGAAACAAACGTTTACACAAAGAAAAGCACTCTGGGTGAAACGTAAAGTCAAGTCAAGTGGCTTTTGTCACTTCAACATATACATGCAGTACAGTGTACAGTGAAACGAGACAACGTTTCTCAAGGATCAAGGTGCTCTATATAAGACAACAGAAGTACAAAAAGGTGCACGTGTGCAACAGAAGACAACATAAGACAACAAAGTGCATGTGTGCAAACATGTCAAAAACAAAGTGCAAGGTGTGCAAACACTGCAGACATGAGACAAAAATACTGCCACAAGATAGTGCAGACATCACAAGACAAGAGTACAGCACTAATCCAAATGTAGTGTGCAAAAAAAAAATTTAAGGTGCAAAATGTGCAGAATTTTAGAGGTAGATGATACACACACACACAAGTGTGTGTGTGTGTGTGTGTGTGTGTGTGTGTGTGTGTGTGTGTGTGTGTGTGTGTGTCCAGTCCCTGAGTGTTCAGGAGTCTGATGGCTTGAAAGAATGCAAAATGCAAACAAAATATTATAGCTCATGTTACGCCCCACCCTTGGGTGGCCCTATGGGGCAAACACTACATGAAAACTCCCTTAAAAACAAGCAACGCCATGGGATTTCTCAACACTGCTAGTGACACACAGACAAAACAACAGTGCCACAACCCCAACTCACAGCCCAAACGGAACCATGATCAGCAGTCCCCAGGATAGAAGTCCCACTACAACCAAAAGCTGCAGCTTTTAATGACTTCTTAATGACCTGGCCAGGTGCACCTCATCTGGCAATCAAGTGTAGTACAAGTTGGGTGGGGCCACAGAAAGAGGGTAGAAAGTACAAGAAAAAGACAAAATTCCTATGTGGCTGTAACACTTATATGACAAATAAATGACTTACTCAGTCCATTTAGAGCAGTTCAATCCTTCCGGAGAATAAAATCCTGGTGCACAGGGCTCACAAACTGTATCTGAGGCCTTAGTGCCTGTAAATGAATAGTGAAACATCAAAACCACTTTATCCTGAAACACACTGCAAATTCACTACAGTGAAGTACATTACACTTTTACAATAGGACCACTCATCTGCGTTTTTATGGATGCAGTGTTTCCCAATCCTGCACCTGAAATCTCTCTGTACTGCACATTTTTAACATCATGGTTTTTTAAAGAGGTAATGTGTTTACAGGGAAAAAAACTAAAATGTGAAATGAAGCAGTACTTCAGGAGAAGAAGTAAGAAATGATGTCCTGTTGGAACTAATTTCAGAATGCCCAAAGTCCTGTTTTTCTTTTACATACAAAGATGCAAGCATTTCTTTTGCCTGACTTCCTTTATTATAACATCATTTGTTGTTTTTAATTCATCTGATGTTTTAACATTAACTTTGTCCAAAAAAAATTAATGTTATTAAAGTTTTCAGGCACCTGTATAAAGTAATTTGTAGAATTTGAGTGCTGTTGAGAATATTGTGACATATGGTGATGACATTGAAAATGCAACGATGAAGCCTCTTATTTTAAGGACATTTTCCAATTTTCCATTATTTGTCCAAACACAGCTCCATAAACATGCCATTTTTAATAGGGACTTAAGTGTCTTGTTCAAAAGCTCTCAATCAGAGTGGCACCTTTTTCAATGTGACAGTGATCAAAGGAAGGACTGAGGCTTTAGTACTCACCTGGAGTTTTTATTTGTTCCCCTGGTTTACATTTACTGTGCTTCATTGCAAGAGAGCATTCTCCATCTGAGTAATCCATGCAATAATATCCATCCAAGACCTCACAGACGGTATTCTTTATCGTGGTACAGTTTTGTAAAATATGAAGACCTTGAAACAGAACATCAGATTAGAAATTCAGAGTAAGATTACTGAAACAAAAAATAAGTGTTTAAGATGTACGAAAAAGCAGAATGATATTTACCTGTGTCACAGGTTTTACATAGAAAACAGTTGTGAAGTCCATTAGGTTCATTCATGAATGTTCCTCTGGAGCAAGGTTTACATACTGTACTGTAATCACCATGACAGTCTTTGTGAACCAACGACCCTGCAAAATACAGAGATAATAAGATAATATTAAGATATTAATCTTAACTAAGATATTAATAAGATATTAAGGTAATAATAATAATCATAATTTCTTTATATAT
>JAQQZU010000039.1:6679587-6692688 GCA_030068025.1 Parauchenoglanis punctatus
ATCACATAGCATGTTGATCATTAATTACACAAAATCAACAGGAAAAAACTACACGTGTCAACTTCTACACTATTTTTACTAAAAGTATTAATTAAATCCAGTTTGTCTAAAAAAATAACCAAAAAACAAACAAACAAACAAAGCAGGATTTGTTGGTCAAGTTCACCCATAACTTACAAATTACTGAGAGTGTGCAGAAGTTCTCTCTTACCTGGAGGGTTGTTGTCTAAAACAGCATCACACACACTGATTTTCAGGATCACAGCTCTCAGCAGCTGTTCCACATGAGACAGCAGTGTGTCAGAGCTGCAGAGAAACACACACACACACACACACACACACACACACACACACACAGGTAATCATAATTCAGATATCAAAGTCATAGTCAGAAACCACACTACAGCCAGTAAAGAAAAACTCAGTATATATTAACTAAGTGGAGTGTGTGTGTGTGTGTGTGTGTGTGTGTGTGTGAGAGTGAGCTTTCTGTGGTCTTGTTTCTTTTTATGTAGAAAAACTTCTACCTGAAAACAAAGAATTTCTGTCCCAAGCTTGTTCTCCTGAACCTTACCTGATAGACAGCAAAGGAGGCTGTGAGATCTCAAACACGAATCTCTCCACTGGATGGTGCTCTTTATCCATGATTACCACCACCACTTTCTCTGCCTCATTCTGCATTCACAATTCAATATCAAGCACTACATTAAGCTCCATCACAAGCTGTAATTCATGCTGTACAAGGCCTTGTGTATAATGTACATACAAGATAAAGAGTGAATCTCTGTAATAGCATGCTGTGGAAACTACATCTGTAAGATGTTAAGAATAGCACAGGATACTGCTGGATCAACAGTTCCTATAACTAGAGCAGGGTTTTTTGTTCACCTCACCTTCTCAATAAGCGGTTTAACACACTGGAGTGTATCCTGGATGTACTGATTCAGCTCAGGGTGACACGACATCTGAAAGTAAAACACAGACTCGTTATAGCAGGTGTTCATAGTGAAAGCCTTGAAGTTGTTTTGCATTTTTTTACCAAAGGAAACTTCCTTTAAACAGCTATACCTTTATAGTAAAGAGGATAATGCAATGAAAATAAAGTGCATGTGAGCACTTTGTGGCAGTGTGTCTCTGAGCTGCGTGTACTTGGTGAAATTATTTTTTTAAAGTCATCCAAAGCTTGTTTTGCTTGACACAACAGTTTCACCAAAAATAATTATATAATAGTAAAAAGCACACATGCATGTCTAAGGTTTTACCCTTGTCAAAAAATTCTCAATTCTTTAAACAAAAAGCCTGGGTCCTTCCCCTCTTTGCGGTATTTGTATAGTGGAGTCTTACACGACCTTTATGATACCATACCTACCTGCCCAGAGCTTCAATACCAACTCAGGTTTTCTACTAGGATGTCCTAACATTTAATGTTGACAGTTTGCACTTTGAACATCTGAATGCAAAAATGTATTTCCCCAAAAAGATGTAACGGAAAAACCTGAAGATACTTAAAGTAGAAAATCAGTAAACCTTTCCTGTAACATCTTTACCAGAATCTAGGTACAGATTTAGACCCCAAATGAAATGAAAATCTCCCTGAATTAACACAAAGAAACCTTGAGAGGAACCAGACTAAAAAAAAGAACCCATCCTCTTCAGGCATTAGAAATCACCAATCTTCTACTGTATAGTGTAAAAGCAACAGTACTAAAAGTGTTGAAAAGATGTTCAGCATGAGCACACTGAGAATAAATCCTGGGATGAGCACAGGACTCTCTGTGATGCTTTGACAGGTTTTTGTGATTACAGCAGCAGTTCTTAGATACAAGTCCATAGTGTCCAGGTGAGATTATCCATTAAAGCAAAGGTGAGTCTTGGGAAGTGCACATTGTAGATAATACATACTTTATACAGACAAAAGTATTGGGACACCTGACCATTACACCGACAAACACTTTAATGACATTGCATTCAAATACATAAACTTTAATACGGAGTTAGTCCTCCCATTTCTAGCTACAACAGCTTCCACTCTTCTTGGAAGGCTTTCCACAAGATTTTGGAGTGTTTCTGTGGGAATGTGTGCCCATTCATTCTGTAGTGCATTTATGAGGCTGGACGAGAAGGCCTGGCTCGCAATCTCCGTTCCAGTTCATCCCAAAGGCGTTGGATGGGGTTGAGGTCAGGACTTTGTGCGGGCCAGTCCAATTCTTCCACACCGAACCCATCCAACCATTTGCTTTGCGCACAGGGGCACAGTCATGCTGGAATAGAAAAGGGCCTTCCCCAAACTGTGTCCACAAAGTTGGAAGCATAGTGTTGTCCAAAATGGCTACGCTGCATGGCTGGGTGCTTGATTTTATACACCTGTGGCAATGGGTGTATATGTCCTTATAGTGTGTGTACATTAAGAAACATGCCTGTGTAGTTGTTTGGTTCTCGAATTGGTGGAAAATTTCAGAAGCATCAGCTCTGCATTGTTGGAAACAAGATCATTATCAATATCTCTTCGTGTCGTTTAGTCCTTTCCCTGCTTAAATACACCCACTGAACGTGAAATCACTCCGGATCACTTGGTGTATCTCTTCTCTTACCTGTACAGGCACATTGTACTTCTTCTTCTTTTGGAAAATACCGGATGGATAAACTTCTCTCACATACAGGATGAGGTGGATGGCCACTTCCAGAAACTCACACAGGATATCAGCCACAACTGGAAACAAAATTAGCATCAGACAACGCAGGGAAGGTGTTAACTAGAAACCAACGCAGTGCGCCTCTGTATTATCACCTTGACCGAAGTTCAGGTCCTGTCTTGTAAGAGTTGCCATGGTTACGTATTAGGAAAATTTATTTAAGAAAAAAAAAGGTTTCAAAAGATCAGATCACTTGTATTGAGTTGAAGAAGACGATCATTGTCAGCTAAAATCCATAGTAGCATTTCAGTTGGTGTACTTTCTTTTAATATAAAGCAGATCTTGAATATCTGACGAACACGGCATGTAAAAATAAGTGCACAGATTCTGCACAATGCGCTTCTACTAAAGCGACGTTATCCTGCAGATTAGCGAGTTAGGCTGTCCCTGTCATTCACAGTGCAAAGACATTCTAATGCAGGCGGGGAAAAAACAAAAAGCCTTAATACAACTAAAACAAATTAATATGTAAAAACCCGTTCAGAAAAGTAAACCCCCTCGCAAAACTCTTTAAACTGCACTCGTGTCGCTAACTAGCTAGCTAACAGTAATTCATGTTTACAATCACTGCGCCGGATTTCTTCGTGGCATCAATAACACGGACAGCCCCGAACAGCACGGCCGCCCCCTAGTGACCTGGAGGAAATACAAGCCACTGATAGAACTGCGTTATAGCTTACTGTGTGCGTCTCCTATACCGGTATGTAATGCTTTATCCTACTTTAATTAAGAATAATCTTCGAAATGTTTTCAAAGTAGTTGTTGTGTCATACAAAACAGTTACCACTACTTTATGCTTTCAAATTATACATTTCCTGGAATACTGACATATTTTATAGTGTGTATGCAATTAATGACTGAGGCCCAGGAACAAAAACACACGAAGTTTGTTGTTTTGCCTGACGTCACAGTACTGTTGAACTCTCAAATGTGATTGGTCAGAAGGTGCTGATTAAGTAAGGAATAACACATGACAGACCATGCTATTATGCAAAAATAATCAGCACAGAGGTAATATGATATGGCCCAACACAAATTGAAGTTACCATCCATTAACAGACATGCATGGTCTCTTTCCTCATCTTCAGCTGTCCAGTTTGGGTGAACTTGTGCCCACTATAGGCTCAGATTTCTGTTCTTGGCTGACAGGCATGAAACCTGATGTGTCCTTCTGCTGTTGTGTGCCATCTGCCTCAAGGTTTGACATGAGAAATGAGATGTTTTTCTGCTAACCATGGATGTAAAAAGTGGTTATTTAAGTTACCACAGCCTTCCTGTCATCTTAAACCAGTCTGGTCATTCTCCTCTGACCACTGTCATCAACAAGATGTTTCCACCTGCAGAACTGCTGCTCCCTGGACGGGTTTTGTTTTTCTCATTCTTCTGTGTAAACTCTTTAGGCTGTTGTGCGTGAACGTTTGCAGTTTCTGAAATACTGAAACCAGTCAGTAGGTGTTCCTATTAATCTGGCAGCAGGACTATGCAATACAGGGAATTATAAGATACAGGGAGAACTAGATTATGCCTGTGGCACAAACACTGTATTTAGATTTGACCAGCTCACTATATTATCAAGATGCTCCAAGACACAGTAGCGAAGCCAAGTGCCACTTTTAAAAGCTCTGCATCAGCAAATACTTTACATTACACAGCATGAATCTTGGCCTGATTATCAGCGAGCAGCAGAAATCAGAGGCTCTATGGGCTTTACGACAGGCAGTGAGTAAAGGTTCAGTTTAATGAACTTCCAGACCTGCTGCTCTTAAGCAAAGGCATAAATAAGACAGAAACCGCCTGCTCTGTGTGCACTGAACTCCCGTAAGTACAACTCATACTTAGATAAGGCACTAGCTGGTTTTGACGTATTATTGCTCAAATTGCTGAATCAATGCGTCAGTTAAAACTGCCTGGTTTATGAAAGAGATTTTAATGTTTGCTTGAGTTGAAGGTCACATATAGTTAACAATTAATACGTGCTTGTGGATTTTTGGAAGACTTAAAGCTAGAAAATCCTACAAAAGCAGGCTGTATGTTTTACATGCAACAAACAAGCTACGTCATGCTCTAACCTGCTGAATATTTGTCTAAGTCCTGGACTTCAGCCAGTGACAGAGGGACTGTTTTGACTTGCTCAATAAGGCTATTTAACTTCAGTCACAATGCGTTGTTGTTGTCAAAGGCAACTCAACACCAGGAAGCATGTCGTGCTAAAGTTATATGGACAGACGTTATATGGGTGTGTTTGCTCCGCAGTTGTCTCTATACACTCACAGAAGGTGGGTAGGAGATGGAGTCCGGTGAAGCTACTGTGCAGTATAACCGATGGAATGAAGACAACATTAACATGAACGTAGCTGCTTCTCAGACTAGTCTGAACGGGTGAGTATTTATTCATTCATCATGTACTGCTTGACTTTTCTGTATGAAGATAAAGAGTACATATTCAGTACCTCTGTGCTGCAGTTGTAAACCATTAATTACAAGCTAGGTCATGCCTTAATATTAAGCAAGCAGAAGATTAAAGAAATAATAATGGCTTAATGTTGCCAGGTTGTCAACACTATTGTGCTGTTTGTAATCACATCATCCTGAAATAGAGCTTGTAGGGAATTGTTCATTTCTGTGTCTTTTTATGATTTGACATTGATTTGATAAAATTACAATTGGAGTCATAGTAAGTTTAGGTCAATTTTAAAATATGAATATTTCAGATATACAAAAAAATCCTTTAAGGATTCAATCATTCAATTCATTCAGGCAACCCTGGGTTCACTCAGACTTCTGACACACCGCGGTTCTGAAATACGCAGGAATTTTATCTTGATCTGTATACAGTTAACTCACTTCATCTCCCAATTTCTAGCTGTTAATTTAGCAGATATTACTTCAATCTCCCCCATTCCCAATACATTTACATTTACATTTACAGCATTTGGCAGACAGCATATTGTATTTCCCAATACACTCCCACTAAAAGCTTAAATGAAGCACAAGGTATTTTTTGGCTTATCTCTTTGTGGTAAACATTAAAATGTTCTATGTAGCTGCCTATAACAGTGGATTTCTATCAGAATTAAACCAAAACTCTTAACCATTTAAAGAACTGCTTTATCCCAAGTTGATTATTTCTCCAAATTGTTTTGCTTGTTTGGTTCAGCATTTTAGAATGACCTTCCTGTGAGCTCTGTTTGACACTTTTTGCATTCTCAGCTATATTTTCCACAATCGAGTTTTATTCCATATTAAATTCCTTTGTCAAAGAGAGCTGACTCAGCTGACTGAAAGCTAGATAACAGACCAGACAAACTGGCTTTATTTTTGGGTGTAGGGGTCAGCAAGATGCCTAAAACACACATTTTACGGTCAGCTATAGAATTAATGGCACCTTTGGTAAAGATAAGCAAATGTTATAAAAATGTCTTTGTGGTTAATTAGCTTAAACTGTCGCAGAAAATGTGAGCTCTTTAATTGAAAAAGAAATAGAAACTCCTCAAAAAACATATTTTCACAAACCCACACATCACAATTATTGGCACCCCTGTTTTAGGACTATGTGCAGCCAGCATAACAGGACTGTGTCTTTTCCTTTAATGCTTGATTAGATTGACGAATACAGAGCAAGCAAACTGAGACTACTCAATACAATATCTCTCCAGATCCTTCAGGGTCCTAAGTCCTCTTTTGTGGACTCTCCTCTTCAAATTAAAAGCTTAATTCTGTGGTTACTGAATCACTTCTGTGTACGTGTGGATGTATGTTTGGATTATTGTCCTGCTGGAAGATCCAGCCATTACCCAGTTTTAACATCTTGGCTGGATACACGGCATTATGGACTCCTTGAAATAATCATGCCGCTGGTTTGTGGACTCCATATTGCCATGTATACTTGAGTCTTTAGAGGAAAAAAAAGCTCCACATCATCACAGATCACAGAGTCAGTATTAAGTTCTGTTGTGTGGAAACAACCTTCTTTTTAGGCCAAACCCACATTAAGTGTTAATTTTTGTCTCAACGACCCTCTGAAGCATGTAACCAGTTTCCAAGATCCAGTAGCATGTTGTAAACTCCATGTGCTTTGTTGCAAAGAAAAACTTTCTTCTAGCACACTTTCCAAATAATTCTAATATCCCTTTCAGCCATTTAGCTATTTTTGTAGCCATTGTCTGATTGATGATCAATATACTTTTGTCTCAAGTTATTTGTGTATTCAATAATTTTTCCCTTGTTGATGAATGACTAAGAAAATTATATATATAAAGGCTTATTATTAGCACCAACATTAATTTACTTTAATTTAAGTTCCTCTCATATTGTCATTGTGAGTGTAACCACAAATGCATTTGTCATAAACTTTTCTATATATCTATCTCATCTTTAAGGTGCCAATAATTTTGGAGCTGGCTGTATGTCAAAAGAACAGTTATTTAAAAAAATATTCTGAAATGTATGGTTTATATATAACCATATATATATATTTAACAATAATTTGTCTAACGAGGAAATTGGTTGAAGATTACAGTTAGATTACAGAGTCTAATCAGATAGTTGTGATATATATCCTTATGTGACCTCTAGAAAAGATGATCAGATCATAAATATTATAATCCAGAAGTGTAATGTGCAGTGTAATGCATGTGTTTGACCCATTTTGGTGATTGTGTGTTGTACGGTTTAGGATCTATAACAAACTGTGCACGGGGCAGCTGGGCATGGTTGTGAGAGTGGCAGGCTCGCTGGCCGCAATGGCTTCCATGTACATCCTCGGCTACGTCACCGGCTACTACGTCCATAAATGCTGAAACCCTCTAAGACATTTCACTGTTGTGGCTAACTACATATGATGAATGAATTAACTGTGTAGTGACTTATGTATTCATTCATTCTCCATGTATGAAATAAGAAGTTTTACTTGAAATTGCAGTTTTTTTTACCAGTGTTATGAAAATGTTAATGAGAGTGCTTTTATGATGTATGATTTTATTTGCTCCACTGGACTTTGTACAATGTATGCTTTGTGTCAGTGTTAAATGTTATTAAAACATTTCACATAAAATTTTAATTTTTGCAAACTGAAAAGATTGCAGAAACAGAATAATAAAATTTCCTTCACCCGTTAGGGGTCGCCACAGCGGAGCCATTTTTGTCTGATTTGGCTAAGTTTTTGAGCCATTTTTGGCTGCATGTTTGATTTGGCTAAGTTTTTACGCCAGATGCCCTTCCTGACGCAACCCTCCCATTTATCCGGGCTTGGGACCGGCGCTCAGAAATACACTAGCCTGTGCACTCCCTTGTGCATGGGTTGGCTTCCCTGCCTGGGAATAGAACCCACTAGACCACCAGGGAAGCCACAAAAACAATAAATAAACCAAAATAAAAGCTTTTTTTATATGTTTGATAAGTGAGAAATGAACAGGAAATGGCATGCAGTTAGAGTGAGATATTCAATGACTGGGTGATGCAATGCAGAGCAATAATTAAGCCACTGGAGTTAATTATACTCCTATAGCAGCACATCCTGGGGTAGTTTATATTAATCGTACCACACCAACTTGGATACACATTTATTAATAAGCACCGCAATTAATTTGTATCTGTTTATAGTCCTTTTTAATGTATAAGTGCAAGAAATAAGTTTGTCCCTGCTAGTATTACGATCATTTCCATACCAGCCTCTCTATTAAATGTGTTTTTCTAGAAGTAAATAAAGAATACAGTTTATCATGTTACTGAAAAAAAGTGCAAAAATAACAGGTTTACGCTTTTATTTGACCTTTAGATAGCTTCCATAGTTGTTAAATAAACATCTGTTCTTATATAAATCTTGAATATCTGTTTCATATGCCATTTACTGTGACAATAAAATAAATAACAAGGGCCGTTCTTTACATGTCCCATCAAAATACTGGTCCCTACATGGTAATGTATCAGCGCCTGTATGAGCTCAGTATTGTATATGACAACACGCCATACATATGCAATCATGTGGCAACAGCTCAATGCATAACATCATGCCGATTTTAGAGTCAAGCTCTTCAGTTGCTGTTCATCAAGCATCAGAATTGGGAAAATATGACCTCTGTGACTTTAACAGTGACATGGTTGGGCTGGTTTGGAGTATTTTGGAAACTGCTGATTTCCTGGGATTTTCCTGCACAACAGTCTCACAGAATGGTGAAAAAAAAACAATAACATCCAGTAAGTGGTGGTTCTGTTGCTTTGTTGATAAGACGGAGGTCAGTGCAGAATGGCCAGACTGGTTCAATCTGAAGTTTAAAGTAACTCAAATAACCACTTTTTATACCCATGAGGAGCAGAAAAGAATCACGGTTTGTTAGACGGTATAGCACGCCAAACGTTGAGGCGGATGGGCTTCAAGAGCAGAAGACCACAAAAGGCTTCTCTTCTGTCGACCAACAACAGGAAGCTGAGTCTACAATGCACACAGGTTCACCAAAACTGGATAGTTGAAGTCCCAAGACCCAGTTAAAGAAAAGTCTAGCAGCATCTTTGAGTGAAAAGTGAAATCTGATACCTTCATTACAGCAAAACTAATATTAAATTTCCCTTCAATCCTGACCATAGATAATTTTAATGGTGTCCACGTCTTCCTCTTTGAGACGTGTTCTATCCAACTCATCCTTGAATGGGGAGAAGAGACTTGCGTTTACTCTGATTATCCACTCCGCAATCATCCTAGTGGTATAATACACCTCCTCTTCGTCCTCCATCCCTCCGTTCTCTTCCTCTCCCCGCTTTCTGTGTGAGCTCTGAGTTTCTGTCTCAACAGCCGAGTCTGAGAGTTGCTGTGAGTGCCGTTTGGTTTCACTCACGCTCACGGAGTCCTTAATCCTTTCTGTTATCAATCCACGGTCATTGGAGCTTAGGTTCGTCTTATCAAAACCTAGAGGTCTCTTGGAATGGGTGGGTGTCGTAACTGAAGGTTTCATCCATGCCCTCTTCTTCTCCTGTCTCTGTAGAGGACTTTCTGAATTTTGAGTGCACTCGGTCACCCTGAATGGAGCCAGACTTCTGCAGATCATGTCCACTTTACTGGTTAACTGAGCTCTCTCCTTTTGCCTACATATTAATGTCCTTACACTTCTTGCACCGTTAGACGATACGCCTGCTTTCTTGTCCGTCTCTAAAGCATACCTGCTCGATACACAACTTTTTGATCCACGAACCGAATGTATTCTCGAACCACATATCGGAGGCAGCGAGTTGCTTGTGAGAAGCGCGTTCACATCTCCTTCATTAGTTTTATCTACCTGTGTGTTTTGCAGCACCACCTGTCGAGGTTGCAGGAGAGAATCTTGAGCTTTGCTGCTTTGTTTCCCCAGTGGTCGAGAAGCTCTGTTCAGTGTTACAGGTGCAAAGTCGTACGCAGAGTGGCTGCCCTCCAAGTCAAGCTGCTTAAAACGACCGTCCTGGACTTCGAGATCGTCCTCAGGTCCGTTCCAGGTCCATCTGGTCTTGTCCCAGGCTTGCTTCCTTATTAGATGATTAGCTGCTTGAATGGTCCTCATAGCTTGCTTATATACGTATGTATATCTTTAGCTAGTCCGGATGCTTTATGTGTTGGGTGGCATGATGTAAGCCAAGTCTTGTCTGGAGCGCCGTTCTCATGTTTTCTATCTCATGTATCTAGTCCGCCACCAGTCATTTGATCTGTAACCTTATCCAGTGCTTTCACAGCAAGCCACGAATCACCAAACAAACCTGAGCTGATCAGTGATCCTCCTCCAATTTAAACCAAGATTTCGATATGTATTTTATTAAGAAGGGAAATCATTAAGAGGTCATATCACCTTAACTCGATTTTCAGTCTCTGTGTGGCTTTTCGAGGTTTATGTAATATGAATCTTAACAGACATTATGTAATGCTTTGAAAGGCAATCTCTATAATCACCTGAAATATAAGCCAGCATTGAGCTGCAATTCTGTTTAATAATGCTTGCATTCACAAAAAGTTAAAACAGCAAGTGAAAAGCAAAGAAATAAACCAGTGCCAAACCAACAAACCAAAGGGTTTCAAATCTAATTTATTTAGTGATGTTAGTGCTGTATCAAGTGTTTTTAAACATACTCATAGCTGTTGGTTTATTCCATTTGTAATGTACAGCTTGAATGGGATCAGATAGTCCATTTTAAGAAGTGGAAATTAAGTACAAATGTTATTCCAAACTCAGAGACATCTTGTATTTTTTTTTTTAATGGACAAACTTTATAATTACAGTCAAGTGCAAACGTTATCAAAATTATGAACAAAAAAGGTTAGATTAGGTTTACAGATTAATATTCTCAATATTCTCTAATAACTTGAGCAGCTTTTAGATCCTCTAGTTGTAACGTTTGACCCCCTGCACATTCTTTCAGACATCTGTCTTTTAGATTATGTCAGATGTCCTGCTTTAAAGAAAGGGAGGCTCATAGCAAACTCACTCGCTTTCAGAAAGCATTTTATGTTGCACTGGGTTTGGATGCTGGTATGGGAAGTCAGTCCATCGCAGAGCACCATGCACACACCATCTATTCATCAGAGCCAAGCCACTGACTAGCATGTTTTTCAGATGTGGGAGAAAGCCAGAGAACCCAGAGGAAACCATGCGCATATGAGGGAACATGCTCAGAAACTTCCATCCATCCATTATCTATACAGCTTTATCCGTCTGGGTCGCGGGGAAGCTGGAGCCAATCCCAGCATCTTCGGGCGAGAGGCGGGGTACACCCTGGGCAGGTCGCCAGTCCACCACAGGGCCATGCTCAGAAACTTTACACAGCCAAATTATTAGAATCAGAAATTATGTTACTGATCAATAAATCATAAAATAGGGTTGAATTTTTCCACCCAGTAACCATGTAGATGCAACCTTTTGCACTTGACCATAATTACTGTTTTAAAACCAAGTATGAAACATACTGACACTTTTTTTTTTTGATACTGGTCTTAATTTAGACAACTACTGGTGTTCAACACAGTATTCACGGCTTGTCTGTTGAAGCTGTGTTGGTTACCGAATGATGGTCAGATGGCGGACATCAGAGGTCAGGTCAGTTTTGGACGGGTACAAGACCTTCAGATTGCCCTCCATGTCCACCACTTTCACCTGCTCCACGCTCAACTCGGCTGAGGCCGAGCTGTCTGTCGCTGGGTTAGGGGCCGAGTCTGCCTCCTCATCCGAACAGGTCTCCTCTCTATTGTCGAAGGTAAACTTATTCAGCTCCGCCATTTTCTTAAAGACAAACAGAAAGCAGAGTTAGAAGAACGAGACGTGTTAAACATGTTTGATGGAAACCAGGAACGATAGAGTGGTACAACAAAGGCACAGAATCTTCATTACCTCAGGTATAAATTATAGATCCGTTCCCGAATCAATTATTCAGGCAAAATAAAAGACAAAGATAAATAGGAACAAAGAACAAATCAAATCATTTCCCCTTATTATATATAAGCCATCATCCTTTATTTTAAGTGACCATGGCATTTTGATAGGTGCTATATAAATGTAACATTATTATTATTATATCAATTATTATTGATTAAATGCTTATAACTTCTGTATGAATGCAGTCTTATATGTGTTTAATATCATTGTCCTATCTATCTGATAATATAGTGTTGACACGTTCATTATTCAGAATGTCGAGGTCACCTTTTGCCAGCTGTTAAATATTCAGCAGGAATGAGCTAATGCAACAATATAGGGCAAACGTCTCAGTTCCTATCAGAGCAGATATCTCGCGGCCACTCCTCCAGCCAAACGCTCAGTTCCTTCCTTTCAGACAAACACTTTTCCCTTAGAGGAAAGTTTACAAAGAAAATGACAAGATGACATCATGTTTACATACCAAGAAGCAGTATGAAAATCTCTCATATCACTGTGAAAAGCATAATCTACATGCGGTACTGCAGCATTTAATTTCAAAAACAATCTTAAAATTCTGAAGTTTCTTTAATCAAATAAAAGAAAATATTTTGCACATAAGAAAAAAAAAATAAGGCTGAGCACAGAAACACTGAACCACGTCTGACATGTGTGCATCCGTGCAAATGATCATCTTTCAGAAAGATGAGCTCACTGCTTCCATTTGCACAAACATGTTAAGGCTTGGCCATGAAAAGAGCACGAGAGCCAGAAACGGATCCATTACGACTAATTATCTTAAAGACCCCGTGATTTCACTGCAGCTACAACCTCAGCATGGGGATGTTATTATCCATTAGAATGGGAAATATACCAGCTTTTAAAACGTCACGGCATGTTTCAAGGCTTATAAACCTGACAGATGTTGCCCACAGAAGGTCATTTTGGAAAACAAACATCTCCTTACATCCATTATCTATATCGCTTTATCCATCTGGGTCGCGGGGAAGCTGGAGCCAATCCCAGCATCTTCGGGCGAGAGG
>JAQQZU010000039.1:6694248-6706634 GCA_030068025.1 Parauchenoglanis punctatus
AAGGCACCCTGGGTGACCCGGGGATCGAACCCAGGACCTTCTTGCTGTGAGGCGACAGTGCTAACCACCGCACCGCCTTCTTAACAACTATCATAAAGTAAAATCTGCAGGATTATACAATATTAGATAAGCACCACCGCACCTCAAACACTATACCAATTAACCAAAAGGAGTTTCAAGAACTGTATGAAAACAATATAATTACAGTTTCACATTTCTAATGCTAAACATGGTTAGATTTCCAATTATGCAGCCTCTTGACCATGTATGCTCTCTATACAGATCTTCAATTGGATTTTTCAGATAAAATAAAACTAAAACACTTAAATGTAAATAAAATTGCTCTGCTGCAAATTATCCATGTGTAGGCTAAAGGCAATGTCAGCTAGGACGCAAACAAAATACACCCGGGACCCTGGAGCTGTGAGCCAGCTACACTGTGCCACCACGCTGCCCTGATGGCAAAAAAGGTTTTGGAAAACATTTTTATTTTTGTTCTCGATTGTTGTCTTGTTGCAGAATGTGTTCCTGGATTGCACACAGTAAAGCTCTCTGCAGCTTTACTTGTTGATTGGGTTCAAATAATAATAATATTAATAATAATAATAATAATAATGCTATACACAATGTCAGCAGAAAAGAAAATGCACAACATTATGCATATTATCTACTGTATATAAATAGTCACTTATTGACCTCACTTTATGCTTTTCAAGGACTAAGCTAACATCGTTTATGAGGACTGTAATAAAACCACTACTATCTACTGCACCTCAGTACTATTGGCACTATTGAGCAAAAAGTGACTACTGCACAAAGAAATGACCAACTTGCATATTCTACAATCCTAAGCCATGCATCATGACCCGTCAGTGCTCGGGAATGCACCTTTTAAAACAGCAGTCTATGTGATGCTTACTATAATGAGCGCGTCCATGACGTCCTTACAGGTTTGTAAATTCGTACAGCTTGTGACCTCTAGGAACAGCTCACGTGTGGTCTTTTTAATCTGGACAGAGAGAAAATAAGAGGGGAGGAAGAAGATCATCAGAAATAAAGTTTCTTCTTGTGGCTGATGCTGTATAATGTACAGTACACAACATTTCACCTATATCCCCCTTATATGAACTGATAAATTAGTGCAGATGGTGTTGTTGTGGCAGAATATTAATTAAGGGTATACCAGGCTGAAGTTAGTTTGGAAAACAATACTGAAACATGAATCATTTGTTGTGTGTAAGCAAAATAAAGTGAAACCATTTAGATAGAAGTTCTATTAACTGCATAATTAAGGAAGTCATTAAAAGATAAATCTTCTGTACTGTGTAATTTAGGCTTTTTTTTTTTTTTTACAACATACTTCAGCACACTGACGTTTTCGAGCTGTGCCCTCACATGCCCTGCATTATCACAGCTGTAATTACAGAATTACAGCCGCTTACCTTTGTCCTCTCACTGTTTGTGATTGGAGGGAATGAGATCACATGACCATCAGCATCAACCAAGCAAGGATAATGATCTTTCCCATCCAACAGGTGAAGATACCTGAGAGAGGGTCAGTGAGAATGAACTCTATTACCCCAAACGTATGGTACAACATGTCACTAGCAAGCAAAAGCTAAAGGGAAAAAAAAATCTCACATAAGCATCCTTGAAAATGCACACAACTTGCTGAAAAACTAGATTTATTATATAAAATTGACTTAAACAGCTTTAAACAGCTATGACTACGTTCACAGTGCCATGCTGAAGTGACTCAAATGAGATTTTTTGCATTTACGCGATACAGATCTGACAGCCTGCGGTGTGAACGTAACCTAAATCTCACTCAACATTGGCACTATTTTTAGTTGTTACCTTTCTTATTCCCACTATGCCTTTCCTGAAATCATTGCTTACATTAAAAAAAACTCTTTCGCTAACAATTTTACTCCTTTTTTCCCATGTGAGCGACTTCTGGGTTCAAGTCAACGTTTCATAAAAATTCCTTCTCTTCACATTAAAAACACTACTGAAACACAATTGATTGATGGTTTATAATTTCTAAAAATGGCAACAAATTTATTAAATTAGTTTCAAACAACATGAAACTTACTATTGTGCTTGGCTACTAAGGACTAAACATGTTAGCTCATGTACAATCAGAGAAGAGGGTTTCAAATGCACCTCCATTTGGACTTATTTTGTTGAATAAAAGAGTGTAGTTTAAAGAATTAAAGAGTTTAATTTTGGAAAACTAAATGGAGAGAGCAAGGGCAATAGGCGACTCCTCTAGGATGTGCAAACCTGCACCTGCAGCCACTTTATATGTCTGGATACATTTCCAACGGCATCATTATATTTCTACACTGGCTATGTTTTGCCACTATTGAACTTTACTGCCATCTACTGGATTTTAAGATGCATAGCATCACCGAATGTAAACTTCCACCAAGGCCAAATCCCATATCTCGCCATAACGTTAGCTTCAGTGACATTAATTTCGTGGATACGCCGTGACTCGGATCTGCTCCAAAATTTAATGGGCTTTTCTACGGTCCATGCAACAACCTGCCACCAATTTTCATGGAAATCAGGTGAGTCGGCTTTGAGCAATCCTGCTTACAGCCAGAAAAACAAAACAAAAAAACAGCACCAAAAATATAACCTTTTTGGCAGAGGTAAAAACAAATTAACTCTTTCTGGGTGTTTGGTTACTCACTTGTGAAGGCCTGACACATTCTGCCGTCTTTTCTGTTTCCTCTGTTCATCTGCTTCATACTGGAGCATCTTTAACAGGTTACCAGCCTTCATCTCCTTACGACCCAGGGGAACTATCTAAACCCCCCCATACCCACATACACACACACACACACACACAATAAATCAATTTGTTGAAAAAAAAAAATAAATACCGTTTTAGAGGACAATGATAACCAAACTGTAGTGGTGTGGATACACAATCCACAGTAGTAGGAGTGCAGTGCAGGAGTGTACACAGGAGGAGGAGGAGTGCTGGCACAATGGCCAGGTCTTTTAGAAAACTCTATCTAAAATGTAAGGGTTCAAACACAGCCTATTTAGTATCACTCAACACAGAGTGCAAAAGAGTGCTATTCTATTGTGGTATTAACATGTTCTACACTGTGCAGTATAAAAGCAGCACTGAAAGCCTTTGCTATTGATACCGGTCACAAAGAGAGGTGCTGAAAAGATGTTCCACTCAAACAAAAGTGACCAATGCAAAAGCACTGTTCATTTATTATTAATGCCATAAACTACTTGTGGATTAGAAACTAGACCCCACTCCATTCATAAAAACAGCTTTACCAGATTGCATAAAATATGCATGCGCCTTCCCTGGCTCTTATGTACGCAGTGTGTGGATTGTGATTGGATTCTGATGTGTTGTTAGAAAGTAAAGACTGTAGCCCAGGGGCTGTCCCAAACTATTGAGATTCGGGTAAAAATACAAGAAGGTATCTAGAGGAAATTACCCTTCCGAGCATGCTAGCCATTGTGCATACAGACAGGTAACAAATTAAAAAACCAAACAAAAACAAGACAATGTTAATTGACTTAGACATAAGATAACCTTGAATTAGTGTTTGATGATGGAGGTGGTGGAGAGCCGGCTAACATGTCACTCCAAAATCTGCTATAGTGGCTCCTAGTGTGAAGGCCGGTCGCATATGACTTTACATGATTTTCATCATCATCAGACCATTCAGTGAGCTTCGTGCCTTGAGGATGAGGATTTAGTCATCCTGGAAGAGCCCACTCCCATCAAAATAGACATTTCATCGTCAGCTTCATCTTTATTACCTGACTATATATTCGACGGATTCCATTTTTTATATGGCCTTGGCATTAATATGGTAATTCTTCTGTAACATGCATACACACGTGTCTCTTTTTCCATCCATACCTTCATAGCATCAGGATGTCTGGCATCATACTGCAGAGGGCCTTTCAGTAAGCTCAGGTCATGAGTTGCGATAGTAGCTGTTGTCCTTTTAGCACAAATGTCATCATGAAGTTTGGTCTAAAGAACACATACGAGATTTTTATTTATTTATTTTTTTTTAAATAAAAACAAAGCCAAGACATTAATTTGAAATTCCAAAACAACGTTGGTAATCGCTTCCTTCATTTAACCATATACAGGCCGAGCCAATGTCTGTCATCTTTGTAATATTTCTTTACCTGGGCTGCCAAGAACCTCTTGAGTGCATTCCCTGGTTTCAGGTTCATCCCTTTAACGATGCAGCATACTATATACGGCCGCACGTCCTTCACCTGAGGAGAGACGGTCACCATTATGGCAGAGGGGGAATCAGATACATGAAGGATTTTAACAACCATTTTCTGCAACTCATCCACAGCATCTTCCTCCTTTTTTTCTCTCTGTTTAGCAGCGCTCTTCTTTTTGGAGAAATTCCGATTCCTGTCACTCTGCTCGGCACCATCCGCGTCCACCTGCTTGCCCTTTCCCTTCCCTCGGCCCCCCACTCTCAGGTAATCCAGCACTGACTTGGTCTGGCAGCCATTCACCATCTTCTCCAGCCGCTTGTCCTTCAGCTTGTTTCCTTTGAAGTTGATGTCCTTCAGCTTGGGGCAGTCAGCCAGCTCAAACGGGATCTCGCTGAGCTTGTTACCGGAAAGGTCCAACACCTTAGACAAAGAATCAGGTACTGTAAGTGCATTAAGATTAATAGTCTTTTTATTACACAACTAAACTGAAATATTAAAATATTTTTTTTTAATTCTCTGGACTGGAATGGGGAATCAAAACACCAATAATTATTTTACCAATGCCTTGGTCAGTAATGTTTTATTTTTAAGGTAATCTAATAAGGAGACTGGGTAAAATAACCTGGAAATAAATAACCTGTCTGGCAAATATCTCAACAAAAATGTCAACGGATGGATGGATGGAAGAAAAGCAAGAAGGAAGGGAGGAGAGAAATAAGGGTGTGAGAGAAGGAAAGGAAAGAGGACGGGAGGGAGGGAAGACTGAATAAATGAAAACAGAAGAAAAGACAAAAGGAATGAAAGATGGAAGCAAACGTTAATTAAATGTTTTAATAAAAAGAAAGGAAACAAAAGAAAGGAAGGCAGACAGAATGAAGGCTGATCCAAATAAACACATGTAAATGATTGACTGCATGAATGAATAAAGGAGAGAAGAAAGGAGGAGAAGAAAAACAAATGGAAAGAAAGAAAGAAATTGATCGAGTAAACACATGAATGACCGACTAAATGAATGAATGAATAAAGAAGTATGGAAAGAATAAAAGGAAGAGGTCCACTTTTGAGTCTGGTTCCTCTCAAGGTTTCTTCTTCGTGTCATCTCGGAGAGTTTTTCGCCACTTGTGAGTTACTCACTGCGGATCTAAAGCTACATCCAGAGTTCTGTAAAGCTGTTTTCTTTATTATTTATACGTATTATGATGAATTATCACGTAAGCGCAAGTATTTAACTGAATCAGGGGAAACCCAGACCTTAAGCGCCGGCAGGTTGTGGATGTCACTGCTTAAGTGCTCGATGTTGTTTTCTGATGCTATGACCGTGTTGAGCAGCTCCAGTTTGGAGGAGAACAGGTCTTCAGGAAGACACGCCAGCGCGTTTTTACCCACGTTGATGCTGGACAGCTTGGTGCAGCGGTTTAACCCGTCCGGAAGAACCGCGATGTCATTACAGCTCACATTCAGCGTGATGAGCTCGCTTAGTGAACAGATCTCCTCAGGTAAAACCTGCAGCTCGTTCACTGACAAGTCCAAGACTTTCAGCGATTTCAGCTCTCCGATGCTTTTGGGCACTGATGAGATCTTGTTCCTGCAGAGGATGAGGCTCTGCAGGTGAGACAGGCTTTTAATGTTTTCATGGATCTCACACAGACTCGTACACTGACTGATCTCCAGGTAATTGAGGAGGTTCAGTGAATAAAGTTTCGGGTGAATCCCGCCGCATGTCTTTATCTTCTCATCGACCGTAGCGCCCTGAAGAACCAACTCTCGTCTGCTTTCTTTTTCTGCTTTCTCAATTTCTGACCAAACAGCCAAGCTCTGTGCCGCCATGCTGCCAAACAAACGCAACACCGGAAAGAGTAAGGAAACTGCTTCCGGTGGAGCCGGAGCAAATGACTATTTATTTCACATGAAAAGGTTGTAAATAAGTATCACCTACATACAACCCGTGCTATATTATCCTCATGAATAAATATCAATATAACGTAAAGTTATACAAAAAATAGTGCAGAAAAAATACATACGCTAGAGAACGCGCATGCGCACACCTTGTAGTTGTCATTCAGTGGTTATGGAGATGACATGGGACTGACAAGTTGCCCTTGTGTTTGGGTAAATATATTTAAACCCGCTTTTCTATCTGCTTGGCTAGATAGATATATAAAGAAAGTTGTATTTTAATTTAGCGTTTTGCCGTTCATATAAGAGCTGCTTAGCACTGACACTAGTTGCTGTTCTGTTTAGTATTTTCTCATTAGTGTTTGAGTCAGCTGTGCTCACTGAAGATGATTTATCCAGCTACCATAATATAAGATTTGATACAATGTGAATGGAGCAGAATACAGAAATGTCATTTAGACTAATCTAAAGGCTTGGGTTTGCTGTGTCGTTTTATTACAGTTTGTTGCTAACCCTAACAATGTCTGACCAACAAAACAAAATCAAACCAAGGGAGCCTCCGAGTTACTGCAGTCTACTGTAAATACAACACACACAGGGCTTTAGAAAGAGGTGAGGGGTGGACAGGACACTGCACACTGCCATGACATTTATCTCTGCGATGTTAATTCAGTGACATGTTCATTCTTGTTTAAAAGTTGCACTTTAAAGGCGTGTATTGTTATCATTTTAAAGGTGTGTTTACATACTTATTCTTTTAAGCTTAAGCCTAAGCCTAGCCTTCTCACACCCTATATCAGAAACAAAACCATATAAACCTAGAGTATTGCACAAAAGGCTCAGGCAATCTGTGGCTTATTAAGGTATAGATATTTATCATATGAATTCTGCTTCATTGAGTCAGTACAAAAAACATTTTAGATGACCAAACATTACTTTTCCAATCAAAATGTCAAAATTTAATTTTACAGAAAAATGTTTAGATGCCAGACAAAAAGTATAATGGTTTTTTCATGCATTAAAGAGGAGCGGATGTGACAGTCAAAGCCTCCAGAAGAACTGTGGCCGATTCTCCAATAAGCTCATTTCCTTATAAAACTGTACACATTGTACCTGGGATTATTATTTAAGAAGAAAAAAAAAAGAAGCAAAGGGACGTCACACCAAATATTGACTTGGTTTAGTTTATTACTGTTCACTGCATGTTGTAGTATTTTACCTTTAAGTGAAAACATTTCATTTCTTTCTTTTTTTAAAAGTCATCTTTACAGCATTTCTTTGTATGCGTATATTTCTTTATAAGACTTTTGCACAGTTCTGTACGTATAATAACATCTAAAGAATTTATATATCATGGTAGTGTTTGTGAAATTCATTATCACATTACTATAACATTGTAATGCGATATTCATTATTTCCTCCACTCCCTTGCCTTCTTTCCTTCTTACCGCTTTTTGTTTTGTTTCTTTTGTTTTGTGCTCCTGACCAATGCAAAATCTTGAGAAACTTGTATGAGTGAAAATATCTAAGACAGTCTACATGTGAGAAAGTGTATGTAATTAACAGCAAATGATTCAGAAGCTCCTAACATGGAAATGCAGTAGTCCAAACCATTTTACAAAATAGAGGAAAAATGAACTTGCAATAGATTTTAAAATTCTTCACACCCGTGTTAAATTGCAGGTTTTTGTGATGTAAAAAAAAAAAATGAAGCCAAGATAAAGATATAATGTGATTATAGCATTCAACTAAAAATTAATAGAAATGTTGTGGTAAAAAAATAAATAAAAAAATAAATAAACCCTTACAATAACCTTGTTGCATAAGTATGAAGACTTTTTTTTTTTTTTTTAGTCTTTTTGGGCAAGAGTCTAGCATGGCTTGAGTGTACAATTTTATTCCGCTCTTCTTTGCAAAAATGCTTCATATGTATCATATTACAAGGCGATCTCCTTTGCTCAGCCCTCTTCAAGTCATTTCACATGTTTTTGCTAGGATTTAGACCTGGGCTCTGACAGGGTCTGTCCAAAATTATAATCTTCTTCTAAATTCTAAATTTGTGCTTTGGGTTGTTGTTGTGTTGGAAGTTGAACATTTTCTTCATCTTTGGTAGGTTTTGTTCCAAAAATTAAAAGTTTTTAATATTTGGAGCTATCAATGATTCCCTCTATCTTGATTAGAGCCTCAGACCCAGCTGAAGAGAAGCGGCCCCACAGCGCGATGCTGCCAGCACCATGTTTCACCATGGGTATGGTGTTTTTTGGGTGATAATCTTTGGATGTTATATCCTTTCGAATGCCCAAAAACTTCTCATTCTACTGTAATGCATGATGGTTTGGCAGACTTTAGGATGTCTTAGATGTTTCGTGAGAAAAGGCTTCTGTCTAGCCACCCTACACCATAGCCCAGACATGTGAAGAACTGTTTTCACATCCAGAGATCAGAGATCTGATATAATTTATCTTGGTTTCATTTTTTTTTATACATCACAAGAAGCCTGCAACTTAAACGGGCATGTGCAGACGTTTTATATCCACCGTATCTGATGAGTAGCGAGTGATATATAGACCTACAATTTTCACAATCATACTTTGATCAAAAGGATGCATTTCAAGCGGTTGTATTCTGCATCTCAAACCCTCCCGGACTGTACGTGACCTGGACCTGAGACAACTTCCAATAACAACAGGCTGTTCAAGAGAAGTCATGCAATCCACAGTGGATTAGTCATCACTAAAGTTATTATTCTGATAAAAAAGAAAAAATGTTCAAGAAAGGGTGTTGTATATGGATTTGTAGTAAATGAGTATGGGTTGTGGAGTTTTCTTTAAAGATTTTTTTAGTCTTTGGAAAATATCAGGTTTATATCCAAACGTGTCTCCGTCATCATCTGAATCTGCCTTTCTGTTAACAGCATACAGGAGCAGAATGCCACGTAAGATAGGATTCACTGTAATCAGCTGGTCTGGTCATGAGGAGAATTACAGTGCCAGAGAGCTGATGGTTCATGCTCCTACCGTCAATGGCTGGAGGTCTGCCAGGTAAATAATACCGTATACTGTGGAATAAGAGAGTGATTATCAGCATGACAGAATTAAATGTTAAATCAAATTATGTCTGGTAAGCAAGGGTGGGCTAAAGCACCAACAGACAAATCATTTGTTAAAAGGTTTTTATGCAGCATTTACCTAAAGAGGTAAATCACTACACTGAAGAGTACATAATAGTGTTTAATAAGGGAAATGTTTATCTATAAAAGAGTTGGTGCAGTCCTACAGTTAATGGTCAACCATGATCAGTAACACTTGTTGATAGACATGATGATAATGTAGCATATCATATAGTCACGTAACCCAGCTCTAATTTTAAGGTTTAATATTGAAAACATCAGCATGCATTTGAAATCAGTACTTGGCTGAGAAATTTCTTTTTCCAACACAAAAATTAACAGTTTCACTCACTTTGATGTTACAAGCCAGATTTCTAGCAATCAGTAGAGAGTGTGGCCTACAAATATGGCCAAGGACTACCTACTTTCCCAGACAGAGGGGCATTTTACTGATAGGTCCATTCAGACAACTTTTCTGCAGAATGTAGCAAACACATGATATTTCTTCTTTATTTACTATTAACTGCTTATGTGATTCCGTTACGTTTTCAGTACAGTGTCTATATGTTGCGCCAAATAGCTCATTGTGTCTCAGTGTACCAAAGTTTAATAAATATTTGCATGCAAGAAAGCATGGAAAGCGAATCAGATTGCAAGACTCTGAAGCTTGTGACCAGAAAAGTGTACAAACGATCAAACGCCCCATGGCCCTCAGGGTGGAGTGTTCAGTGCAGCCTTCAAGATTCTGAAGCTTGAGACCAGAAAAGTGTACAAATTATACATATCATACACTCCATGGTTCTGTAGACAGAGCATCTGTAACTGCAGTCATGGCATTCTGGTGGTGTAAAGCAAGACACTGCTTGGCATTTTCTATTTTGTAGGCACAAACTATGCCTTATCCACATACACATGAGTTAATTCAGTCCTGACGATTCTCCTGACAGTGTGGATTAATCATGTTGGGTGGTTGTTTCCGTGTGTAGGTTCTGTTCATTCCCTCAGGAGATCACTCTACAGATGGTGGAGAGATGTCGCATCAGGAAGCTGCAGCTTCTGGCTCATCAGTACCTGATCTCTGCCAAGGTGGAGTTTCACATCGGAGACAGAGAATCAGCTTCTCCCCTGCGCCTTCAGCAGTTCTGCAGACTTGGGTCAGTTTCCATAATACTGCTGCAGGCCATGCTCTCAGACTGCAACCGGACAAATAAAAAGAGTAATTCTGATACTTTTGAATAGTATGGCAATGTAAAGACTACTCTTTTGAGTAAGTTAAATTGTGGTTTTCAAAAAATCACAGTGCAGACAACTGTATATCAATGAAATGTTCAAATATTTTATGCTAAATGAATACCCTTATGCACTGCTTAATCCTCTGTATTATGCAGGTATGTATCACTGTCCACTAACGAGAAGACGGGTTTCAGAGCACGAGAACTGAAGTCGGTGCACGTAGATGCCGTCGGGACATATCTGAAGCTTACCTTTCACAAAAACCATGTCAATCAGTACAACATCTATAACCAGGTAAACTATCTATAGAAAACATGTGCTGCTATTCTGTAGCCTTTGTTTTTAACGCTTTAGTAGATACAGAGAATTTAGACATTTGGAGACATCTTTGGTTATTGCAAGCAGCTTGTACATGATTTTGTAACATCAGGTTGGCTCTACACCTCTTTCCTGGATGAATTAATCTGGCAAGTAAGGCTTATGCCAGGATCAGACTCTACAATATTTTTGTCATTCACAATGGCACGGTTGCCACACATTGAACTGTTTTCAATATAATCACAATATAATACTTTTCCAATGTACTACAAACCGTCTCACACTTTGCTCAAAATATTTTACATACTTCAGCACAAGGCTATGTAATTTATTTCCTGACTAAGAGGTTTGAGAATAGCCCAATTTGGGAGACATAATCTGGCAACCCTCCACAATGGTGGATTAGGCAAACATAGTACCATACTTTCTTGCCATGTATCGGTCTGGAGACTGGCTACACTACAAGTTTGACCCATACCACATCCTTGCATGTAAGGTCAAGAGGAGGGCCAAGAAATTGTCAATTAAGGCTACAGAAAGAACATCAAGGAACATGTCGCAGGAGTTGTAAAACTAGGTGACAAAATACAAAAACTTCTGACATGCTAGACTTTTTATTCGAGTGTCGTGGGGCATCCCTGATGCCAGGTTGCTGTTCTTTGATTATGTCATGTTACAAGGACTGATCGACTTCCTGACGATCATATTTGACCCTGAAAGTGGAAATTTGTTGGCCATGACAAGGTCATGTCAAAATCAGGCTGAATCCGTGTAGCCTGATCCCGGCATTATGGATAAAGAAAACGTATTGCAATTACGTTTAAATTATTAATTTATAATCACGTTAAGTGCTGATTCAAGTTCCAATTGCTGTATATTTTTAAATACAGCCCCGTTCCCAGAAAAAGTTGTGACGCTGTGTAAGATGTATATAAATCCAGAATGCGATGATTTGCGGATCATGTGAACCCATATTTAATTGAAAATAGAACAAAGACAAGATGTCAAAGGTTAAAACTGAGAAATTTTATTGTATTTTGGAAAATATATGCTCATTTTGAATTTGATGCCAGCAACACGTTTCAAAAAAGTTGGGACAGGGGCACGTTTACCACTGTCTTGCACCAACTCTTCTTTTAACAACACTGTAAATGTTTGGGGACTGAGGAGACCGGCTGCCGGAATTTAAAAAATAAAGTGTTTTCACATTCTTGCCTGATATAGGATTTCAGCTGCTCAACAGTTCGGGGTCTCCTTTATGTTGTCTTTCTTCTGTTTGCAATTAAATACAGGTTTACCTGATGCAAATCATCGTATTCTGTTTTTATTTACATTTTACACAGCGTCCAAATATTTTTGGTTGAAAAAGAAAAATAATTTTCTTTTGATCGGTACAATACTGTGATTTATAAAAACACAGACAGAAATGTTACTGGACCCCCGTGATCCAGTGTAAGACTGTAGAGTGTTATTATCATTATAACCAAAACAGTATCAATAGTGGGTGGCACGGTGGTGCAGTGGTTAGCACTGTCACCTCACAGCAAGAAGGTCCTGGGTTCGATCCCCGGGTCTCCCAGGGTGCCTTTCTGTGCGG
>JAQQZU010000039.1:6725279-6739952 GCA_030068025.1 Parauchenoglanis punctatus
GGCGCACCTGTTCACTGAAAAGCATTCCAGGTGACGACTTCATGAAGCTGGGTAAGAAAATGCCCACAATATCATCACGCTAAATGGTGGCGACTTTGAAGAATCTCAAATATGAAACATATTTTGTTTGTTTTGTTTTTTTTACGCTTTTTTGTTTACTACATAATTCAGTATATGTGCTGCTTCATAGTTTGAGGTATTCAGTATTGTTTTACAAAGTAGAAAACAAAAAAAGGAAAAACCTATGAAAGAGAAGGTGTGTCCAAACTTTTGATTGGTAGTGTATGTTTCAGAAGAGGATTTTAAAACGTGTATGTGTATCACTTTTCCTCTGCAGGATATGGCTGTGTATAAGGAGGTTCGTGCTCTGCAACTCGTCCCCACTGAGCTGGTAAAGCCCATAAAGAGCAGCATGCCTGCACGTCTGGCTCTCAGCAGGCTCGAACTGCTGGAAATGCTTCTGGAACAGCTTGGCACCAACAACTCTGGCTTCACCCGTGACAACGTAATGCGGGTAAAGACCTCACTTACTCTTTTACCAATTAAAGACGTGATCTCAACCTCACCCAGGCCTTCCCTTACCCTAAATCACTCCAACACTGTCCTGTATTCCCCCATGCCTTTTATTTAGCACACTGCCTCCACTGCTCTTTTAAAGTCTACTTTGAAATGTTACCCAACATCCTAAGCGCAAAAGCCATCATTCAAACCACATCTCTTGGAAATGACGGATTAACATTTAACTTTTATTTTGTAACTGTTTTTCTGACAACCTTCCACATGACGTTGACTTGTTTGCTGCCTCAACAAAATTTGATTGAACATTAATTGATACCTGTAATTAACATTTTACTCAATTAGGTGAAATACACACCAGGGGATGTGCTGTTACAGGGAAACAAGCAATAATGTGTTGTGTTTTATTCATCTAATCCTGCAGCAATTTGGCTTCAATTACAAGTTTTTAATTATTAAATGAAATGTCATACTTTTTTATTTGTCCATAGTTACAGTTAATATTATGGGCTGGCTGCGAAAAAGTTATTTCCTGTTACCACTTTCTATCTGATAGCAATAAACAGTCATTACCTAACCAGCCTCTCTTGAAGATAATAAGACAAAAAAATAAAGCATGCAGTCATTTTATCAGGAAACCACAAAGAACATCTTCACATGACTTCCTGTAAGGGAAACTTAAAATAACAGCTTTATGTGTTGCTTTGTAACAGCAACAGAGGTTACACTTAATATGCCTTTTAAAATAACACTAAAGTTGTCCTCCCAGAAAACATTTTTAAACACATTTTTCTGTTTATGTGAAGCATCTGTCATACAAGTCTCTGTGTAACTTATTATAGAAATGATAATGTATTGGAACAAGCGCACTAATATAAACCTGTGTCCTGCAACAGGAACTCCAGAGCTAGAATCGAGACTTCAGCAGTGCCGTGTTGTACCTTTATTTAGTGAAGTCGACAGCAGACATTTTATAAAATATTATTAACATGAAAAGAAACATTGATCATTAAATTCCTTCATTTCATTCTTAATGTTTAAGCGTAACTTTATAGCCTTTGCTTACACTTTTGCCCAACCAGAGGCTTCTTTGCCAAACCGAACCCTTGCCCAGGATGCTGCAGCTGGATGTCGCCCATGCGAGGAGAGTTACACTTCAGTCCAGTTTGGATGAGGAGTTGTGTCACACCCATGTAATGAGCACAAAACTTACATATTCTTTGACTGGAGAGATGATCTCACTCTGGGCTACCAACTCCCAACTCTCTGACAGCTTAGCAGTTAACTGTATGTTTAAGTGTTTCCAAAAGGCCCATATTAAATTTCACTATGTAAAACCTCATTAAAGGAAAACACTTCCATCTTATTAAAAGGGAACAGTCAAGGCACAAAAAAGACATGTAAGAGAGTCCAGTTGAGTTTTATCATTACTCCTGCTTGTTGATTTGAAACCAGCTATCAACCCCTTTTCATTGTAGCCAGATTTTGTTGGTAATAATAGCCATTTGGATCACTTTGCTAACCTCAGTATCTTTAAAGGTCCACTATGACGCCAACCAACTGAATGCCCCTCCATAACCCCTCCATTTCCAAGCGGGTCGCTGTCAGGTGCCCGTAGCGTACGCCTAAGTACTTACATTTACACTCCTTCACTTTCTTCGTGCTAAGTAATATGTATGATCCTCCATTTTTCAAAATTTGTGTTCTCAAACTTGTTAGCCAGCACCAGCAAACACTCTAGTCTGGTTCCTCTTATTTCTTCTTCCTTGTGTTCCTTTCTTCTTCTTCGTCTTCCTTCCGGTGCTTTCTTCTGGATTCATGCTGCCTCTTGAAATGCGGAAGGCGCTCACTTGAGGTTTGTCCGTTCGGGGCTGCTGCAGTGGCACAACATGGTGGCTCTGTGGAAGAGGACCCCCTCCTCCTATATAAAGGGCTCATTCTAAGCTTACGAAAACACACCAATTTGTAGTTACAGGTAATTATGCACTAATGAAAACATACTTGTACTATATTCCATTTCTGCTAATAGAGCCTCCTAACTCCTACATAGTGGACCTCTAAGTATATTAGTCACAGTGTGCTTTGTTATACCACAGTGCTGTTCAGTTCTCGATTCTGAATGGTCTTGAATCATTTTCTGTACCAGCAGTACAGTATATCAGCTGTAGCTCAAGCTGTAATTCAAATGAATGGTTTCTATTCATTTGAATATGCTCACTGTCTAATACATTATTGTTTCTATAGTAACAATTCATGCACAAGCATTTGAATGACAAATGACCTGCATAATCTAAGTCTAATAATAAACAGATTCAAAATGTTTTGCTAATTTACAAATCAAATCTATAATTATTTATATAGTGAAGCTTGAAGCAGTAAGTTTTCCACTATAGGGGAGTGTGCATTTTCCTGTTTCTTTTCAATTGATAGAAACAGGCTGGTGAGGGAATGACTGCTTATATGTGCTATAACATAAGTGATATGAGGAAATAACTTTAAGCATTAAATCTAAATCTTCAAAAGTATGATGTCTTTCATTATTATATAAAAACATTGTGGTAGTTATCATCTACTCTGAGTTCTGTCTTATGTGTATTTCTGTTTGAAGATCTTTCATTAAAATATGGCATAATTTCCTAAATTATTGACCAAAGCATGCGAGAAAGGTGATAGTGGAGGTGCTTTTGTTTTCAGCATTCTCTCTTTCATATCAATCACTGAAATGCTCTTTGCAAAGGAATGAGCTTGAAACAGAAGAGCTTTTGTAGAACAGAGTGGGTGGTGCTGGTGTCCCCGTGTTCGACTTGTAGCCCTGAGTTACGAGGATAAGGTAGCCACTGCTGGCCTCCGACACGTTAACACGCAATCCTTCAGCAGCTTGTATCTATGTGTAAACCATGCGAGCATTGACAGAAAGGCTTTTATTTCTGCGTTGTTCGGCACTGTTCGCTATCTCTATCCCTCTTTCTCTTTTTCTATTTTCCTCTTTCTAGCTCTCGCTTTTCACTTTTTAATTCTCTCTCCTTCCACTAAACTCTGTCTGTCCTCACAGCCCTAGCAGTAGCTGATGCTTGTCCTCTATTTGAGCTTCTTTGTGTACATTTTTTCAAGCACCAGGGTGGCTGCAGGAATGTTTTTAAGGGTAAACTTCAGGTTCTGCTAAAGGAATAGGAATGTCGATTTTTTTCACACTTGATTGTAATCAGGGCCTAAGGTCTGTTCTACAGAGACGGGTATATTATATTTGGGTGGGGTAAGGTTTAGCTTTGTTCTATAAAACAATGTTGCGGATTTGTGTTTCAATCCACCTGTAGTCGTCTCTTTCATAGTGTGTGTAATAAAATAACTTCCCATGATGACTATTTGAGATATGACTAGTGTATTTCAAACGTATTATCTGAGTTACTAAAAAGAATAAGAAAAATATGAAGGGTTCTGAAAGTAATGTGACACAATGGGTATCCACTGAAGTATTTGCTGATTTTATTAATTTATTTATTCATTTACTCTGGTCCTACTAAACAGAGAGTGTAGGTAAAGCAGTAGCTTTGGGTTACCAAAAGGGTCAGTGCTGCTAAATACCTCCCCCTGCCACCGGTTTCCTGGGAGATGAGCTGTAGCGTTGAGCCGAGACGCGATTAGGTTTCCTGTAATTAAAATGAAGAGAAGAGAGATACCGTGCTCATGAATAGCATCAGTGTATGGTGAAATAGAAAGTTGAGTCTGGGAACAGGAGACAGAATGAAAGAATAGGACGTTCTGAGCTGAGCGGGTACTTTGAACAAAATTAGTTCAAATGTGGGTAGCTTATTCAGTTATGCAGTGTGTACATGTCGTATCAAGTGTAGTTATTGTATATCTTGTAAAAAATCACACAAGATAATGCGAGTCTTAATGAATTCACCTCTAGATAATTGTACATTATGGGCAATATTGTGCAAAAGATGCTTTTAGAATAATTATGTTTCTGAACATCAAAGAAAAGGTAAGTATATAAGTATTAGTATTATAAAGAATAAAATCCTGTGCAGAGTGGTCATAGGAAAATAATCAACACTGGGAAAGTGTGACCCCATGTGAAGCGGAAGTTGATTCTTTTCCTGTAACAGCACATCCCGGAGTGTTTTATTCTCATTATGCCACAGCAATTTGCCAAGCATTACATTTATTTTCTATTTAAAAATGAAAAACATTGTACATTTTAACCATTTATATTTACATTTAATGTTGTGGAACATCCATGGAATGTAAAATTCCATAAAAGTTCATTCCTGTTTTCACTTAAATAACCACTATGAAGCATTGCCTGTACCTCCTTTTTTTTTTTTTAACTTCTAGTTAATAAGACAAAAAACTCAGAACTTGTCATGTTACAGAGATTTGCTACTACAATAACAATACCATGTTCGAACAAGAGCATTAATATAAATCTGTGATTTAAATTATAGCAAACTCTTGTCAGAGAAAACTAATCAACACCTTACAACCAATCAGATTCAAGAATGTAACAGCTCTGTGGAATAAACAGAGGTAAACAGTAAAACCTAAATCAGATCAATATTTGGTGTGAACACCCTTTACTTTTAACACTGCATCTCTTTGGTACACTGATGTTTTAAAAGGAAATTGGCTGGTAGGTTGTTCAGATATCTTGAAAAACTTGCTACAGTTCATCTACAGCCTCTCTTGTGCTATAAACAGGTTCCAGCCTCAATCATGTTTTTGTTTTGTTTTTTTTACCTTACATGTGATACATTCTTAAGTGACACTAAAAGATTTCTCAGTAACGTGAAAATGAATATTTGGAAATCTAAAAACACTACTAAACAAAAAAAATAGGCAAAGTAAGACTTTTGTACTATGATTTAGATGTGTTCATTGATTATGACTCACGTGTGTTTGTGTGGATTTAGTTTCTGGCAGGAGCACTGGAGCATTGTGCAGCGTCCGTGCGTGAGCTGGCTGTACGGATCGCGCAGACTATGTACCACCTCCATGGCCATTCCATACTGAGCTACCTGTCACCGGATGATCCCAGCACTCGTAAAAACTTCCTTTACAAACATCTCTTTGACTCTTTCGCCAAGATAGACGGACGACTTCCACAATCACAGGTGAAGGTCAGACAGACATGAGTGCTGTCATTCACTGCCAACACCACTATTACAAGAACAAATGAACCGTGTTTAGTAATGGAAAATATTTTAGTTTGTGCTTCACAGCTGTAAACCAGGGTGTAGGGATTCCAAAGAAACTCACTAATGGACACCAAGTCACACTCTTTGTCTAGAATACTTTATCGGGTGTTATGGTGTCCATGCCAGGCTGGAAGGTTTTCATCGAGTGCAATGTAACTGGTCCAAACATGATTATGGCTACATTCACACTGCCATGCTGAAGTGACTCAAATCTGATTTTTTTGCCTTAATGTGACACAGATCTGATCTTTTCAGGGCTGTGTGGACACACAGATCTGATCTTTCCAAATCAGATTTAAGTCACTTTTTTGTATGTGGTCCGACATCCAACACATATCCGATTTGCGGTCATGTGACCTAAATGAGAAGCTCGGATCCGAATCCATGTGACTTTTTGCCTGTACGCATGTGCCAAGTGCTGATCGTGTCATCATTTGCCAGCACGGGGTTCTGGCGATTTGTGCCACCTATCGAGATATGCTACTTAGCCGTTGCATGTTAGGTTTAAAGTTGTGGTTTTAGGGTTAACTTTAAGCTTTAAGTGTTAGGGCTGAGGGTTAAGGGCTGCGGCTAAAGTTGAGTTTATTCTCCAGTATCAACAGCATTTATTCACACTACGGTAGCATTTTTTGGCAAGCTCACACGAATAGTCAGAACACCGACAACGCAGCAAAACAATACTGGAGAGTGATGAGCTGTTTACCCTCCAGAGCTAAATGCGATGCATACATTAGCTACTAGCGCGTCCATTCCGTCGGTTTTAATACCATGAGTCGTCTCACAAATATGTTTTTGCTGTGGGTGATGCAGGACTCAAAGTGCAAAATCGTATCACTGTGCGCATGCATGCCTTTTCAGAGTACTAGCGTGTTCTCATTGAAGTTAGATACAGGTCACTTGTAATTATGAATGTGAACCGTCACGATAGGCAAATCCGATCTAAACAAAAAATCGGAATTGAGCAATGAGATTTGCGGTGTGAACATAGCCTGTATCATTTCTATCTCTTTCTCTTTTCCTCTCTCTTAAGGTGAAGAAAGGAAGAGTGCAGAAAGAGGGAGAGGAAGAGGAGCAGGAGATTAGGAGCCTGCAGGAGCAGCTGGCTGTTCTCAAGGAGATCAGTGTAGGTTCATTTGCCATGCATGAAGTCATTGTCCTTGGAGATTAGTGAATTACTTTCCCTCCCAGAAACAGGGATATGATGAGAACAGCATTGTGTTTTGGTACTTTCTATATATTTTACTTGTTCATTGCTATACTTATGTATGTATACCAAGGCAAAAATAATACACATATGAATGTTTTTGATTCCTCGTTCCACTTTTACCTAAGTTTAACTCATTTTCTAAATAATTATTGCATTTATTTATGCTATGCCTTGGTATTTTCACTTTTTTCTATTAATTCTGAAAAAAAAAGTATACCCCTGGACTAGCTCAGTGGATAGCTTTGCCACCGCTCCAGGGTCCCCAGTTTGATCCCTAGCTCAGGTTACTTACAGGTTACTTTGTAGATTTTCTGTGTGGGTTTCCTCCAGTTCTCCGAGTTTCATCCTCCCTCCTAAAACATTTTTTTATTTTACAAACTTTAAATTGCGCCAGGTGTGAATGCGTGTGAATGTGTGTGTATGGTGCCCTGGGATAGACTAGCGTCACGTTCAGGGTAGCTGAATCTGACCAGCTACCAACTGCCAAAAGACAGGCTGAGCTGGTAGACCATCTTTACTAGCTGGTAAGTGCTGGTAGAAAGAACTCAGTTTCTGAAAAATTTCAATCATGTATTGATCAATTTAGGCAATTGTATTAACAAAGTTGGAAAATAAACAACTGGCAAAGATCTAAGAGCTAAAGTTTAACTAACTCAGCCTGTCTGCTGGATTTTCAATCATTAAAAATCATCATCATGATTAAAAATCATATTGCATGGTAGCGGGTATTTGGAGTCACACTTTTCTGTGTCTGAATCCCACAGTGCAGTACATACCATACAGTAGGTACTACACTACCTACCACACTGCCTACCTATTTTGTATGTCACAGGAATCGATAGTGAGTGGGATTCAGCTTGATGTGTTGTATTGATTGTGTGAAGATTATAAAGCCTAAAAGCAGAAAATATAGCCAAACATATAAATAAGGAATACATTTCAATATAAATTTATAATAATAATAATAATGATGGGGTTTGCAGTTCTATTGTGTTTTGTAGTTATATAGATCTTTTTGTATTAAGAATATGAAAGAATAACACAATTGAGTTGTTTATTGAAATCAGTTCTTATGGTTTATAAAGGAGACGGGGAAGGAAAAGAAGAAATCACCTGAGAGAAAAACCGACAAGCCACATAAACCAGGTGTGTACTGTGTGTTATGGGTAATTTACAATCTCTGTTTTTATCCGTGCGTACAGATTTAAGAGTGTCTTAATGTCTACCTTTCTGTATAGGTGTTAAAAAGGGAACACATTCCATCCCTACTGATGGAAAAGGAGGCCAATCCATACCAAACTACCTAGACAAGTAAGCACCTGTGAGACTGTTTTTCCTGAAGTCCCAGTGTTTACATTGAACAATATGATTATAATCATGTTGAAACCAACTTGTACAGGCATCAGTGAGGTTTTCTGCAGTTCTAGCTGTCTCACTCTCATTGAAATTAACTATGCATTTTACTTCTTATTCACATAAAAAATGTCAAGAGAGTAAAATAGTTTATAGGTTTGTAGTATTTTAACAGTGATTTGTTTTGTAGCCTTTGTATATTTTGTGGGGAGAAAGACAAGTCTTTTACGGAAGAGGGTTTGGACCTGCACTACTGGAAACACTGTCCAATGCTGTGTCGATGCCTCCAGTGCAAACAGGTATATCAGTGGGAGAGACACACACAACCTCAGGTCCACACAATGGATTAACTTGAGATGTTTTTCTCAGTGTGGGGGTATGGTATCATGGAGTCTTGTATAATAGGCATTTTTGTATTTTTATGTATTTGCTGAATTAGAGCAGTGAAACAATATAGAGCAGAATGATATGGTGGATTGCTTTGTGTAGGCGGAAATATCTGCTTTTCTAGCTGATGAAATCAAGTCAAAGACACTTCAAATAGCAGAACTGGTGCTTACCGCTTACATGATTGGAAGTAGCACTTTGTAGTCCAGTCACTGTCCATTCCCATTCCCTTTCTCAAAAACACAAGGTAGTTGTGTATTAACGAGGTAGTTAATACACACATTGTTACCTCCAGGGCTCATGCTGGGTAGCCAACATGAGTGAGTGAATTAAACTGGAAGTATGATCAGCCCACATATCTCAGGCATCATTAGAGGAGTGTAGATGATTACACACCTTCAGTTGAGGTTGTAGTGACCAAGAGAAATATCTCTTTTGGTCCCACCCTCATATTTCAGTGTTTATTTTTTCAGGTTGACCGCTGACTTTCGAGAGGGCAACTGTGACTTTGTGACATTCCAGCGCATTCGAAAATTAATTCGTTCTACTTTCCTTTCTCAGATGTCTCACATACTTTCTGTGCCAGCACTCTGTTGTTTTTTCTCACTTTCCTGGAAATGTTTTTCTTGCTTTAAAAACCTGCTAATCTTTGCAGTTGTGTTTAAGCAGAAATGAGCGTGTTTATTTTGTGTTGAATAGCATCTAAAAAGCTGTCTATCAAGCTACAATGTCCTGAGGATAGCTTGTTAGACATGCAAGGTCACTAGCGTAAATTGTTTTGTGTCTGTGTGTGTGTGTGTGTGTGTGTGTGTGTTAGGTAGTAGAGATTGCAAGCCTAACAGAGCACCTACTCTCAGAGTGTGAACACAAAGCAGATTTTGCTCAGTGTCCTCATTGTTTGGAAGCCATCATCAGAAATAAGCTGGCTGTACACGCTCAGAGCACAGCCTGCAATCGTGAGTACTTTCCATGTTATCGCATTTCACAGGTCACAGCTGACAGCAGACGCATCTATAAGTAGTTCAAACACATGCACCCACACACACCTCTGGGTGTTTTTCACACTCATAACCACATGAGTATAGCCCGTTTTTATATTACTGACAAATGTGCACACTGGCTGAAAACTTTTGAAACTGTAGCAGGTCTTTCGTAAGATTCCTCTGAGTGATATTACAGAAATCATTTAATAAATAAATGTTGTAGCAAAACAGTTCATGTATCAAGGCGTGAGCATTTTGTACAGTAGAAAAGTTTTTTGTTTGTGATCTCATGTCTGTGTGTGTTTTTCTTCTGATCAGCTCTGCCAGATACTGTGGTCAGTGGAAACTGTAACCATTGTCCTTTGTGCCATGAGAACTTCCCTCCAGGAGAGGAGGTGAGACTTAATGCTGATCATTTACACATTAATGCTGCTCATTTATACATGCGCATTCACACGTATCGCTCTGGCCAGTTTCAAGTAACTCCTATGATTTGTGACAGAAGGGCTTTTTACGGATGATGAAGGAAGTCGCATTACCCTTTCCGTTCTGCTTTTACATTCTACCTTTGCATTTATGCATTTGGCCCATGCTATTATCCAAAGTGACTTACAAATGATATGGAATACAATCCATGAAGGTCTATTAAAAACAGCAGGAATGTTACAGCATTAGCAATAATCAAGGAGTCACCCTTGATTATTATGTGTATCTTAATATACAAGCATATTGGTTAAACAGGCGTCTACCATCTGTTTTCTTTTCTTTGTTGCATTGTATCTGATGTCTCTAATTACTTGCCTTGGAGAAGGCTTTGGTTAATGGAGACAGTGTCTCTTTCAGGCACTAAACAGGTGTACATGGGTTAAACACAAAAGCTATAATAATATGTAACATCATATGAGCACAAACGTCTGCTGTACAAAAGCCTGAATGTGAAGGTCAGATGACATTTCGACATCTTAACCTGTTTTTTTCCTATTCACCTGAGATAGATATGAACTTCTGGACATTTTAAAAATCCGTAAATTTTTCCACAATCAACAATTTACGAGAAAAATTATTAAATAATTGAAGATTGATGATTATGACGCCCCGTGACTCATCGCCTCTGCCTCAGTCCCAGCACTCCATGGTCTCAGTTTCCCAGCAGTCTCGGCGGCCTCCAAACTTGGCCGCAGAGGACTGTAGCTCCGAGCACTTCCTAGGTCTCAGTCACCTGATTATTGTTTTGACCTGTTTTAAGTTATGTAGTTTCACTGTTATTTTAATTAAGCTCCATTGTTCTGTTTGTTTGTGTTAAACATTACACTGGGGTTTACAGTTTCTGCCAAGCTCTAGTTCTACATTCAAAGTGTTCCCGGTTTTGACTACTAGCTTTCATACTTTGATGTTGAGCTTTGTCTTGCCTATGATATACCTGTTTGTCAGTGTTCTGACCACAGCCTGTTTTTGAACTTGCCTCTGCTTAACCTGTGATATACCTGTCTGGCTGTTTTTTGAACTTTGCCTCCTTTTTGAACTGTGCCATTTGCCTTGCGAGTTGGACTGTGTTTGGTAGCTATTTTACTAAAGCTCCCTTTTTGTGTTTACGTCCATCTCGTGCCGACTTTCCTGGCACCGCAATTTTGCTTCATTTTATATATATATTTTTTATATATATTTTGGTTTTATATATATATATATAAAAATTTAAAAACCTGTTTAAGGTCAAAATGAGGTAGGCAGCTGAAATTTATTTCATGTTAACAAACCGCTGCAAGAAATCAGTCGCATCAAAATGAATAAAATAGAATCTGCCCTTTTTTTTTTTAATAAGAAATTATGCAATAACCTAAAAAATGGTATTCAACCCACCAACCTAATAACACTCCACATTCAGGTGGAACATTATGGTGCCTAATGTGTATACAGTAAATGCCTCTACTACTAAATTAAAGGGCTAATGAGCTGATAGAGCCACATCTGTGCCTATGATTAATATATACAAATTACATGTTGACACCTATGCCTTATATTTTAGAACAGGGTTTCCATTTCACATGTGTGATTGTCGGTGTTATTTGGTTCTGTTTGTTTTTGTTTATAGTACTCTACTTGCTTGCTATAAATGGTGATACTGATTTTGATTTAACTGCTCATCAAGCATGTTTCAGGTTGTTAAAACGTTGCACTCAAATTTACACCCACTCTGATCGGACACAAGTTTGATCATACAGTAGAATTTACATATTCCCATTTTACATACAGGTATGCACAATTTTTATTAATAAGGGTCCATTGTATCTGGACTTGCCTCATACATCGTAAATTTCTGTTATGATGCAAAACAGTTCCTTCTTTTATATTAGCTATAACTCTCAACTTACCCCCATTTTCAGCTATTTTGATTCTTCTCATCAATTTTCAAACTCATTACTAGACTGAAATTTACATCTATTATTACAGGTTTGAAGGCTTGGATAACAAAGAAAGATCTAGAATTGTGAAGTAGGCTGTGGTTCCTATCACAAGCATTGCAGAGAAACCTGCATCTGGAAAAAAAAATACTTCTAAACAAGCTGTGTGTCTTCTCAATGAGTGAATTATGCTGAATTAAAAAAAAAAATTCTGTAGGTGATCTTATCATTGGCAATGCAGGTGACATTGGGGTTAAAAAAAAAAAAAACAACAAGATTTGATAACAAAGATTTTAATAAATGGGGTTACCCTCAGATACCCAGCACATGCTGGTGAGTTTTTTTTTTTATCGGGTATGTGTACCTTTATATAACATAGGCTCACTTTTCCGACTCAGGCCGGTTTTACTACACCATTAAATGTTAACACTGGCAGACATGCTCAGTACTACAACTTAATGTCTTTATATATAGGCAATGCTGTGCTTGCACTATGCTGTGGGATAGAAGTGTGCTGGCTGATGTTACAGTCTGTCAGAGGGTTGGGGAAAGGGGCTGATTATTTATTTATACCTTTGAATTCCTTTAGAATTTTCTATATTTTTGCATAAATATGACCTAAAACCTCGTAAGATTTTCACACAAATCCTAAAAGTAGATAAAGAGAAAGTTAAACAAATGAGACAAAAATATTATACTCTGTCATTTATTTATTGAGGAGAATCATCCAATATTACATATTTGTGATATTACATATTTGCTTTGCTTTTGGAACTGTTTAATCAGTCTTGCACATTAGGTTGGGCTGAAGGAACTTTGTGGGTTTCTTCACATGAACTGCTCACACAGCATTTCTGTTGGATTAAGATCAGGACTTGGCTATTCCTAAACATTAATTTTATTCTTCTTTAACCATTCTTTGGTAGAACGACTTGTGTGTCTCTTGAGATTGCGCTTGAGATGTTCAGTTCCTGACATTTTCCTTTTGAATTCACATTTATAATTCAGAATGAATTTTTCAATCAATGATGACAAGCTGTCCTGGCCCAGATGCAGCAAAACCGGCCCAAACCATGCAACGGCCACTTCCATGCTGGAATACTGTGTTTTCTTTTCTCCAAACATAACGCTTGTTATTTAAAACAAAAAGTTCTATTTTCATCTCATCCATCTACAAATGTTTTTTCAGTAGCCTTCTGGATTGTCCATGTGATTTTTCTATTTATTTATTTTATTTTTATTTTTTTAAGCAGACTGTTTTAGGCAGCAATGTTTCTCCTTGCAACCCTGCCATGCACACCATTGCTATTCTGTGTTCTCTTGATGGTGGACCAAATGAGCATTAACATTACCCAATGTGAGAGAGGTCTTCCGTTGCTTAGAAGTTACTCAGGGTTCTTTTGAGATCCCTTATACCCCTTGGTCTTGGAGTGATTTTTGTTGTTCGACCACTCCTGGAGAGATTAAATATGATCTTGAAGTTCCTCTAGCTGTCTGATTGTGGACTGGTGAAGTCCAAACTCTTTAGAGATTGTTTTGTAATTTTTTTCCAGCCTAACAACTCTTCCTCTGAGGTCCTCAGAAATGCCTCAATACACTTCCACAAACATGTGTTGTGAAGATCAGATCCCCGTTCTGTAAATAAAACATGCGCCCACTCAACACCTGATTGTCATCCCATTGATTAAAAACACCTGACCCTAATTTCACCTTCAAATTAACTGCTAATCCTAGAGGTTCACGTACTTTTGCCACTCGCAGATATGAAATATTGGATCATTTTCCTCAATAAATAAATAAACAAGTATAATGTTTTTGTCTCATTTGTTTAATTGGGTTCTCTTTATCTACTTTTAGGAATCTGATGATGTTTTAGATCATCATTTGGGGGGGGTCAATATATTTCTTTTGGTTTAAACTCGGCATGCTAGCACCACCATGCATGACCGTGGGAATGGTGTTTTCAGCTTGAAGAGCAGTGTTCAGTTTTCACCAAACACAGTTTTGGACTGAGGCCTGAAAGTTCCATGTTGGTCTCATCAGATTAGAGAGCCTTTTTCGATATGTTTGCCATGTCTCCAAAATGCCGTTAGGTAAACTCTAAACAGGATTTCATATGGCTAACTTTCATAGTTTATCCAATCTGACCTGTGAGCCTCTAGAGCTCCTTCAGAGTTACCTCTGACCTCTTGTTTGCTTATCTGACTTTTTATCCATTATTTATTAATGAATTTAATGCTGTTTAAAATGCTTTTTATAACCCAAACCCTGAGCAATACTTTTCCAGAACTTTTTTCCCAGACTTGTTTTAATGGCACCTTGATCTTGATGATGCGATCTCTAACAAACATTTCGACTTCCTTTTTCGAGAAAGTTCAAAATTGAGTGAATATTTATACACTCCTCTCTCTCCCTCTCTCTCTTTCTGTCTCTCTCTCTGTCTCTCTGTCTCTCTCTCTCTCTCTCTCTCTCTCTCTCTCTCTCTCTGTCTCTCTCTGTATATACATATATTTGTATGCTACCAGTCAAAAGTTTGGACACCTTCTAACTCAATGTTTTTTTCTTTATTTTTATTACTTAAAAGAAACTTCATGTCTTAAAGTAATGATGGACTGTTGTTTCTCTTTACT
>JAQQZU010000039.1:6743283-6760360 GCA_030068025.1 Parauchenoglanis punctatus
TTTTTTAACAAATTTTTCTTTTCCTCACGTGTGTATACATTTTTTGGCTGACACTCTCTCTCTCTCTCTCTCTCTCTCTCTCTCTCTCTCGCTCTCTTATATATATATATATATATAATCAGCCAAAACAGAAATTCATTCTCACACACCTAAAAATGCCCCTCACAAGTACACCTCCACATTCCCAAATACCCCAACAACCACTTGTGCCCACACACCCACAAATAACACCCCCTGTCACACAAGTTCACCCCACTGCCCATGCCTGCTGGGGGGGGAAGGGAACATGTGGTCCATCAGATTTAAGAGAACATATTACATGTAGTTTACATAAACGTATTTAGTTCCTTATCAGCACGTGATTTCATTGCTTGTACTTCCTGCTTGTGCTAGTTTCTTGGGTTTTAAAAATACATGATATAATGACCTTGGCTGTATGGAAACAAATTGTGTTAATGTAAATCAGTTTTTTCACGTGGAACCAATGTCCACATTTGAATTAAGTAAATTCAATGAGCTTTTTTAGTGCACTCACAAATACCCCTCCACAGCTAAATGCCCCTACATCCACAAATTCCAACTACAGCTAAATGCCCCAAAATCCACAAATACCCTCCACAGTTAAATGCCCCTACATCTACAAATACTGCTTATACAGCTAAATGCCAGTATAAGGTTACAACCAATATAAGGTTTCAAAAAATTTTTGTTCAAAGATATAAATATATCAGTAATAAGTAAGTTAATAATGTAAAATCTGAATGCCTCCTAAAAGCACAGAACCTAATTTCTTCAAGGTCGGTGTCATCTGCGCCAAGTCAATCACTAACTTTTGAATCCAGGTTGCATTTGTATTCTTATTTCTCTAATTTTGCCTTGGTCAGGGAAGGCAATTGGCACAGCAGCAATGACGCCAGCAGCAGTAGAATGTGTGGGGAAAGGCAGAGGAGGTGGCAGGAGCAGCACTCGCCTCCCTGCACCTGCACCACGACCCAGTAGGACCAGTAAAATAAAGCCCTAAACCAGAGTACCATCCAGTAATGAACTCTAAGCTACACTCAGCAGGGACACATATGGTGGTAGGAGTACAGCACACATTAGTCTCCTAATCTTATCCATAAGCACTACAGTGACAGGCAACATAGGAAGAGATTTATAAAATACAATGGTAAAATTAGTTTTAGTCACCTATATTTTGTTACCCAAGATAATGTTCTTTGGTTGTATTTGTTTTTTTGTTTTCAATTTTAGTGTCATTGTGTGTGATGTATGATGATATGTAAATGATGTTTAAAGCACTTTTATATTTTTAGTGATTATAGCCCTAGCTATTCTGAAAGTAAAAAAACCTAGGGTCAGTGTGACAACACCCGCCCACATCATTACAGTTTCATCATTTTCGTAAGACAGACATTAGAGAAATAGTGTGAATTTAAGTCATACACCAATGAAACTTGATTTTTTTTAATGGAAAAAAATCAATTCCTTGGGACTTAGCGTTGAATTTGAACATTTATAACCTGAGACTTTGTTTTATTCTTCCAGGATTAAAAAATAAGCACAGATTTAAGACATTTCACATCATGTATACTACAGGTTATAGTTTTACCAGCTAAACAAGCATGTAGTGTACATGATATGAAAATATAGAATGATTATCTGAAATGTCTTTATCTTAGATTTGAGCTTTCTTGCAGTGATTTGAACTCAATATCTGGCTGTCATTCCTTACAACTTGAGTTGAGAGTTACAGTTGAAGGATTCGATCCCATCTCTGACCTCAAGTTTAAAACGACAGTATTGATAGATTTTCCCCAAATATATATGAAATTGAATAGAACCCCCACATGAACAGATATTAACCAAAGCAGTACGACATTTTCTATTATGACTTTCAATGCTGTTTTTCTAAAATGAAACTGTCATGAATCATTATTATTCATATAACATCAACACGTAAACAGTATTTCAGAGTTCAATACACCCACTTCTGTATTAATGACAGTTTTATACATTTAGCATCATTTTATTCACAAATTAAAGATTTTATGCTCATTTTCATTTCAGTTAAAATGACAATATGTTCTTGCCCATGAGTCACATGGTGATGTAGTGACTGGTGTAAAATCATTGTAAACATGGAACATTTTCAATATTTAATGAATTATTGATATATATTGCTATTTTGAGGATTTGTTTGTGTATTTATGCATAAATCCCCTAAAGGCAGTTTTTATATTTGTTACATTTCCAAAAGAGTACTAAAATGTATTTATTAAATAACATTAAACTGTGGATTTGTCAGATAAGTTGTATAAAACACTATAAACATAGTATATAACAAATAAATCTGTACATGTATAAATGTGCTTGTAAGCACAAGTATGGTTACCAACTCTCAATGTAAATATGAATGTTACATGAAACCATTTTGCTGGATTGAAGTGACCGTGGTGGAATAAAAACACTTTAAAATATACTCCTTCTGTTGATAGTTTACAATCAAGCCAATAATTCTGAGCAAGAGCAAATAAGAGGAAAAAATTAGCAGTACAGTAGAATACATTGTAAACACAACACATCTTTCCACCTTGACAGACCAGTAATAATCCTTTTCCTATGTGAAACAGTCTTCAAATGCTGTAATGGTTTTCTTAATTTGCTAAGAGTATAAATAACAAATTGGCCCCAAAAAATGTCATGTCATCGTGGTGAATGTATGAAAGCGAGTGGAATTTTTTTTTCCTGTTTTTCCGAAGAGCTGTGTGTTTCAATAAATAAAATGACTAAAGTAAAGTAGGCCGCTGTAGTCATTGTCTTTATGCACAATAAAAGCATGTCCTCCATTTACACTTAACTTCCAACCACACTGTTTAAATGTGGGATAGTTAAATAAGGGCCATCCAGATGAAAATGGATTAACCCTTATTATTGCAGGATGTCCTGTCATAGATTCAAACGAGGCTGGTGAAAAATTACACTTACAAACTTCACTTATGAATGCATAACAAATATATTTTGACATTTCACTTTCACGGAATATGCCTGGCTCCAGTTCAGGTGCAATCTTAGCTTTAGTGCGTGCTTTTCAGTTTCTCTTTTCTAAGCATTTGTCCTTATAACTGAAAAAAAAAAACAACTGAAAATAAAATACATAAATACATCTGTGTAATGATTCAAAGAACGGTATCTTCTTCTCGTCTTTATTTACCTTAACATTGTAAAAATAATGGCTCAGCGCAGAAAACAAAGTGGCTTTTATGAAAAATAGCTAGCTTGCTTTTTATGCAACAAAAAAATAGTGTGACATCCACACAAAATCTCCAACTGGAAGCTTTAGGGATTTTCTTTGGTTTTCTGCTGTAAATCAACTTAACACACTACATGGCAGGAATAGTATTAATCTGTAGTTTAACATACACATGTGTAATTGGTGTGATACAGACTTGTTAGATGTTCTTTATATATGGAGTTCATATTCATGGGTGTTTGTGTGTGTGTATAAAGTGTTTCAGTTACTGAAAAGAAACCTCAGTTTTATTAGAGCATATTGTATGTTTGGGTAAATTTCACTGAAAGAGTAGTTATTATTATTATTATTATTATTATTATTACTTTCACCTAGTTCCCAACAATTAAACCCTAACCCTATCCTCCGACCCAAACCTAAAGCATGAATAATAATGATTGAACAATGAGCAAAAACTGGTGACTACTGTTCGAGATTTTTTCACAGATCACACAAGCTCTGGAGTCAGTGTGTGCCCACACCCTTTTTGGTACAGGTGAGCTGCTTGTCGTGCACCATGTCCCACATCCTCAGCAGTTCCTCTGGGCTCAGTTTGTGCACCACAATGAGGTGGCGGTAGAAACATGGCTCGCTGTTCATTGGGCTTACCTTGCGCCTCATGATCCCAAAAGTTTTAAAGCCGGGGTGCATTTCTGGTACCAGCCCTAACTTCTGAAGGCACATGCCCAAGAAGACGTCATCTATGGGGAAAAGTGTCACATTCTCAGACACTGAGAAAAGTCTACGTGCCAGCTGAGCGGACATGAGAAACCCTCCACCACCTACATAGGGTGGATAAGGCTGATTAAACAGCTCTTTGGGTATATAGTATTTACTTTGGTGATTTCTAATAGGCACTGCTTTTGTAATGGTGTCCCCAACAAACAGGTCATGCACTTTGCCCTCCTCTGTTCGGAAGTCTATCAGGTCCACCAGGTTAGCTGGGTTGAAGAAAACATCATCATCCCCTTTGAAAATGAAGGGCACGTTTGTGCAGTAGATGTTGAACCATCTCAGAAAATTGACCTCCTTTAATGTGAGATTAAAAAAGGTATCCATGAAATTCCATTGCAGTATATCTCCATACAGTCTGTCCTCGTATTCCAGGAGTTTCTGTAGGTTTTTGGAGTCCTTTCCGGGCTCAGGGGTGCCCAGCAGGAACAGGGTTTTGACTCTTTTCCCGCGGATGGTGTGCTCTTTGCCCCAGGTGAGACGCACAGCCTCGCGACGGTCGTGCTGCTCTATAACCGACTTCACCACGATGAGCAGATCCACGTCCCCAGCGCACTTCTCAGGGTGATTCATGAGCATGGGGAAATACCTACAGTGTCTGTGCAGGACGAACTGGTGGAACCTGGAGTCCAGAGTCTGAAACCAGCTCTGAGAGTGCAGGCCGGAGTCCGCAGGGCAGTTCATGTCGGTGATGTTCCACCGCGCAGCCGGCGCGCGCTGACTGACCAGAACCGAGTCAGCATTCCCAACCGAGGCTTTAGCCTTGCACTGCACAGACACGCACCAGCTGCTTTTTAGATCCAAACGCAACTCCTTCATTCGGATGTCCACCACTTTGAACTTTTGAATCATCAGCAAAGTGGCAAACAGTAAAGTCAGACTCAGCAAGGTCTTTAAAGCTCTGTTGCGCCGGAATAAATGCTCCATTTCGGGCACGCGCTTCAGACGCACTCGCTCAGATTAAAGGCAAATAAAAAAAAAATCCTCAAGAAAAATTTGTAAAAGCATACCATCGATAATGAACTTTTGGGTTCTTGCTGGTGTAGTTGTCCTGGTAGAAACAAACCCGTGTTCCATTAGGTGGCATTTTGGTGATGTTAATTTAGCCGCTGGTTAGAAGAGTTATCCATTCGCTTCTCCTTCGTTCTTTCTCTCTTCTAATCTTTCCTGTCTCAGCTCCACCTTGAGTCCTGCTAATCCTGGAGCACATAAGGGGTGTCTTGTACAGTCACTCATCCCTTCATCCCCACCCCCATCCCCACTCCCACACCCATACCCACAAACACACACACTTACACACTCTGTCTCAACACCAAACACGTACCTGTGACAACCTCTCCTGAGTCACACACTATTGTGTAAGGTGCATGTTTGAGTCTTCAAACGCAAAAAGAAAAAAAAAGTTTAACTGAATAAGAATTTTCAAGCGGATGCAAAAAAATATTCACTTTTAAAAACGACTACATTTTTTTTTTTGCATGGAGCACAAGGGCGCTGTTTCAGTAAGGCAGCTCCTGCCACACACTGGCATATGTGCGTTTGTGCACAGTTTGCTGATTAGTCCAGTTTAAGTGTCGTACAGAATTTTGAAAAGCTGATATGTGGTATGCCAAAGCTCTGCCTTCTAAGCATGACAAAACAAGATTGATCTGCACATCACTACTCGTGGCCAAATTATAATGATCGTAAACGCGTCAAGACTAGCAGGTCAACAAACATCATCTGCATTCCAGTCCTGTTTTTTTTTAACTTGTCATTTTCAACCTACTGTCTCCATCCCCATCAGGAGATTCCCTTCACTTTGAAGGCCTTTCCATCACGTAAGAGTATGTAGTGAAATAAATAAATAGAATAAATATATAAATAATAAATGAATAAAAAATACATTTTCATAATAAATGAAATAAAATAGTCAACTGTAGATAAACCAATAGCAGACCACTGACTTCAAATATATTAAATTTACTGCTGACCTGTTATTTAGTTATCTTTGTGACTGATGCTTCAGGAAAGTGTGCAAACCAGCAATAAGTCTACTCCAGCTACATGGGCTGTCTGATGTAAGTTCTGCTTGTAAAATGCACTTCCTCACAGATGACATTACTGTCCCAGACCTTTTGCTTCTTAAAACTTTAACTCTGTCAGGATTCCTGGATGTTTTTTTTTTATAAAACTTTAAAGAATGACACATTTCAGGTGTCAAAGTTTTTCCCATATTACAATCATGCAGCAAAACAACAGGAATGATAGCTGTGTATGATACCACAGCACTGTTGTAAAATAGAATCTGATTGGTCAGAAAGTGTTGGTTAATCTTCCTTAGACGTAGCTGACCGGTTTATATTAATACGCGCCTTCTAAAACATTATTGTTCCTACAGTAACAACTCACACAGGTGTTTGTTCGGCAGATGCTTCACATGAAATTTCAAGGTAGCATTTTTGAAAGGAGTCTCCAGTGACCGTAACAGTCAGAGGTGAAGATTTCTGACATGGGAGATGCTTCAGGACAGATTTTCTGTAACAGGACAAGCTACATTTTTTTGCCATAAATACTGATTGATGCTAACTTGTGTCACAGACAGTTCAAAACATTAAACATAACTAGAAATTAAAAAGGATTACCCATCATTCTTTAATTAATTTAATTAATTTAAAAACACCGTAACACTAATCTCTGGCAAATGGATTACAAAAGATAAGAGGAATAAAAAAATTAATTAAAAAAGCAAGACATGCTGTTATTCAAAAATTATTCAAAATAATGCATCACACCACCCTGGCATTGATTTGTCTGTAAGAGTATGCCCCATCATATTGTATTCCTTACATAACCCTTCCCAGGGCCACGTCCCCAGCTTGCTTCTCAATGACCATCAGGAAATATGGGGAAATATCTGCAGTGTCTAAAATAAGCTTTGGTATTTGGCAACAAAGATGATATGAAAGATGTTTGGCATCTTTTCAATGAGTTTTTGTCTCACAGCTGACAACAGTGATCTACTACCAGGGCTCTTTAATTGATCCGAGGCTTTACTATTAAAAATGCACTGATCATAGTTTAGTGCATTGTAGGAACATTAACACTGAGACATTACAGTCCAAAAGAACCAAGTATATTGGTTCAAATATATTGCTTAACCTTCTGATAAAGTCCTCAGAGCTGGGGTCCTAATCTCCTCTCCTGTGTTGCAAGTGGCCAATTGTGTACCGTAGGTGATAAACGTGGATAGTGGAATTTGACAAGGATGTGTTAAGACTCTAATGGAATGCAACGGCTCATAGACTTTAAATATGGAATCAGTGGGAGAAAGCTTCCCAGTAAAAGTTAAAAGTTTGTGTACCAAATGCTTGTTGTAATACCTTAAAGAGGCAGTAGGGGTCGTAAACAGCTCCAATAATTAAACGCTTTTTCTGGTCAATAACTCAGTAAAATACTAGAAAGTTCCCAATGAATGTATTAAATTAAAATAATAATAAAATTCACCATTCTTCCTAAAACAATGAAATTTTGGGTTTTGTGTGAAAGAGCACTGTGGCAGTGCTAAATACAAAGCTTACTGCTATAGAAAATAATCCAAACTCAGTTTTTTAAAAATGCATTTTGAAGTGTTTATGTATTTCCTATTATTGCCTGTGTTGAAAATAAAGATGTAATTTGTTGGGGAAATGTTTAATATTTCACCAGTAACATTCTCTACAAAAGCTCGTAATGCTAAAATTGTTTTGTCCTGTTTCTCTGGCGCCATCTAGCGGTAACTAAAACCAAGTGGTGTTTAATTGTCTTTGTTAGCTGCTGTATTGAATTATTTGTTTATGCTCGGGCAGAAAATATTTCTGGTGTTTGTTTGTTTGCTTGTTTGTTTGTTTGTTTGATTAACCCAGACAATTGAACCTGAACCCTTAGGTGTTCATAGGTGTTCTATCTCTGGAGCTCTGATGGACTGATGCAATGAGGAAAAATAATGTAATTATCTCCCCTATGTGGTTTGTTTTATATTATATTGTGTTATGTCATATTTGGTCAGAACATTCTGTCTGCTTCATATAACAGTTCCACATTACCAGTACGTTAATCCTTGCAGTGAGCTGAAGAGATTTCCTGGTACAACTGGTCATATGATCATATTCCATAGCTGCCTTCAAAAGATAATCTAGCAGTAGGCAAACTCTCAAGGTCAATAGAAATATTCCAGGGGTGTATTAATATATGACACTTCTTCTCTAGCTATAAACATTATGAACCACTGTTTGTGATACATGAAGTTCTGGAAAAATAAATATGAAAATTGTCTTTAGAGAAGACCAAATAGCAATCAGAACAAGTCTGGACAAAACTGTGGAAAGTATATATAAGGATTTGATTATTAACTATACCAAACATCTATTAAATTAAATTAAATATTGGAATATCTCTTTGAGCACCATTAAAATGTTAACATGAAATAATGTTATAACCAAGACCCAACCTATAGACACCATCTACCAAAGGTCAGTAATCATGTATGAAGGGCATTAGCCAGATAAGCAAGAGGCTAAGGGTCACTCTCAAGGAGCAGAATAGATTGATAGCTGAGAAGGGAGAAGTTGTTCAAGGAATTCATAGCCAAGACACTCCAGAATGCTGCGATTCATGGAAAAGAGATTAGAAGAAAGCCATTATTGGGGGAAAAAGTGCTAGAAAATCCAAATGGGAGACTCTGCAACATGTGGGAAAATGTTCTTTGGTCGGAAGAGACTAAAATTTAACTTCTTGACCTTGGCACAACAAGTGCAACATTTGATGGAAACCCAGCACTGTGAAGCAAGATGTAATAGCTTCTTGCTCTTCATCATCAGGGTCTGGGAAACTCAGAGTTGAGGGCAAGATGAAGCCAAATGCAGAAACCTGTTCCAACTAGAGACTTGAAATTGGGGTGGAGGTTCACCTTTCAACAACACAACAACTCTAAGCATACTGCCAAAGGGATACTGGAGTGGTCTGAAACCAAGAACCTGAATGTGTTAAAATGGCCCAGTCAAAGCAGTGACCTCTATCTAACTCAGAACCTGTGGAAATACTAGCAGTCTCCATACAATTTGTCCAAGATTGAGCACTTCTGCCAAGAAGAAATGGCAAACATATCAGGATCCTTGTGTGTGACACTGATAGACACATACCAGAATACCTGCAGCTTGCAGACAAGGGTGATTCTACAAAGTATTATCCCTGGGGAGGTGAATACTTATGCAACAAGTCAATGTCTGTTGTCTGTTTTTGTGTAATTAAGCATTGTGTCACAATAAAAAAATCCACCATAAAAGTATCTCCTAGAAAGTATTTACTGTAAAGTATAATATTCTATGTCTGCTGATGATATCACTAACACTATCATAGTAACAGTTTTGAACTAGGAAGTAAAGAGCAAAGTGATACACACATTTGAAATGTCCCAGTGCAGTCATGTGAATTATCAGGACTGGACTGGAACTAACTGTTATATAAAAAAAAGTAATATTACACTCTCGATCATGCTGTTGTAATGAATATAAGCATGGTCATGATAATCAGACACAGGTAATCAAAGCTGTGCTAATATTCAATACAACAGCATTCGTGCTCATGTGATATTGCTTAAATGATAAATCCAAATGTAATAAATTTTAATTCCAGGTTGTAACAGTACAATAATATGGAAAAGTTAAAGGGTGACAAAAAGGGTGCTAGAGGATTTTAGCTATATACTCATAATGTTGGGTTTGGGACATTTTGTCCTAATACAAAATAAAAACAAACAAACCAAAAAATTCACCTTAGTAACCATTTGATTGCTTCTTCAACAGTAAACTAGTTTTTCTATAGCTTGTAATGTCACCCAGCTGTAACTACAATTATATAGTTAACCATATCTGTGTAATAATGTTAATAAACAACAACAACAACAAAAAAATATGAGAACAGTGTTGCTAAGTATTTTTACAGGAAGTAGCTAAAGCAGGCTCAGAAAGCCGGTAGAAGTCGCTAGATGACTAATTTGCATATGTTTTTCATAATGATCATTGACATCAAATTACAAAGTAGAGAACATAAAAAAGGAAAGTTTTCACTTAGAATAGAATAGAATAGAGTTTTATCAAAGCAGAAAATAATAGATTATGATTTATTTCCTGAATTATTTACTTCTTGTAGAAAGAAGACATCTTTGGTGATGGCACTATGCACAAACTAATCTTTTATGAAATCTTTTACAAAATACTATCGCTTCTATCCAGACAAAGACGCATTGATTAGTCGTAAAAGGTGAGTAATAATGAAATAAAAATTTACTCGCTTTTATTTATACAGTATCTTCAAGAAGAGAGTTTTAAGCGAAACTTAGTCAGGCATTACCAAAGATGTTTTTTAAATGGGGAGAACTTCCGGGTGTATAGGGGGCGCTCGTGAGATAAATGTCCTCAATGAATTGGAGTGAATGGAGCTAAACAGCTAAAATAATAATAATAATTATTAATATTATTAGCTAAAATAACCTGCTTGTAGAAAAAAAAGACAAATTTTATTTTTAATTTTTACGAAATATAGTGTCGATTATATGTCAGAATTTAAATGTTAAAAATACATTACGAAATACGAAAAATGTCATTTCGTTTTCCTTACAGAGAAGGCGATTTTTCAAGTTTCAAGTTTTGCCCATAAAATTCTAACATTCTGCTAATACATTTTGCGTAAGACGGTAACACTGAGAAAATAGTGTACTGTCTCTTTAAATTGTTTCGGCGTGAAAAGTTCATGCTAGGTCAGAGTCAAAGCCTCGCAGCCCGCCTCGCGCCTCCTCGCGCCTCCTCCCTCCTCCTCTGCGGTGTGTTTCCGCCCGAGCAGCGCCGAGTGATCCCAGTCACTATCATGTAAACACTCCTCTAACCTTTCTGATAATTATTTATCGAGCAGCTGTAGTGGCTGAAGCAGCAGCAGCAGCAGCACTGCGCAGATTAAAGCTGCGATTTAAGCTGAGACTGAAGATTAGGGCCGTGTTTATCACACTGCAGCAGCAGCAGCAGCAGATGGCCGGCGACAGCGGGGAGAGGAAACGGCTGCCGAAGAGACCTTCATCCGGCCACAGAGCGGAGAAAGCGAGCGGCGGCGGCGGTGTTCCCGAGACGGACAGGATCCAGGCCAGACCTCTGAGCTGCGCGGATCGCGGAGGCCGTAAAGAGCGCAGAGGGAAAGAAAACAGCGCGGCGAATAAAGCGAGCGCGTCGGCGCGGCCAAACCCGGAGGAGCTGGAGGAGGCCGAGTGCCGCTGCGGAGCCACAGACAGGGCAGATCCCGGCCTTTTCTTCGACGAGGACAGCAATCACATCTTCCCAGTAGAGCAGTTCTTCGGAAACCTGGATGCGGTTCAGGTAATGTTATTCGCATGACCTTGGATCATAATTATTAGTTGTCTCGTTATAGCTTTAGGGTTTGTTTTTTTTATATCAAAGTAGATCCCTGGATAACTCCTGGTGTTATTCTTCCCAGTACAATGATGAAGTGTGCATTTAGACTATGACATGCTCCGGGTTTGAACATCACCGGGACCCCTAAACTTCCCTCCTGCGCACGTGACGCATGTCAATGCTGTGTACACGCGCGCGATCAAAAAAACAAACAAACCATTTTTCTCACCACATTATCAGTCCTGAATGCATGGATTACATGCATGGATTTAGTAGGCGAATGAGCTCTGCTTCTTTCACCTGTACCAATATGTGGTTACAATAATGTTTAATTTCTATTTTTAGCTGAAAATTGTTTATTTATAGTACATTGTGTGCTTTAAGAGCTTAAATTTACTCTAGACGCTGACCTTTGTGTACCATCTTCATGACTCTGTTAGATTTAGTCTTGCCACTAGTAATGTTGATTGTCTGTTTAGAAGTCTGTTGGTCAGTGCTAATTACATTTCTCAGATGGCTAATCAAGAGTCGTCACCCCCTCCTAATAACCCCCCCCCAGTCATCCCCCAATCACCCCCCATAATCCCAAAGTGCTCATTTTGATTGATCAGGAGGTGTTGAGTAATTTTCTCTAACAGCAGATCAGACAGTACGGCCGGCTGTCGTTCGAATCACAGGTTTATGTTAATGCACTTGCTTTAATCTGTAGTAACACAGTGTACGCAGGGACACTCCACATGATATAAAACTAAAAATAAACCTGTTACCAACAAAAGAGTCTCTGCTGTTGTAACAGTCAGTAAGTTTCCCTCCATGCAATAGTGTTCAGGACTATACTTTTAAGAAAAACCCTTTTTGAAGATGTTTTATATCATTAAATAGTCAGTAAAAAGAATGTTGTTTTTTAGTAAGTATGCAGTTTTATTTGTTGCCAATTTGCTGTGGTATGAAGGGAATAAAGCACCACAGGAGCTGCTGTTCTAGGAGTTTGATTATTTCTATACAACAGCACTTCCCATTGCATTGTAAGGTTAATGCAAATAAGATTGCAGACATTACAAAAGTTTTGTTTGCTTACTTGTCTTAAAAGTCTAAGTAAGAAGTTCTGTTTCTATCAGATTTTGCGTAGATTTCAGAAGCATTTGTTGAGTAGCTGAGTATTGGTAGTGATGGGTATTTCACAGATCAGACACCAAAGGAAAGCAAATAAATCTCTTAATAGTTCTAATTCACACAACCCATCTCAATAGAAGGAATACATTTTACTATTTTGAAACAGGCCTTTCTATATAAAGCAAAGTAAAACTGCATTACATCATGACTATCATTACTGTATTACATCATGCTATTATTATATTTTAGCAGCAGAGCTACCCTTCTCCAAATGTATATATTATTTTCCTTGTATTATAGAAAAGACAAAAAGCTTACCAGTTTCTGTTTTTGCCTTGCTCTGTCCTCACCATCAGATCCAAGAATATAAAGGTCTTTTTAGTAGCACACCACAATTAATTAGGAAGTTATTTTGATTAAATATTTTTCATGATGTTTACCTCAGCGACATTTTTGGCTTCTCTCAGCCTCCCCGGCCTTTACTCCTGGGAAGCCTGTGCTGAAGCACCAAATTTGGTAATAGCAGTGTGAATAACAATAACAATAAATGTGCTCAAAAAAGCATGGGTTAGGTTTCTTAAAAAAAACAAAACAAACAGGCTTAGTTTCTGGTGAATATGATCAAATCAGTGAGATTTCTGATGAACATTTCCAATGTGCAGGTTCATACATACCGGTCTCATGCACCTGTTGATAAAGAGGTTTCAATCTGTCCTATTTTCCCTCTTATAATTTTTTGCAGGATGTTTCATACAAATCTGCCGGCACAGAGGGAATGAGCAGACGCGAGTACAGGAGGCGCCATTACTATGCCAAAGAGGACAGTGACGAGGAGCAGACATAACGCACACGCAGGCTGAGTTTAAAACTCTGACACATCCATTGTATGTACATTCATAGAGTCATTTGTAGTAATGGCAGAATATTTATGTATAGAAAAAAAGAACAATTGTGTGGGTTTATCTAAAGTTAAAAATCGATCATTTTGGAGTTGTATGGAAATTTCCTTTGTAAGCAGCTCTGCGTGATGGCAGAGTTTTAACTATCTTAATGTGACTTAATGTAAAAAAAAAACCTTTTAAAAGGATTTTACTCTTTCTATATGGCATCTGCCTGTTTTTCCATCCAATCTCGGTTCTACCAGCATCCTGAGTGCACAACAGATTGCGATCAGTCAGTCTCATTTCAGGGATTATCGTCGTAACAGGTGTGATCACAGTGAAGAATGTTTTTGAGTATTAAACCAGCTCTGGTTTTTAAATTTTCAGTGTTGCAGCTACAAAAACTACAGTGACTTGAGGCCTTGATAAAGAACATATTAAGCGTACATTAGCAGAGCGTGAAACAATACTTCAGCCTTCTTTTATGTAAAAGAACGAAATGTACTTTTGATTTCAAGGAGGTTTTTGTCTTGGTAAAGTAAGTCTGAGTAGCACCGATTTGTAAATTAAGAGGTTAAACTTGTAGAAAGAGTGCAGGTTGCGATTGAAGTCTAAGATGAAGCTTTATACAGTTGGACTTGCTTGGCATCAAAGCAAAAAGTGCTGCAGGAAGAGAGAGGTAGATCAGAAAGTGGTTAATCTGTATAGAATTGAATTGTATACATTGAAGATGAACAGCTTGAAGAAACCTTGGGCCATTTCTACATGGCTATACACACACACACACACACACACACACACACACACACAGAGCTCAGATTACTGTCTGTGTGGAGTAGATTTGTGACTCTAAATTGCCCTGGGTGTAAATGAGTGTATGAATGTGTGTGCATGCGTGTGAGATGGACTGGTGTCCCGTCCAGGGTGTATTCCTGCTTCATCCCGGCATTCCCGGGATAGGCTCCAGATCCACTACAACCCTGACTAGGATAAAGCACTTACTGAAGATGAATGAATATTACACACAAGACCGGTTTTATCACGTACAGGTGTAAACGCATTCATAACTACCCTTGCAAAGAAAAATTCTTTTAGGCTACAACATTTACATTTTGAATACATCATTCATTAGTACATGTGTGCATAAAATAGCTTCGCGTAATACCATGAAGCACTTAAATTAGAAACATGATTGGTAGCTGCAGTTTTTTTATAGACAGACTGTGATGTGAAAAGACAAACTTAATGTGGACAGGGGGTTGATTTTACATGTCATGTGATGTCAGTTAAGTGCCTCAGTCAGGAAAAATCATCGTGTTCTCGTTTGTAAAAAAAAAAAAAAAAAAGACTGAATATTGCTGTTTGTTCTAAAATACCAGTTCGATGACTTTTTTTTTTTTGCTTCTGTGTCCATAAGTGTAAGTTCTTCTTGATCATATATAATATAAATCACATATGCTGTATATACAGAGTGTCCCAAAAGTCAGGATCCATAAGCAATTATTTACTTATTTTGCAGACGTTACAATAATTAACAATGCTCAAATTGATGGCTTTGGTCTTCGTGACACTCGCGTATATGCGGAGTTCAGTCGTGTGTTAGTTTGAAAGCGGTCTTGGATCGGAAATTTAAAAAATAGTAAATTTCATATAATGAAAAATGCCTATGGATCCAGATGTTTAGGACGCCCTGTATATGAGGATATTACCTGTAAATGTTTGATTATATATTTGTGTGTATATTTATGTGTAATCAAGTAAATGTTATATAACTTTGAATTACATTGTAAATTCAAAATTGCCAAGTGGTTCTAAATACGTAGTTCCGTTGTATGAAACATTTGCACTAACTTTATATACAAAGATGTGACTTGTGAAATTTTATACTCATGTCTGCATAAATTATTACGTAAAATTCTTATCTGTTTTGGTTTACAACGACGTCTCTATTTTTGTATTAAAAAGACGTGCTAATTTTGTTACCAAATGCTTTGTTTATACAATGTTAATATTTAAATGTTAAGAACATTCTGTATTCATCTGCTTCACACTTTGTAAAGTTCAATACTCCGTCCAGACAAGGTAAATGTTATTGATTTGGGAACGGCATGAAATATTAAATGGAATTGTTGTGGCTTATGACCAGGCTCGTGTGTCTTTTGTATTTGTTATTCTAGCTAAACCTTGTAGTGCTTCATAAAATAGACAGACACTACTCAAGTTTTAACTCAACTGTAAGTTTTAATGAGTTTTTAGTATCTGTCTGAATATTTGGCTCATTCTTTTTTTTTTGGTGTTTTTTTGTGGATTGACAGATTTTGGTTCATTAGAAAATTTGTCAATAAAAATATATATTCTGTACCAACACATGTAGAAAACATGAATTTCATAGAATTAAATAAATACAAAAAAAAGTGACTCTCACTCATAAGGCACAAAAATATGCAAGCATTTCCCCAAAACCTGAGTGTACTAAAGGAATTTTAACAGTGTACAATCATGATGCATAAAATCAGTCACATTTTAAAACTGAATAAAAATTGCTTAAAAAATATTTTTTTAAAAATTCACACCAGATCAACTTAATAAATCACTCCTCAAAAACATTAAGGAAAAAAAATCACACCATAAGTCATTATTCTACACCGGTTTTAAAAAACAAAATCACAGTTCTGTGTTATTTATGGCGATTCTAGTCATGATGTAATCACTATCCGCTTCACTTCCTTTTAACCTGTCTGTAAACTTGGCGTGAATCACACGTGAGGTCATGGGCTCCTTTCTTGTGGCAGACGATGTGAACCAGCTTGAGATTTTCTCTTGTGAATAGCAGCTTGTAGAAATAGTCCAAGTTTATATCACTGCTCTTTTTACCTTGAAGCACCTGGACAAGAGTGGGAATGATGGTCCGCTTCTTCTCGATCCTGAAACAGAAGAGCTTTAGAAAGTTATTTTGTGGTACGAGTAAAAGAAATGGGTTCAACCTAAGTAATATTTTATGGTGATCAGTGACTTGTGAAAAAAAGAAAAAAAAAAAAAAAAGGATCAGAGTCCTAATACTGAAACCAATAGCCTTGTGCTAAAACAAAACAAAACAAAAAAGAGCTACAGAGAAAAATATAAAAGAAAGAGGCACGAGTAATGAAGAGGAGAGCCCTGCAGTGTGCACCTGTGGTGTTGTGGCAGTATCAGACTATGGGATTTATTTAGCTAGTTGGAACAGACAGAAGTGATATTAAAGTTATATTCCTGCTCACCTGTGGTCCAGATTCCAGGTGCTGAAAAGGATTCTGCTCTCACGGCTCCCATACGGGTTTATTGAGTGCAGAAATTCACACTGGTCCAGATTAAAGGCACCCTGATAACACATCAAAAGTATTTTAAAAAAAAAGGTTAAAAGTGATACATACAGATCTTTTGGAAAGGAAATAGTCTGTATTAATTGATTCCAAATCAAGACTAAATTATGTTATCTAGTATTCAGTAGCACTTTCAGCTTTTTATTTAGTATTTATTGTGTGCTGATGGAGCACTGTCGCCTCACAGCAAGAAGGTTCCGTGCATGCGTGGGTTTCCTCCGGGTGCTCCGGTTTCGTCCCACAGTCCAAAGACATGCAGATTAGGTCAACTGGCTACTCTAAATT
>JAQQZU010000039.1:6776774-6789383 GCA_030068025.1 Parauchenoglanis punctatus
CTTTTGTGAAGCTGCTTTGAGACAATGTCTGTTGTTAAAAGCGCTATACAAATAAAATTGAATTGAATTGAATTTTTATCAGTAATCTAATTTAATTTCAAATGAGGCCTGATAAGCAAACACCTCTTTGGGAGTTTTGATGAGTATCAGTGTGCACCCATGAATTAGACGCTATAGACTTTTCTTTTGCTTTACATGCTGTCCTGATTACCCAGAATTACCCAATTACTGTTGTGGATCCTCCACATGTCTTCACAGAGAAAACAATCAGAATAATTTAACAGTAAGAGACTGAAAGTGAAACTGATAAACATGTAGCTATTACTCATATAACCAACCAATATTTTGCTTAGTAACGTTTTACATTTTACTAAACCTCATATTATTAAACTAATTTATCAGGTAAGAGTCAAAAGACTCTGAGATACGGCACGTCTGTCAAGAAGCAGCGCACACATTTAACAGTGTGTAGTGTAATACAGTAACAGTAATTTCCTAAAAACATAAAAATTTAGGTTTAACTGACAGAAAAGTCCTTCACGTCTATCCTATTACTACGACTAGTACAGGGTGTCCTAACATTTTCCATACACAGGGGAAATGAACACTTTTTTAGCAAAATGTCATCCTAAATTTTTCATACTTAGTTTACATTATAGGTTTTTTTTCCTGGAGTAATGTCTGTGATAAAAGAAAAACGCATTGAGATCATTCTCACGGCTGAAGCAAAAAGATCATTTTAAGGAGCACATTCAAAGTGCAGTTACAGGGAAAACACCAGATGTGTTAATACGAGTTCATCATGAGAGCGAGAGAGGAGTCAGGGTGTGTTTACAAACCAATCATTTAGAGGATGTTTTGTAAATAAAGTTTAACTTTTTTTTTTTAAATCCCCTATGTATGGAGACTTTTAGGACACTGTGTACTAATTATTGTCATCATCATCAACAATAATAATAAATTACTATTGCTGTTATTTAACAATAAATAACAATACTATAACAGGCAAACTAGCTAACTAGTTAACATTTTTAGATCTGTTTAAATAATTAAAGGCCTTGATTGGCTTTCTTAACATTGTTGGATTTCTATAATAATGAAGAACAATAATACTTTTCCAAAGGCAGATTAGAGGACAGCTAACTAGTTAACATTTTTATGAAAAAGCTAGACGGCTTGATAGGACTTTTAATTTTAAAACAGAGGCACAATAATAATAAAAAAATAAATAAATAAAAACAGCACGTCCTTCATTTCAATAATAACAATAATTATTATTATTTATTCACAATAATTAAATAACAGAATTTTCATGTTTAATAATAACACTTTTACGAAGGCAGACTAGAGGACAGCTAACTAGTTAACTTTTCTCTGAACTCTGCGATTAGCTAGATGGCTTGATAGGACTTTTAATTTTAAAAACAGAGGTTTAATTAATAAAGAACAGCACGTCCTGTGTGTACATTTCACGCGTACCAGGAAAACTCACCCTTACTTGAAGTGGCCCCACGTTTCCCTTTTTTGCTCCGTGGCATGTTGTCAGTTGATCCAACACAAGCTAATGCTGCTTTAGCTGCTCTCTCACACACACATACACTCACAGCTTTACGGCTCAGACACAGCAACTGTCTAATCTAATAAAAACAGTTGTCCTGAGTGTCGATACTTCCACCACAGAATCGTCAAATACTAACGAATCACCGAATAAATTCATTAACTAGCTCCGGTTAATTTCACAACTTGGTCGTGACTTCATCACCCACGTTTTCACTCCACTAATCTGTGTGTGTTTGTGTGTCATACAAAAGCCGGATTTTATCTTTCCTTTAGCGTGTATTATCTATGTTTGTCTCCCGGTAACCGATATCTTATGCCAGGCTGAGACGGCAAATATTTTCCGAAATGTTTTGGACGGAGTTTTGTGCACGTTGTCGCCGCAGCCTCCACCATCTTCTCCCGGTAACTGCCCATAGACCCGGCCCGCGCCGCCTCTTCACAATACAACCCCCTAATGGCGTATGGGTAATGTAGTGTTTATACGCGTTCTTTAAGAGTGCTAATAAAAGCGCGACGCTTCAAGACAATGCATTTCCCAGAATTCTGTGCGGTGATCAGCTGTTTGGAAATGTTTAGGTAATGACGTAGCCTGTACTTTGGAGAAAAGCTCCATTTGGAGAATAACAAGTGTCAGCCAAGCAAATAGAACAGGCCTGTTTCCCCTACCAGGTTTTTGGAAATGGCTCATATTAAAACAATTACAGATTTTATTCCAGCTCAGATAATTGCCCATCATAAAACTATTAATAAATTAAATATATACAGTACTAAAAGTTGGTACATTTATGTCTATGTAGAACACACTAGGACAAGAGGTAGTTTACTGTCACTTTAATATAATGTAATTGCTAGAAGGTTTAAGCCACTATAAGTATATTTTAAAAGGAAATAAACAATAAATTGGTGTATTTTACATGTATACACTTTTATATACAAGCTCATTTGGTGTAATCTGTTGATACAAGCTATTTTTCCAGCAATGCAGGTTTTATGTGTTCTACCAGTCAGACCAACTTTTAATCCCCCTACAGGCTAAAATTATTATGTTTAATTGTATATAGATATAGTTCACACTCCCGCTCTACCGGATGAAGTGCGAGAACAGGTTACTAAGAAATAATAATAATATCTTAGTTCTTCATGCAATAGCATTCATTCTGAATATCATCCAATTCATGTTACTGATCATATTAAAATCCATGTGATGGTTGTTGGTTGTTCACTGGGTCAGCTTGGACACTTTGTTGACATACAACATACTGCTGTAATCCATTCCAAATGTCTGAAGTGAAGCAGTTTCCTTCATTCACGTTCAGTTACTGCGTTATCCTATTTTGTGTTGTGGTGGATCCGGAGTCTGTCCCAGGAACACTGAGCGTGAAGTGGGAATGCACCCTGGATAGGACACCAGTCCATCAGAGTGCACCATGCATGCACATTCCTACCTAGAGGCAGTTTAGCTTAGACAATCCACCTACTGTCATGTTTTTGGGAGGCTGAAAGAAACCAGAAGGCCCAAAGAAAACCCACACTGAGCACATGAAACTCCTCTGAGAACCAGAGCTCAAGATCGAACCAGGGAACTGTATTTAAACATTGCTATTATGACAGTTGTGATAATTGTGTCTGTTTTTGTATATTTATTGATATGTGTCTATTTTTGCAGTTTTATACACCTATTTATATCATATTCTACAAATTGTCTACAAATAATTTCTACAAATAATCAGCATTCTGCTTCTGTTGTGCTATCAATGTGTCCTGTGTAGAGAGCGCTGCCCACTGGATTCATAGTATATATGCTTTGGACAACAATAAAAATCTACATGACAATTCACTGGTTATCCTTCAGGCACTGTGCTTACTTTACCTAGTTCAACCAACTGTGTCTTTGAATGCATGCAACCCACAAAAGAGTCAACCAGCTATACATCATTTTGAAACATAAGCCACTTCAGCTGAATCAGTTCATTTCTCATCCACATATTATGTATACCACTTATCTATTAAGGGGACGCTAGAGCCATTTCTAGCTGACCTCAGGCAATAGGCAGGGTACACCCTGGGAAGGTTGCCTATCCATCGCATGGCTAAGAGACAAACAACCATTCGCACTCACACCTATGAGTAATTTAGAGTAGCCAGTTGACCTAATCTGCAAGTCTTTGGACTGTGGGAGGAAACTGGAGCACCAGGAGGAAATCCACACAGGCACAGAGAAAATGTCCAAATAGTAGCTGCAGTTAGAGTTGTAACTCAAGGAGAAGGAAAATGACTAATACTCTCTGATTAGTGAGGTCTTTTTTCCTGTGCAGTTTCCACTCAGGAGTCTTTAGCTTGATCTGTAATACTTAGAGCATGAGAAAGCAGGGTTTGGAGGGTGGAACACGAAGAGGTCAGGAAGAAGAGAGGAAAGAGTTTATCAAGGCAAGTGGTTAATATGTGGAGCAAGAGTTATCTGCGGCCATAAATTACTTAAAGCATTAAGAACTGCTCAGGAGGATTGCAACAATCAGTGGGAGGATACACTTAGGCGGGAAAAAGCATTCTTCAAAGGTTTTTAAGGCTTCATTGGATAATTAATGGTTATTAGCTTCCAGAAAGGGTTCTACTGGATACACATGGCTGTTGGGTTTTACATAGACAGATAAAGAACCTTTAAGAGTGTAGGCTAAAGACAGTGCACAGTTCATTATGAGTCCTGAAGGTGGCAGAAAACTGGATAAAAATGTTTTTAATGGACAGGCGCATGGTGGTGCAGTGGTTAGCACTGTTGCCTCGCAGCAAGAAGGTTGTTTGTTCGAACTTGCTGGCCAACTGGGGCCTTTCTGTGTGGAGTTCGCATAAGATTAACAATGTTACAGTTTAAAGACACACAAATGGTTCTCCCCTTGCAACACCCTCCTCCATCTCCACCACCCACGCTTCAGGCTGCTAGAGACTTTGCCAGTTTTTTTTTTTTTTTTTTTTTGAAGATTAGGTGGCAGTCATTAGCAGACAGTTCTTCTTGCCACACTCTCCCATACAGAGCCGTCCTACACAACACTGTATTTATGATCTTCCATCACCTGTCTCCTGAATTCCTAACCTCATATCTCCTGACTCTAATCACACAACTGGTCTCCCATTTCTACCAAAAACCCTTACATGCACTATCTTCAATCAAAATTCTTTCTTGCTCTTATACAAACTGCTGGATACAAAACATGTCTGGCATCAGAGCAATCAACTAAGACTGCTTCACTTACCGTCATGGACAACCTCAGATTTGCAAGCATTGGCAGCAAAACCCAATTTTTTTTTGGACCTAACTGTGCGTTGCAACATGGCAAACCATCAGAATCCAGTTTACGATGTCTGCTACCTCTTCCGAAATTCAAATTTCTTTGACTCCATAACAGTCTTAGTGAGTGAAACTTTACTAATAAGTGTAATTAATTACATTAGCAATGGAGTATTCAAACCATGATGCAAGTCAGAACCTTCAATTAATTGTACAAATGTCAACTTTGTCCAGCATCTGAAAATAGTAATGATGACATTACAGATTATCTAAATTATGTAAAAAAAATATTGCAAGATCTAATCAGATCAGGATCATTTTAAGTTCAGTAAGCACCATAGAATGCTATATCACTATGTCAGTTTATTAATAATGTTACATACGAAATATATATTTTTGGTCTTAAATATTATTTTAAATATTTAATATATATATTCCTAATTTTTTATTAAAGACTTTAATTTTATATACTCTACCAATTATTATACATTTGCAAAAAGTAAAAAAAATAAAAAATAAAAAAATAAAAAAAGTACAGACATTATACTTTCACTTGGATTTTGGCCCTGGTTTGGGTTAACAGTTAGAATAACTAAGGATTCAATGAAAAATGGGAAAATTATGAACATACAGAGATGAACACAAACCAAAAGGAATACTTGGAAATACAAACTTGTCAGTAGCAAAAGAGACTTGGCAGGGTTAAATAATCAATATTAATTACAACCACTAAGTCCAGGCATGTGTTACAATTACACAAATAAAAGCACATAGCTACAGTAGACTATATGTACTCATTCTTGCTAGTAACTTTAGTAGCCTGCATGTTGGTCAGTATTATTATTTTTTTATTATTTAAAAAAAACAAGGAGATTGATCTCTAGTTTACCATGGATTGTAGTACGAAAACAATTTTTAAGCACAGTATAAAAGTACATGCGAGTGTGTTTGCTTTGGAATATAAATGTGACGTACTTCAGACTCCAGGCCACATATTGACACAATTCAGCATTAATGTATTTGAATTTAAACTAAAAATATAGAAAAAAAAACATCTGTCCGACACGGTCACTGAATCTCACTCTCCTTTAGTTAATTAATTTCATTCTGTAATCTAGTGTCAGTCGAACCAAGTGCTATAAACTGTCAGAAACGGTTCCCTGACAGACCTCTACCTTCAAATTCACTTATTTTGAAAATAAACAATTTGATCGGTCCATAGTTACTTTACTGTCCAGTATAATAGTTTGTAGGGACAAATGGCATCTTGCTGATCACTGCTGGTACCATCTTCTTCCTCACTTCTACCTGAACAGGCATTCCTATTTTACTGAAGCTTGTCTCCACATAGCCCATGGCAACATTTTGCTTTAGGCAGGGAGAAGGACATCCACTGGTGACTTCACCTACAAAGAAAGAGAAATCATGAGATGACTTACTGAAAAATGTATACATAAGCCTCTGAAAAGAAGAAATAACTCCTCAAAATGTAGCTTTATTAAGTGAATGCTTGTCTGAATTAATGCATTCTAACATATCATGGTTTTGTTCATTAAAGACTTTAATGCTTAGTGGTAAAAAAAAAATTAGCTATAATTCATACAGGAGAGTAGTGAAGGACATGTTTAGCACCAGCTATGTTCTTTTGTCAGCTGACAAATATTAATTAGTATTTGTCCTCTTGTTAAAAACCTATTAACAGCAACTACAATATCCACAATAATATAGGTTATAGTTCCATAAATAATAAACAAATGGCTAGTAAAATTATTGTGTGCGTATTACCTATAACTTTGCCATCGGGGCTGAGGATGGGGGTGTGTTGTCGCACTGGTGGACCGCTGGACATAAGTCCCACTCTTTTCCTCTGAGTCTTTGCTTTGATCTGGGGGACGATGACATCAGCTCCAGGGAAATCCCTCGCTTGCCGACGACGCTTACCTACAACCATATGTGGCAGAATGTTAAAGAATGAGTCATCGAATCTGGAGAAAGATTGTTGATATTTGAACTCAATAACCAACCTTGCTTTAGAGCTCCTTCAGAAGCTCCACCCCCAAATTCATGTACGTGCATTGCCAAGGCAACAACACTAACAAAACCCCCCCTCCCCCCCCACTTTGTCAGCACGCACACAATAGTGAGCAGATAGTTGCTGAATTTGACAAAAAGTGTAAAATGTGTATTGGATTAGAAATTGCTGCACATTTAAGTCCGCAGAACATGTCATTTCAAACCATTAAAAAGGATCTCTGTTAAACAATAAATTCTTTATTGTGTTTTTTATGCTCACGAGAAAAATGCCCTAGACACACATCTACATACTGTATATATCCCTCCCTTCATGTGTGTGTTGTTAACACCCCTCAGCGCTTATGCAAACCTACCCTGACCCTGACCGCCTTGGTAACATTTATTAATGTTACATTTAATGTTACGCTTCAACCAGCAAAGGTATAAATGTAAAACATATAAAGTAGACACATCCAAAACATGCAGATGCTCACACACTCAGACTCATTCCATTCAGAAATACAGTATGCAGTATAAAAGACACACCTATAGTCCATACGAGACTTGCTTCCACAGGTGTTGTAGTCTCATCAATGTCGTTGCCATAGAGACAGAGTCCTGCTTCCAGTCTAAGGCTGTCTCGTGCACCAAGGCCAGCCAGTTTCACCTCACTATTGACCAGGAGTTTCTCCATTAACTCCACCACACTCCCACATGGAACTGATATCTGAAAGACACACACTTTTAACAACATAAAATGCGTATGAGAAGATAAATACATTATATACAAATATATTTTATTCCATATCTAATATGGCTGCATAAACAATGTACTATTAAGTATCAGAACAACATAAAGCTTACTTATTAAAAGGTTTGACATATGTAATGGCCATACGCACTTTTTAAGTGCATTTATAAAATTCAGGATGTTTTTTTGTTATCAGGCTACCTCATAATTTCAGTTTTTAATTCTTAACACACCTCAACCCCATCCTCCCCAGTGTATCCACAGCGAGTGACCCTACAGCCCTGGATGCCAAACACTGGGGTCAAAACACTGGTCATAAAGGTCAGCTTGCTGAGGTTGTCACACACACCCTCCTGCAGCACCCGAGCTGTCGACGGACCTACAAGCACAAAAAACATACAGGGAAATTAGGATCAAAAATGGACATAAACGCTTGCTTATGTTATTATCGGTGCACAAATTTATCCATGATACACTTCCCCAAACCTATGCATGTGTATACTTAATGACAGCTCAGGCTTACCCTGTATAGCAATCAAGCTCTCTTCCAAATACTCTAAATGAACAGCATGACCAGCAGCTTTAAACTTCTGCAACTTGGCCTACAAAAACACAGCAGCAAAAAGGAAATTAAGTAAATGAACCAATCAAGCTAGCCTCAAGCCCCCCAGCTCTAGTGCTGGGAGATCAGGCACAGCAGCGTTTCTGTTCTGTTTCCCAAGTTTCCCTGCCCACAATGAAAAATGAAAACAACAGAACACTACATGCTGGGCATGTGAACTGAGTGTACTCCCAACCTTCACATCATTTTTAACTTTTTTGTTCATTTTGCAGCTGTCAATCACTTTAACGTCCACAATAAACATAAAACACATCTTGGATATCACTTACTATACTATAAAAATCAGTCAAACAAGAAATTTAAATTTTTTAAAATCTGGTAAGCATTGTAATGCAGTGGTTAGCACTGTCTCCTTATAACAAGGATTGTGGTGAAAATGTCAGTGTTTTTGAAATGCGTATGCTTCTTATTGCATCCACACATCTTCAACATGTCTTCACTAGGAAGAGCTGATTCAAAAAGATGTGTGTTCAGTGGTCAAAAACACCATTTTAGCATGGATGGTGAGGCAAAATAGACAACAAAGTACAGATTTTTCAATTTATCCACATTAGTATGGACTAAAATGGATGACAGACGATTTAAAAAGTGCTAGGTTATTTTTTACGTGCCACGCCAATCAAGCACTGTAAAAATGCAAGACTTTAATTGCAAGTATATGAAGAAATATGCCTTTTTTGCAACATGATACATTTTTACCATTCTCCCTCTCCCTCCAGTCAGGTAACCCTCAAACAATAAACATTCAAACTGTATCAACCTGTTATAAAGTGAAAAGTTAAGATCAGCTATTCCTAGAGGAGATTGTACCCAACGGTGTCCCTCTCAACTCTTGTCCCTCTCTGCCACTTACCTCCATATGAGCAGAGTCTTTGTCTGCACAGCCAGCATTGGACACCACATACAGATAACCCTGATCTGTCTTCGTCACTATCAGGTCATCTATGATGCCTCCTTTATCATTGGTGAAGAGAGACAGGGTGCCCTAGAAACACAGATCAGAGACTTGTGATTGCCTCAGTAGAAACTCTTTTAAGATGCCTGAAGCAAATCCACTGTTTATTCTTGTTCACATAAACTGAACTGACAGGTCATGCTATGTTCTCTGACAGCAACTACTTTTTTTTTTTTCACCGATATCACAAGAATGCAAATATAGAGTCTGCTTTGGTGAGCACTTCTTTTGAGATACATGCAAGCACTACCTCAAATTAAGGAAAGGCTTATTTAACAAATTTAAAGGATGTGTAGGTGTGTACTTTGTGTGGTCACCTGGTTGTCCTTCAGCTCTGCAACGTCTCCAACAATCAAGGACTCCATGAACTTTACTCGATCTTTCCCATGGACTTTGGTCTGGAGGCAATAAGACACAAGCACAAGACACAAAGCACTAAAGGTAATAATGATGAAAGCAAATGCCAAGTCAGTGATTTGCACATTAATTAACACTTGTGTGGCTGACATACTGTCCACTTGGGCCTAGTCCACACTTACACAGGGAAATTTGGAAACCTTTCTTTTCTTTTCAGCTCAGTTCTGCAAAGTGGATAAATCAGAAAACACCTTCATGTGGTAATGTTAATGTGACATGATGATGGCGTTCAAGAATGGAGTTTTATGTTCAGGGTCACAGCTGAACAGATGTCTTGAGTGGTCAAAAATACCAAAATAAACGAAACAAAACACTGGTCATGGGTCAGACTCAGACATCTAATGCATTGCTGCTGAATGCCAATTTCTATTGCTCTTTTGTGAGTGTGCATCTTTAACGACAATGAATGAAAACATGGCCAAAACTCAGCATTTTTACATTTCCGCGTGTTAGTGTGGACTACTCCCCTGTGGACTACACAAACCTGTAGCATGTGGCTGACGTCAAAGATGGAGCAGTGTTGGCGTGCGTGGAGGTGCGAGTTAATGTGGCTGTCTGTGTACTGCACAGGCATGCTCCATCCCGCAAACTCCACCATTTTACCCCCATGTGCTCTGTGGAATTCGTAGAGAGGGGTGCGCTTCAGAGCCGCCTGTACAAACACAGACAGGACAGCCATTTCCTAGCAGCACATTCCTTGTATATGCTTGATGTTTAATTTTAATTTTAAAAATGATATTTAAATAATGCAGAGGAAGGGCAAAATCTGCCAAGCTGAACATGTGTATATCTCTTTCTATATTATCTGTTGCTGTGCAGTATATAAATGCATTCTATGTATTATCCATCCATCCATTATCTATACCGCTTTAGCCATCTGGGTCGCGGGGAAGCTGGAGCCAATCCCAGCATCTTCAGGCGAGAAGCGGGGTACACCCTGGGCAGGTCGCCAGTCCACCACAGGGCCAACACGGACAAACAGCCACACACGCTCGCATTCACACCTATGGGCAATTTAGAGTTGACCTAATCTGCATGTCTTTGGACTGTGGGAGGAAACCGGAGCTCCCGGAGGAAACCCACGCATAAACGGGGAGAACATGCAAATTCCGCACAGAAAGGTGCCCTGGGTGAGCCAGGGATCGAACCCAGGACCTTCTTGCTGTGAGGCGACAGTGCTAACCACTGCACCACCGTGCCGCCATTATACATGTATGTATTATTATTCAAAAATAACAAATGAACTGATCCAAGATAATACAAAAGAAACTTTTTTCCTGAGTGATTTTATTGGCTGTATTCCATTTAATATTAATGGAGCAATAAGTAATTCATTAAGTGGTATCATCACTAATCATTCACACACACACACACACACACACAGTTGTTGTGACAGAATGTGTACTCTAAGAACTAAAAACTGACCTTTGGGCCCTGAAACTGATTTATCAGCCCGAGTATGGGATCCTCAATCTCAAAAGCCTTTTGAAACTCTTTACAGAACATACTGAATGTACAATAAGCAGACAGGGTGAGCATGTACTGTAGACTTTTTAACTCCAATTCCACAACACAAACAGAGTTACTGACACATGCAATTCCTTTGTGCAGATGAATCCTGTTTTACTGCCTAATGGTTTTGTGTCCACTGACTCCTATAGAAGAGGTTTGATAAATTCAAATATTGTTGTGAACCTGAAGCTACAGGATGTAAAGTTTGTAGAAAAATGCTATTGCAAGTTATTCACAGGAGACTTTGCAAACAGAACAGCGATCAACGATCGATTATTCGCCAGTAAGAATTTAGTTGATCAAGAGTTGTAAACTAAATGAGTAAATTATGAAAAGATGAAATTATCAGAAATGATTAAGTGGGTGAAGAGGAGTGTACTGTGGTACAGACTAATGCGAAAAAAAATGAGGACTTACTTTGTAACCATTGTGAAAAATCAACACGGCAAAATTTCCAAGACTGGTTAAATTGGTATGTCGCTATTTGTGCTATTTGTATTTCCAAATTAGATTAGAATTCAGATAGTTGGCTAGTGACTAATGGGACATGATTGTGTGATGTGCTTTCTAAAACCCTTCCAAAGATGATGGTTAGTCTAATTTGTTTTTATTAAAAAAGTTCAATACATCTACATGCTCTGCCGTGAGGCATGTGCAACCTGTTTACCAAGTCCAGCTGCTGGAAATACAAATAACACAAAACAATGGTTACAAAGTAAGTCCTCATTTTTTTGTGCATTAATCTGTACCACAGTACACTCCTCTTCACCCACTTAATAATTTCAGATAATTTCATCTTTTCATAATTTATTACCGTTCATGCACGAGGAACGCGGCGTCTGTGCCTCAGTCCGCGCGAGCTGCTGCACCGTGAAGAGCGCGAGAGCAGAAACAAGCTGGGACAGCTATCTGACAGAAGAGAGTGGATAACTTCAATAAAAACAAGTCAAATAATCTCTCTCTCTCTCTCTCTCATATTTTTGTGAGGACACTCATTGACATAATGCATTCTTTACCCTAACCTTAACCATCACAGCTAAATGCCTAACCTAATTCTAATTTAATTCTGCTCCTCTGCACGGTGCAGCAGCTCGCGCGGACTGAGGCACAGACGCCGCGTTCCTCGCGCATGAACGGTCAGTGCACAGCAACCACACTGAATAGCTTTTCATATGGACAGTGCTCATGCAAAAAAAAAAAGGAAAAAAGAGACTGGATTCGCTGTGTGAATTTCTCGTTTTATGTCATCAAGGATCAAAAATAATGATTATTTTTCGCTCTTAACTTGGATCTTGCACGAATTATATCTCAGCTTCCATGTAACCGTGCTACTCGCGAGATTTACATTTACCCTATTATCCTATTTTTATCTCGCACGCTTTCAGAAACTCCGTGGAAACTCTGTTTCGAACTTTCCGTTCGAAAGAAACTACAGAGTATAGTGAGAACAGCTGAGAAGATCATCGGAGTCTCTCTTCCCTCCATCACTGACATTC
>JAQQZU010000039.1:6796268-6841489 GCA_030068025.1 Parauchenoglanis punctatus
AGCAGTGCTCAGGGAGATGTTGAAGATTTCAGTGAGAACATCTGCCAGTTGGTCTGCACATTCTCTGAGCACTCTCCCAGGGATGTTGTTTGGTCCAGCAGCCTTCCGTGGGTTAACTCTGCAAACAGTTTTCCTCACATCAGCAGTGGTCAGACGCAGCACCTTCTCACTGTTAGAAGAGTTGGTCTTCCTCGCTGTTACGTCGTTCTGTGCGTCAAACAGTGCAAAGAAGTTAAGCGCATCTGGTATGGAGGCATCACTATCACAAGCAGGTGTAGTTGTCCTGTAGTCAGTGATGGCATGGATGCCCTGCCACATGCACCGCATGTCACCGCTGTCTTGAAAGTGGCTATGTGCACGCTTTGCTGCTCTGATGGCCCGAGACAGTTTGGCCCTCACTGTTCTTAGGGTCGTCTTGTCACCTGCTCTGAAGGCGGAGTCACGGGTGCTCAGCAGCTCACGCACCTCTGCAGTCATCGACAGCTTCCGGTTTGAGCATGTAATGATGGTCTTGGAGGCAGTGATGTAATCTGCGCAATTGCTGATGTAGCTAGGATATTTGTGTAAACAAGACCCAGTGCATTTTCCCTCTCGTTGCAAAGTCCACATACTGATGGAATTTTGGGAGCATTGACTTGAGATTTGCATGGTTGAAAAAGTTCACAGGGATGTGCATTCTGCGGCTCGCTAATAGCCCTGTACAGCTCACAATGCGCATCCTTAGCGTTAGCGCTGGGGGGAAAGTACACTCTGACAATGAGCACGGTGGTGAATTCCCGAGGTAAATAAAATGGCCTGACTAAGTCACAAACTCCACAAGCGATGAGCAGTAGCTAGAAACTAGCAGAGTTTTTGCACCATTTCTTGTTGATGTAAATACACAAGCCACCACCCCGAGTCTTACAGAGCTGCTTTCCTGTCGGCACGAAATGCAGTGAGCCCGGCTAGCTGAATGGCGGCATCCGGAACTCTGTCGCTGAGCCATGTCTCTGTAAAAACAAAGACGCAGCAATCTCTAAACTCGCGCTGGGTAGTCCGCTGGAGTCGGATGTAGTACAATTTATTGTCCAGAGAGCAGACATTGGAAAGTAGAATAGACGGAAGAACCGGCTGGCTAGGATTAGATACAAGCCTAACATGGACCCCCGCCCACTTGCGTTGGAATGGGAGCAAAACGGCAAACCTTGAAACATTAACCTATAGAGACCTAGAAACATTAACAGCAAATCTTTTGCCATGGCTCCACTGGGAATTGGAAACATTGGATGGGCATGCTAACAAGTTGAGGTCCCTTTAAGGTGGTTCCTGAGATGTCTCTGCAAACTGGCCTACACAGGACATTTTTCTAGACCCAGAGCTGTTTCTGAACATTTGGAGATCCCCAGTCCAATCAGCACTCATATTACAGACTACAAAGCTGAGTACTTGGAGACACTCAAGCCTCTTGATCAATGTCACTAATGGAAAAAGTACAATCAGGGCACACACCTATACTTTTAGCAAAGAAATTTTGTTTAAATACATTTGATTGTAGAAACATGTTTAAACTGGTGGTCTAATGCCTATGTACATCATTAAACACATTCATTTTAAAAACTGATTGGTGAGGGAATGTTGAGCTTTAATGGAAATATTGTTAAACAATCGAAGGAGTACTTTCAGTAAGTTCTTCCTCAAAGTACCTTCAGGAGGCAGTACCATGAATCAGTGGTGTTCTATCTCTGTTACTGTACCATCTAGGTTAGTATGTCAGTTAGAAACCTTTATAGTAGGGCCACAGAGGTGAATGAGACTCATCCTGATATCTAACATGCCACTTCAGTGTTGCAAGCAGGTCTGGGGCAAGACCCTAACTTTCCCCCAGTGGAGGGTGGGATGCGCTGGGGAGAGACTTTTAGAGCCCCTGGTGATATTTAAGCAACATGGGATCTTATTCACCAGTTATTGAAAAAGAGAATGTCAGACAGATTGGGTCAGAGCCTGTGGTGCTGAAACAGGAGCTCAAGTTTCAGTTCTTTGTACCTGCCAATCTGTCAACATCTTTATTGAACACTGAATATCCGCCTCCCCACACAGACACGCAGGTTACGCATTACATTTATGATGTTACACCATGGAATAAGAAGCAGGCCAGGAATTTCTGATAGATGCAAAAAATCACCTTGACCATTTTAAACTAGTATGACAAAAGCAATTTAAGAATCAGAACATGTTAACAAAATGTTTTGCTTTATTTACTTTTCAGAACAACTCATCCAGAATGACCAAGAGAAGAAATAAGCACTAGATTCTGCCTCACATTCTCCAATTGAGCAAAAAAAACAAACAAAAAAAAAAAACCCAACCAAAAACCCCAACAATAATAGCGGTAATAATAATAATAATAATACATTAATCAATACCATATATGGAGTTTGTGTGAGCAAGAGAGAACCTAACATTGGTCACCGTGGATACCACCAGCACTAACTCAACGCACCAATAGCAGGAAAGGAAACAAGTCATTTAAATAAATGTTAATCAAAGCTTTGCACTGCCATAAAATGTTTCTAAAACTTCTCTGTTCAACCATATATATATTTTTTTGCATTTTTAGTTCTGTTTTTAGGCTTTCTTTCTTTCTCCAAACATTGCTTGATGTCCTCTGAAGTTTTTTTTAAGTTTTTTTTTTTAAGTGTATGTCCATGGGAAGGGATGGGTCCTTGGCTGGATTTATTTGTTGCATTGCGTGCGTGCAAGTATGTTGAAGCACGATCAAGTGTGCAAATGTGTTTTGGTGTCTGCACGGCTGTCCTTGTTGCTTGAAGTTGGTTGAGGGTCACAGCTCGAGGACGCACAATGCTTCCATTTTACACCACAGAGCTGACAAAGACTAATGTACAGTCTGCAGGTGTGTGTGTGTGAGAGAGGGTGGGGTGGGGGGGGGGGGGCATTGGCAGGGAGGATTTGAGGGTGCGAGAAAAACAGAGGACAGAGAGAAAGTTTTTCATTGCGTGTCTTCTCGGTCAGGAGTTGAACATAAAAAGGAGTGATCCTACAAATTGTGGTGTGTTTATATAAACTATTGATGTATTAGATTACTTAAGTGTTTGTGTGTGCATGTATGTGGAGTGTGGATGTGAGGTGTGTAAGGCACGGCCAGTCTCTGTCAGTCTCTGAGATCCATGCTGGAGCCGAACAGAGCCACCAGCTGCTCTTCGTAGTGAGCAATGTTCCTCTTCATGATCTCCTTACACGGGCCCAGCAAGCGCTCAAACGCCTGCACATCAATCACTGCAAATAACATACACATGCGTTAATGCCTAGCATACTGTTTATTAAACCTCAGAGAAAGAATTGCAGCTTTGACAAAAACTCAGTTATTTCAAATTGTTTGGGTTAGAGGTACAGCCTATAAATTTAGACAAATAAATACATTTAAATTTAAAACCCTAGGAATGTTCATTGTCAGTATATGAAGAAGCAGATAGAGGCAAGCAACATGGACCTCACAGACACTTACCCAAGCACTTCACATCCCCGATGGCGTAAGCTGAGGCAGCCCGTGGTTTGTTGGTTACAAGTGCAAGCTCTCCAAAGTACTGCCCTCTAGTGCAGCGAGCAATTTCTACCTCGGCATTATCCTGTCGGTCTGCTTTTGTCTGAAAAAGAGAGACAGTCGTGTCGATCCTTTATTCACCACGGTTCCTCAGTTCCTTCATCAAACAAGTAAACATATTTTACAACTATAATACCTTTAAGATTAAGAATACCTTTAAGATGAATCCAAACTTACTTTGCTCTTCATCATGATCTTCACATCACCAGATTCAACAACGTAAAAACAGTCTGCTTTATCACCCTATAAACAACAGACCTGTTCAATTACATGTTATTGAGTAAAACATCACCTACTCAAAAAGATCATAGTGTTTAACAGCAATAGCACGACTATCCCAACGGCACCTATACAGTATACTAATGCAATTTTTTTGAGATCATCGAAGGCATGATGCTTCTGTTCATACTTGTTTTCACCCGTCACTGACCTGCATGATAATCCTCTCTCCATCCTGAAAAGTCTTCACCCCCAAAACATCAACAATCTTCATTCTTTCAGACAACTGAGAGCGAGCGAGCGAGAGAGAGACAGAGAGAGCAAGAGAGAGAGCGACCAGGGTAGAGAAAACAGTACTAAGTACAGCATGTGTTTATTCATTATTAAGTTGAGAGCATAAAAATGGGTATTATTACAGGTTAATGTACAACAGTAATTTAAATCAGAAATATGATCAAGTATTATAACAGAAACTCAATTCCTACATGACAATTTAACGAGGGAAAAAGGTTCAACGCCACTTTTATCATTTTAAAACAGAAAACACAGGCTTTCTTTCATGCTGTATATAAGGCAGCTCTTAACTCACACTGAAAGTGGTGATGTAAATGGTAGAATGAACACAAACAGATGATTAATAAATAAATACATAAATTAATATCAACAGCATCATAAACCACTGAATCAAAAATTGTAACTGCAAAAAATGTTTATTTATTCATGTCTGCATATACTTACAATAAAATCATGTGAGATATCTACATCTTTTCATGTCATTTATGATATGTATTTATTTGCCAAGCTGTATGACCCATCAGCAACACCATACGGCTAACTTTACGATTCACTTTAATCCTCTTGAGACGGATTTAACCGTTTAACTAGGGGCTGGAAGTAATTAACTTCAGACTTGGTCACTCAAGAGGATCACAGACTGACGCAAAAATTCCCATATATGGCAATAAAGTAAACCAACTGCTAAATTATACAAAGGGCACAGTCTGTTACACATCAATTCTGCAGTAGAAACTTTATATCCAACATTGTGGGGGATTGGATAAATTCAGTTATCAAAATTCAGTTTTATGAGCTGCGGCTACACAATACTTGTTTATATATATATTAGTATGCTTGTTAAAAAAGAAGAGAAAACACCAACGACAGATTTCACTGCCTCTACTGAAGAATTTATTTCTCCCTGTCGCTTCTTACCTCCAGAGATTTGAGGAGTGGCACTGACTCAATGAAGCACTCATACATCCTCCTCTTCTTCGCATTGTTCTTCACAATCAGCCTACGGAATGTTGCTCGGTCCTGACACACACAGACACACACACACACACACACACACACACACACACACACACAACATGGTTTCCTGTTCTAATCAATTCAGAGCTCCCAGTTTTGCAGCAACTGGACTTCGACTCATCCAAAGATGCTGCGCTTGCTGACATGAATTAAAGTCAGTACTTAATACTGATTTTAATTCATATCAGCGAGCGCAATGTATTGGTACTGAGGTATTAAGTGCCTCAGTACCGATGCTATCAGTATGCAGAATTAAATGATTAGAGTATTAACTCTAGTCCTCCATACACTAGCTTCCAGTCACAAACAGTGACCTGAAACAAACCTTCATATGTACAACTAAATCTGAATAAATCAAGAGATTGAATTCTGAAGATTGCCACACCCACCAATGACCAGGAGTCAAGGGAGCAAAACCGGCCCTGCTCTCTAGGAGGGAGGGAAGGAATACTCCCTCTCCCTGTGAAAGACTAGCCAAATGTGGGTGTCCGTGAGCTCACGTATATACAGGAGAGCGCAAATAAAGCTTTCCTCTGAATCTGTTAGACCACTTTGTGACACAGCATGGACAGCAGTATGTACTGAATTCAGCCTTCGCTCTCACTGCTTGGTAGCTGTAGCGTACTCCCCAAACACTAAATGCTGCTTCTTGCATGAACTAATATTTGGTTTGAATTCAATGCAACAGATACATAAACAGGATTTTCAACAGTGCATTCAGGGTAGCATGACAACTTCCTAGCCCGGGATAGCAGATTACATATCTGGGCCATAAGTTGTTTTTTTTTTCCAAGCTGTTGATATAATTTTCCCCAGCGTTTTTCTTTTTTTACTTCTTTGAAACCGAGAAAGCTATTTCATCATAGAAAATTTCACTTGATAAGCTTGTCTGAACAACTCAATGGGTTTGTTTCTCAGTGGTCTGTCTGTTGCTAGGAACCAATTTTACTAGGTATATTAATTAGTTTTCTAGCAGTAATGCATGCTAGACAATCTTCCCAGAATTAGGGATAATGGTGTCTAAACTGAGCAAAAGAGTAGACTGCAGCACAAAAACTATTACTGCTTCCATAGCATGCACTCACCTTGCAATTAAATACTTATTTAAAAAAAAACTTGCAAGACTCTAACCATAGTAGACCGTTGCAGGTAAGGTAAACCTAGTCATCATGCTTCACTGTGTAACCCTGAGTTTTTTTGCTAGTTCAACAGTGTGCGTGTTCAGTCTGCTATTACAGGCTACATTCAACTGTCAATGAAGTTATAGTGCAGCATGTTCAGTTCAACTACCCACTTGGTGGTGCTGTGGGTCAGAACTGTGACACAACGACATTATCTCTTTGTCTCACACACACGCGCGCGCGCACACACACACACAAGCGCGCACAGCATGAATTGTGTACTAATAAATCCTCATTCCCTTGCGCATTCTATCTCACAAGTAGTCCAGCAAAATCAAGTATGTATTAATGAATGCGAGCACACACACGCACTCACCAGTCCCCAGAGGGCCCCCTCCTGCTTGGAGATGATGGTAGCGGCACGAGGTGTGTTGTACATAAGTGCTAGCTCTCCAAAGCTGCCCTTGTTATTGTACTGACCAACGCAGCAGCCCACGCCATCCTTCTGCACCACAATGTCATACACGCCCCTGCAACAGAAACAAAACACCACTTAACACTAGCACAACACACTTTTCCAAGGTTCAAGTCCATGGCATTTTGTTCCCATCTGAGAAGCATCGTTTCAATATGCCATGGGGTTCAGGTCTAGAAATGTAACAGGAAGCACAGGTTGGAGGAATGTTCCTGTATTGTTCGAGGGATGCTGGAATTAAAAATTAGGCTGAGGTGCGAAACAAAGCCCACTCCCACGCAGCGTTGGCTTGCCAGCGTTTCTAAATGTTAATGCATATTAATGGGGTAAAATGGAGTACTTCTCAAACCGTTCAAAGGAGAAAATAAAGAGGGTGAATACAAAAAATTAGAAAACAGGTACAGAAAAGAACGAAGTTTATTTCAGAACAAAAGTCATGAATTTGATGAGAACTGATCATAATCAAGACTTACTGAGCTTCAAGCTATAAATGGTGTTTCCGTTTATACACCACTAAACATCACTTCAAGGAATTAATATTTTTGGGGACAACAGTCATTTTTTGCACGTGTTCTCTTTTTAAAAAAAACCATGAATATACTTTATCATTCCAGTCTTTGTTCTCACAAATATGTTCACAGGAGAAATTACATCTTAAAGGGGAAAACTATGGAGTTTTTTCCCTAGAGTTACTCAAGAGCATGGTCTTTCAATTTAAGAGCAGCATTTATTCATTTCACATTCAGATTTTGCAGTGCTTTTTCTGCTCATGGGCAAATTTGCTGTGCTCCTGCTCAAAACTGTTTGCCTGCACTCGGATACCGTTTCTTGCTCAAATGTCTTGCGCTTCAGTTGAAGTCCATCTCCTTGCACTGAGACTCTCTCTTGGATATTTGTTAGATTACCCTATCAAAAGTAACCAACCAATAGAAAGCAAGGCACGACCCCACTGCCTCCTTGGGTGCGTTCTACAGTGCAGAACATTATTAAGAATAATGAACATTACGATCCTAACAAAAAATGTTGAAATGGTTCACAAATGGCATAAATTAATCTCAGTGCCATATTCAGAAGCACGTTTCATTTTTACGTTTTTTTTAAAACTCTTTGACAGACACTTACCTTTCAATGACATAGAAATTATCCCCGTCATCTCCCTGATCGATTACATGATCTTGTGGCTGCACGAGTACTTCAAACATGGCATCCAGCACTTGTGAAAACTGCTCCTATTAACACCACAGAGAGGGAGAGTTGAACATAAGGATGTACATATGAATAGAGACACAGCTGTATGTGTGTGTGTGTGTGTGTGTGTGTGTGTGTGTGTGTGTACCTGGTCGAGAGCTTTAAACAGCAGTATGTCTTTGCAAGCCTCCTGTAACCTGCATCTTTGTTCATCTGTTTTTGGGTGAACGATTCTTGGCTCAGAGTCTTCATCATCTTCATCAGGGTTAAACGCCTCCGCACACACTGGGGGTTGAATATTAGTGTTAAAAACACAAAACACTCTCAGACAACTTTGCTCTCATGATGAAAAGAAAAAGGCAGGCATCACATGCATCACAACTCCTGCCCCTTAACCACTGCGCTAGCTTGGCAAATGCTAAGGAAAGTATTAAAGGGGGTGTAGAAGCACATCCCACTGGATTAACAGCCACAGGGTGGGAGTAGATTAGGTTTGCTCTTTACAGCACTCACGATTTCTGAGTCAGAATAAAGTCATACAAACTTAGAAACAAGTATACTATTTCCCACTGACTAAAAAAAACTACCTAAAGGGAGGATGGAGGCGGATGTGGTTCAAGATGTATAATGTATCTTTTTAAAAATGTTTTAACATAGATATTTCACCTATGAAAAATATGGCAAACAAATATGACTGGTTATGAATAGCGAATCCTAAGCCTGTGCCATGTTCACTCTTAATTCACTTTTAGTCCAGCTGCCTCATTGACTGAGTCACGGACTGATGATACTGCTTATCTTTATTTCCTCTCATTGTTGACTACAACTGAAAGTTTACATCAGATTAATATTTACTTCCTTCACTCCATTTGCTTCCTTATCAAGACATTTATCTTCTACTCTTTCCATCTGCATTAAATCTGTCTAACCTTGAATTTCGGACTTAAGCTTCAGCTTCATTAATTCTCTTTAAACAATGATTTTTGGATAAAATTCTTCAAATGTAGATCCAGCTCAAATAAATAACCAGTCACTGTGAGAACAAGCCCACTAACTGGACCTAAGGGTGCCTTCATGTTTGCAACATTTAGCCCATTTGAATCGAACCCTGGTGTGTTTTTCGTCCCTTGGTGCGGTTCTTTATGCAGGTGAGAACACCGTAATCACACTCAGGTGTGGACCAAAACACCCAGTCAGTGTGTCTAAAAGTAGTTTCTGTCCAGTTCAGGGTGGACTCTAGAGGAGTTTGATTTCAGGGACAATGTGATTTAACTCTGAATCGACCTGAGTGCAGGAAGTGAACCCAACATGCTGTGTATTGTGGCATGTGAGCTGCTAAAATTAGCCAAATGACTGAGCTGCAGCACTGAAATGTAATGTCTGGAATTATGGCCAGATGAGCAAAAAGAGATGTGATCAAGTGTTTAAAACTAGTTATCTATATAATTACATAATCATTTATTTAGTGCCAGCGCCATGATCACCAAGCTTTTGCAACTGTTGTGGTTTTTGGGTGCACTTGGCAAATCTTTGTTTACCTTTTCTGTTGTCATATTTCTGACAAATGAAGGCAAGATGTTTAGGAGTACATTTGAGGCCCTAAATGCCAATGTTTGCGCTTTATGGTCGGTTTGCTCATGTGCTATGTAAAACCAAACAGCGAATGAAACATTCTGGGTTTGATTCGGACGTGACAAACAGACGAAGTGTGAAAGCGCTCTAAGGCATTCTTTCCATCAACACAAACTGAAATCATGTAAGCCTACTTATCAATAGAAACAATGAAAAAAGACGACGACATAAAAAAAAAAAAAAAGTGCTATATGGACACCTGCCCTAACAGAGGTGACTCACTAATTGTTGGACATCTGGGATGTTTGAGGCAACTTGAGGCAGCTTAAAGAGCTTTCATATAGTTAATATTGATCTGAAATACTCTTATTTCATTTAATTCATAATACGCTTAATAATCAGTCTGATTCTGGTAGCAAAGTGCCGTGTAACTGTGTTACAGTGGATCATTCCAATGAGCAGTGCAACGGGGGAGCAAGATGCTTTACTTTAACTACGTCAGTCTATGTTTTATTACCGTATCCTTTACTGCCGAGGGCTGGTTATAGTCATGTGCTTTGAATATAAGGAGCTATGACTGACTATCAGCGTTTTTCCCATTCAAAGTTACAAACTAGCAACCAAACTTATATGTTACTAACTCCAGGTTTTGATCATGTTACAAGCAAATTAACAAAATCAATTGTCATTTTTTAAAAAGTAATATACTTTGTCTTACCAAAGTATACCAGTGTGTGAAACAGAGAGCTATCAATAGGTTGACAAACATTCATAGGAAGTCTTTGTTAAATAATTTTATAATAATACATCCATCTGCTGAGCGAGACAGCAGTAAGCATACTAAAAGGGAGTGGCATAATTACCAAGATACACACTCTCGGGAGGAAATGATAGAGCGAGACCATGTCACTCACACACACTTTCTAAACTGCATGATTAGTGCAATGACGTCAAGGACTCACCCGACACTCTCCGGTTAAATCTGCTGGGGGGAGGCGCTGTAGGGACAGAGACAGAAAGAGAATGTTAATTAAATTTAACAGTCTCTTTGCACGGTTAACACACACACACACACACACACACACAGTGTTTCGGTTATGGCGAATGTAAACATCTTCCACTTGTCTCTGTGGTTACCAGGTAGGCGTGCTGAACTGCCTGCAAGGTCGGTTGAAACCCTGCATCCAAAAAGTGTAGCAGTGGGTGAGTGTGCATAATACTGCCCGCGCACACACACACACACACGAGAGTGCGCACACAAACACAGATGTGGAGGCACGGACATGCCACCACACTGTATTTCTCACTAAGCTGTAATCTATTAACTCCTCAGTGTAAAAGTGAGCCTTAGGAATACTCACCTAACCCTGAGGAGAGACACGTGTGCACACACACACACACACACTTGTGGGAGTACTGTGGTAAACATCAGTGGAGCACCAATTTTTCCCCTCCATTTTGATCAGAAAGCCAATCTTAACAGTAAAACATTTTTACATGTACTCTAATTACATAGACATTTGTGTGCATGCGTGTGTGTGTGTGTGTGTGTGTGTGTGTGTGTGTGTGTGTGTGTGTGTGTGTGTGTGTACGCAAGCGAGCTTAATTTCAATTTCAAATCTCATCCTGTTATCTCAGGTTATAGGAATTTTAGTAATGCAGGTGTGGAGACTGGGGTAGGGCTGCACGATAACGACTGAAATGATTATCACAATTAAATGTAACAATGACATTCCACTTATATTTTTAAATCAATAGAAAATGGCTTTTGTTGTACACTAGAAGGAAATAGACAGTTGAAACATAAGAATTGGGATCTCCTTATTTAATGCACCAATTAAAATGAGAAGAAAGAAAAAATAAAAAATTATGACAACCACTTAACTCAAATTAGCCAAGTTTTAGTTGGGTCCAGATTATTGGACCTGTATTTATAAAAAAAAAAAAAACGTAAACATTAAGTTTACCTGAGAGATTTGGCCATTGGTGTTTACAGATACAACAAGATGAGGTGCGTTACCATGACAACCAAACCCAAGGAAGACCTCTTCATCACCATAACAACACCCCCCTACCATCCATCAGCCTGGATGATACCAGACAAACGTGCACTACAATGCAGGGTATACATATGCAAAAGGACGGATATAAAAGTACACCAGATCTATTTAGTGCCAATGAGATTTAATGCATGTCCTCACTTGATGAACTGGTCACCTGATCATCATAATCACATGTGCTTCTTCCAAACACTGTTGCCACAAAAGAAGTACACATTTGTCAAGAATGTAATGCTACAGTATTCAAAGACAATTTCCTTTAACTGGAACTAAGACACCTAAAGCTGATTCGGAATGACACTGCCCCTGTGCACACAGCGAGCTCCATGAAGACACGGCTTGCCACGGTTGGAGTTGAAAAACTTGAGTGACCTGACCTCAACCCCACTGAACACCTTTAGGATGAACTGGAACACTGACTGCACCCCAGCCCTCCTCACCCAACATCAGTGCCCGACCTCACTAATGCTCTTGTGGCTAAATGAGCAAATAATCCCCACAGTCATGCTCCAAAATTTTAGAATTTACAATTTTATTGTAAGAGTAAAGGGGGACTAAATCTAGAACGGGTTGTTCAACATTCCCAAATTTCCCTGTGTTGGGATCAATGAAGTGTTATCCAACACACACGAGTTTGATGGTCAGGTGTCCACATACTTTTGGCCACCGTGTGCTTTTTCTAAACGTGAACAAGAACGACAGTAACTGCCAATCATAATTTATCAACTTGTGGCACAGATCACCATGGCGTTAATTTTTGCTTTCTCTTACCTTTGAAAAATACAGTGGCTTTTCGACAAAGTCAAGGAAGGTCTGATGGCTTTCGTCCTTCTGGGACAATCATGGCAGTGATTTCACAAACATATTTTTAACCACTACTGCATGTCACACCATGTTGGTGGAGTTTTGGAAGAGAGACTCAAATAATTTCGAGTTTCATCTATTATCTTCACTGAAAACCCAACAGAGAGACAAAGACAGCCAACCAAACGAATAGCGTGTGAACACACAGACTGCTTAAACTGAGCATTTTAATACTATAATACAAGTTACCCCAGTATAAAAACTTTATTTATTTTCCAGTACCCCAACATACGGCAAATGAAGTCTTCTACAAACATAGATATAATTCAATAACAAGATCGTATCACTTAGTGATGCAGACTTCTGTGTCCGGAAGGAAGGGAAGCTGCTGGAAACATCCTGTATTAAGTCATGGCCACACAGATGCAGGAGTTTGATCAGTGAGGAGGCATGCAAACGGACATGAAAAATGAGCACTGTGCAAATCTCTCTCAAGCCTTACCCTAGAATCACTAAAAATAACAGTGCCAGAGAAGGTTCCTTATTGAATAAGGTGCTAGTGTCAGTTCAGAGTTGGTTCAACCTGCAAACCTTATAAGAACCGGTTTGCTTTTCCATGGACTAGAGAGCCACCACAGTGTCACGTTATTACATAACTGTAGATGTCTGTATACGTCTCGGCTTCACTTTAATGCACTTGCTTCTCTTTCACCTCCATACTGAAGCGCTGTATTTTCTTCTTTTTCTTTGGATTAAGCTGACTAGAGGCTACACTAAGCTCTTGCTTTTTATTTTCCCCCAAATGGTGGTTTAGTTGGTCACAATAACCCTGCCCCAGCCCCTTGGTTTCCAGCAGTTCTTGGATCTAGACCAGCAAAGTGCTGGTGTTGCTCTTGAACCAGTTTTCCTGGCCAAGAGATGGATGTAGAAAAGCAAAGAACTGGTTCGAGATTCTGCACCGGTTCTGAACCGGCCGTCGAACTACCTTGGCAGAAAAGGGAAGAGGGATGCCATAGAAGAACCACTTTTGGTTCCCTTAAGAGCTTTAGCAGTGGGGGACAAAACCTAAATTTATCGGTCATGTCACCAGGCATGCGAAAGCTCTAATGTGCTGCCCAGGTCTAGGTTTTTTTTGCTCAGAAGCCCATTTGATGAGATGAAACACGTGCTAGCTAGTTCTGTACATTAATACAGACTAAGTGTTGAAGATCATTATCCTCTCGCTGTAGCATGCCCCGTTTTCACCCTCAACAAAAAAAAAAGTCAGCAAGTTGTTGGCCAACATTTTGGCTATGAGCCAGCACGTTCTCTCCTGCATGTAAATATATTATTCAAGTCTGGCTACATCTTTATGTTCAACCATGAGGTGACAGCTATGTTAATACATGTCATACCAATAAAGCAGTTTGGGAATTGGAATAACTGCATGTAGGACGGTCATATATGCCCTGCATTGAACTTTATTTTGCTTGTTTACGTCAGTGTTTCCACACACCTGTGTATTCCTGATTATGAAAAGTCGTCTGTCATCCATGCATGCTAATTAAGCCACCTAGTAAAAGACAATCTATCATCAGCCAGATGACGCCACCACAGCAGATGGTGGGATTCAGAAGCTTTGTCTATTGTTATAGTGTCACACCACTGCAAAGCGCATTACGTTTAAAGATGCGTACAAAATGAAAAGTTTTGTTTGGCAAAAGTCAAAAAGGAGTAGAGTTTGTTTTCTTGGTCTGATTGTTGTCCATTGATGCAAATCTGATAGCTTGGACATGAAATCTTCTTATCCCAGGTGCCCATGCGACTGATTCTTCCACCCCAGTTTAGTCCATTATTCTGTAGCCATGTGTGTTTGTTGTTACCGTAATCCGAATAACTATATTTCCCACCACAACGCTGCTTCCACATTATTCTATATGGTGGAAAAATGTTTTAGTTCTCTGTGGTACCATCAATCAAAATGTTCTTTAGGTAACAAAAACGACGGCATTCTCAAAACAAGCTTTTTCTACCACTTTTAGTTTAAAGAGCGCAGGCTTAAAAATGATTCGGAAGGGAAAATCCCCATTAGCAATGAAAAACCACACGACAGTCTGCACGCGTTTAATAGTTAGATAGGAACGAAGCAAACAATGATAGCACAGTAGAAAACTGATATTCATTCTCTTTCGCACGCACGTGAATGTTTCGAAATCTGTGTACTTGAAAGCCAGATCAATAGCACACAGTGCAGTGTACATGTGCAGGCTGAGAAAGAACCTGTTTATGCGTGTGCGAGTCCATCAGCCTGATGGAGAACAGGGCTTACACTCGCTCCTCCCTTACCCACAATGCAATGCTCAGTGTCACAGAGAACATGGGGCTAATATTTGCATGCGAGTGCACTAGGGAGAGTGAGAGAAAAAAATAGAAAGAAACAAACAAGTGTACGTCACGTGAGACTGCAATCAAACCACAACCAGGGGACTTGAGATTAGTTTTCTTTCTCTCACACACAGCCCAGAATTCCAACCCAGTCTCTCTTTCTCACACACACACAGCTGAGAAAAGTGTAAGGCTGCAGCATGATTAATTACATGTCACATTTCAAACTGCTACCGCTGAACAATAATGAAGTGCACACACATCTTTACAGCCTCTCTTCTTGTATAATATTTCATGCCGCCGTGTTCTCGTGTCAAACTCACGATGTGATTACAACACAGGCTTTTCTAACATGTAAAAAATATAAAACTCTTGCCATGCTCTTCTTATTTCTATAGTCACCATGTTTTAAGGAATCGCAAAAGTATTTTTGGAAATTCGTTTCTCTTACAAAAGCTTCTACTTTTCCACTGGAGTCAGTTTTTCTCACACTCCTCCTTTTTCCTGCAATCAATCCTGAGGTCCCCATGTCCTCTTTTCCTCGCTCATGGACTTCCCCGGCCACTCTGTCACACGCTGCAGCCTTGTCGTCCCCCCCTTCTCTTTCTTTACTGTGTGCTAGACCCATAAAAGGCAGCGTCGCCCTTTAGTGTGCCAACGGCTTTAACGCTTTACTGACCGACTTCACCCAAGGGTGGGTGAGCACAAAAAGGATGTTGGAGTAAAACAAAAACAAGGCCATATAAGACCAACAACATGAAGTGGGAGAGTCTTAAATATTTCACAAACCACAGCGGTACAATTTGAGACAGCATGCAGATCTCCAAACTGAACAAAAATAAGGGCATCATAAAACAGCTCTTAATGCATGTGCTCAAGGCAAGGTCAGTTCATCTAAACGCTATCTTCGGTGTGATTATACAAGGCCACCATTTGTCTGCTTTATCTGTTCTCCGATTGGACAAGGTTATGGCACATCTCTGTGTATACACGGAACATTTCCGGCTTGAGCGCCTCAAGGACAATCAGATCTCGTAATTTTTCCGTAATGAAATTTAACACAATTTTTCTAAATGATGCTGCCTGAGCCCATCATTGACAACCTCATGCTTTAGTGTAAAAGTAAACGCCCTCCCAAAGGAAAGAGCTGAACGTTCGATCAGGTCCAGGCGGCTTTTCTCACACTGCTGTGGGTTTAGACTGTATCCTGAACCGCTCTGTCCATCCTTTCTTCAATCCCAATGAGCCCCTTCCACTAATCAGATTGTCCAAGACGTCAGAAACAAACCAACAGGGGCAGTGCGTGCGTGCGTGCGTGCACGTGTGTTGGTAAGGGGTTAAGGGATTTAGAATAAATAAAAAAAAAAATCCAGACAGACAAAGAGATTTCTCAATTAATGGTATTATGTAGACGAATTGGATATAGATGCACAAGTTAATTTTGTGAATAACTGGTGGGTAAATCCACCTCGAATCACCAGATTTCAGAAAATGTTCCTAACTGACCATCTCAGATTTGCTTCATATTATCAAAAAAATATATAATGGTATTAGTCCCAGGAAACATTGCACAAAATTTCAGCTTTGTACCTTCATTAGTTTCTGAGATATAAGGGCTTGAATAGGTTGGGCGTGGCTCAGATTTTACTGTAAAAACGAGTGCTATAGAAAAAACTTTGAAACTCCGCAAGGCACAACTTTTGAACTATTTAAGCTAGTTGCATGAAATTATTCTCCGATATAGTTTTGTGACTGTATTAAAGAACTGTGCCTCTGTGTTTTACATTTCCATCTATAGTGAAACATGGAATATTTCATACCTCAATAAACACAGTTTGGATAAAGATACCCACTTCATATTCTGTGCATTTGCTAATTAAGCCATGCTCTTCCCAGTTGCATTAGAGTATCCCAGCATGAGAAATCAATAGCAGAACTTGAAAGATAGGACATCTGGCATGTTTAAATGTGGAAACAGAGGGCCAAATATGCTCCAAAGCATTCCACAAGTTATAAAATGCCAAATATGCAGTTGTGGAACTTCAGTTGCAATAATTAAAGACATCTTGTACCCAAGAATAATTCCTGAAAAATAGTTTAAATAGTTCAAAAACTATGGCTTATCAGTTTTTTTTTTCTTATAGCACTCATTTTTACAGTAAAATCTGAGCCATGTTCCACCTATTCAAGCTCCTATATCTCAAAAACTATCAAAGATACAAGGCTGAAATTTTGCACACTCTTTATTGTGACAGTAATATTTGAAAGTATGAAGCAAATCTGAGCTGGTCAGCTGGGATGTCTTCGGTAATGTGATACATGGACTCACCCTGGTTTAAAAAACTTCTTCAACATAAATCAATAGCTTAGGGATGCAGGAGATGCAAGTTTAGGGTCCAAGCTATTCGTTTTTTAATTCACAGTTGCCAGGTGAACATGTAGGTTCAACCACCATCAGCTGACCTACAATCAGATTGACGGTTCAGTGGTTTTTATTAGGTGGATTCATTTACAAGACAGACAAGCTTTTCAGAATCAGGAACCCCATCCCATGAGTGAAAATATTTCAGGAAAATAAAGGACACTTACCAGACAGCTTTTACGTTTGACTTAATGGCAAGTCGACAGTTGCCAACAGCAAGCATTGTATTAATGCACTGGTTCTAAGACAGGTTGTAGTTTCTATAGCTGCTGCTAACTCACAGGGACTTGTATGGTGAATGCTCACCTAATCTACACCTAATAATAAACAGATAAACAAAATGTGCTTTTATTTAACAAAGAAAAGTGTGTAACTGCTTATAATGGTAAAGCTTTTTATTTATTTTGCATTTATGGAAGGAGTCTTCAGTGGCAGAGCTTTGCAGCTTATGTTGCCAAGAGTCTGCAAAGCACAAACTCTTTTAAAAAAAATAAATAAATAAAATAAAACTACAGACTTCCTACATTCTTTTGACTTAAAACTTCAAATCCGAGAAAGAAATTTGACAAGCTGAGGAATTAATGACTGCTATTATGCAAGTGCAAATAAGAGTGAAATTGTCTTGCAGACGGTGAATAGAATTCTGCATGGTTAAAAAGCGTTTGTTATTCACTAACAAAATAAAATTCGTGACTGTTGGCTGTGGTATAAGGTGAGTAACACTTTCGGATGTATTGTTATCGGTAAATAATCCACTTCAGGAATGGTTCTCTGCTTTGCATTCGGCCATATCACAGCAGCCTGGCGTGATTATTTTCCTGTAACAGTACAGCCCATTGTGTCATTCCTGATCATACATATATTGCAATACACTATTTACCATTTTTTGGCCTTGGATAACCAAAACATGGGACCAGGCAGCACACTGAAGTAGGGCTGGGTGATACATCGATAACGTATCGTATCGCCAACCATATACTGTGAGGATCGTGTTTCAACAGAAAGATCAAATTTGTTCCAGAAATGAACATACCTGCAGTGTTTTTACCCCCATGAACACACCAATGACGAGTCCGTATAATGTTGTTATGAGTGTATAATGAGTGAAAAACAGGGTTTTATTAACCCAAAACTAGAGTAAGCAGCATAAAAAAAAACAACATGGAAAACAAGGGCCAAATGCAGAAACAAAAGCAAAGCAAATACGTTGAGCCGAGCTCCAGAGCAAAGTGCAAAAACACAGCACGCAAGGGCAGCACTGGAGCTCATAAACGAGTGTCCTGTGTTGGAGCAGTGTGTGTTTATGACAGGTGTGCAACGAGCCCGAACTGGAGTGCGTCTGTTTGCATGTTCCATCATGTTCCTTTGTCTCTGAACATCACATTCATAGCATAATATGTATCGTAATAAATATCGTTATCACGAAAATATATTACTTTTAGGTCATATTGCCCAGCCCTAATTTAAACCAAAATTAACCTTATGATATCCTGACATCTCACTTAGGAGTAGAAAGAAACCTTTAAGCTTGACAGAAATAGTGATTTGATGTACATCGTGATAATTATCGATATCAACTGATACGACAAAAATGGTGATAAGATTTTTTCCCCATATCGCCCAACCCTACGTTTCAAACTCATCCTGTTGTCTAGCTAATAAATTTAGCTTTTATCCATCACACATAAATGACGCCTTGTTTTTTTCTCACCTTCTTAAATAAATTCTATCATGATTTGTGTGAGAACATTTTCTAGTTATCTGCTGCATAATTCCCCACAAACAAACCGGTAATAAAGCTCAAACCTTTTCTGCTGATGCAATCATTTGGATTTAGTTTCAAATGCAGTTGTTTTCACTTCTGACTTGTTTACAGGCATCGTTTTTAACTGCAGCCATCTCGTTAAAGAGCTGCTTAGTCCATTCAGATGGGGACTGAAGGGTCGGATTAGAGGATAAATCGCTGTCGGCTGTGCCGGTGACACTACGCTTTTGTTAGTTCGAAAACAGCATGAAATCAAATCGGTGGTTTCAACAGAAAAAAATGCCTTTTAGATGGAAAGAAAACAGCATTAACACACCAGCACTGTGCAAGTCTGAAATGGTTATTTGAGAATCTTGTGGCTTTATAAAGAAAAGGTATTTGTTTCTAATAAAAAAAAAGAGACATATTTATGGTCATACACTTCTTTAAGTCAACCTTTAACTATTTATAAATTGTGAACACTGACTATTTTGAATCTATTTCACTAAATGCTTGGCCAGCGAGCGCTTAATGTCAAACCCAGCATAGCTGTAAGCACCGACTTTACCACTACGCTTCGTGGAACTGAACTTTATTTGTGTGCCCTACACAGGCCCATACGCGTAACATGTTTTCACTCACTCATTCATGACGTTTATTACAAACCGACTCGAAAACTTCCGTCAATGCACTGTATAAACCCTTGTTCTAAACAGAGAGCTTCAATCAGCTGTAGTAAAAAAAACAACCCTCGCTCTCACACTACCTCTTAAAACATGTTGCCGTTGTGCGGATGAAACTCATGATCTCTCTGCTACCAAAGCAGCCGGAATGCGGGCTCTGAACGGAGACGCGAGTGTGTGAAAGTCAAATAATGACGGACGCGTTTTCCCTCTCTTCCTCATTCTACTGTTGCTACAGACAGAAAATAGGGAAGTAGCAAAGTTCAGATTATTATCTTGGCTTGACAAAAGAATGATGTGAACATACACACACACGTGCACTCTTTTACTGGCAGTAATTAAACGTTATACTTTTACAAAACTCAATCTCTTGCAATGGAGATGCAATAAATAAAAAAATAAAATAAAATAAAAAAAATCACAATCATGTTTAGTTTCTCAATGAAATTAAAATCACGAACAGCATCGAATCTGCATTTGCACTCGGGCAACTATTATAACACAATACCTACTATTTCCCCTTATTCACCATGACAAATGTCAACTGTACAGCATGACCTCAAGTCTACAAAAGCAAAAAGGGAGAAACAATGTTGTAAAGCTAGGCTGCGTGTGAATTTTTAAAATGCCCCAAACTCCTGCTTGTAGTGAGAAGGAACAAATTTGTCCTGAAGAAATCCTTTACATCACGTTCCGATTTTAAATTTGCGATTACTAAAACAGACCAAGAGTCGTGGCTATATACACGGTCTCGCTCAAAACTTGGCAGAGACACGCGTTTGTTCAAGATCGTGTTTAACAAGCGGCTTATGGTCACGCTCAGCAGAGCAGATACTTTGCCGTGGTTAATTATTTAACCAGCTCTTAATACTGCTAGTTCGCGTTTAGCTTTAGAGGGACACACTGTGCTTTTGGGACCCTAACATGGTTAAAGTTTTATACTACATAGTAGAATATTGCATTAGAAATATGCCAGTAAGTCAGTAATTCAGAATGCAGACAAGCCATCAGATCACAGACATCTGCTAGGAAAATGTAGCTACCACGTTTTGTTAATATAAAGAAAGACAGAAGTATTTACAGTGCCCGCCACAATTATTGGTACCCCTTGTAAAGATTAGTGAAAGGGGTTAGAAAAATCCACCTTTTGGAGAAGCGGCTTCGTCTCGCACTGGAAAAAATGAGAAAAATCCAACCTTTAACTGGAACATATTTATTCAGAGAAAAACAAACCCCTCATCAAGAACTAATTATTTTGAAACATGCTCAATTACACTGTGCTCACAATAATTTCCAGGGGTGCCAATAATAGTGGCACATGTGTTTGTTTTTGTTCAAAATAATAATTTCTCGGGGAGGGATTTGTTTTTCCCTTTTTACTTTATCTTTATATGGGGTGCCAATAATTGTGGAGAGCACTGTGTATATATAAATAAATAAATAAATAAATAAATAAGAGAGAGAGAGACTGCAAAATCTTAAAAATAAATAACTAAATAAATGAATTAAAAAAACTGATTTATATCATGGAGCCCTGATTCATACAAATTCCTTTAATAAATACATTTGTACCAAAGGGTTCACGCAATAGCAAATAATCTGTTCAACTTCAAAAGACAAAACAACAACAACAACAACAAGTGCGTGTGACAAAAACTAGAACACTATGAAAATGAGTGCTGGGTGTTATTAAGCCTTCCTGGATGGACTAGTCATTCCAGGCCAGTGTAAACGCTTTGAACACAACCACACAGACGCTTAATGCAGAGTTGTTCCTGCCCTGCTGCTTCTACATCTACAGTCTCATCATCCTCTCCTGTGCCAGGACAGACGAGAGTCTCAGACACGTGTCAACGTGACAGTGTACAGCAGAGACGCGTTAAACACTGCAGAACAGAGACAGCGGAAAACAATGACAGATTCAATTATTCCCTGGCAGCAGCGTTGCCATTAATCAACATAATTGACAAAACAAAGCGATGTATGATATTTCAGAATCAGTTTTCCTCACTGCTATTTCCTTTCCTTCACGATGACAACACAGACCTGACCATACACCAGCGAGTCCCAGAGAATCCCAACAATGTTTTCAAACCGCATATCAACAGCATGGACGAGCAGTACGTCTGAGACTTTATTTCGTGAGTCCCTCGACGGTTCGGATAAGACACTACCGTGAAAACGTCATCAGACAAGTGCAACAGCCGAACAAAATAGGAGCTCTGAATTTGAAGTGGCCACAAACTTTTGGTCATTCAGCGTGATCATGAGGAAGGGATCGTGTCCGCTTGTTAGAATGCTGCAATAACGTGCTGCTTAAAAACGTATCATTTAAAAATAGAGTACTGAAGATCGCGCTTTCACCCATGATTTAGGCCTAGCTGATTACACTGATAAAAATGGTTGAAATCCATATTTTATTTTTATTTATGATTTCACGAATCAAAACAGCACACAAAAAGATGCTGCGTGTTTCGGTAACAGTGTCGGCACCTCAGCTCAATAACGGCAGGACCTCAGCTTCCTGGAAAAGATAAATGCAGTAATTTTCCCTGTTCTTGATTTACAATATGATCCCATTATGGCTGATTATCTGTCCATTATTATTTCAAGTAAACAGGGATATTTGCTCAGTTTATATCGGTGGTAATCACTCACCGCTCTACAGATGTAGTGGATTGAGATTAGGCTGGAAAGCGTTCATGGTAAAATTCCTTACAGTTAGTATCACTGTTTCAAATTTTAATGATCGCATACTTATCATTTCTAAAGACCAAATGCTTTGAAAGTATGGGAGTACTTCAAATTATAGCAGCGCTAGCCTGCCACGAAAGGCAAATCAACTTTAAGTGTCAGCAATATTTTATATTACAGTTAAACAGGGAGATCTTTTTAATATCCTTTGTCTTTGTAGCTGCTAAATACAGTAGACTCATTATTAAAGCCATAAACTTGTTTGCCTGCTTCCTTAAAATTTCCATTGAATTAGTGTTTGAGAAAATGTTCAGGCTAGAACCTGGGCTTATTCTGTGCTGATTGATGGTGCCAGGGTGTTCATGCACGCGGGGTTTGTTGGGACATGTACCGTATCTAATTATTTTATTACTGACATGATTTTAAGCGCATGTCTTTGTGAGGGAATGCCATAAATATAACAGATAACATTTGAATAATTGTGCTCAATATAATTAAAAGTGAACGTTAAGGGAACACAGGGAATATTATGATTATAGGTCTTGTGAAATAATTATTCTCTCTTTCTCTCAGTAATAATAAAGTGAACATAAATGAAAAGGAGAAAATGAATCGTTTAAATTAATCGACTAATCTGGAAAACTGTTGATTAATCTACCAACGATCGATTATGCATAGATTACGCAGTGCTGCTAATGTTATCTGTGGTTTTCAGTAAACAACCTGCTGAATTAATTTCAGTTTGTATATCAGTACTTCTTGAACACCACCATGATAATGCTGATAGCTGTGATCATTTTGGTCACTAATCGTGATACTCAATTTTTTTTTATATAGATATTAAAAAAATCTCTCATTGGAGTATTCCTTTATCCCAGTGCTTCCCAAAGCGGGGTCTATGAAGCATAACCAGGAATTCTTTTTTTTTTTTCTGTAACAGGAAATCATAATCCACCATTATTATATTCTCATGGGGCTCTTCAATAACTCAAAAATAAGCAGACCTATAAATAATGCCACTTGGACCCATCACGTTCTGTCTGTACATATTTTACTAATGGACCCAACGTCTGAATGGTTGGTTACATGTTCATAAAATAAAGCTGTAATTGAATGATTCCATAAAATGTCTTTTACAGTTAAAGGGGTCCTTTGATTACAAAAAAGTCTGCGATCTTGACCAAGCCAATGACCCGGATGTGAAATTAGCAAAGGACTATGTAACAGTTTACTCCACTAAGCTGCTTCTGTTAAACATTTCTGTGCAATTCTCCTAAAAGAAATTCTCACACAGCTGAAAAAGTACACTGTTGTGACAGCTGATGCTCGCTTAATGAAATCCACATTGCCTGACCTGGTATATAACAGAAGAAGCCCAAAGAGGAAGCCAAAGAGTTTCTCTGTTTAAAAATGGTGAGAAAAGAGGTCTCCTTGTGGGTTCCAGAAAAAACAGATACTCTCAAACTATCGTCGCTGTAAGGACAACGGATTTGGAATATACTGAGAGAAGATTCATCATTTCCAATGATTTATTATATAACTAAAAGATATGGCTTGTTTAATCTGCAAGGGCAAAGGGAGCCTGGACCATTTCACTCCAAGCTAACATTTAAAAATAAAGAGCCGAGTGCCACTCTAAAGACAGGAACTACACCAGCCTGCATCACACAATCACCACCAAGCACACAAACACACTGCTCTGGGATAATATCACAAACAAACACTCGTAGAAAGTCAGCTGAGTGTAGTTGTCTTTTTACATTTTGCCATTGCCACTACCCATGAGCTTCGTGTCTTCCTACTCCGTCCTCTTAAGTGACCGTAGATAAACGTTGCAGCGAGACGCCAGTGAGAAAGTCACGGGTTCTACAATCACCAGACCAAAGAATTTCAGAGTCAGCGAAATTAGTACAACTTTAGTCTGGAGTGTTCCTGGTTATCAAAGGACTCTAAAGTCTACCAAGACGTGTGTGATTTTAGGGTTCACAAATAAAAAAACAAGTCTACAGCCCCAATTGAATGCACTACAATGTAGAGTACAGCTACTTTTGGTGAACATCTTTGGAAAGAAACTTGGGTTTAACTTTACTTCACTGACAGTTTGTGTTCAAAAAATTCCATCTTTAAGCTCGCGCCGCTGCTCGGCTGCCAAGGATCTGCTCAAAAATGCTCTGCATATTTGTTGAGTTCTAACTGCTCCAGGCAGTGAGGTCAAAACTCCTCGTGTGCATTAATTAAAAAAAAAAAAAAAAAAAAAAAACCCAAACCATGTCTGGGATGACTGCAGTTACACATTTCCTACTTTAATTTTAGAACATAATCCTCGAGTTCACACAATCCAAGGGAAAGAAGGCTAGAAAAGCAACAGACTACAGAGGACTCAAGAAGTCTCCAGTTACGAAGAATTAATACAAGAGCTGCCTTATGAGCACCTTTAATGTTGTAGTTCAGATGATCCACATCATAAGTTTATTATAAGACATACTAACATTCCAAAGTGACTGCACCTTGAACACGGCTCTGACGATTTCCACCACTCCCACTTGAATATTGCAGCTGCTATGCTGCAGGTGACCCATGATCACTCCATCCTCTGTTCAAGGTTCACCTCTGGCTTATCTCACCTACCCTGCCTGGGAACGGCAGAACTCCACAGCGCTGGGCTGCGTAGAAAAGTCATTTACACTCATACTGTAGAACAGTTAGTTCACAGCAACTACATCTAGCGCTTTGACTGAATCTTTGCAGCTTGCTAACTTGAATTATCAGGACCAACAATCACCAAATCTGCATCAACTCGCTACAAAACACTTTCCTTTAAATAGGATTCAACTTCGGCATCTGAAAACAATGTGAAACCGAAATTACACAATATGATGTTATTTCCAACTGAATCAAATTACTTGGATGTCTTTTTAATCAAAGTTTGTTTTTGCGAATAAAAACACCAGCACTTCTATTGGCCAGGTGTGTATATGCGTATAAAGTGATCAGTACAGATTAATCCATCGTCTGATGGAGAACAAGCAGCGAACAACAAAACATGAGTTCTGATTTCATTAAGTCTCCAAAGTGAACAGCAGCATCGAGGAAAGTACCATAACCTATTCAGGAACACGCACATATTAGATAATACTTCATCTGATTGTAATACGATTAAGAGATTTGCCCATGCATGACAACAATCTGCTTGCTATTCTGTTACTCCTATTATCTTAACACTCGTGCTAATTGCCAAAAAGTTACAACAGTGTAATAAAATTATAACAAAGGGAACAAAACACTATATTCAAAAATCAGTCCAAAACCACATGTTTTCATGTTAAACGATTTCAGCCTGTCAGATCATTACATTTACGCTTCTTTTCACATATCCAGCGCGGCTACACGGTATACAAACGCGGCAGAAGGATTAGACGCTGGAAGCTTGCTCGTAACATTAATTACATTCCACAATTTCATTACCACGAAACGTGTGCGCGCTGATGTCATCGTCAGTGTGATCGTCAGTGTGTTCTGTGTGCTAAGGAGGTATCCCTTGGTGACAGGTTGTGCTGTCTCTATGACAACTCAAACATGGCAGTTAGTTCTGAAAGAACAATGAGCACTATACTGGAGGATGAGGTCTAATCGGATGCCAAAGCTGATGAAAAAAATCATAAGAAAAGTCATAAAGCAGTTCTAACAACACAAGTGCATAATTTCTATTGCAAACTCGTGTTGTTCAAATGTCATTATATTAATAACGGAGGAGCTGGAGGTCTTCACAGAAGACAAAAGTCTCAGGGCAAGTTTGTCTTTTAGGAGGACCTTGAACTAATACGCAAGCAATAAAACATGATGGTTGAAGACAGTTCATTATTTCCATACAACAGCAGCCAAGAGCTTTATTCCCATTTTATCACAGCAATTAGCCAATAATTAGATTTTATTTATTTATTTAAGAATGACACTTCATACATTTTATATCTATAGTTAGATTTAAGCTTTGGGACACTCCTTTCCTAAATGTCCCAAAAAAAAAAAGAAAAAGAAAAAGAAAAAAGTCACCATTAATGCTTTTTTTTTTTAATCTGTTTATTCTTAGCCTTAGATAATGTGTAAGTCGCTATGAGTGAGTTGTTGCTATAGAAACAGTAACACATTAGGAATATATTAATACAAGCTTTTGATTTCAATACAGCCAGTATTACTGTCAGAGTTATAAATGATATAAAAAGTAAATAAGCATTAGACTGCTTGTCATTTGGTTTATAGCAAATCACCTGTTCAAGGTAAAATAATTGCCTGACCAATAGACACGATTATCCATACTTTCTTTCTACCACTTTATAAATTTCCTCCTTCCAAATGACACAATTGTATACCTGACTCAGCTGTAAACTACCTTCCTCAGTGCACATTTAAAGAACGTGTACATGAAAAGTATTAGACACAATCTAGACTTCCAGATGTTTCCACTCGGAGTTACCTCATTAGTAAACGTTTCAGTTAAACAGTGTCGGAAATGGAGCAAACAGGGCTGATTGTGGAAAAGTCGTTTTCTGATTGACTGCGAGGCCCCAAATGTTTGTACCTGGGACAGGCCACCAGCCATGCTCACTTCATTGGCTTGTTACTGTGCATTTCTCGCAGCAAGCGGGTTATGACACCTAATCGACTTTATCTAAGAAAAAAGAAAGGTCATGCCATCTAATTGATTTTTATTTAAGAAGATTTTCTTGTTCTCGGTCATGGGCTCTCTCAAAAGAACCCACGAGACAGAAAAAGAAAACTTTCATTACTTCCCCTGAGAGCTTATTTCTAGATTTTTTGTTTTGTGCAGCATTAAATTCTTACTTTATCTGTCTTTTAAATGGCTCCATCATAACCGTTCAGACTAAACAGATTAAAAAGAAATCCAAACACTAATTCCTTCATTCTAAACTACTTTTGACCAATTGACGCTTGTAAAGTAGTTATTCACAAAAGAAATGGAAAAAAAAGGTCACTTGGTACGCAGCTCTGCTTAGTCAACACGGTCATAGTGTCAGATGCAGAAGCTTCAAAAAGAAATGAACAGTTCCAGTCTGTGTTTAACATCTCTAAACGGCTGCACAGTGACAAATACATGGCCAAGAATAGCTAGCATGAAGTCGCTAAGCATATTAAAGCTAACATGGAACTGCTAGACGTGCCAGCTAGAGGATGTATCATTTAATCTCCTAGATGTACAGAAGGTACACAGGTGAGTATATAAACGATCATGCTCGCGTTTCTGCCGCCTCAGTACACGCGCACACAGTCTTACATCCATCAAAACCCAAGTCTATAAAGTCTGTAGCCCTGTTCGCTGTCTGGGACACTTCGAGACGCATTCACATTCACACTACATAAGTGACATGGCCATGTGTGTCCCGGATCACCTGCGAATGTGGTCTGAGTGATCGCATTTGACCCCATTTACACTTGTACTTAGCACTGTCCACTTGTGATCCGATCACCCAGGATACATATTAATGCCAGGACTGAGGTTTTTTCACTTATTTAAAAATAAGTGACACATAAAAGGTTAACTGTTTTATAGTATCTGAGCAGCATGAGGCAAATGAAGAGGATAAGCTCAATATCACGAAGCACCAGTCCAAAGCTCTAGTCTTCTCAGAAATTACAGCTACAGTCTGCTCTCCAGACCAGGTGGATGCTGTCATATGATGAGAAGAGCTTTTAATTGACGTGAACACCGTCCACACCCAAATGTTTTGAACCCACTTACGTGAGCATGCCAGCTAGTTATGTGGTGACGGTATTTCATATTACCTGGAAACATAGCCGCATTATTACGTGTATTATTATAATTATATTATTTTTCAAGAAAGGAAACAAGTAGGAATTTCACTGCACTTTAGTGAACACTGACAAAATGACCTGACTCGACTCAAACTTCCGTAAAATGACTCAAGATTAACATTATTAGGTCACTGAACAGCAGAGAACGTGAAATGTGTGAAATGCCAACAATAAAACACCAACTTTGCCAAAAGCTCCTTCATTCATCATCGGTAACTTGATTTGTGAAGACTGAAAGCAACAGATTTATGTGTGGACTGACGGTGAGGTAGAACCACTGCTAATGGTTACACTTTGGTCATGTATGGCTATGGCCACATTAATACGTTTTAGTTTTTCAAAACACTACAGGTCCTGTTTTAGTTTGAAAACATTTTAGTGTGGATAGCCAGAAACGTAGAGTTTTGGAAACGACATGACAAACATCCACTTTCGCGTTCTGATTGGGTCTTTGTCATGACGTATCCTTCTCGGATTCATCACGCTCTTGTAATGTGGCGCTTTCCCGAGGAAAACAAACATCAGCCTCGACTTTCAGTGGTGAATGCAGAATGGATAACGAATTACAAGCATCGTTGACCTTGTGGTCATTGTGTGCAGCTAAATTCTGTATTTGATATTGTTACGACTGCCTACATGCGCACTACTGCCTACTATTTGAGTGATTTGCAACTAGGCAACAGCAGAGTAGATAATGTGCTTCCTGTTTATACCGGCCTGCGCATGCACAGTGTACATGAATGGTCATGTGATATGCATTCAAGTGTACTAGTATAGACAACGATTTCTGATATAGACCTTAAACACTAGCTGGAGATTTTTTTTTTCCAAAATGCTGGTTGTAGCAGTGGAGTGGTGGCTTCAGGAGCAGTACAGCACACATCATCTCCACATGAGGGTGTAATAATAAAACAAAGCGCAATTAAACTGCAAACACATTGTCCAATAAGAAATGTCAGACCACAAAGTAGCAACTTGAAAGAAGCTGAACAACTTGACACATTTGTTACACCTGCAGGCCAGCAATGGTCATGTGGTTTTTCCTCCTTGTGAAACCAGTGAAAAGAACAATAAAAAAAAATTCTCCACCTTGAAGTCTGGTTTAGAATAGCTTCATTTTCAGCGACCCAAAACACTGTTTTCATGTGGGCACGGAGGCCGAAACGCAGAGGAAGAAATGTTTTCAAAAATATCCATATACAGGCAGAAAGGGATGAAGCTGTTCCCTCTCTCTCCGACTCAAAACAGTTGCTGTATTGTGATTAGGTCTTCACGTCATCCTCATTCGGTTCAGTGATATTTTTTGGGATCATTTTCAGGCATTAGTAGTTCTCCTTGCACCACACCAGTACTGCCAGCTCTGGCCTATTCTTCTAGTCTTGTCTTCAGACTTCTCCCTGGTGTCTACAATTTAACGTTTGAATTAATGTCTTGAGTTATTCGATAATGGGTGTGTTGGACTGAGAATGTATCATTAAGAAATTTCACCTTTCATAACCAGTGTGTCAGAAGAGACTTTGCTGCTGAGCTTGTCAGAAAGTCGAACCCTGTAACACCCTGCGCTGACAGTGACACCACAAACCAGCCAGAAGGCATTTAGTTTCAACTTGAGCTGGCAGAAAAGTTGAGCGGAGTTTAACTGTATGCAAATGGGAAGGGAAACGATGTGGTTACTACTGATGCGAGCGAGACACAGCGACACAGTTCAACACGCAAGATTATACATGTTTTCGGGTTCCAGATATCTCTTCTTACTCACAGCTGCTGAGTCAGTCAGTGATACTCACTCTGCTGCTACGGCCTTGATGCGTTTGATTTACTCAGAATAGACCAGACTTGGTGTTTGCACTCTTCTATTTGAGTACGTCAAACACTTTTACACCTGTCAAATATTCTCTATTATCCTTGGTCAGAACTATTTTTTTTCCAAAACCTTCTGTGATGACTGAAGTAAGGTGTCACGAGCCTGAGACACATTGCCAAGATTTCCTTCCTCAGAGACTGGGGTTACTGTCGTGCTTTTGAAATATGCACGGCCTTTAGTCTAGGTCTGAAGTTGAGTGAAGACACCGACTAACTCCCCTTGCTAAGTAGCACCATCATAACCAAAGACAGCATGTCAAGGACATGACTGCGTTGTCTGCAAATAAAATCGATACTTTGGTGACTTGCTGTGCAGACACACTGTGATCAGCTCAAATCTAGGTTTCTAATAATAAATCTGAACTGACTAATATGCTAATAAACAAGCCTTTCCTGGTCAAGTTCCCCTACCTTAATACATCACCTGATTTAAATGATGCTAATGGGAGCGATTAACAAACGGTGAAACTGGAGCAGCATGATGAGCAAAGAGAAACATGAAAGAGAATACGGACGGCTCTGATGTAGACCAAGCAAGCGCTCGTTTCACCATTGTGAAAAATAGGTTGGCTTTCTCAATGACCGGATCCCATCCATTCACAGACCTGCACATACAAAAAGCCCGTCTACCGTCAAATATACAATTCATACGCCAAACAAACCTGGTCACAACACAGACGCACACGTATTAAAATGATCGATTTTGGCTTTCATTCTTGTGACAGATGTATACAGGGTTATGCACATCCCGAGCCTCGAGCTTCCCCCTCTCACACACACCGCCCATCACTCTGTTGAATGATAGAACACCATGGCAACCGTGCATATTGGCTTCGCCTGTTCATAATGGTTGTGTGATTACACAGAATGCTCGACACATTTTGCCTATATAAACATGCATCAAGTGCAGGTGGTGCCATATACACTGAACAGTTAACTCGTCTAACCTTCAACAGGTTCTACAAACCTTTTCTGAAAGCAAAACCCTTCACCGTGGACTACTACCCAGAACCTTTAAGGGTTCTTCCAAAGCAGACTCCTTTAAGACCACCTTTTTTTGGGGGTCTTTGCTTAGTACTTACGCTCAAAGTCAGATTCATCGTCATCTTCGTCATCTTCGCCGTTAGACTCCGTCTGCATGGGCTCGCCATCGAACATCACTCCCTTGCCGCCGGATTTGGGGGCGGCCCCGGATCCGTCTTGACTCCTCGTGTCTTTGAGTCGAGTGAAGTACTGCACAGCGAACTCGACCAGATCCGGAGGCCTCTGGCGCAGCACCTCCACCGTGTAACCCTGCAGAAGCTCGGTCAGACCTGCCGGGATCTCAATACTCATGGTTGGATGGTGATGCTGATATCCTGATACCCAACTATATAGTTATATCTGTAAAGTCTGGACTGTCGTACAAAAATATAAATACACTTCTCAGTCCATGTAGCGGACGGGCTGCGGTACTGAAAATGCTTGCTGTCAAAGGAGCAAGTAACAAATTATGGGTTATTTATCTGCGTCGCACTCTAACCTCAGTCGAAAAAGGGTGGAATAACATATGACCCGTATCCCAGTGAGGAATTAGCAGGACATGCAGTGAGGTGTCAAGAGGTAGGCCTACAAAAGATCAAGGCTTCAGAAAAAATTGAGAAAAACTGAACTAGTTTACACAAATCCCAGTAGCCCAGATTAGTCTGACAATCATATAGCTTACTTCTTTGTACCAAAAAAAGTTAGACAATATTCTCTGGCATAAAAATATATTAACGATAACTGTTTGATTCGGGAGTTTACAGCCTCATCGATTAGCTTTCAAGCTTTTAAGGCTAATGGATCACTTCCCGGAGTTTTATTTACTTCTATACGTTTTAGTTCAGTATCAACCAGGTACAAACTGCACTGAGGGGAGTTTAAGAGTTAAAAAAATTACAAAGAAACTAACCACGTGTCTGGATTTTATATATTTGGCGGTTCCTCTAAACAAGTGGCTCCTTTCTTAGCTGTCAAGAGAACCTGCAAGCAAACAACTCTCTTATCTCGGCTTACAGATAGTAAACGCTCGGTCTTACTCTGTTCTTTGCACTTTGGGCTTCGTTTTTCCTCCCTGCCAGTGTATCAACTAAAGAGGTTTGAAAGAGAAACACCAATAACGTTCGATAACGTTACAAAGTCTCAAGAAGCTCAGCAGAGGTAGCTATGTTGTGAAGTTGCCTAGTAAAAGTGGCCACCCAAGCTTAGCCTTTGCTAACGCGGCTAAGAACTGAAGCTAGCTAACGTTAGCTATAGAGAGAGAGCGAGACAGTGAGTGAGTGAGAGAGTGAGAGAGAGAGGAGCAGGGAGGGTGGGATAGGGTGACAGATAGCTAGTTAGCTCGTCCTCACAAGCTGGCCAGTCTGTTCAAACCGTGCAGTCCAGTGAACACGCCAATGCAAATGCCCCATAAACGATAACTAGCTATCAATTGCACTACCGGTCAGCTAAGTAGCGCTAACAACAACCTTCCACAAGCCAGAGACCGGGAATGTTGACGAGCTTCGCGTGCAGAGGTGAACGCTAGGCCGGCTAGCTAAACTAGCCGAGCGAATCCAACCACGAAAATCTGCACAAAACTCGCTCCTCCGTGTCAATCCTGATTTTCTTTTTCAGCGCCGCATTCCACAGTAGGAAAGGCTTGCACGTTAACAGACTTCCTCGTAATTTTACTGAAAAACAAAAAAAAAGAAGCGTGTATTTGTTTTTCGTTTTGCCCGTTCCTGCCTCTCGACGAGGCGCTCTCTCTACTCCACGAGCGGTTCTTTAGGGGGGTGTGGCCACACCGACATACTTACAGAGCGAACTACGTGTTCAGCGCTGATTGACATCGACGTGGACCAATCAGATCGCTTCCAGAGGTGTCACTCGCGTGAATGGGCGTGGCTGTACGAATTAAGAAGAGCAGTGGTAACATGACAGCTTGCGCTGCACTGGATTACCCAACAGGTCCTGGAGTTCCCACAGTCCTGCACATTTGAGTGTTTTTCATGATGAAAACAGCTAATTAACAGCCCTTCCTTAGTTGATGTGAGTGTATCAGAGCAGTAAAATCTGTAGGAAAGGGGATATCACAGGACCAGGGTTGGGAAGCTAATCTGTGTTACATTCTAACTAACTTCTATCGCAGGAAAATTTTGGAAACTACGTTCTTCAGGTTCAGCTTCAAGTAAAAAATGAGATAGCAGAGAATAGCAGAGAAAGGAGCAAATATGACAGAAGAACATTTATGTACATGCATAACAGTCTTTAGCCATTTCTTGTTATTTATCTAAAAGTGAGGCAAAATCTATTAAGTAAGGATCAAATTTGGCTATCATTGGCATATTTATTTATGTATATAACATTTACCCATTAAATCATAATATTCACAATATTCATTTATCCTCAGTAAGCACTTGATCCTGTTCGGGGCCACAGTTGATCCAGAGCCTAGCCTGGGAACACCATGCACAAAACACAATTCACACAGTCCATCACAATGCATCTTGCACACACACACATTCACACCTAGGGGCAAATTAAAGTAGCCATTCCACCTACTTGGCATGTTTCTGTAAGGAAACCCATACAGACATGGGGAAAGCGCACGAAACTCCTACAGACAGTAGTAACCTGATCTCAGGAATAAATCAGAGATCCTGTAGCTATGAGGCAGCGACCCTACCTGGGGCGTTACTGGTGGACCTGATGTGATCAGGGGTACATCTAGGATTTACATGTAGTGTCAAAGTTAGGCCAAGAGCACGATAGGGGCAGGGAGCATCACTGCATAATGCATACATACGTTATAACGAATAGTGAAACTAGTTTAAGGTTTCCCACAAAAATACAGGTCTCACAGAGATTTGCACAAGGCCCAGAAATTCATGAAACATGCCTAATAAGTTGTTACTGCCTAATTATGTGCCGAAGAAAGTTGGATTGGCAGAATATCTCATTTGTTCCATGGTGCAAAATGAACATCTGCTTAATGACATTACTGTGTTGCCTTCTCTGTTGTTCCTAATTCCCCAGGGATTTGATTAAAGCACCTACAACATAACAATGATTATCTGAATCAACATGAGCTAGACATGATTCATCAAATCCGCATGAAATGCAGAAGTAATAAGTCTCAGAGATATGATTTGAGGTCACAGATTGGATGGTAATTGAGGTGCCAAGACTAATTTTAAGACTGACATCTGCCACCCTGTGACATCTCTGTGCTTGCTAGCACCCCTGGACCTAAACAGCTATATGTATTACACTTTGTAAAGTCTACCTAAGAATCATTTAATAAGAACACATTTTGTTAAGTTGTCATAAGTACACTCTTAGGAAAGGGGATCTTCAAGGGTTTTGAATGGATTCGTTGGATAATTAAGGGTTCTTAGCTTACAACAAAGCAAGGCTATATTTAGAACTCTTTCTAATAGAGAAACCTTGATTCTTTGATTCTTTGATTAATAGGACATCTGGCTACAGTCAAATAAGCTTCCAATTGCAAGTATTTCCTCTGGAGACACCTAGAAAGGCTCATTGGCCCAGTTTAACTCAGTAGTGCACTTACACCACAGTTGTTGGATTTCCCTATTGCGCGTAGTGCTATTTTCAGGCCTCCTTATTTCAAGGCCAGAGGTAAAGCTGCGTTGCCATAGCCACTGACTTGACCCTGCCTCCAAATCCTCTGTTTCTTTTTACCCTGGCAAGGGACCCAGATGCCTCCTTGTGGGGAAACAATGCATGGGGATGAATTCCAAATCGCTCCTTATCAGTCAAATATGTAAGGAGTGAACATTGGCTGTCTGATGGGCATGGAAGAAAAAATAAAAGGGTCACATTCTACATGCAGCGTGGCTCCACAGGAAGGACACCCAATAGGAACACCCTAAACGGCACTTCATAATGTTTCCTTGCATATAGAAGCACCCTAGTGGGCATTTCATCTACAGTAGCAGCTAGAGGGCTTTTTTTTTTAAACCAAGCATTTATTCATATTACAACACTGTAAAAAGGGCTGTATATATGTAAACCAGAATTATTCTTTTCTTCTGTTGAATCTGATTGGCCTGAAGTTATTGTAGGGTGGATAGTCCATGTAAACTAAGCCTACTAATGAACAGATAAAAAGTTTTGTTATGTAATAAAGATGTGTATTTTTTTTATATATAGTGAAGCTTTATGTAAGGAGATGTTTACCTACATTTATTGTAGGACTCTCCAGTGTCAACGTGTTATAATGGTCAGCAAGTTTTTCAGTTTTCAGGAAAGACGAGTTCACACTTTCCAGTTTCTCATTACCATGACAAGTAGACTAACTTGTCTTGTCTATGTTCCACAACACTAAACGTGACTACATTATACGGCCAAAAGTTTGTAGACACCAGAGAATTACACCCATATGTGGGTTTTTCCCAAACTGTTGCCACAACATTTGGAAGCACACAGTTGTCTAGGATGCCTTTGTATACCGTAGCATTACGATTATACTTCATTGGAATTAAGGGGTCCAAACCTATTCCAACATGACAATGCCCCTGTGCTCAAAGTGAGGTCCATAAAAACATTGTGTAGTGACCATAGAGCCATGACCTTAATCCCACCTTTGGGGTGAATTAGAATGCTGACAGCACACCATGCCTCCTTGCCTGACATTAATGCCCAACCGAAGAAACGCTCTTCTGGCTGAATGGAAATCCCAAAAACCCCATCCCAAAAAATAGTGGAAAGACTTCCGAGATGAGTGGAGGTTTTTATAATAGCAAAGAAGGGGGGACTAGCTCCATATCAACACCATGGTGTTGAAAAAAGGATGTTCAACATCTGGTCAAGGAAATCTGGTTGTGATTGTCAAGTGTTCACATTCTTTTGTTCAAATGCATAATGCATAAATGGTTAAACCATGTCATTATTGTATAAATTAAAAACTGTAATTGTTGACAAAAAAGCTGTATAAATGCAATAAAACACTTCATGATGTGATATTATACAATGCTAGTCAACTTTGGACTAAGAGTAACTCCACTTCCCTTCAGGAAGCATCACATCACCCTGCTGTTGTTTAGTTTCCTATAACAGCACCACACAGAGGATTTTAATCCTTATATAATTTGTTCTTGGAAGCTAGTCCTGCTTTGAGTGAATGAAAATGAATAGTCATTCAATAGTGTTAATCATAAGAGATTGTGCTAATTAGTAGCAAATGCCTTGATTGATTGTGGTATGTATTTAAATCTAGTCATACAAAAGAACAAACCAGATAAAGGATAGGGCTATACAGAATTAGGGCAGGCCATCAGCCATAGAAAACTGGAGCAGTTGAATAATCAAGGGACACACAAGCACCGCACAGAACCATTATAAACGCACCTTGAAATAGTAATCCTTCAAAGGCTCAGAAACTTCATTAACTCCATGCCATCTTGGAAGTTCTGTGCAGAACGTGGACAGAAAAACTAAAATAATGCTGAAGGACAAAACCATAAGCCTTCTTAGATTATATATATATATATAAAACTATACACACTAAGTTAACCAGTTTATTAGGTATTAGGTACCATTACACTTATTGGAGTTATTATGTAGCCCTACCATATAGGTGCACTTTGTACATATGTAATTAGATAGCTATCTGCGATTCTCAGAACATTCTGGAACCATTTGTTTTTGGTTCCTAAAATATTGCCTAGTTCCTGTTTGGTTTTCCAGAAATGTCTTCTTAACTAAAATCTAAAATTCAAGTTTCATTATGGTTCAAAGAAAGTTCCTCTAATGTTCCCCAAAGTTTTGAATAATCTTGCAGTAACCCACATTGTTTCTGTGAATGTTACAATAAACATCTGATAACCTGCAAAAAATTTAAATAAATTTTCAGATTTGAACACCTTACAACCTTACATTAATAGACTGTTTGCACCCAGAATGTTAGTTTGTGTACAAAAAATTAAACTTAAATGTAACCTTCAGCAGTCTTCAGCAATAATTTGCTAACCTATTTGGTAAACGTCCAGCAGTAAGACCATGAAAGAACATTCCCAGAAGTTACAAAAATAGTAGGCTACCTAAAACAATGATAATAAAAATAACATAAAAAAATAAAAACAAAAACAAACAAAAAACAAACTATGTGCTAAAGTTCTGTGTTTGCTGGGTGCTAACTATTGCTCTGCTATACTTAATATTGACATATAAAGCCTCTTGACTTGAAGTGATCAGGAAGGAGCCACCATAGGAGCACCACTGACCACATATTATTTGGGTAGTGGACCTCAACACAACAGTTTCAGTGACATGTTAGCATATCAGCAGGCATTTTGGTTTTATAAGCTCTGTCAAAAACAATTTAATTTTTCATTTTCTCCTCCTGTTCATGAGGGTTACAGAAATTAAAATACAGTAATAAGCTGCCATCTATTGTTCATTGTATGGAACTGCAAACAGCTGACCCAGCTCTTCAGGCTCTGTTTCAATGTACTCACCAAATCCCCTGCCAATCCAGCTAGAGGTGACAGTGACAAGGAAAATATCCCTGAGACAACAAAAGGGATCCCATCCTCTTCTGGGTCACACCGAATAGTGAGATTATAAATCTTTACTCTTCTACACACACACACACACACACACACACACACACACACACACACACACACGCGCACGTGCAATTTATGTAGTTCTGAGTAGCTTGTAGTCTCATGTAGTCCTGTGTTGTTGAATGTAGCAATTTTTGTAATTCTGTGTAGCACCTTGATCCTGGAGGAACATTGTTTCATTTCACTATGTACTGTATCAGCTGTATATGATTGAAATGACAATAAATGCCACTTGACTTGACTCCAGGAGGCTTAGCTAAGAAAGGATAACTAAAAGAGACAGCCAAAAGTTAATAAAAGCATTAGGGCACCCTAATTACACAATAAACCCGAGTAAACTCCAGTGATTGTGTGAGAGAGATGAGGCGATAGCATTAAAATAGCCCAATTAACACTTTATGCTCATGAACTCCTCAGATTTGCATCTTTGCCCAACCAAAACTTGATTAAACAAATAGATTTCTATCCTAGACTCCAACCAAACAATAAATAGAAGGTTATTTCATAGCTGGTGTAAAATATGCTTTGGAGTTAAATTCTATGAAGGCTTGGTGACCACTAGACCAGTGTTTCTCATCTCCAGTGCTCAGGACCTGCAGACCTGCCCAGTTTCTATTTATTAAACAACTATTATATAAATATGACTATTTATTAACCCCTTCATGAGTTGTGTCAGGTGTTTGGAGCAGGAAGTTGTGTAGAGCAGTGATTATGAGTTAAATGTATTTGCATGAAGTTAACTAACAACAAAATATGCTGTTCACATGAACAATGATTAACACACAAATCTTGTAACAGTCTTCATTTATTTCTCTACTGGCCATGATGTCAAAGTGAAACAATTCAATCATGATATTGTTCTCCAAATTATATTATAATTATTAGTAGAAATTAAAAAGTTTACTTTACATGCATATACAAACAGTAGTCTAGAAACATTCCCACACCTGACTTCACAGACCCGCACAAAGTCTGGAGTTCACATTAGAAGTTGCAGTGGAACTGCCTACAGTGCTGCACGACTGGATTTAAAAAAAAAAAAAGACCAATCATAAACCACTGATAGCTGGTGAGCACTGGTGGATGGTGATTTCAAAGCCATGCTGCCTATGAGTTTTACTGCGAAAGAGTGAATCTGATGATGACTAGCTATCGATGGCATTGCTTCTGACATACTGCAAACACAAAAGTCGCACATTTCCGTTTCAGACGGCAAGAATGAGAGTAGTTGGATTTTAGTTGGTGTATAATCATTAAAGACGCATGCAAGGACAAGGCTGTTGTAATGTACTCTGACATGGCAGCTCATAGTAACGAGATGGTTTCTTTTCCTGGGTTTATTAGGGTACCTTCTGCTACTATGTTGCTCAAGCATGTTCACACATTTTCTTGAACAATTACAGAAACAGTCAAGAATTCTAAAGCATCATCGCTTTAACTGTTCATATTTCTACAAAATGGCATCGCTCTATATAGAAATGCGTATATGGAAACCTTATTATAGCCCCTTTTAATTATTAATGCATTTTATTGACCCATTATGCATTTCAAATCAGATGGGACACCTGTCAAAGCTGAACATTTTATGATGTTTTATTAATTGGGTGAAATTAGCTGCACTAAAAGACTTGCTCCCTGAGACCAGATTAATGTGCAACCTGCACAGCGTGCGGCTCTGCACGGGGAAGAACGTTCTGTTATTGACCACTGAGTCTTAGCTTAGTGCTCTGTATTGAGCAAAATAATAAAAAAAAATCACTTTAACAGCCCTCTGATCAATTTTGCATATACTAGACGTACATGTGCATCAGATCAGCACCAGTCTTATTTGCAAAAAAAAACGGGACCAGAATCACCCAGTTGCTATAAAACAAGGTCAGAAGTATCACAGCTCAGGCAGCATGCTAAGACAGCTGATCTGGTAACGATTTTCCTAGATTTTAAAATTTCAATGTATTATTAAGCTTTGAGATAGCACAAAGTACTGAATGTGTCTTTCTGTAAAGATAGAATGTTGGAAACAGATATTTGTAGTACTGTTACACTTGTACAGATTTATAAAATTAGGTAATAACTATTATTTTTTTTGCAATAAGAAAAAACTGCCTTTCTTTAATATTCCTCAACCCGCTCAAATATAATATATACAGACCTAAACAAACTTCAGTAAGCTGAAAATTAAGCTACAACAGCTTCATTTGGAACCAGAACATTAACATTTTTGTAGACAGATTTCTTCTAAACATTATTATAATATATCTCTTGTTATGATCTTCATTTTGTTGAAAAGGTTCTTCTTGAACAAAGAAGATAAACATGTACTTCAGTGCTTAGGAAAATAGTGTAAATGCAAATGTATTTACATTATTGTGCAAATATTTAAAAAAAAAAAAAAAACCCAACCCAAACTCATCATATATTGTAGTTGTGCCCACATACAGTATCTCATATTACAGTATCTCATGTCAATTCTAAGAATGACAGGGCCAGCAAACTTTAAAGACCTCCAAATAAATGTAAATGGAGAAATTACCAGAAAAAGTGTCCCTTATTAATTAAACCAATAAATGCCCTCTAAAATATTAGAAGAATTTGCAACCAACATCCTTTTTCTCAGCATATGTGTTAAGAAAGTACTGAGATTAAAAGTCACTTTTTTTCTATCTACATATCTTGTTTTTCTGGTCTGATTGCCAACTCACCTTTAGGTTCTAAAAACAAAACTATTGCAATAAGGTGTACATTTTTGGATTAACAGTTATTGAAACACAAAGATATACATCAGTAACAATGCACATTAGGGATGTAATATTTTCTGTTTCTGTGAGAAGGTATCAACTCCCAATAGACATTCAGCATTTAGCTTGTTGACACAATGCTAGAGAACAGTCATCGCCTCCTCAGACCTGCCCATCCATGGCAACGGAACAGTCTGTAGTCGTTTAAACAGTAATCAGTCAAGAGCAAACATAGCTAAGTTAGTACAGTTTGACTTTTTGTCATATCGTAAATAAATAGCCAATTGAATGTGCAGTTTGCGATGGTGTGTTTGCCACTTGTGTGTGTGTGTGTGTGTGTGTGTGTATATAAGCATTGAGTGTGGGTATAATTTCTGTGACTGATCAGGGTGTTCCCCTGTAGCTGCCATGCTCTAGATTTCCTCTCACTGTTTCATTCCTCTCACTGAACATCCAGTTAACATCGTTCCTCAGACAATCTATCACACTCTATCCCCTGTCCTCTCTCACTCAGTTACCATGGCACCCTGTTTTATAATTGATTTATTTTTCCCTGCTAGTATTTGATGGTGTTGCCCTGGTAACTGGCATGATTGAAGTCTGCAGTGCTCCTGTTGTCCAGCAGGGGCAGCAGAGTTGCAGCGCAGCAGCTCACCCGGGACTGAGGAACTGACATCAAAGAAAAGATGAAGGACGACAAAGGGCAACTGCTTTGTTACCGTGGCAACACACAAAAGAAGGGCCGGGTGCTGGGGCAGCTGTTTTCATTATGGGACTCCTGGTGACTGACACGATAACATGTGAACCACCCCCTGCGGTGATAGAAAGTGAAAAAAACATACAAGCATGACACTCTAGACTTAACATCAAAGCTTTGACCTGGGTGCCAAAGGTGAGAGAGTGGTGACCCCTGACCTCTCCTACATTGTTAATAATGAACATAATTGTGTTTGGGTGCACCCCAGCAGGAGGAGTTGTAAACAGAAAGTAGAGAGATGTAAATAGTCAGAGATGTAGTCAAAGGGGTGTTATTAATCAGAAGATGGACAGTTAAGGCCCAGAGGGGGCAGGAAGACGCTCGGTAATCCAGGTGATCACTTCTTGAAGGACAGACTCCGCCGTCTCAGGCAACTCATGGTGCAGGGCATGGTAGGCTCCTTCATACACCTGATATGCACAAACACACAGACCCAGAGTGCACATTCAGATACAAAAGCACAAAGACACACCCGAACAACAATAAATGCCTCAGATTGTTGGGATTTTTTGGGCAAGCACGTAGTGTTTCTTTCTGTTATGTTAAAAATGCAGGCAAGGCAAAAAGCAGACTGACTGGCTGGATAACTTTGTAGATTACATTCTTGTTATGGTTATTACAGATTACAGATACACTAGATTACATCCAGTCTATGCTTACAAGGTGTAGCAGAAAGGAATGTAGGTGTGATATGTCTATAATTTTAAAAGTATAAACAACTCCACAGAAATATGCTTTAATGGCTTGTATGACTTTTCATATACATGAAGATATATATACATATACAGCCCCTTGAACAGTTCACATTTTGTAGTGTTACAAACAGAAATGGACATTAATTGTCATTATATGCCATGAATCTATATAAAATAGTCCATCATTTTGATTAGATTTTTGGTTATAAACTGCTTTGGTTTTTATATGTTTGAACATCCCAGGGAACCAATAAATCCCATGTCCACCAAAAGTCATAGAATTATAAAGAGTGAAATATAATCCCAATAAAGTCAATTTCAGTTTCAGGTTGTAACAGTACAAAGTGTGGAAAAGTTCAAGAGAGGTGAGTACTTATGCAAGCCACAGAATGCGTACATATAAATGTGAAATGTAGCGTAAGTGTAGTGGCACATTGTTTTCTTGGTCTTAATAAATGAGACACTGCATTGGCATACAGTATCAATTTGTGAGTGCTTGCAAATGCTTGACAAAACTGGGGTTTAGGTTAGATGGTTTGCCTTAAATTTGAACTCTGCGCGTCAGTGTGTATCTGTGGGAATACGTACTGCATACCTTAATATTTTTGTCTGTGCTCTTAGCTTGGGTGTACATGTGATGAGATCCTCTGATATCGCAGAGCTTGTCAGCAGTTCCATGCAGAAGCAGGAAAGGCCAGGAGATGTTGGGAAGCTCTGTTTCAATGCGGCTCGAAGCAGCCATCATCTGCATTGCGAACGATACGCGCATACCTCCATGGTAAACCAGCTCATCTGATTCATACACCTGCACCTGCAGCGCATGAGGAGAACTGTGTTCAGGCCAAATGTAGCAATAACTTCAACTTGTTTAGAATAATCCTATGATCGCACTTTCGGTATAACCACAGGCAGATTTTTGTAAATGGGAGCCTTTGTAGCGTGATCCCAAAAATAAATCAAAACATATGTGTGGTGTTTTGGGAAAACATGTGTTATATCATTGCGGTTGAATTCTGGGGAAAATTAGGTTTTGGCCAAAATAGTTTTTCTGTCTATAATACACTGTAAAATGACACATCAACTTTAGGAATCCATAAATACATTTTATCAAAATGATGTGGAGATTTTTAACCTTTCCTTGGCTGCCTGACACAATGAACAAGTTGGGCAAGCAGCAAGTTTAACAAATGCAGCAATAAATACAGTCAGTCTGCCTTAAGTTAGCTGAAACCTTACTATTTAAGTGTGATTTGCAATGTGCAATAGCAAAACAGATATAATAGCCTAATCACTTAAGTTTGAAATCAGAGAATGGCTGTCAAATTGTCTGTGATGGTCCTGCATAATGGGAATGGCATCTTTAAATACAATTTTCTCCCTTTTGCTTTTGGGGTAGCCAGATTTTAAAACATTAAAACTCTGCTTATGGTTGACATGCAAAAGAGGAACACATTTCAGTTCAGGAAAGCCTGTATAATTCAGAACTATATATAGAAGAGAGCATAAAATAATTCACCACATGAAGGCTTTTCCCAGGATACCACACATATGTTAATAACTTTTTCCTCATACTTTTATTCACAGAAAAATTCTAGCTGGTTGAGACTCCTGTGTGTCAGCGGGAAAAACGACTTTTCAATCAGATAATAGAGACATTGCAATTTCAATCGGTAAACATGTCAAATTTAGTTTTGCATGTTAGCCTGATGTTAAACACAAACCATGAGAGGGCTGTCAGAATGAATTTCAGCATTCAAATCAAATTTAAATCATAGTGCATACATGTTCTGGGGCAGAAATGTCTCATTTAAATAGTAAAATCCCATGTTCTACTGTTGGGCACGTAACAGTGGTTGAAAACTAAGGGTGGCTGTGCATTTCCAGTGGTGGCACTGAAGCTCTGGAATAGCTTACTGCAGCACATTAGGTGTTTTTCTTCAATTTTAGTCTTTAAATCTACACTTAAATCTCATCTCTTTCCGCTCACATTTGAGGAGACATAAACATATTTCATAGTATGTGTATGTGTGTTGTATGTTGGTTTTATGTCTTTTATCGTGTTGTGATTTAATGATCTATGAAAAACAATAAGGTCAGCGAGGACTGTTGTTAAAGAGCTACATAAATAAAGTTGACTTGACTTGATCCTCCAGCACACATGCACCTTAATCTGATATTGGTGGGCACACTTCTATTTGGCAAACAGTATGCCCTCCATTAGGTACAGAGTTACATATACATACTGTATGTATGAGGGTAGTGTAAGCTCAACGGTTAAGGCTCTGGGTAAAATACTTAGAAAGTCAGGGGTTTAAGTCCCAGCACCGACAATGTGCCACAGTTGGGCCCTTGAGCAAGGCCCTTAACCTTAAGGCCCTTTGCTCCAGGGGCACTGTGTCATGGCTGACCTGCACTCTGACCCCAACTTCCTAACAAGCTGGGATATGTGAAGAAAAGAATTTCACTGTGCTGTAATGTATACATGACAAATAAAAAGGCTTCTTCTTCTTCCTCTTGTTTTTCATGTATATAGTGTAACAGGAAACCATTCAGGATTGTTGGTGGTGTCTTTTAGTTACTGCCTCAGAAAACTGTGCAGTCACATTTTCTACTTATCAAAGGCTTTTAATGTGAACAGGCTTATACTGCTGACTGAGAGGTGCTTTGTGGCTATATAGAATTGAGACGTGAGTGAGATATTTGTCCTTAGTGTGTCTTCTGCTCTATGGATCTATTTTGTTTTTTGTTTTTTTGGCTTTTCATAATGCTTGTACTCACTCTTTCACTTGCTTTTTAATGTTTGTGATGTATGTATATGCTATACAATCACTACGTCTTCCTGTGTTCTGATACTTTGGCTATGAAATCAACCTTAACGCTTTGAGTTCTTAAGTCTTGTCATTATAAATGCCTTCTTTTTCTGAGCAGGAAGTACCAGCTGTTCTTGTGTTGTAGCAGCTATTCAAGTACCGCCTACTCTTTGGTCCTGTTTGAACACCCTTTCTTATTCTAGTTGGAGCTGTTGTAGTTTACTTTTTACTGGTGCACGCAACTTGAATAAAGACGTCAGACCCACCCTCTTGTATACTCTAAATGCCTTGTTGAGAAGTTTAAAAAGTGGAGGGGTGTACTGAAGAGAAGAATAGCTATTTCTGGCTGTGTACAACAACTGGTTATTTCTGCTTTGATAGGCCAAGTGAATAGAGTCATTCATAGGCTAACTTGCTTGATGGGGAAGAAATACGAATAATGTACTACTTGGAAACCCAAAACATGCAAAGTACCTAACAGAAAAGCTCACTCTAAACTACAATACTGGCACATAATTTATCCCACAGGCCATCATAATGTTGTGCCCTGTGACAAATACATCCATACCAATAATTATTGTATTATATTGTATTATTGTATTATAATCAAACCATGCAATAATACAAGTTAGAATATAGAGAGCTTTGGCATACTTCCCAGATCATCACCTAGACAACC
>JAQQZU010000039.1:6841589-6857591 GCA_030068025.1 Parauchenoglanis punctatus
ATAATCAAACCATGCAATAATACAAGTTAGAATATAGAGAGCTTTGGCATACTTCCCAGATCATCACCTAGACAACCTCCAGCCTATGTGCATCCACTTGGCACTACATCTGGGCATGTTTCCCAAAGCCCTTAATCGGTTAAAACCTCCAGATTTCACCTCTAAGGAAATAACAAATAAATGCAACTGACTGTGTCAAGACAAATGACATACTGATTTTATTGTTCCTTAACAATATTAGTCGAGATTGCGATTTCAGAAGCTCTCAGTGGTCGATACGAGTGACCTTCAGTTTCCTCTAATTGTCTATGGCTGAAAGAGCCTGGCGCTAGCTATGCTGTGGTGAAAGCTTCCCTACGGCTCAGGTCAGATGATTTGATTCTCACGGTCCCTGCTGATGACAGGTGCTCCATTATGAAAACAAGTTTATTTGATTGTACTTGCAGAGCTAAACCACTAATTTGCCTTTCAAATGGCATAAAGCATGAATTGTTTTACAGTCTGCAGTCTCTTTTATACTACATGTCTAAAACAACAGAGCAATTATAGAAAAGCAAGAGCTATAATTGATGATTTTAAGAACAAGGAAGCTCATACTAACAATGAAATGTAAAAAAAAATGAGCAGTCAAAAGAGGCTTAATATTTGTAAGAAATGACAAGTGGCAAAATACAGTTTTAGGAATATAATCACTGGTACAGTAACGTGGATTAGAGATACAAGCCTGAGTATTGTAATAAACCACATAAAAACATTTAAAGAGTTTGCTTGTAATTACTCATATAGGAAAGGTTTAAGCTTTGCAAGATTATAGCAACAAATTGCGACTTTATTTTACGTGAACTTGTCAAAACCATAGTGTATAAAAGTTGTTAAACTTAGTGTTAATGGAAAACCAATGCGTGCTGCTTAGACTTTGCTGGCCCACTTACACAGATGACCTTTCACACACATTCTGAGTTCATTACCTGTTTTGGGTCCCGAGAGACCAACTTGGGATCGATGGAGCCGATAGAGAGGCTGGGAGCCATGTGGTTCAGGACTTTAGCCATGAAAACCTGCAGACAACCAGAAGGAGTCAGTCTAGAACATATAACATGTAACTAGGTACCACACACAGAAAAATGTGTTTCAAGAACATCTAAAACAAGCATAATCCTAGAATAGAGTCCGGATAATAAAAAGGCCTCCATTTTCCTAAATATATTCCTTATTTTGCTTCTTGTCTCTCTGTCTGAAAGGAACTGAGAAGGCCATTCTGAGTTAATAGGCCAAGAAATGTATATATTTATATATATAAAGTATAAATATATATTTACAGTGATAAATTATATAAAGGAGAAGGCAAAAATAAAATCATGAGACAAAGAAAGAAGAGAAAAAATGCTGTAGCTCCTTTTGGGCTTATTTCATCAGAAATTGCCGTGGGCACATTTGCTAGGTTAATCTGTATAATAATGATTCTCTCAATGAGACTCATATTTATTTCAACAAATCAGCAAGTGAGTTCAGCATGTAAATTCAACATGCGCAAGACATAAGCACTGATTGCAGTAGCAGTCCTTGTAAACAATTTTTGTTTTTAACACGATTCATCTCGTCTTTTTTTCTCGTCAGCCATTTTGAAAGATGGTCTGAAGATTGTTTGATTCCGAGTTCAGTGCCAGGGAGAACATTCAAAACTCTACACAGGTAATAATCCGAGCTCAGGTTCAAACCAGGACCGTGGAGCTGTGAGGCAGCAATGTTACCCACGTCAGTGTGTTTCATTTTGTAATGTTATGTATTTTCTGAGCTTATATAAATAAATCAACAGTAACATCTAATAGTAACATCAATATGGCAGAAAACTGTGTGTGTGTGTGTGTGTGTGTGTGTGTGTGTGTGTGTGTGGGGTTCCACCTTGAAGGGAGTGGCAGATTCTGGGTTCATCTGGATCATAGGGGCTATCAGAACTACGCCGGCAAAATCATGCGGCCTCTCACATGCAGTCAAAATAGAGATGGCACCACCCTGGAGTGAAACACAAACACACGGTGTTTGAAAAGAAAACAAGGTGATCCTGTTCTCTTGCTGAACTTGGCCTCTTGCTCCTGTTGTCTTAGGAAAAAAGCATACAAAAAATAAAAAATAAGAGGTACCACGAGAGTGAGAGGATTCATTATTATTCACTGTGCCACTGGGCGGCCATTTTGTTCTTGCTGTGTTCAGTAGTTCTTTATTAGAGCGCTGAATATTCATGAAGCGAGTTTCAGACTTAGAAGAGATTCCCAGGACCAAAGCACCACTTAGACACAAACACACACATTCCTGAGGTCTTTAAAATGATAGTGCTTGTCTAATTCAGCATGTAACCAGTAATATTAGCATGTGTACACATCCATATGCAAAACAACATTTATGGCCAACATATTAGACTTTTAAGGGTGTGTGATGTAAAGGAAGATCATTGTTTGTCCAGGCAGTTCCTCTGAGGTCCCAAGGTGGAACACAGGAGCAGACACGCACGGAAAATGTGCACAATTGTTTAATGCATGCTGACACCTAAATATAGGCAAGGTTGCAATGACAAGAGTTTAACACTTAAGACACGTTTAACAAGTCTAATGTGGAGAAGGGAACAGAGCTGTCTCTCTCTGCCTCTTTTATACACACACACACAGCTATTGGGAATAAATAGCTGCATTGTTTTAGTGACCCCACAATGTGCTGAAGACTTAACGCTTTTGGAAGAATCTAACAATCTGACGTTATATGAGATGGTAAGAAATGGCAAAGTGAGAAAGAGAAAATCGGAAGAAAATATAGATGCTACAGGAAACAAAAAGAATGAAGAAAAACTAATCAGTGAGGCGGGGTTAATATGCTGTGGCTTCAACAGTAAAATGTGAGACATGCGAAGACAGAATGAAGAGGCTGTGTTGTTATATTATTGCTCTGTGCTGTGAACGAGCCACATGGTAATGAGGGGAAATAGAAAATGGGCCCTAAGTTTATAGCAACACTTATATAATAATAATAATAATATATATAGGCCCATATATGACCTTTGATTTCATACTTATACCACAGCAATGTTGCATTTCCAAATCTGACAGTGATCATTCAAATCATATGTTTATAATAATCTGCTCATTCAAATTCATTAGTGCTTCTATAATAAAAACTCAATCAAAGGGACTTAAAACATGTAATTATTGATATGGTGAAGTTTTCTGTAAGGCAACATTTATTCAAAATTTATGGAAGGAGTCTCCAGTGTCAGGACTTTGTAAAAGTCAGAGTAAGAGCTTTAACTTGCAGTCTGCTTCTTGATAACAATCTGGATGTTTCCTATTTTATTAACTTCAAGACAAAGTTACTGCTATAACGTAAGTCGTAACAGGAACTGACTTCATGGAAATTCTGCAACATAAACTGTAGCGATAAACAGATATGCCAGTATGACATGATTACACTAACTTATCGAAAATGTATTAATAAATAAATAAATAAATAAATAAATAGGAATTTAACAAATAAAGGAATAAAGTGAATAAAAAACATCAGGACGCTGTTAAAGGAAAGTAATCAACTTTGGCGTGAAGAATTACAACACCACATTGTTGATTATTTTCCTATAACGATGTGCCTCGTTGTGTTTTATTACTTCCTGAACCAATCAAGAACATCTTCCCTTCATAATGAATGAATAATAAACAATCTGGTCTGCTGATAATGTTAGATTTGTTAAGGTTTAGTCAGTCATTTTTTTATCAATTGACTCAGACATCATGTATGTTTACAATAAACTTTACAGTACATAAACTCTGATTAGTTGACTATTTTATAAAGTATTGTCAATGCATGTGTGATGGGAATGTAAATGTCTTGGACAGTTCTGCTATCAAGATGGAAAAGTTCATGCTGGAATCAGTTTTTCCTCCAATCTCGATCAAGTCGAAACACTTTATACAGAAATATCTTCAACCAGTAATCAAAATGAGCAGGTGTGGATGCAGTGCCTCAGTCTAATAAACAACTGGCCAGTAATATGGGATTGTGGGATTGCTGGGTGTTGATTCATGTTACATACTCAGAGCGTTGCAGTCAGCCAGGTAACAAAAAAGAATGAATTGGATCACCTCCAACATCAGCAATAGACTGATTGGGATCAAGTTCGTCTTAAATGATTTATAAATGTTATACATTTTTAACATTTTATAAATGTAATAAATTTCATTTATATCGTTACACACAAACTTATTCACGATTAGTTCCTCATTAATTATGAATTAAAAACTTTAATACATGTTTTATAAACTATCATTATTATGAAGAGTTACCAGAACATAAAGCTTTACAGTCACGTCCTTCTTTATAAACATTAGAAAAGAGGTGTTCCCAAAAAAAACAAAAAAACAAAAAAGATTTCTATAATTAAAACACTGAAGCATCCACCCTTCCTTTCTGACAACCTCGACAGGCTTCAGCTCAAGAACATGACATCAGCTGGTGGCTACCACAACCACCCATAACACATGAGACAAAAGGTGTATGTACAAACTTTTATCCAAGTCTATTCATCTCAACTCATCAGAATAGGTGTCCCTAGCTTGCTTTTATAAGCTACGAAACTAATTTTTCAAAGCACAAAACAGTTTGAAAACTCAGTAGGTGTAGGCTGTATTTACCAGACAACATTACAAACACTCAGTGGTACATTAATTGTTGATAACATTCAACTTCAGAAACGGCATTAGCTTTTGCTGACATTACAAGCCTCAACAGGATGAATATACTTTCCTTTTTTTGGTCTAATGGTGAATTTGTGGTGTTTGTGAGGTATAGTGGCTGTTCTTCATTGCAAACACTGTGTGATACTCAGTACTGGTGTACTACCCATCTAATACTGGCCCAGTATTTACTGTGTACTGCACATTACTGCCCACCCTAGTATACAGTCAAGTATGCAGGTATGACAACTTCCATGTAGCATACTAGACTAGTACATTTGTAAAAAAAAAAAAAAACATTTGTGTTCATCTGTGCATTCACATATATGTCAGACAAAGTCAAACTAGCAAATGCTAGCTAGCAGTCTCGCTAATGTACCATGTATAAATCTAGCTTAGCTAGCAAGCATGCAATTCGGTTACATTAGCGAGCTAGTTAGCTAGCTATTGGTTGCGCTAATGAAAACACATGAATATATATAATTATTATGAAAACATATTATTATTTATTTTACATTTATATATGAAGCTGAAGGCAAAGCCACTTCCACCATGCTTTTTGAACATTTTGAGAAGCTGGAAATCACGGTCTTGCATCATACTGTCTGGTACATACTGGTCTGGCTGTATACTGGACATTTTCATCAGAGTAGTATATCATCTGGGTAACTGTTGTGTACTGCAAAATGTTTAGTTTTCATGCACTGCGTATTACATTTCCAACAAGATCAGTATACAAGCACAATCCATTGCGCAGTTTCAGATGCTTAAAAACGATCAAAAAAGCTATATAAAATACCTGTACAATTATATACCTTTGATAAAATGCTGTACAATTTTTATTAATAACACAATTATAAAACAATGTTATTGCTAATTCCCTGTAATCGGGTTTGCTTCTTCCTTATTTAGTCAGTTGGTAGATCATATGACTATGTCTGCTTTGGTTATTTTCAATAAACCTGCACATGCATCCAAGCCTGCCTGACAAAAACATGTGATGTAAGTCTAATGTATAATATTGAAACAGAAAACATAAAATAACAGTGATCTCAGTGTATTTCAGGATTTATGAACAAAGCAAAAGGCTGTAAAACATCAAGAGGTAATACTACAGCATCTTCCTACAGTTCAAGTAACCTGATAAAACACCTCATGGCATTTAAACATTATTTTTTATAAAGAGCATGAGGGTGGGCAACCTGTGAGTTCACTGAGCAGTCTTCATGAGCATGAAACAGCGACGTAAGGAACCATTATGCATAACAGCACTTCAGTTCTGCAAGCAGTTCTGAGATGTGCTCAGTTCCTTCCCCTTCTCTCGTCACGGTAAACACTTTGCTCATGATTCAAGGTGCAATTTGTGGCACCTTGCACTCATGTTTAATCAGCATACTTGCTAATACTGATCTCCACTCATGTTTGCTCCCTGCATGCATTATACATATGTATAAAAACACAGTTTAAACACCATAGTATCTTAACCTCTTAAATATAAAACTGAGCATGGCATAGTACAGCAGCAACCAACACAAAAAGATCTAAAAAAAGTTCCATGATGCCCCTGATAAACTAGCAAAATTACTCATTTCAATGTCAGAATCAAGGCGTACTCACCATTTACTCATACTCAGCCTGAAAACAACTGTATTGCAGGGCCGGCTCTCCTTTCCCAGAATCAAAGTTGTTGTTTTTATTTTGAAAGCACATGGCTGCTACCTGCTAGCTCACCTTTGCAGCAAAAACCTGTGCAAATTTACTGTTAGTGATCCCTTCCAAAGCCATCTCGAACGTTTTCTTCAGCTACGTCTCAAACGTGGAAGGTTTGAACAAAATATGCCTTAGCTTTTCTTTATTCACAGCCTCCTGCAAGACAGCTAAGACGGCCGCCTGCGAGACAGCCGGTTTGTGTCCATTACATATCGAATAACCATAAGAAAACAGAATGGATCGGTCAAAAGAATTCACAATATAAATGCTTTGACAAAATGTCTTCAATTTCATGTTACAATTTAAGATCTAGGATGTTGCTGAATCGATTGGTTTTGGATTATTGATGGCATCAAAAATGACGACTCGCTATTTGATGCAGAGGATTCTGGGAAGGATGAGCTGGCCCCTTGAATGCATCTCTGATAATCAAAAGAATCTAACAGAAATGACTCAAAAGGCCAGCTGGGTCTTATTCCAGAAAGTCACTGCTGCCATGAGTAATTACTCACAGATGTTCTAAAATATTTTGACATTCTTAGATGTCACCCAGACAAATCCTAATCTGAGGAAAAATACATTCTCCTCTGTGGGACAGATGGGAAAACACAGCCTCTAATGAAATGAAAACAGTGAAGTGGCTCAATGATGGAGTACTGCTGGCATGCAGAGGAAGAGGAACACCCAGCTAGTCTACGTCTTTGCGTATGCGTGATGAACATTATCTCACAGTTTCGGTAAGACGGATGGTGTATATTCTATCACAGATAAATTATTATGTGATATGTGAGTGCCTTCGACCATCATGAATACATCCACACGAAAAGCTAAAGACTTTTCTTGCGGCTCTTGATACATGTAACATCTCTAAACCTGCATATTATGTATAATCTGAGCGGTATCTACAAAATAAAAATAAACTAGTTCATGCTTCCTTTTTAACATTTAGTGTGGGCTATAGCAGTGTGCTGCTTGCTGGCTGCCCTGCTATCTTTCAGGTTTAGCTGAATGCAATAGCTCACATCTTTACCAGGAAAAACCAGTCCGAGCACATTACCAGTGTTATTCTATTTACCCTGACTGCTTATTAAGCACTGAACTGACAGTGCCATCCTCTAAATGGCTTCACTCTAGCATATCTTGCTGATCTCCTGAAACAGTATAGCCCATCATAAGTATCTCACACAGCTGAGGCACTTGCTTATACTTTGGAAGAGTGCTTAAGAAAGCCTGAAATGAATGTCGGTAAAGCTTTTAGAACAGGAAGAGAACTTTAGCTGTTCATCAGAAAAGAGAGGGTGGGTGAACATTCAAATCAAACAACAGTATGCTTCTGAGAGGAGGAATGTTGCTGTTTCTGCTGCATCTGACTGTTGCATAACCTAATGGAAAACAGTGATGTGAAACTGTGATGATTTGTGGGTTTTAATGTTTTTCTGGAGCTTGATTAATGCAGAAATGTTCTCCGGCTTGGCCCATATTGCAATTTCAACTAGTGTATAAACTTAATTTGAATTCTCCATAAACAATCGTACTACTCTTGAAAGACAAAAGTAGCTCTAATTTAGTGACTTATTAAAACAGTGATAGAAATAAACACTATGTAGTGTCATTTAATACATTCATCCATCTGTTCAACAGCACAGAATATGAAAATGAAATCATGTAGCATCTGTCGCCACTTCGCTGTCAATAAAATAATTTTACTCTGTGGAAGTTGCTTGCTTTAAAACGCGCAAAGCTTCCACCTCACTATAAGAAATGCAACTAACTGAATAGATGTGCTACTTTCTCATATGAGTGCATATGAGAAAAGGTTTCGAGACATGTTGTCAGAGAAGTGAATGGTTTCCGCCCCTCCACACCCCGGTACATTCACACGCCTCTAATGGCCAATCACAATGGAGGTGGACGGGCAGTTTGGACACTTTGGTTTCGGCAAGAGACTTTTTTGGACTATCATGTGCAGTCCTATCCCAAAGTACTGTTTAGTTGCTCTGAAGGCATCAGAAGCCTGTTCTGAGGGATTCATACACATTCCAAACATCACTGGCAAATAGATCCAAAGGTACCAAATGGTCCATAGGTCTCTATCGACTAACAATTTATTAGTTAACTGGTTAGTTAACTAAAATAAAGTAAAATTGAAACTGTTTCCGTTCTGATAAAATAAAGCATCTGATAAAATAGAGCAGTTCTTGGTTGTGCGCATACTAGCAAACGTAAGTACACATGGTTTTACACCCTCCTCCTTTAGCAAATTTGTGATATGAAGTCATAACAACTCAGGTATTAAGTCACACAGGTTAGTTTTGCACTATGGCCAATAAGGTGCGGTAGGTGAAATTGATCAAATCTTCAATTTAGGCAAAAATCGGTTGCAAAATACCTTATCATCCTGATCCATCAACAGAATTGAGAAATTTTAATCCTAAACATTGTTTTAAAACACTTTAATGAACACTATCCAGGCTGGTTACTCCAGTTTTGACAGACAAACCTGCATTTTGTCACTATAAAACCATGCTGCTGGTGAAATTATTTTTTAGGGGTAGCAGGGAAACCCAAAATGAGGCTGAAGATGCCCTGTTTCGTATTACGTCATGGAATCCTCATTAAAATATTCTGAGAATTAGATTCCGCCGGACTTTTCCGAGGCCCTCCTTGTAAACAAACCCACACTTTTCTTGACATATGGACATGATACAGTAATAAACGAGGTATCAAAATAACCAGGAATCTAAATTATGCATAATTTAAATCACCCAAAATGCAACTTAATACCTGATTTGATGTGATGGGTCACATTGCAAGAAGGAAAGAGTCATAATCAAAGTCTGTGGCCAATGTTAAAACACAAGCTGACACAAAGGCTAAGCCATACTCATAATCACAAAATACCAGGATCAAAGCCCTCCCAGGTAAAATATGACCTGGAAGACAAAAAATGTCTAATGACTTCAAAAATTATACACACATAAGCTACTTTGCAAAACACAAAGGGATACAATTTTCTCAGCCTCAAGATACCCTCAATTAAACAGCAGGAAGTGGCATGTTATTTTGAGAGCTAAAGCTAAAGACATTCGCAAACAAAAATGCGAATGCTGTGGTAACCGGATTAGTTTTTGACACAGTCAGGAGAGAGTCAATTATTAAATGAATCCCATTATTCATTATAAAGGCGAGCTCATACAGTATGTTCTTTTTGTTTGCTCCTTGTGCTTGGTTTGATTGCTGAAGACTCGTTCATGTGGATGCTTTACATGGTATGCAGTTTCTGTTGAACTATTACAAGCATAATATATAGCCTATTGTATAATACAGCTTATTATTAAAACATATTTTAGCTGAAGGTTTAGGCTTTGGACCTGCGATTGGCTTGGGCGACTTGCCCAAGGTGTACCCTTCCTCTCGCACGAAGTCAGCTGGGATTGGCTCCAGCTCACCCATGACCCTGACAGACAAGTGGTATAGATAATGAATGGATCCACCTAATGCTTTTTTGAGGTAAGAAGAAACTGGAGAACCCAGATGAATCCCAAATGAATACAGGGAGAACATGTAAAACTCCACACAGACAATAATCTGAACCCAGGAGCAAACCAGGGAACCTGGAACCGTGATGCAGTAACACTACCTGCTACGCAACCATGAAGAATACATTTCTCTTCTAAATAATAATAATAATAATTGTTGTTACAGGAGGCTGGATGTGGAATTTGTATCTCACCATCGAGTGGCCGAGGATGAAGATGGGGAGGTTGGGGTGGCGTGTTCTGACCAGGTCGATGTGCTGCAGACAGTCTCTGATGTAGATCTGAAAGTTTTTAATATTCATCCTCTCCCCTTCACTCTGCCCATGTCCCACTGCGAGAACAAATGAGAGAGAGAATGTTAATCAAAAATTTATTAGGGGAATTAAGTGAAATTAAGAGAATAAAAAAAAATAATCTCTCGGCTGTGACACACACCCACACGTTAATAATATAACTGAGAATAAGCGAAGGAGCAGACGCTGAAATGAACAAAGGGAGAGAAGAAAAGAGGGTGGAAGTGTAAGAGAGGGTGAAGTGAAACCCACTGAGAGGAAAATTGCTTGTCTAATGGAGCCTCCTATGATTTTCAATAGGTGTCTACACAGTGCGAGACCCGACACACCGTATTCCAGTAATCACACACGCACGCACACACACACACACACACACACACACACACACACACACACCTCCCAATCTTGGAACATGCTTTTGTTGTGTGAATCATTAGTTACCATGGCACTCCAACATCAAGTGATTTAAAATATTCTGGGCACGTACACTTGATATTTTTCCTCGATATGCTTCACCCCCTCTTTCCCTTTTCATCTTCCATCTTCCCTACACTCTCTTGTTTTCTCCCTTGTCCTCTCTGTTTTATTATCCTCTCTCCCCCTCTATCTTTCGAATCTTCTGACACTTCACATTGATTCACTTTTGTATGACTGGGGATTAGTGTTTGTGAGCGTGTATGTATGAGAGTGTGTGTGCATGCACTGGCAGCATATCTCTAAGCATGAGTCATGACAGGCACGTCAAGCGCAGAACAGCATATAATCAATCAAATACAGCTGTGTGATTTGCTTCTCTTTCTTCAATACTTCGCCTGTTCAAGTGATTCACACTCATAATAGAGCTTAACTTCCTTGCGCGCTAACTGAACGCTGTAGAAAAATTAAGATTAAGCCTGCTGTTCCTGGTTTATAAATGTGTGCGCTGGATCATTTTTGGCGGTTTAGGATGTCACTCACCGTGGTCATGGGCGAACAAAAACAGGGAGTGTTGGTTCAGTAATTGAGCGACGTCGGCGTACAGGCCGCAGTGCTCTCCAGCCCCATGTGCCACAAACACCAGCGCCCTGACACACAAACATTCTATATTTAGTAACAGGCAACAATTCAGTTATAAGATTGACAACTTTGTTATAAATCTGTAGAAGCATGGGGAAACGCTTCACTTGGTGAATTTCTATACTACATAGTCTTAAAAATTACAGGCTTTCCTAAACTGAAATATACTTCCCTTTTGCATAGACCAGAAATAAATTTAGTAAACCCAAATTTAGTTTACCCCAGAAGTTTAAATTATTTACCCCCAAAATTAAAAGGGATAAAATTGCCTTTAATGTCATTATCATGTCATGTAAAAGTCATTCTGCCCCTGAGAGGTGCAACAGAAAAGCAATATTCACAGAATAGCATTGGTGTGAATCCTGGTGATGTCACAGACATCAGTGGCCAGGAGTCCAAGACTGCAAAATTGGCCGAGGGATGGCAGACACACTCTCCCCTGTCCATCACAGCACCACTAGACAATTCTGGGCATCTGTGAGCTCATGCATACAGAAGGGGGCAGATAGTGTTTTCCTCTGAGTGTGTTATGCTGCCCTGTGACCCAGTACGAGCAGCAGCAAGAAAAGATGCGCTTGACTGGCTTCATGTGTCTCAGAGCGTCAACCTTCAGCCTCACCAGTTGGTAGTTGTTGTATAATAATGGAGACATGACTAGTAGGTAGGAAATGGGCAAGACTAAATTAGAGAGAAACTGTGGAAAAAAAGTAATAAAATAAGCTTTTATTCTGATTGCAGTGAAGGCGCATTGTGTACATTCTGACAGTCGGTATGTCTGGTGTTCAGGCTTATGTCAGGTTTGTTATAGCATTTGGTCGATCAAAGGGATGTATGTATAGAAATCACACTTACCTAGTAAGGTTTTAGATATTCTGACTGTCAAACTACCTTATTACCCAACATGATCTTTGCAGGAATACAGTTTAGGTAAGAGTCAATTAAATAATTCCATGTTGTTGTTGTTAAATATGAGATAACATCCATGCATAATGCTGTGACTGAGATTTACATAATTTTCAAACTCATTAGTCTGTTCATACCACTTTTCCACCAACAGGGATTTGTTCTGGTTTGTCCATGAAACATTGAACCATATGGAGCATTAAACCATGTATAAGTTGGTTTTGAGCATGAAAAGTTGGTTCCCAGCTAGAACCAAATGATAGCTGGATTTCCCAGTGTGAACCGTGATGACATCAGTGTGCGGGTCGTTAATTTGGAGAGGAGGCAGAGCGCAGTAATGAAGAATGCAATGGAAAAGGTAAATAGATAAATAAATATCCGCAGATATCTCCAGATAAATATCTGCAATAACAAAGCAAAAGCTTGCAGGTGATCAATGAGAGCCACCATTTTGCTACTAGTGTTTACTTCTGTTGAGCACTCCGCAACCCCATCTGTTAATGACGCATCCTTGATTACAGTAGCTCCACTGAAAATGTAGAAACACAGGCTGGTTCACTAGCTGGCACCAAGGGTCAAAGAATCCTGAATGGAACTGCTTCAAGAACCAGTTCTCTGTGGGTAAGGGGTATTTGTGAGTCCTGCAGTCCTGTATATGGAACAGACCACTCGTATCAGGATAGAAATGTTTCAGCATAGGATAAAGGTGATCGGTCAGAAGAACTGTGTATTGATTTGCTTCCATCTAAGGGGCAAGTGAACTCAAACCATGGCAGCAAAATAAATAGAAGCCTCCAACAACATAACAGAGTCATCGGGTTTGTCCTTTACTTTGTCATCCATCCTATTGCAAACACACACTACCTAGAGCATACTTGGCAGAAAATGAGCAGGGGATGTATGATGTCATGGCAGATCTTATGAATTACCAGTAACGGAAACATTCATTACATTATATTCAAACCACTATATTGATGATTCATTACAGCTTATGATATCAGCTATCTGTTTATGGTATGTTTATGTCATACCACCTTTGATGATGCACACCACCTTTATGCACAATACTGTATATTAAATAATGCAATTCAACACACACAAATAATATGAGTCTGACTCAATAACATCTTAAAGCAATGCAAGGAATTCCACTTTCACTAACGCAAAGCTCAGACACAAATGTTAGCGCCAGAGCATTACCAGACTGTTTAGTTATGGTGCATTAACTCAGAATCTAATGTTCTATGAGAGAAAAACATTTACTAATATTTACTAACATTTACTCTCCTGCAGACTAATTAAGTGGGTCGTCTCAGTCGTTATGATCTCCTGTTTTCATGCCTAATGGCATCCTGACAAAAAAATCTCTACCAAACATGGGTGTTTGACCAGCCGTCTGTTCTCTATCAGATCTGGCGCTCACGCACGTTCTCACTCTCACTCTCACTCTCACACTCTTTCTCTCTATCTCTCGCTCTCTCTCTCTCTCTCTCTCTCTCACACACACACACACACACACACACACTCACATATACTTTGTTTTTCTTTCTGTTCTGTTCCCACTCCCTCTTTTCTACTCAGAAAACTGGTACTTCCTTCTTTTAGATACTTCTTTTAGGACTTTCTTCTTAGAGGAATGGACACACACACACACACACACACACATACACACACACAAATATAAACAGAGCACTCTCTGTCCTCCTTGCCCACTCCGTTTCATAGTTTTCACCCTTCTGCAGAGACTCAGGCTTTCTAATCCGATTTTGACCTACTAAACCACACACACACACACACACACACACACACACACACACACACACACACATGCAGTGTGGTTCTGTGAGTATGCTTGTTATTCTCACATGTGCATTACAGAGAGTCTGTGCATTCTATTTGCATTCTCTGCATTCTGTGTTTTGTGTCATTAAAGGTGCAGTCTGTTATGTTTATAACTGCTTGTAGATCTGTAAGAAACATATCGTTTTCATGGATACCTGATTTGCAATATATCCATTCATTAAATCTCACTAGCAGTGGTGTGTGTGTGGGATGTTTTTTTATTATTACATAAAAACTAACAAAAACATTATTTTAAAAGGTCTACCAGAGCAAGAGGAAATTTACAGCAATGTTTCTCATTCATTTAAAGGAACATTACAGTTTATTAAACATACCTGGAACCGGAACCATTTTGTTGGATCCTGTAGTAAGTCTCAGGACTTCAGCTTACTAGGGACTTCATGCCAATAGCCTAAATCTGAAACTATAAGCTTATTTACACAGGATTAACCGATTTGTTTAAAAATAGTGTACACTCACTAGCTACGTTCACATATACACATTTTTTACATTCGGAATGAATCCATTTGATCGGAATATCTGATTTCTGTACTGTGATCAGACAGATCGGAATAGGATTTCTGACATGCGCATATTCCCGCATTGCTGGCTTACTCTGCTCTGTAAAGATGGACGGAGCCAATATTTTAGCCAATCTTATTGTGTTTCTTTTATCTGTTATATTTAAGCAACAACTGGAAGGAAACATCTCCTTGTAATATCAAACTTTATTAGTTCTTGGCACAATCATTCAGTACTTCTGGGTGTTCTGACGGTTTGTGCGGCCTTGCTGAAGAATGCTACCATAGTGCGAATCAATAGCAGAGTCTAAACTCGATCTTAGCCTAAGCTCTAGACCTAATCCCAACCTTAACCCTAAGAATTAAAGATTAAAATTTACTCTAAAATCTTAAATGTAAAGCTAACATCCAATCACTAAGTAGCATAATGTGAAATTTATGGGTTCGGGGGCGGGGTTACCCGGCAGGTCGTTCGGCATGGAATTCACTTCCAGGGTGATTTTCGGGCGGGAATGTTCAAGTTGATGTTAATGTTCTTGTGTGTTGATTGTGTTCTATTATTGAAGGGAGGGAGAGGGAGTTTTTAGGTAAGCTAGTGTTTAGGCTGCCACACGTGCTGTGTTATTATTATTGCTGACTATTCAATAAACCGGGGAATTCTTCTCCCTGTTTGAGTTCATCCTCTGGTGTTGACTCTATTTCTTACCCGGCGTACGAGAAAAACGCCACAATATGTCAAAAGGTAGAACAAATTGACAGAACACTGGAAGCAGCATGTAACTGTACACGCTGTTACTGCGAGACTACAAACAAGTAACTGCCAGTGGTTTTGCAATACTATAACCCAGGCTTTGTAAAACTGTCTTTTCTTTGGCTGTTATTACAGAGAGGGATCCCTCAGAGTTCAACATGTCTCCTGGGTTGAGCTGAGTGATGCTAGCCACCTCAGACATCTGTGAACTTGGACAGGATCGAGCAGTTAGCACTTTCATCTAAGTGCTTGTTAAGTTGTAGCGTGTGTTAGCATTTATCGCCACAGATCACGTAACCGTCCTACAATAGAGGACAAAGGCTGGGGATGTAAAAGATTGGATTATGAGAAAACGAGGTAAAACTAATTTCTTTGGTTAAACTAAATGCCAGTGAACATGCTGTGCTGTGCAAATTGACTTAATTGCTTAGCGGCTTTGAAAATCAGTGCTTGATTCTGCAAGTCATGCACATCTGTGTGTGAGAATACATGGGTGTTTACAGCATTTCACGTTTTTCAGTTGGACATAAAGACTATATTAAGTATTGCAGATGGCAATCTACATCCCTTAAGGGGATACTACACACACACTCACTCACACACACACACACACACACACACACACACACACACACACACACACACACACCACAGATGAGTAGAAACTATTCA
>JAQQZU010000039.1:6857691-6868234 GCA_030068025.1 Parauchenoglanis punctatus
CACACACACACACACACTCACACACACACACACACACACACACACACACACACACACACACACACACACACACACCACAGTTGAGTAGAAACTATTCACACTTATAAACGGCTGCGGTCTGAGAATAGTATCTTCTCACAAAGACTCTCTTCATTAGCTTTAAGGATGGAGGAGAGAGGAAGAGAGGGAGAGGGACAGATAGAAGGATGAAAAATGCAAGATGATGGAAAGTAGGACAGAGTTCAGAGCTAATGAAGCTGGATTAACATTCCATCTCTCTCTCTCTCTCTCTCTCTCTCGCTCTCTCTCTCTCTCTCGCTCTCTCTCTCTCACTCTCAGCTTTTCACTCCATTTCTTTCTTTTCCTGTTCCCAAGCTAATTAAGAACTAACTGAAGAGTTCTTCTTAAACACCACACCACAGAGCACAAAAATATCCGTTCTCTCATTTATGTGGGTGTATTTATGTAATCCATATTTTAGGTTGCTGTGTAATTATTATCCATGCACGTTAATTATAAGGACAAGCATCCTTGGGCAAAGTAAGGCATCATTATTTTTGAGACTGAAGGTCTTTACACATACAGAGCGATTTGTCATTATGATTTTTTCATCAGACGACATTTTTTCAAACGACTATCCTGTAAACGAACACTTTCACATCAAAGACGAATGCCCATGTGCAAAAATAGTGACATTTAGTTTTTTCACAATAGGCTTGATTTCTTCTGCGAGAGGAACGCATTCAACCGATCAGGGCGTACCGGACATGGCAGAGTCTCTTGTTCATTTTGTGTCTCAAAACCCAGTGCTGTTTGACAAGAGCGACAAAAATGATAAAGATAAGGACTTTAAAGACAATGTCTGAAATAAATAAGGAACCGCAGTGATAACGGTTGGTGTACAGTCCATGCATCTGTAGCTTGCTTTGTGATGTGGTGAAGATCGATAGAGTTTATACACAACTCAGTGTAACTTCCTGTGCTCTCGTATAGGTTAGGATGTACCCAAAATAATGATTTATTTCATCATCAAGTGATTATTTTTTGTGGAATGCATCCTGGTTAATGTGGATATTAATGTTGTGTTAAATTTTGTCCATGATTTTTTCACAATTTCACATCATTTATTTGCATTGCCCTGTATGTTTTAGACCTTCTGTCTCTTGCTTTTGTGCCATTTCATGAGTTCATTGTCCTACGTATCTATCTAGCAATCTGTCAATCATTACTGTTGTAGACCAGTCTTTCTCATGCCTTTTACCCCAATCCTTGCTCTCTAGCCTCACGTGACATTGTCAGGAGCAGACGCTTACATTTTTCACATTTATTCTTTTAAGATCGGGATCAGGAGACAGAAGGATGGGGAAATGACTCGCTGAAACAGTCAGAACTGCTCGTAATTTCATATCCTCTTCATGAGAAACTGGAATTTACAAATCAAGTACAGCATGAAATAATGAAAGTGACTGAAACTGCTGCATGAAAGTGCAGCAAGTGAAGGAATGTGTGGGTGTGTGTGTGTGTGTGTGTGTTTCAGGTTTTACTGGAACTATAAGTTAAATATATCCTGTTTCACTGACCTACATACTTGTTTACAACATCCCACACAATCAGGACATGAATAAAATCTTAATGACTTTTTGAGACTTCAAAGCACTGACTTTAATATACTCTTCTTCCCTCTAACATAACACTGGTTTAAGAATTGTTGGCACCCCGTACAGCTGAAAGCTGTTAAATCTTTCAGCTCTTCCAGACTTTTTGACCTGTTTCTTCTGTGCCGAAAAGTGCTTTGAGTTTCAATGCGCTGATGTCTAAGAACAGATTTGATGTGCGTAACCTTATATTTAGCAAAAGTAAAAATGATCCTGGAGACTGTGAGTAATCAGAAGAAATGTTTTTTCAAGGATGTAAATTTGTATTTAATGTAAATATTTTAGGGGGCAAGAACATTTTTTTTGTTTATTTATTTTGAGGGGAAAAACTCTCATATTTTCATACTAGTGTTCATTTGAGAATATTCATGGAAATTTATCATTTTTAGTTTATACATTTATTCTCTTAAAAATTGCCAAATGACTATATCATTTGTTTTAGTGCTGAATATCAAGAAACAACAACATGTATTTTTATGTACCACTGAGATGAAGAAAATGACAGCAGTTTCTGTTCACCTTCTGGTTCATATATACAAATCACACATAACTTAATTTCATAGCAGGGAGAGTCTTACAACTCCTGACCAACAAAAACCCAGCATGGACACACACACACACACACACACACACACACACACACACACACACACACACATTTGTCTTGCTATCCATTTGAGAGCTAACATAATTAGAAATACAGCTAATTAAGCCTCACCAACCACCAACCAAAATACAACCTTTAGATTTAAAAAGTTAGTTTTCCTCATAAGGACCAGCCTGTTGGTCAAAATTGTCAAATATTCCTCTGCTTGTCCGGACAACATCTGGTCCTCACCATGATATAAACCCCCCCTACACACATGCATGCGTGCACATACACACACCCTTCTGTCCTAGAAAGAGGCACCTCTGACCTCTAGCAGCAGTGACCTTGTGCTCAGGCTCCACTTTCAAACAAACAACCCTACAGGGGGTAATACCATTTTTCTTGTCACTGTCTCAAGTTTGACTCCGACGTTACACACTGTATGCCTTATTTGTAAAGAGAAAACATATACTATGCATACAGAGAACTTTGGTGAAATAGTTAAAAATGGTTCGACACTTTTGCAGTTAAGCTAGCATCTTCTCATCCTCTAAATGCCAGTTTGTTTTAAACAATTGGCGTAACCTAGACATTTAAACTGTGTTGACCTAATTTTCTTTCTCATGCCACTGTATCTGTGAACGTAACATCTTCCTGGATCGCTGTCTCTACTTGCTAATCTGACTGAAAAGCAACTTTATTTTTATTGAACTATTTTAGTGGGATTTTTGTTAATACAGTCATTTGAGTAGGTTGTTCATTCATCACGTTTAATCTTAAGAGATTTGATGTTGATCTGTTGGCTGAAGGTTAAAAAGAACCTGTTTTGTTTGTGTTTCTGGGTGTGTTTGTGTTTGAACATATCTGCAGCATTGCCAACACTAAAAATCCTAGCAAGTTGGAAAGAAATCTGAATTTTACCACAAAAACCCCATTTTAGTGGATGGGATGGCTCAATACTAACAGCATAAATGATAAAAGATGCATTGGCTGAAGTCATTTGTAACTGCAGTCTGTGGAAATGCTTGGATTTATAAGCAACCAGCTGAGTGTATAAGTTTAGTTTATACACTGTTATAAAATCAACATAAGTGGATGTCTGATCTACAGTCCAGTTGTTGTCCATGTCAGTTGTTGTACATGATAAATAAGATATAATATATAAGTATGATGTACAAAGGTCTTTGCACTTTTATTGCTGACATGAAAGGAAATTATTAAGCAAATCAAAAAACTTGGCTTCCCAAATAGAGACTTATTTGCAAAAAAAACCCAAAAAACAGATAATTATGAAATATACAATACAAATTGGAAAAAATGCATAGTAAATTTTACCCTGTGCTAGTTTCTCAATACAGAAATGGAAAACACTAACCTTTTTGTTTTCTATTAACTGACAAGTTTCTCCTAAAATCATGCAAAACAGTAGTAACTGCGAATGTGCATCTTTACATCCCATGTCTTTTCCCTTTCAGCTTTTATACTGGATGATGACAATAAAACAGGCTTAAGTGTAATTTATACAGAAATAATAAGAGAAACTGGATCTACAGGTTTGTCATATGACTAACCTTGTGAGCTGTGAATAATCCACGTTTGTACTAATCTCTGCTCCTTTAGTGCACAAGCAAAGTGGCAAACAGTGCATTTGAACCTGACACTGAGATGCTAAAGTTTTTCCAAAATAAATACATTTTAGCTGGATTATCACTTTATTCCATGGTGTACTGAGGATACATATGTCCACGTGCGCACATGGCATATGCACACACACGCGCTCACCTCATGAGGTCTGGGATGACACTGACCTGTGGTCATTAGCATAAGTCATTAAATTATCTTGACACAGATGGGGTGAGGTGGTTACTAAGGTAACAGTACATCTCCGGGGTTGTACCATGGTGACAGGAGGCTGAACAGTTGCCGCGGAAACAGCAGGAAAGTGTTAGTGCAAGTATGAGACATGGCTGCATTTATACACGCACACACACACACACACACACACACACACAAAAACTCAACTCTTGTGCTGCCTGTGATTAACCTGCAGGTACAATGCAGATGTAATAATGAGGTTATGACACAACGTGGCTCACATATACACACACTTTGTGTCGCACATACACTCCAACTCAAAGTGTTGCTCAAGTGTTAATGCATGTGCTCAAAAGGGGAAGTACTATAAGAGTCTACGGGGACAGTAAAACACACACACACACACACACACACACACACACACACACACACACACACACACACTGAGTTGGAGTGTGTTATATACACTATTATTTATAGAATAGCAATGGGTTAATAGTGCTTATATTTAGGGGCCCCGGGTTAAGTCACCGTGTTAGTGTTTGATCTCTCGCTCTCTCTCTCTCTCTCTCTCTCTCCACACACACACACACACACACACACACACACAGTGGGGAATTTTCACTTCAGATTTCTCACATGTGTGGGTTTATCAATACTTGGATGACTGTGTGTGTGTGTGTGTGTGTGTGTGTGTGTGTGTGTGTGTGTATACATCTCATGCTTTGCAGAGGTGTCACAAGATGAGAGTGAAAAGCATATAGCTTTGAACACATCCTATTTTAAGAGGAGTTCACTAAAGGGTCAAACAGCAAATTTACACATCCGCCTCGGCACTAACTCCTGAATAAAGAAATGGTTTTTTTTAATAAACATGTTGTGTTATGAACATGTCCGTGTCAAATATCTGAAAATTGTTTATAAAGTATGAAGGTATTTAGCTGTGTAAATATATTTTACAGGAAACTAATAATCAATTTCCTTCTCCAGAATTCGCCGATCCTCTAGAGAGGAGAATCACACGAGCACAGTGCTGTGCTTTTCCGTTCAATTGGATTATTTTTAATCATACCGAGCATGAAAAACTCCCCTTGGGAAATAAATTGGCAATGTTACAGCTTTGGCCTGGTTTTTAGTGAGTTGGAAATGGTCCATTCAATCTGGCAGCCCTGAGTAAGCGCCACAATGTACAGCTATCCCAGATAACCAATGAGTTCTGGCATACAGTTTCTCCTGGCTCGCACAGCACCCTAAAACAACAATGATGAACTCATCTGAATCTGGCTGAAAAAAATGCACAGCCACAATCAACCCTGGGCTTATCTCTCTCCTGGAACAGTCTGGACCAGAAATGCTGTTCAATGCTGCGACTTATAGTTAACAAGATATACTGCAATACGTACTATTTCTATATGCACAAACCTGTCCATCAATATACATAAAACTACAGTAGATTTAATTTTAGATTTAATTTTAGGTGCTTTCGGACCAGAGGACCTTTTTCATAGTTCTTAGAACTGTTGGAGGAATTGCCCACTTTTTATGTATTTGCACTGCAGGAACTGAGAATAATTACTGTACTTAGAACGCTGTTTTGAGGGACGCCTTTAGCTCCTACTTCAGGGAAGGTGCTCTCCAAGCACAAGAGCAAACATGAGTGACATAAGTGTACGGTGATTGGTCCAGATGTATGTGTATCTGGATTGGTCCAACACATGAGCCAATGCAGCAACCGTCATTTTTAAAAATCTGTGTAAAACGTTAGCCGTGTAAACAACAGTTCTTAACATTAGAGTTAAAAAATGGGGAAAAAGACATTGGACACATGGACTAAAGGGGAATTCCAGGCTTTACTGAGACTATATGCGATGGAGGAAATACAATGCAATTTTGATGTGACATATAAAAATCGAAAATAAAACTATTTCCCACCACAAATTTACAAATTTATAATGTAAAATAAAGAATTTACAGTCAGCATGTAACACTTCCTGGTCTCTCCCATTCCACGACACAGTGGAATGAGCCGTTTCTAAAGAAACATGCCACCGAAACACGACTCGTGCAAGTGGACAAGTTTAAATCCTAATGCTGTTAGTTTGCTGCTTTCACAGCAGCACAAGAACAATAGTGAACACTATGCACTCTTCATTTGTAAACAAACAACAAACTACTGACGTCACTATAGCAACCGTCGGCCGGCTTACATCCTTCCTACTGGTGGTGTGAATAGAGAAAAAGCCCTTGAAGGCTTGTAATTCCTGGGGGAGCTCTCCATTGCATAGTTCCTCTCAATGAGTCCCTAGAACTGTTTGGTTCAAAAGCGCCTTATGTCATGTACCTACCAGCCTCTTAACAGGACCTCCTGTAACCCTGTTTTTGGCCACCTTATAGTCTGAAGTGTCGTGCATTCTGAGATGCTTATCTGCTCAACACTTTCATCATAGTAGTTACCATAGCATTCCTGTCAGCTCAAACTAGTCAGGCTGTTTTCCTCTGACCTCCCTCATCAACAAGGCATTTAAGTAATAGAAATACACACATACAAGTCCTGTATCTCTCAAAAAAAGGAGGTTATGAATGAATGAATGAATGAATGAATGGACAGTACTTGTTTGGTCATTTTGCAGTTTAAAGCTGCCCCTGAGAAAAATCAATATAAAGTACTTGATGATGAAACACTTCTATTCTGATGGGAGTGGTCTCTTCCAGGTCGACACCACCCCCATCCAAAGTGCATGAGCGCTCATGCAATCGTTCTACAAAAATAATGTAAATCATTAGACATACTGTATATACACCAAATACTAGAAAATATACATGCCATTTAAGGATATTCCCTCATTTAGTGTTTTGATGATGGTGGTGGAGAGCAATGTCTAAACTGTATATGAACCTGTGTATTTATATGTGACATACAAATACAGACCACACCACAAATGACTGTACTAATAAACAGTTTAAAAAACAGCAGCACACAGCAGACAGATATTAATTTCCTAAATGTGTAACCAGGTAACCTGAGATAAGAGCTTTCAATTATGGCCCAGTTTCTGCCATGAAGCCTACTATACCTTGCCTCCATTTACATTTATGGCATTTGGCAGACGCCCTTATCCAGAGTGATTTACATAAGTGCTTTGAAGTGATACTGGTTCACTGGGACCCTGGCTAAGGATGACATCAGTCTAATAACTTTGTAGGTAGGTAATAAAGTAAAAAAGCATACAGTTTTTTAAGAATAAATACTGAAAATGCTAATCCAAGTACTGTACTTCTTTTTCTGGCCACATCAATATGGAAATTTAGTCAAATAGGCTACATTTTGCAAAAATAGAGATATTGGGTTGTGTGTAGGGTTTGGATGAGGAGGATGTTGAGTTTTGATATTTTTATGCTAAACTGGTAAACCTGCCTATAGGTTTCATTCAGAGTGACTATAATGTATGTCGGTGTCAATGTTTATGTTTGTAAGAATAGGGTACTATTGTGAACATGAACTGTTTGTCTGAATCCAAAGCTTTTTCATTAGCATATACATCGTAGTGCTCTATTTGATCTATTTTTGCCATTTTGCACTAATGATTGACAACATAGTAGAGAATATCTAGTGCACTGCAGTAAGTCATCATTACACTGATGCATCCTAGCAGCTACAGAATACCCATAATGCATTTGGACACTGATCAGGGACAAGGAGCAGGCCATTTTAGACACAAAATGCACGAATGCAAAAAAGTCAAATCTAGCATTTTAAGGGTTCCTTTTACTGTTTCTCTGAGGATACCCTTCAAGGTTCTATGTGAAACCCTTAAGCAGACTATTTCCCTGCCAAGTACAAGTGAGACCACTTTAGGAAATAACAAACCCTTCCTTAATTATGCAACGAACACCTGAGAAATCCATTAAGTGTTAAGCTACCACAGACGGCACTGACTTTCATCCACAAAAATAAAGCTACCAAACTGTATTTTTCCTTGTTGCTAGCACCAAGGGTACGTCTTTTGTAGTGTGCATCTTTTTACTTCAGAAGCTGAATGTGGTGTCACTTTTAGAATAATCTCTTGTCCTTAAGGTCCAATTGTGTACCTTGCATTATTCACGTTTCCAGGTGAACAATATGTACATAGCCCACCAAAGGTACAAAAGATGTCCCCTTGGTGATACCACCACAGCAACATAAAATACAGTGTTGTACCTTTATTTCCGAGAGTGCACTATATCCTGCTAGTGCAGTAATAGCATTTGATGGTGGTTTGGGACGTAGCCTACATATCTCCCTGTTCCAGGAGTTTATAAGGGCGCTATAACGGGGAGGTGTTTTATATCACAACACTGTGAAGCTGTGCGTCACTCACTTCACTGGTCCTTCCGGTTCCCAGTAGCGGCAGAACAGGTGCAGTCCGTCAGCGTTGATGATGTGCGGCAGCTCGCTGTAGGGGACACCCTGCGGAGTCCGGCATGATCCCTCCGCTTCCGGCATGGCAGCGCCGAGCAGCGCGTCTGCAACAAACGCACCGAGCAGTGAGAGCAGGTCCGCGCCGAGCCAGCACGAGAGCGCCGCGATCAGCGCGCACACCGCCGCGACGTTCATCGCGTTTTTACCCTGCATTCATTCTTTCAGCAAACGAGCGGCGGAGTGCGTCGACTTTACATACGCCAGGTGACGTCACGGTGTCACCTTCACTCTCACGCACGCACAAGCAAGCGCACATGCATACAGGCTACACAACATGAACGCCCGCGTGCGCGCACACGCAGACGCGCGCAAGCATACACAGGTCTCACTCACTGAAAGTCTATTGTCCAGACCAAAGCAGCTTTCTGCAGCTGGTATAAAGCGAACGGCTCAGCCAAACGCACAAGAGTGCATGAACTCAATAGCAGTGCAGTAAAAATAGACTGACCGCGGTCATGTCCGCTGACTCGAGACTAGTTTGACAAGAGAGACAGAGACAGGCACACAGACACAGAGCAGCCCAGCGCATGAAATACTGCCAGATTAAGTCTACACCGCAATTAAATAAACACCCGCAGTGCTGAGTTCACTCCATATGGGATTGATGTTGATTTCAGACTATGAACGCAATAAGTAGCCTCATGCAAGTGCATGACATTTTAGTTCAACTTTAAAGACACACAGTTCATGGATGACAGCTCAAAATAATCAGTGCTCATTTGGGTCCATTTGAACAGAGGGAAAATTCAGCACTGGGGATTTTGGTGTCTCTCGAGCTACTCAGATGATTTTGGCAAACGCTGAATCCTTCCCAGAAATGATTCTTAACGCAGAATTTAAAACGCCATCGGACACACCAGGGAATGAATGCAGCCTAACAACTTCATCGAATCTGAAAGAGCTACTATGACAATAAGATACAATAAAATAATAACTGAGAATTTAACACATGGAATAAAACAAACAAACAAAAAAACAAAACAAGCAGTCAAGCAGCCACTTGACTTGACTCACCTGAATGAATCCAAGCAGAGTAACAGCAGAAAATCCCGACGAGCCTGAGAGCCGGTGCTGCGCCTGAGCTGTAGTGTGATTGTGAAAGCGCTGTGAGCTCCGAGCGCCCTACAGATGCTGCCTCTGGAGGGTGGAGGAAACACCAATACAGCATTACAACCACCCTCACATATACCCCCACCCACCCCTCCGACAGTCTCTCTCTCTCTCTCTCTCTCTCTCTCTCTCTCTCTCTCTCTGTCTGTCTCTCTCTCTTCCCGGCTGAGGTTAAACCACATCCTACCACCCCACTAAATAGTAGACTATGTAGCCTTTTATAACCTATATGTCAAGAGTAGCCTTCACAACCATGGCTCATATTATTTAGTGTGATACAGTGCCTGTGCATTTTTTTTTTAAATACCTCTCTTCCAAATCAGCTCTCAGATGGTATTGTTTTCAAATTACATGTCGTAATTAGCAGTGGTTAGCAACAGCAAGAAGGTTCTGGGTTCAAATCTGTCGACTGACCTCACGCCTGTCTTCGTGGATTTTACATGTTCTCGCTATACCTGTGTGGGTTTCCTCTGGGTGCTCTGGTTTTCTCCCACAACCCAAAGACATGCGTGATAGATTGGTGACCTAGCCAGGGTGTACCCAGCCTCCAGGGGTAACAGAGGCATTTTGAATGTGGGGGGGACACACTGGCGGGGGTCCAGAAATTTTTTTATGAATTAGATGCCATTTCCTGCATTCTGGTGTATTTTTTAACAGGTTGTTAAACACCCATTTTACCTACAAAAGTCACTTAATGACTTTCAATGACTATTTTGGAGACTCAACAATAAGTCCTCATTCAACTAGTCCATATTCAACAGCCTGTTTTTAACTGCTACCCACTGCTATGCCTAAGATAATGAAATGAATGTGACACAATTTATCACCAAAACTGGGAGAAAGAATATTTTTGTGTCAGACAGGGCAGGATGTTTGAATTTGATTTCATAGCAATTTTAACAGATTTAATACTTT
>JAQQZU010000039.1:6869177-6881718 GCA_030068025.1 Parauchenoglanis punctatus
GTGAAAATCTGATGATGTTTTAGGTCATATTTTTGCAGAAATATAGAAAATTCTAAAGGGTTCACAAACTTTCAAGCACAATTGTAAGTCACTCAAACTGCCAAGAATAATTACTGGAAGTGTCTCTGTACCTGGTTATAGTCCTCTGTGGGTTTGTAGATGTCCGTGCCAGGAACCTGACCAAGGACAGAATACCTCGGTCTGAAATAGAGATAATGAAGGATGTCAGTGTTAAGGTTTGGTTTAAGGTGTAACTGATGTGTAGATGATTTTATTCTCACTCACAGCTGTGTCCTGAATATGACGGTGAGCATAGAGAAGACAATGGATGCAGCCAAACCCAGATCAGGATTTAAAAGCAGAGTCAGGATAAATGTCATCACCCAAACTAGCTACAGATGGACAGCACAGAAAATAAACTGGTAATAGTTTAAACTGGCTTGTCTCAACAGACTGAAAACACAACTATACCCTTATAAATGAAACAAATAAACAGCAAACATCCTGTTGTAGGAATAGAACTCTTTACAGGTTACTCATCTCCTGCTGTTGTGGCTAATCTCATCAGGATAACAAGCAGTCTTTAAGTTCTTATTCTCACTATGCTCATACTGAAAATCCTTTCAACACACTAATTAGTAGTGTTTGCCATTACTCTCTACACCTGTATACAGTAATTCCAAAGAGGATGGGCTCACTGTAGAGCCTAATCTAGATCTAGATTTCTGGAAAGATAGTTTTTGATTATGTTTATTGTTGAAAAAAAAATTGAAATGAAATTAATAACACACATATCTCTCCCTCACCATGTCCATTCTGTTGCTCCTCCAGAGTGTTCGAATGTCTGCAAATTGCTTCATCATGCTATGCAGGTTCACATAGATTATAGCAGCCAATACCGCCTAGACACACACACACACACACACACACACACACACACACACACACACGCACGCACAAGCTCAGCCAACGTTTGTATATGTGACATTACAAAGGATTATCCACATATAAGTATACATATATATTGCATGTATGTCACTATTTTGGCCCTTTCCAGGTAACTATTTTGGCACTTTGTACCTGACAGTTCACACACACCCACCCACACACACACACACACACACACACACTCACTCACACACTGTCTCTTTCTCTCTCTCTCTCTCTCTTCATCCTTTAACTGGCCAACATTCAGGATACCTTTGGCAGCTGTTCAAAGAGTTCTCCAATTTTTAGCAAGATCACAAGCATCACTAAAGCCGAGAGAGCACCTGCAACCTAAATAAAGAGAAGGGGGAGAGAGAGAGAGAGAGAGAGAGAGAGAGAGAGAGAGATTGAAGTATCACTACTGCAGTTTTCTTGCTCAAACATTGTGCCCTTTACAGGAATCTGAAACGCATGATCTTGTGCATTTGTCAATAATAGGACTCAATAAAGATATGTTTTTGGTTTGAACATTGAGTTATCTGGCTTAAGTGACTGTTCTCAACCACATGTATGATATGACATTTACTTTTTATGAAGTTTAAAATATATTCAAATGTGAATAGTCTTTAAAGCACACAGGCTCCCAACCCTGGTCATGGAGAACCCTCTGTCCTGCACATTTTAGTGTTTACCCAGCTGTAACTCACCCACTTCTTCACTAAGGCCTGTGTATTGGGAACAGGGAAAACACTAAAACATGCAGGACAGCGGGGTACTCCAGTACCTGTGGTGGAACCTGTGCTGTTACATATTGAGTAATTGGATGTTGAGCGATGAAATTATTTCTGGATACAGACAGGAGAGTGCAGAACATAGTTTTCATACTGTCTTATTTCTCTTTTTTCCATTTTCAACAAATATTGCTTTTTTTTATGATGCATCATAAAAATGGATTTGTTGGAAAAGTGCTTTGAAATTATGTTGATTGATTCATTATATTTATCTTAAGATTTTATGCAGTATTCTGACCTGAGTCTTTCCCCCGGTACTAATTTGCACCATAGTACGAGACATGGAGCAGCTGATGGCAAAGCACTGGAACATGGCACCGATTGAGTTACTCAGCCCTAATGCAATCAGCTCCTATAGCAGGGAGAAACCGTTAATAATTAAATATAGGCATTTTACTGGCATTAATGGCATGTCACAGAAGTCAATGGATGTATACTGTTAATTATTTATGAGTTTCTCTTGCCTGGTTGCTGTCAACTTTGTAGCCATATTTGAGAGCAAAGATTCGGCCAAGGGAGATGGCAATCCCATACCCCACAACTGCCAGAGCAAACGCATCACCAATCATAGATCCCATCATAGAGAACACAGGCAATACTGGAGCCTGCAGACTAAACACAGAATATTTTTATCCACGGTTATTTATTCATGTCACTAGTTATGCTAGTTGTGACATTTACTGAATTCCGAGCAGTGAGAGATTCAAATACACTCACCCAGATGGTATCGTACCTACAACTTCCACATTGTACTCAGTCTTGAAATCTAATTGCCATGACAGTACTGTAGCTATAATAATCTTCACACACACAAACAACACAAACATAAATATGTATTTATTTATATATTCATGTACATTATATATACTTGAGTCTAACTGATTTTTAGACTAATTATTTCAACATAAACATTTATAAATCTGAAGTGGGTGAAAGTCATAACAGTAAATTAGCTATCATGCAACATAGTTCTGTTCATTCAATATGTTGAACTAGCTGGAGTTTAAGAATTAGATGTGGACCAGGATACTGAGTATTGATTTTATGGTCAATATGTGGCTGAAACGCTGAATGGGTGTCTGATCAGATTTTAACACATTTTTCAATTGAATATATTGACATGTTTTATGCACATGAACACAGGACAACTTGTTTAAGACATATTATCAAAGTTGTTTACAGAGAGCCTGCTTGATTATCATAAGGACATCAGTATGAGTTTAGTGTACAGCTCTGGCCAAAGCTCAGAAATTCTGATATTGGTACTGTATTACAGAATTAAATTATATAAAGTAATTAATTCATTTATTTATTTCTCTTCAGTAACTGCCTTTTCCTGATCAGGATCATGGTGGATCCAGAGCCTATGCAGGGACAACTGAGCATGAGGCAGAAATAGGGAGGACAATCCAAGGCAGGGCACAAGTCACGCACACATTCACATGTAGGGGCAATTTAGCATAGCCTGTCCATATACAAGCATGTTTTGTAGATGAGAAGCAACCAGATAACCCGGAAGAAACCTACACGGACACGAGAAGAACAGTGACCCAAACAATAGCTCGAACCTGGAGCTGTAAGGATACCTGCTGTACAACCATACCACCAGTATTAACTTATGTGAAATGTATTCAAACATCATGTGTGTGAGTGTATGTGTGTAAGAGATGTACATGTGTATATTCACTCACAGCAAGAAGCTCAACAGGAATAGGAACAGGAAGTTTGCGAGCCAAGCATGTATTTATTTCCTTAGCAATGATCAGACCCAAAATGGACACAATGCTCACAATCAGAGTCCCAATGTTCGTCTCACCCAGCAAAGAGCACACGTTCAACACCGTCTGAGGAGAGACAGACAACAAGAGAGAGAAAAAAAAGCAGGAATCAAAAAACCAATAAATCTGATTCCAAAGCAACATGTTACAGGATCAGTCGGTCATTTTTTTAAAGCTTTTTACTGTCTGTGAGGTCAAACATTGACAAGTCTTCCCTTTATTCTGATATACAGCTGATGTCACGCACTGTACCCAGATATTGTTCACATTTAAACCAGCAGTTACATTTGAATGAGAGAATATACATATGTGGAAAAAGGAAATCCAGTAGTGTTTCATTCTGCACACACCTTCTCTATCTGGATGAACATTAATGCTGCAAATCTGCCAATCTTGGAAGTGTGAGCCAACAAAATGTCTAACAAAATGTTTTGATTTTTTTTCTCTTTTCCAGTCAAAGTAATCTTTCTTGTCTCTCACAAACAAAATTTACTGAGAGCTGAATTTACTAACTAGCTAGATTTGCATGTGTATGTGTGTGTGTGTGTGAGATGTGTTGATACTCACATATATAAGAGAGAGAGGTCCAGTGTAGCGCGTCGTGTTGATGCCAAACGTGTATTTAAACTGGGACACAATGACATGGATGGCTGCTCCTGTAGTATAGGCCCTAACCAAAGGCTCAGAAAGATACGTCACCACAAATCCGAACTGTACCAGGCCTAAAAGCAACTACACACACACACACACACACACACACACACACACACACACACACAGAGAGAGAGAGAGAGAGAGAGAGAGAGAGAGAGAGAGAGAGAGAGAGAGAGAGAGAGAGAGAGAGACAGAGAGAGAGAGAGAGAGAGAGAGAGACAGAGAGAGAGAGAGAGAGAGACAGAGAGAGAGCGAGAGAGAGAGAGAGAGAGGGAGAGTTAACAGGCAAAACTCTTTTCAGCCTAAATGTTGTGGTAGCAAATGTGAAATGTTAGCTAACTTGAGTATTGACATTCTGTAACATTAGAGAGAGAGACAAAAGCCAGCACAGCTTACAGTAATGCTAATGCTCAATACTCCAAGCTATCACAATAATAATAATAATAATTACAATAACAATAATATTTAGCTATTCAAGTGAACATAAACCTAGCTCACGTGGCAACAGTGTAATGCAAACAATCCTGCAGATACAGATCAAGAGCTGCAGTTAATGTTCACACCAAACATCTTTGTGACTTTAACAGTGGAATGGTTCTTGGTGTTAGAAGGGCTGGTTAGAGTATTTTATAAACTGCTCATCTCCTGGGAATTTCACACACAGCAGTTTCTAGAGTTTACACAGAATGGAGCGGAAAAAGAAAAAAAAGACATTGAGCGAGCAACAGTTCCACGTGTGGAATCACCTTTTTGATAAGAGAGGTCAGAGGAAAATGGCTAGACTGGTTTGAGCTGCCAGGAAGGGAATAGTAACTCAAGTAATCACTCTTTACATCCATGATGAGCAGAAAAGCATCTCAGCATGCACAAAACATCAAACCTTGAGGTGAATGGGCTACAACCATAGAAGAACACATCAGGTTCCACTCTTGTAAGCCAAGAAGAGTCTGAGGCTATCATGGGCTCAGATTCACCCAAAATGGATAGCTGAAGATTAGAAAAAAATCATCTGGCCTTTTTCCAGTCCTCTGTCCAGCTTGGGTCAGTCTGTGCCCATGATAGCCTCAGATTCGTCTTCTTGGCTCACAGGACTGGAACCTGATGTGGTCTTCTGCTGTTGTAGCCCATTCACCTCAATACCACAGTTAAAGTCACAGAGATCACAATTTTCCCCCATTCTGATGTTTGATGTGAACAATAACGGAAGTCTTGAACTGTATCTGCATGCTTCTATGCATTCTGCTGCTGCCACATGATTGGCTGATTAGAGAACTGCATGAATGCGTGGATGTACAGGTATTCCTAATAAAGTGGATGGGTGTAGCTAAACCTTGACAACGCATAGGCTAACAATGCCCCACTGACACTTTTTGGTATGTTCCTGATCATTTTTCTCAAACATACAGTACACATCAATGATGAAAGCAGGGGTAAGAACATCAAAACTGTATTTAAATTGCAACCTACAACTCATCGTTAATAAAGTTATACCTATTATCACGTTATTGTAGTTATTAGACTATTTGATTGCCTGGTTTAATGTAAATATATATATATATATATATATATATATAAATAATGTCATCAAATCTAAGTGACTAATTTATTAAAAAAGGATTCTGTGAGTGGAAATGTCAGGGGACACAGTTTGAATAAATAGCCAAAATATTACTGTACACAGTTAAAGGTTTAGCCTAATATAGTTATTCTGTTCATTCTGTCGTTTGTGGGACTTTTGAAAATATTTTATATGATCCCCTGCCTATAGCATGCACACACACACACACACACACACACACACACACACACACACAAACCTGAAAGATTCCAGTAAGAAAGGTCACAGCTGCAGCAATCTTGACCCTCTCATTGTCACGGGTCACAATGTCTACGATACTGTCGTTGGAAGTGTTGCTGAGTATCATGAAATCTGAATCTGGAGCCATGCGTTCTGTCACACCACCGATCATCACACTCATCACTGCATATGTACCTACAACAGCCAAGAGTTTATTTATACAAGTCATCCTCTACTGATGTGTGTGTGTGTGTGTGTGTGTGTGTGTGTGTGTGTGTGTGTGTGTGTGTGTGTGTGTGTGCTTACCCACTGAGATGTGCTTAGAAGTCCCAAAGATAAAGTAGAGAAGGACCGGGTAGAAAGATGAGTAGAGGCCGAAGACAGGTGGGACAGCAGCTAGCAGTGCGTACGCCATACCTTTTCACACACAGACATACAGGTTCTCTGGATGTGTTTTTGTGTCCCTTTGTGCTTTGTGATCAGTCTTAATGGAATAGTTCACCCTAAATATACAGTAGTTGATCAACCAAAAACATGTTTGCTATTGCTAGTGCTTTCTTCTTTAATTTTAGGCTGGAGCCATGTAGCTATAGCTAACATTCATTTCTCACCTATATTATATAAAAATCTGTATCTACCTGCTCGGAAAAATATTGTAAAAGTTCTGGAGGCAGAACAATGTGTGATAATGAACTATACTAGAAAACTGCACACAATATGTCACTACCATGATATATATTATACAAGTATGTATTTTATATCAGTTAGATTTTTACTGTTTACTGTGCAGTGCTGCAGGATAACCTAAAAATCCTCCACCCACCGCTTGTCCGCTATTACCGTATCAGGGTGGGTAATAATATTGTACACTCCTGTACTCCCCTTAAAACTGACATAAGGGAAATGCTTGTTTTCCTGTCTTTCTTAGGCCACCAGTTCTGAACAATTACTTAATTTATCACAATATTATAAACTGGAAAACTGCAAGCAGAGAAAATTCTGTATCACACAAGCCTAATGGCTGCACCTACAATACTACAGTGTTTAATTAAACAGTGGGGATTTACTCATTTTTTAAGGCCGACAGTAAATCCTGTCCTAAAGCATATTGGTGATGTGACATTTGATGCAGATATACGTATACAAAACAGATATGGAGTGACATGAATTACAATTACTTGATATCTGCATATCTCTTGTAGCACCAGCGTGAAGCAAATTTCAGACAAGTGACTAAATACTGTAAAGATATCTCAACTAAGTAAGCTTTGAATGTAGAATTTATTTCAGTGAACTATTCCTTTATCTCTCAGATGTACAGTGATGAAGTATAAGTCACTCAGCAGTGCATGCGTGCGTGTGTATGTAACCTTGCGGCAGGTGCATGATGCCCACACTGATTCCTGAGACAAGGTCTCCAACAGCATTTTCTTTGAGTGGGTAACGTGGCAGCCATGACAGCAGGGGAATACACGACAGAAAGCAGCTCTTCACACGAGGACCAGAACACCTGGCACAGAGACTGAGGTGAGACTCAAGTGGGATGATTTTCATTTCCAGACACATTTAGCTTCAGACAGACAGGTGGGATTCAGTGTGACAGTCTTTCAGACATTCATTATGTCGAGGACACTCAAGCAGACTAAATTCAAATATACATGCCATTTCCATGTTAATAAAATATAGTGCATCAACACCAGAGCCCTGAAAAATTTGATGCCCAAGGCAAGATTTGGACTGGTGCTCCTTGTATCATAGCCAATTCCACCACCAATCATTGTGTTCAGACACTAACACAGAAACTGCATAGCTCGTCTTTGAGATTCTAGAAACAAACAAAAAACCCCAAAAAACAGGATTTGTAGGGGAGGGATTAAAATATTTTAACAGTTCATCTCAAGACAGAAGAGGTGTATATGAGACCACTGGGTGCTACATTATATTAATAAAAAGCTGTTGCTAATGAGACCCAGCCAAAAATAGTGTTGAGCAAAATAGATAAGACTGTTTTTTTTTTAAAGTTGATAAAACGTAATTGCGAATGGTGTGTGTTCACATTGAGTGATGTTATGGGATTAAAGCTAGGTTTTCTCCTTTAGTGATAGTCACTCTGATCTCCGCGACCTGATATTTGGCACAGGAGTTCGATAGCATCCACCACAACAATCGTGATAGTGTTTAATCAAACGTGAAAAATGTGTTTCCATTTCAAGCTTGCGGAATACTGCTTTGTCGAATTGTTTGAAAAACCACCTCTTGCAAGCGTATAAACTTTTTTGCAAAATTGTAGTCTTTTTAAACTTCACGTGTTTCCATTACTTGTTTTTTTAGTGTGCAATTTCAATTGTGCATTAAGCATGTTACAGAAACCTGTTTACTCACTAGTGCAGATAACTCGCCCTCCCCCACAATCAGTTAAGTCTAAATAAGGGGGGCAGGTTTGGAGTGATTGGAGTGATTTAATAAGCTAGTTATGTCGTTGTGGACTTTTTTGTAATATTTTGAAATACTTAATAAAATTAAATGTTAATTTTTTTTCTTCCCTCATTTGGGACACCCCTAGGTTGTATGGATGGCACCCCTAGGATTTGCCTATACTGCCTATGCTCTGATTAACAAATTTATTACCTTAGTTTAAATTTAAAAAGTCAAAGTTTTGTTAATGTTATTTATAGAACCCTCACTTTTGAATTCTCAAATCAGATTGCTCAGTAGGTTCCAATTAATTTTCCATCCCAGCACTCTGACACTAGTTACAGCTGTAATTTAAATCACAGGTTTACATTAAAATGCTTGTTCTAATACATTATCGTTTCTTTAGTACCAGCTAATTCAAATGGGCTTATATGGTGGGCATTTATATGGTGAGATTCTCTGCAAGGAGACACTTATTTAGCATTTGGAAAGGAAGCTCCAGTGTCAGCAAATTGTAGGAGACAGAGGTAAACTTCTGCACCATAGGCAGGTCTTCAGGACAGAGGGATGAATGATTTTTGGTACTCACTCCATTTAATAAATAGTTCAATTGAATGTCTTACTACATAAGAAAGAGAGAGAGAAATTGAGGTTTGTAAGGGAACAATTTTTAATCAATAATCTTTAATCAATAAATTTAAAAATTGCTGCCATATATGGTGTAACATGACAATTCAAAAGATTGGAAGGAGAAGATATAAAACAATAATAAGAAATCACTAATTTGAAATACTGTATTAGAAAAGCAATTCTTAGAAAAGCAGAATTTGGTAAGAATGTACAATTATGCATTTAACTGAAATATAAAGCAATACTTTTGTTTAGCAATGTCTTTTGTCTTCATTTATTATAACTTAGGATATACCTTTATGAAATCATCTGCCTATGTGTTATCACCATAATCAAGAATTTTAACATACATTAAAATGTCCAAGTGGACACCAAGTGAACGGTGTTCGTGTCTACCCGTGATAAACATTATTGGATATAAAGAAATACTTAAAAAACCGATCTGCAGGAAAGACCTATTGGAGGTGTTTTGCGTCCTCGGGTTGCTATGGAGACCGGGCCTCCAGTTTTTGGTGTGGCCTGATGCCGGCGGCCGGGGGGGGGGTTCGCCGAGAGTGATGTGCCGAGATTGTTATTGTTATTATTGTTATTATTATTATTATTATTATTATTATTATTATTATTGGTCTATTTATCTAACAATCCAGATGTCAAAAATACTCAGCAAAAACATGTTGACATTTATAAATAATATAGCCACTATACATCAATCAGTTCCTAAAAGGCAGGGCTTAATTTACTCAAACTCATGAGCACTTGCATGGTTTCATACAAAACTTAGAAGACATATACAAGAGCATTTCTGAGATCAGCTGCACAGGTTGGGGCTCAAATGTTATTCATACTGGCCACTGAGGGGCGCTATTAATATTCATGGGGTTGAAGTTAAATTCAGATGTTGTTTCTCAGGAACCAAAATTAAAACTCAGCTGAGGTTTGGTGTCCTGCATCAATCTTATACTGACCACTGGAGGAGCTATTATTATCATTATTATTATTATTATTATTATTATTATTATTGTTGTTGTTGTTGTTGTTGTTATTATTATCATTATTATTGTTATTATTATTATTATTTTTATTATTATTATTATTATTTTTTTTATTATTATTATACATTCCACCTTTGTACATATTTCTTTCTGAGACAATGTTAAAAGTTTGGCATCCAGAATTGCTTTTTACTTTTCTCTATTGTTGCAAAGTTTGATACGCTGTTTTCTCATATCTTTCTTATCTGAAGACCTCACTACTGTTACAGTGTAAGGGTTGTAGTTTTATACACACAGTCACACATTGTAAACTGAAGAAGTTAAACATCTGGTCTTAGACCTCCATTTTAATTCAATTTAAACAAGCATGCTTTTCTCACTATAGGGGAACAGGGATGAAATACTCTGTCACCTGCTAATGATGCCACAGATAGCATTTAGAATAAAAAAAAATCTGGAATTATTGCTTTTAAACCAGTAGCATTTTTCTCCTGATAATTACTACTCCTAATGACAGTAATTGCTTACCTCATTGCCTCCTTAAATTTGGCAGAGTGTGGTGTGTGAACATCTGATTTTTCTGCAAGTTCATCCACTTTGAATTCGTCCATGACTTCCCGCTGGATGTGGTATCCCACTCTCTGTTTTACAGTCTCATCCATCTCTTCTGTTAGAACCTTAGTCCTGACTATGAGCCTTTACCAGTACTGCACTGTCTGTTTCTAAAACAGATCAAATCTTTTCTTTATGTCAGCTTAATCACTTCACATCACACTTAGTATCCTTGATCCTTTGCTCAAAGTCCAGAAAGAAAATTATTCTCAGCAGTGCAGATCATAAAGAAAAGTCCTTATTACTGTTCAGTACTACACAGTAATCCTCAGCAAAATGAACTCTTTCAGAGTTTGAATCTGAAATAAACTGGACTCAAATAAACTGAAAGAGTTAATTCAACACTCTAGGTGTTAATTCAACACAAGGGATTTTACTGTGTATAAATGCAGCAATGACCTTTAAAAACGATTAAATAAAAAAAAAACTGTGATTCAAGATTTGAGTTTACTGACTAGCATGCATTGAAGGTGCAGCTACTGTGCGAGTACCTGACGTCCTCACGTCTTTTTTAATCTCCTTGTTAATGTGTATCTTGTCCTATCTGGTATTAAAAGTGCCTCCGGGTGCACACTTACTCACACACACCACATGCACCACACACCACACGCACACCAGCCACCCACCAGCCACCCACCCACACACTCACACACACTCACACAACCCAGAGTTTTCTTCCTAAAGAGCAAAGTCTGACCTCCAAGTGAAGGAGAGCTTTAAAAACAGAGGGAAAGAAGAACACAGTGACACAGAGAGAGAGGCACACTGGATTTTGAACATTTAAAACTGTGACCTGGGAAAACCCTGCACGTTGACAGTTTAGATTATATTGCAAATGCTGCTAAATTAATCTGTCCCAATATCCCTGATGTTCCATTAAAGCTTAATTCACCCTAAATAAAAATATTTCTGTAATCTTTTGGTCATACACGTTTATGTTTTTAAGCATCTTATAGCAGAAAACCCAATATTGTTCACACCCAAACGTTTTGCCACTTTTGGTTCAGCCACATGAATATCCAACAGCTTTTTATTTCCAGGCTGCTACACATTTTCATATTGTAATGACACAGTAATTTGACTTGTTGGAATTTGGAGATATATTGAATGATTCTTCCTTTTGACTGCCTGTTAGTAAAGATTTAACAGCCTATGCTTAAATATCATGTAACAGAAAATCTAACTCTTTAAGTGCCCTGATTAATGATCCTAAATGTACTTTGACCTTTGCTTCCTTTATGAACTCTGTAGATCTCCTCTTCCCTGGTATAAACATTGCAACATGAATTATATTTTGTTCAATTATTATCTTAACCTGAAAAACAGCACCCTCTTAATTGCACTCATGCTCTCAACACTTCATTTTTTGAATAATAAAAACAATCATGAAAGTGGCTATAATGTAATCAATGTCTTATAAAATTAGCCTTTACTATCTAATCACTACCCTCGTATAAAATTCAAATGGAAGAAAGTGAAGTAAACTGGATGAGCAGAAGGAAACTAATTGTTGTCTTTTTTTCTATGAACATTCATTTATGTGAATATAAACAAAAATGACATACTTTACACACGTACATATTAATCATATGAAAATGGAATGAATTGGTCAAAAGAATTTAAAATATAGATACTTTGACAAAATATCTTTAATTACATGTCACAATTCAAGAAATATGGCCTAGGATGCAGGGGCGTCAGAAGAATTTTGAATGTGGGGGGGGACACACTAGCAGGGGGTCTGTGGGTCCTCCCCCATACATTTTTTAATGAAGTAGATGCCATTTCCTGCATTCTGGTGTATTTTTAACAGGTTGTTAACACCTAATTTTACCTACAAAAGTCGCTTAATTCAATGACTATTTTGGAGACTCAACAATAAGTCCTCATTCAACTAGTCCATATTCATCAGCCTGTTTTTAACTGCTACCCACTGCTATGCCT
>JAQQZU010000039.1:6881818-6908707 GCA_030068025.1 Parauchenoglanis punctatus
CCCCCCCCCCCCCCCCCCCCCCCCCCCCCCCCCCCCCCCCCCCCCCCCCCCCCCCCCCCCCCCCCCCCCCACACTAAGCTATAATGGTGGCGACGCTCATGCTAGGATGTCATCGGAGTATCGCAGAATGCTTTTGGAATATTGATGCCATCAAAAATGGCGACTAGCTATGTGGCACAGAGGATTCTGGGAAAGGTTAACCAGCCCCGTTAAGTAAAAAGGCATCCCCTACATTCATGGCTAGTGACTGAAGGCTGATGAGGTTCCATAGGATAATATTTTAAGTGTATATTATTATCTTCAGTTTGTAATGTTTAAGCAAAAGGCTTTTAATTGAAATTATATACAAAGATGCTGTAAAGAGTATGTATGAGTACAAGAATGTCAGAAGGAGCTTTGATACCAGTAATATCCAAAAAAAATTATTACACATACAGGGTGTAGATTTGCTACATGAACACACACATAAAATATACAGAACTGATTTACAAACATTAGGAAGAATGTGAAGTTTTGAAAGATTGTGTAAAGAGTAACATACAAAACTCTGGGATCAAACCCCAGGCTCTGGAATTGTTAATAAGAAGAAAAACAACTGACTAAACTCATTAATTATTTGATACATTGCTGCACTCTATTTTATTCTGAATAGGAATAAAAATGTATCAAATATCATTCTAAATCTACAGTTTCATTGGGGTATTTAAAAATTCTGGGACATTGGAAGAGCAGGAAAACCTGCTGGAGATAAAAGCTGTATTTTGTTGTTACTTATCACAATCTGGTTTAAATCTCATTTTAATATGAGTGGAAATTTAACAATGCTCCTGTGCACAAAGTGAGCTCCATGAAGACATGGTTTACCGAGGTTGGATAGAAGAACTCAAGTGACCTGCTCAAAGCCCTGACCTCAACCCCAATGAACACCTTTGGGATGAACTGGAACACAGACTGCACACCAGTCATTACCCTTTAACCTGATTAAGTATTAGCAAGTATCTTGCTTATCTTTGACAAAGGAGTCTATCCAACCAGTCTTTGATAATCACGCAACAAGGTTTTTTCTCTGGTCAACAGTATCCCAAATTAAACATAAAATTGCTTATTTTGCTCAAAAATCAGCAGTATAATTAAGGTCCACTATGTAGGATTCATTTGATTGCAACCAACTGAATCTGCCTCCCTTTCCAAGCATGTATTAGAATGTATGGTAGTCGTCAGGTGCCTGTAGTGTACTTCCAAATACTCGCATTCATACTCCCTTGCTTTTTCTGTGCTAAATAATAAGTATGATCCTCCATTTTACAAAATTTGGGTTCTCAAGCTTGTTAGTCAGCGCCAGCAAATACTGATTCCTCTCTTCTTTCTTCTTCTTTGTCATCCTTTCTTCTTCTTCGCCTTCCTTCTGGTGCTTCCATCCAGATTAATGCCGCCACTTGAAAAACATGAAACGCAGAAGGCACTCTCTAGAGCTTTGTCTGTTCTGGGCTACTGTAGTGGTGCGACATGGCAGCTCGGTGGAAGAGGACCCCTTCCCTGTGTAGATATAAAAGGCTCATTCGAAGCTTATTAAAACACAGTGATTTGTAGTTACAGGTACAGATACACTAATGAAAACATGCTTATGAATACTTTATTCCATTTCGTTTAATAGATCCTTCTAAATCCAACATAGTGGACCTTTAAATCTAATTGAGGTTTGTTCACCATAAAGCCCACAAAAGAATCTTAATCTTGTGATAATGAATAGAAATTGGGTTCTTAAAAGGTATAATTCTACAATACGTGATCATTCATATTTTAAAAATGCTTTATAAACCGTTGTTGAGCTGCCTGGTCAATTTTGACTGAGAACACCAAAGATGGACGTCTGACTTAAACACAACACAATGGTTAATTATTACACACAGTGAAACTTATTATTAGGGGCAATATAAGAAAAATATCCGAGTCATCCAGATAATATTAATAGCATGTTGACCTTTGTGATTTTGGAATGATGTTTCAAGGCATTAGAGGACACAAAATGTATCTACATCAATGGCTAACTAATTCATAACCATAGTTTTAGTCCAAGCACATCATTATGATGATATCAAATAAAACACCATCAATAATGGTGGATTTTTTTTATTAATTGAAAATGATTTGGTCTAATTCAAAACATCTCATCAACTTAAAATTAGGAGTCACTCCTAATATTCCAAATCTGATGGTATAGGATCTTAGTCTTACCCTTAAGGAGCATCTCAGATTTATTTTATGAAGACAGTTTAAGCTATTTAGATGTTTGGCACATAAGAAAAAAATGCTTATGTTATTTATTGACAGCTTTTTTATTCCTGAACATTTTATGCATAAAATCCCAACAAGTTACACTGCATTACAGAGTGAAGCATGATGCATCCATCAAAACGATTTTTTTAATCCTATTAAAATTGCTGTTAGTTTCAATTTCACTTTTTTTTTTAAATACCAAACTTAAAAATTCATTCGATTAAACTCATTCAAGTAAAGTAACTGATCACCTAGGCTAATAACATATAATAATAACTGTACCAACTATGACTATTTTTGTAGTAGTAATAATAAGGGATAAAAGGAAGTAGTTCAGTCAGTACTGTATCTTACTCAGCAGCACAACAAGCTCTTTGAGTCGATCTGCTCGATTTTGCACTGACTGATGCCACGGCAGCTCGAAAAATGAGAACGTGAAGCTTCGTGAAAAACTGAGATTGGAAATTTGGCGTAATGGAGGTAAGCGCGAGGGTCCTCTCAAAGGGACGAGTTGTCGCTTCGCGCAAATGCTTTGTTGACTATCAGAGTTGGTGTTTCTGGTTGCCTGCGGTGGATTTGGAAAAGTCTCAGATGATGTGATTGGTGGAGATGGTCGATGAGAAGGAGGAGAAGGGACAGGAGGAGGAGGGGGAATGCTGGTGAAAGAAGACTCAGAGTTGGAGGAACCTTCCCAGGGTGCTATGAAGCTGTTTTGTAAATGAGTAGAGATAGAAGGCTGAGCACGCTTTCTTTTCCCAGCCCGAGTGGTGATGGCCGATTTTCCTGAGGGACAGAGAAAAATAGTATAAAGGTATATTAGAATGGATAAATATCAAACTCAGATAAACATGCCATGGCCTGCAGAACAGGGAACACTTCATAAGCGCTGACGATTACGAATTCTTCAGCCAATCATAAAGAATGTGTTCACCTTACAATGAACTGTTGCTATAGAAACGATAAACAAACACAATAACAAACTCTGATTTGTCCTGAGCTGGTATCACTGTCAAAGCTGCTGTTATAGAAAATTATTCCCCACTTTTGAGAATTCAACTGCCATGTGGTATAATCAAATTTACCCCATTGTTGTATATTTTCCTATAACAGCATGCACGGTCATGTTTTATACCTTAGGTAACACTGAAGTCTTATATAATGGTTTCAAGAACAGTCATATAAATGCTTATCAGTGCACCTCCTTTAACAGTCATTAAACTGCTCGCCTTTTCGCCAGGGTATGTTCGATCTGGGCTCTTATCTTCCGTGCAGCTATACAGTAATACGAATTATCTTGAGCACGTGCATGAGGTTGTGTTATTAATTGTTGAGCTTGTTGAGCTGTATGTGTTTACAATTTGGACAAAGATGAAAGGGAATAATGTTACTGTTGAGAAGCTTGATATCAGGCTATATAATGGACAATTAAAGGGATCAGCCCATTAAAGCCATTGCATGTATGCAACTGTTCACATGTGGCTTTGAGGTGACCATACCTATTCAAGATATTATTAGTAAAATAATACAACTGATAAATTTAAGAAATGATGTCAAATGGTGAAAAAAAGAAACATACCTGTTGCCCTGGTCTTTAAAGGGCCAATAAACGGAAGCCTCTCACCTGTCTGTAGGATGAGATCACACATCATGATGTTTATACACCTGTTAATGTGCATGCATGAATAAGTGTGTGTGTGTGTGTGTGTGTGTGTGCGTGCATTGCTTTAAGTGCAGATTTACACATAATTTTATACAGTATGCATATGGGTGAGAGATGTACTAAAAGGGTGCAGAAACACAGTATATATTACCAATGTGAGTCTTTTATATACAGTAAAATAAGTGTGTTTGAGTGTGAGTTATCACCTCGCTTGAAGAGTTGGTAGCACTGATATTTTTAGCCCCCTTTCTCTTGTATCTCTGTCCTGTTCTTTCATTTCTTTCTTTTCCATCAGATATGTCTTTTGAGGCTCTGTTGAAATGTGACATCCTTCCTTCCATAATGCGCTCACACTCACAATACTGGCACACAGGACATTGCACTTAGTAAGACTATAAGACTATGAATTAATTATAGACTATAAGTGAGTATACAGGAAAATGTAAACCCATAGTAAAAGAAAATTGTACAGTTGGGCTAAATTGAATATTTAAAACAACAATTTTCTAGTACCTTTTGTCAGCTTTTCTTCACTCTGTAGTTTCAGATGGTTGATAATTTTTGCTCAGCTTTGTTTTTATGTTCATCCATTTGCCATAAATTAGCTTTTATAGTCATCCACTCCTTAACATGCAGCGGAGCACACTTTCTCTATGTGCATGCTTATTAATATGGTAAACCTGCAGTGTCTATGTACCTGACTCCTCTAAAGCAATGAATTCTTTGTCCTGCTATTTTATTTCACATGTTTGTTAGAGTGCTTGGCAGCTGGTACCTTTATGAACAAAGAGAAATCTGAGAAGAGAGTAAAATATTTATGCTCACCAATGCAACCAAGCCCCCTGATACTGACCCCTGTTTCACTGACACACACACACGCACACACACACAGTCAACTGCCACACAAGGCTGTATGCAATCACAGTGCATTTACGTGTGGAGGAAATGTTACACCCACAAAAGAAGAAAAACAAAGATTATGAATACGAGTTTATCATATTAATTCAATAACTCGAGTACGTATATGCCTGTAATCTGATCCAAGTGGTGAAGCTATTCATTTAACTACATTTTAGAAAGGAGTAACATCATTACTTTTTTTTCATCAGGAGCTTGTAATAAGTTAAACTGTTTTACACTCCATGCACTCAGATGTCCTCCGATGTTGATTCATTTTTACTATTGACAGTAGTTCCACTTTCAGGGTTTATATTAACTAATTGTTATAAGTTATTGCTTCTCTACAAACAACTCACAAGATACATTTATTTAGCATTTTTGGACAGAGTGTCCAGTGTCAATGTCTAGTAGCAGTCAGACATGAGAAAGTCTTCATGTTACAGCAACAACTCTTCACTTTAGTCCATGTCATTTGACCCTGTCATTGATTATTTTCTATAATAGAACACATCCTAGTGTTTTATTCAAGTATTAATCCATTGGCAAAACAGTTGTAATAAATCCTTGTGTACTGTACATTTTCTTAATATACAGTAAATCATACTGTACATTCTTTATCATGTTTCGTATTTCTTGTCAGCTCAAAGCACAATTGACTCATGGTTCCTGGCTGTTGATGAAATGACGTGAACATATTTTGAGGTTTTTATTTTTGCAAATTGCACAAAATGCTGTCCTTCTGCAAGTGGTCAAAGTCCAGGTATCGCTATCATGTTACTTGAGATCCAGCTTTTATCCAATTTATGTGTGCATGATGTCATTTACATGACCACTAAGTCAAAAGTAAAGGCTAAACCTAAGGCCAAATAACACGCACAAAACAGGTTATCATAAATTAAAATGTTTTTCATTTTGAATGTTAAAAAGATAAAGCCAGTCTGCCCTTGCTTTGGTCAGTTCCCTGAAATCAAGAATTTAACATTTTTAAACAGCTTATTCTCTGACAGAATGGTCAAATATCACTTTCTGCTGTTTCTCATCTTTTCTTCTTCTCTCTGGGTCTTTCCCCTCTGTTAATTTCAAGAGTTGCAAGCCCTGCCCACAAACCACCACATAGTCTCCACTCTGTAATTCTGACCCTTTCTTGTGCCACACCCACAGTCCTGCAGCATCAGCAGTGTGTGAGAACATTGTCGCTTGGTGCCGAAGTCCGTCGCAACCCACACGCCACACGCACACACGCTGGTCTGGAGACGTGGACACCAGTGTTGCACAATTAAGAGCACTCAGGGCTGTTAGTGGGGCAGAGTGTGCTAATGCTACTGTCCAATGAGAGAGCAGCTCTGGAAACACGAGCTTCTGATGTAGTTGCACTCGAATCTTCATTACTGACAGCTGTCCATCATCACCACCACTAGCCACAGTGACAATGTCTTTGTCCATTTGTCCCACTTTGTTAAATATCACGAGGGTATTTACTCCACTTTGATGAACAGGGAGAGAGAGGCAAGGAGCAGATGGACCTAAAGATACATATATATGTGTTATATATACACATGAAGATAGACAGATAGATAGAAGATAGATAGACAGACAGACAGACAGACAGACAGACAGACAGACAGACAGATAGATAGATGTCATCTTTACTTTCCAGCATTTCTTTGAATGTGCCTAAGACTTTTGCACAGCACTGTATGCTAACTTTCAATCCAGCAAACGCACTTCCCTGGGTCTATGTGCATAAAACCTCATATGTCCTTATGATCAGATGATGGTCAGCTTTTGTCTTTCATGTAAATGTAAGCAAATAAGTGTGTAAATATCTGACCCTGGACCAGCTCTCCTACTGTGTGTGGCTTACTGTGTGTGAGGACCCAGTTCTTACAGGCTGCTGACTCACCGTGCCAGCTGTCCTTGGATTTACTGTCCAACATTGTAGTCAGATCCCACAGAGCTACAGCACCATCTGTAGCCCCGCTAAACAACAACACATGCCTGGGGTGGGAGGGAGTGAGAGAGAAAAGAGAAAGTCATAAAGAATTAAAAAAGAAGAAGAGCATCAATAATTTCCTTTTCAGTGTTTACTCACTGCTTGCCCTCTGGGTCTTCAAGGCTATAAGAGGCAACACTGAGCACACACCGCTGATGGTAAAAATTCTCCCAGAGCAGCTCAACCTTCCTGCTGTCCTCTCCCACAGTGAAAAGCCTGAAAGAGACCGAGAATGATGTCTGTTATTTTTAGTGACACACTCAACTGCAACAATGAAATCTGGCAGTGTCTTGTGACACATAGCCATCATTATCTCACCGTTTTATTGATTTTACACACACACACACACACACACAAACCTTACTGCTCCATCGCTGCAGGCGAGTGTCAGGAGAATCTCCTCTATGCTTTCATGCACCACAGCCATTGACATGTACCTGAAAATCAATACAATAGCGCTGTTAACAAAATCACTGCATCTAAACATCATAAATAATGAGCCAAAGGGAATGGAGTGTGTGAGCCCAGTTTCTTTCTGGTGATGCTAACATGCCCCCTAATGGTTACTTTCAGGCAACACAACAAACCAACATGTTTCAACATGCAAATCAAGAGTAATATTCCCAAAAGCCAAAGGTCAGAAAATAATCCTTTTATTAGCATTGAAAAACATCTTATTGGCTATTGTTTTTTTTGTTACATTTGGTATACATCAATACCCAAAACTTACCTAAACTAAAAACACAAGCTCATATTTGTTTTCCTTTTCATGCCCGAGACAAAAAAAAACCTAAATCACAAGGTGCCAAAGTTGGCGATTATGGTACAATATGGCTTAATGCATGTGTATTGCCTTGATTAACCATTAATAGACAACTGGTGGTCTATGAGGTTAAGATTGGTTTATGGGAACATCCTATAGTTAACTTTTACAGTTTAAAATGGCAGCAAGGTAGAAGTGAAACAAAATTCTGTAGCCATTTTAATAACACTTTCTGCATTCAATTTGTCTGAAAGATTACATTTGCATACAACTTGTCTAATAGTAAAGCACTGCTATATATCAGAAACATGTTTGTGTTTATAATTTTTGCATACATCTTAAAAGGGTTTATTTTATTTTGATGATCAGATGTCTGATTCTACCCAGAAATAAAAAGTTAAGCACCTCAGGAACAGACTTCAGGGCATTCTATGCTACACACAAAATCACACATAATATATATGTTACTGTTTCTAAGTTCCAGTTGATATCTATGATGAACACGTACAAACCTTGTCTCAGGGTTCATTTTTACAGTCTTGTGGCGATTCCGTCTCCTGTCCCATTGCTCATCCAATCTGTGACCAGCAACCTGAATCACCTGACAGACAGGCCAGTGTACCTGCTCATCCCAGCCAATCAGGAGCCGGTAGCACTGAAGTTGGGCCCTCCCACCAGCAGAAAAGAGCAGTGTTGAGAAAGAAGATGATGTATTTTTCTTACTGTCACTATTTCCTTCTTGTCTCGGTTCTCTTCGGACCGCAGTCAGTGTCCGAACGTTCGAGATGTGGTCAGCTAAAACAGCGAGCACTTTTACCATGCCATGTCCAGGTTCAACTGCAAGCACATTCACTGTGGTGTCTTCGCCACCGGTAACTAGCACCTCCCACTCCTCAGATGATGCTGCTCCAGCTCTGGCAATAGTACCAAGGCGGCAAATGCAACTCAAGCCTCGGCCATGAAGTCCTTCCTTCAGGGTGTGTCCTTTCACTTGGGTCACTGTGGAAGTCAAGGAACGAGAAGCCATAACAGCTCCTTGCTTAATGAAGATCAGTGTACCTTGTCCGAGACTGTGTGACGATGGGAGTGTTTGATTGTTAGAAGGGGAAATGTAAGCCCAGGACCTGTGTCCTCCTCCACATGCCACTGAGAAGAGCTTCTCTCGTTTCAACGGATCCCACAAAACAAACTGGATAGAGTGGAAGCCAACCATTACAAAACGGGCCTCAGCAACACTTTCACTCTCACCATCTTCCACTTTGTTTTCCAAGGACTTCAATTCATCTTTCTCTTTTCTGACATCTCCTCCATTCTCTAGTGCACTTTCTGTTATACTCCTCTCTTCCTCCTCGTTGTCTTCCTGTTTGCATCTCTCGTTGCTCTCATACATGTCAGCTATATCAGAACCCAGGAAGAGGACCTTTTCTAGCCATTCCATTCCTTTGCTGGCACGATGGACACGCCGCACCTTTAGAGTGTCCCTGTATACTGTCAGAACCCGCACACACCCATCCCGACCGGTGCTATATAACAACCCCTGATGCTCGCATACACTTGTCACGCCTTGTTTCCCATGGAGACCAAACAGTGTGTTGACAGGGGAAATGGGAGCAGGATTGTCATTTGCTGCATGCTCAGGCCATCTGTTCTCATCTCTCCAAACTCCTTGCTCTTCCTCACTCCCTCCTTCTCTGCTCTCTCTACCCACTTCACTTTCTCCACCTAATTCCCGCTCTCTGTAGAGCAACAGTGAACCACGGCGGTCTCCACACACCCACAGCGATTCCTTTCCATGTGGCCTTCTGACTGCAGCAGTGAGCCATCTCTTGGCACAGGGTGGCAACAGGAAAGACTTTAGCTCCTCTAATCTTAGACCTATGCCTGTTTCATCCTCCTCCACCTCTACTGTCCATCTATATACCAGTCCTTCAGCACCAGAAGCCAATAGACACAAATAATCCCCTTGATCCCCTTTCACCCACTGCAAAGCATGAACCTTCCCCAGGCCTGCTTGCAGTAATACACCTGAATTCGGCTGGTGTAGAGCAAACACCTGAACCCCTCCATTAAGATTACCTACTGCACACACCCACAAAGAGGTATCCTGGAATTTGACATGCGTTACTTCCATCACACAATAGGACTGAAATTCTGGACCACCATTCCAAACTGTCTGCCATGATTCATTCTGATGCAAACACACGACTCCTTGATCAGTGCAAACAAGCACAGCATCATGGCCTCCTACTAAATGTACAACTTTAGGACAACCTCGCCCACTGAAACCCAAGTCTATCTGGCCTTCTCCATCTTTTATTTCCTTCTCCTGTCTAGTTCCCTCCAAAACTCTCCATACCCGTATTCCCCCATCGGCACCTCCTGTAGCCACCCATCCACCCCCTTTACTCACAGCTAGTGCTCTGATGCCACCAGATCTATGACCTTTTAAAGTTCGACCCACTCTACCATTCCCTTCCCACTCCCACAGTAGGCAGGCACCATCTTCCCCAGCACTGAACACACAGCCAGGTGAGAGCCTGACGCAGAATACACGAGCCTGGTGCCCATAGAGAACTCGCAGACATGTGGGCGATTCAACGCCACACCCTCCGTCTGCGCCCAGTACACCAACGTTCCACACACGAACGCTACGATCATCTGAGGCAGAAGCCAACCACCTGGAGCTCTGGAGATAGCACAGGCTGAAAATCACGCCACTGTGCCCCAGCAGGCGTCGCTCTACTTCGGACTGGCTGTCTCCTTTGCTTCCTCCCGGTCTCCACAGGACCAGCTGGTTGAAGACAGTCCCCCCCACCAACACTGATGTTTCCCAGCTTGGACCAATCAGAAGTGCAGAGTAGAGAAGGCACACCTCTACACAGGATCGGCACGATATGATGTTTCCAGATTGTGGCTCTAAAAGTAGCACTGAGTTGTGAGCCAGACATATGCCTAATAATGATATGGTCTCCTCTCTTAGCCAAGAAACATCCAGCACCCAATCCTGGAGCTCCAACAGAGGGCCAGCCACCTCCAGACTAAGGCCACAAGGCCTGACTTTAATAAGACGCAATGCTTTCCCACCAAAAATGACTAGTTCCACCAATTCAGGAACAGTGACCTGACAATCGTTATTTTGCAGCTTGGGCCGTATTCCATGGATACGGTAGTTATGCAGAACACTAAGTGATGCATGTTGTGTATGTGAAGCTTGGAGACAGAAGATGGAGAGGATGGGTCCTTCACCTGGCAATAAGACAGATACACTGTATTAAGGAAAACAGGAAGAAGTGTTCCACGGAGTACTGTATTGTGTGTTAGTTTGTTCAGTAGCTGTCTTTCAATACTTAATACTAGTGACCCATATTGTAATTCTGACATTACAGCAACTGTGTTGTAAAACAGTCACCCTATGTATGTGTCACACTCAGTTGGCTCCAGTATGTAACTCACCGGTTAATAAGTAGTCATCTCCAAGAAACTCCAGAGCAGTGACAGGGGCCACAAGCACAGAGCTCTGTAGGACAGTCAAACTGTCTGTTGCTGCCATCTCATCTGTTGTAAGCAACAAAAAGATATGTAAGGAATTAAACATGACAGGGCCTGCTGTGATTTGTAGTTACTTTTACTGTTGTGAAACACCTGTGAAACACAGTAGTTCCTGTTATCATTTCCATTATAGCAGCTGCAAACACTCATTCCCTCACAAGCCTCAATTATTTTCCTCTCTTCTGAAGTCAAAGCAGACAATACAGCATGTCAAAATCCTGTTTCCTGAAAGAAGTGTCCAATGGCACAAAAAAACCTACGGACTGTTCCAAAGTGCTGATACTGGAGATTCTTTCCATTAATGTTAAATAAATGTCTCCTGACCAGACATGTAGTCAATACCCCTTTTGTGAAGTCCATAACAAATCCAAGACTAGGACTAGTGGAGACCAAGTCGAGACCATGTCCAAAAAGGTTCGAGTCCAAGACAAGACTAAGGCCAAATGAGAGAGACAGAGTCAAAACGTTTTTTGAATTAGCCTAATTAAACCAATTCCTATTAAGCTTGCTTAATCAATGATGGGTTTTTTTTTTTATTTCCTTGAGAAAAAAACCCAACAACAACATATATTTTTAAAGGCAGTTGGACTCCATCGAGAACAACTAGAACATCTAGCAAGACCAATGGCCAAGATCAAGACAAGTCCGAGAGCAAATACCAAACAAGTCAAAACAATAACATCTCCAGTACTACAGACCTGCTCCTTATAATATCTTTTTGTTAAATAAAAACAGACTCATATCTGTTTATTATTAGGATTAGTTTATGTTGAGCATCTACTATACAAGTACTTGTGAAAGTGAGTTGTTACTTTGGAAACATGTGGCTTGACTGCAGGCGGTACAATTTTCAAAGCTGGTGTTACAGCAAAATAATCAACAACTTCTGACCAATCATCTTTGAGAATTCAACAGCGCATTGTGGTATAAAACCACAGCATTCACTGCTCTTCTGTTCGGTCATAACATGCTGTGTAAACATTCATGATTTTGGTCAGTAGTACACTGTCTACATCTGAAATTACTATGGACACAAACACAGCTGATTTACTTACAGGAAGTTTATTGACATCTTCTTACATGGCACTTTTTTTTCCTTCAAGACTTCGATGCTCATAGGTTTTGGTAATATATAAAATGAAGGCGCATAACTATAAACATAAAGCCGATGATCTCCAGCTTGTTCCTGTGCACGCGTGTGTCTGGTTTCCTTCCGCTTTCACAGTTTCAGCACTAACCAACCCCAGTCTATAATACTACACTGCCTCTCACCCGCCTCTGAAATTCACAATAAATCAACTGAATGTTCAACAATTCCTAAAGTAAACAGCAGCAGCGTTCCGCACATACAGAATACGCTTATACGCAAACGTTACGCACTTTGCGTAAAAAATGCATGTATAAATTATCATATAGAAACACTTTCATCTGTTTCGTGCGTCTGTGTCTGAATAACAGCGCCGCGTAGAAGACGCGATCCTCAACCATTTACTTCCGGGAAACTCGTAACACTCATGGGTTGTAGATCGGAGGATTTGCATCAACGCGTGCGCATCTTCCGCTGGTCGTTTACGTAAGGGGCGTAAAGTGTGACGCTGTGTTGTTTAATTTTCATACGGACTGCTCAAACATAAAGGGCGGCGGACAAAGTATTTATTTATTTTGGAAATAAAATAAATTCAGCTATACAGGTGAGTTTATAATATTGCATAATAGCGCAGACACAACAGCGATGAGACGTGCAGGTTTACCTGTATGCATTATAAAAAAAAAACCTAGTTAGCCTTAATCCTAGTCTCGAACCGCTTCCCCTGCTGATTTAATACGCTTCAAAGGTTTAGCTAGGTGGCTAAAGGCTAAGAGGCTAACGCGCTAGCTATCCGAGTAAACGATGAAGAAGGTGCAATGGAGAAAAACCTAAAGAATTAAAGGAAAAATAGAGAATAATCTGCATTTATGTGCAAATAAATATTGGACTGATACTTAAAAACCGAGTGTGCTGCTGCTTCGGATACAGAAGGGTTAAGCCTAGTCTCAGACTCCAGGGTTTTTACACATTATTGTACAGAATAAGAAATCACACCGAAATTAGTGCCCAGGTCCTAACGTGGTGCTTTTATTACAACTTCTGCACGCGAGATGTGCGTTTAATCAAAGTGCAACGCGTGTATGGTGTTGTGACTAAACCCTGCGGGCCTGAACGTTTAATCCTTTATTAATTACTGTCATAAATTATCCAAACGTTGCATATTCTGGGGATCTCAGTGTTTTTTTTTTATTGCATGCCATATTGTAATATCATTTATATATTTAACAAAAAAGTTATATAGACATACAAATCAGTGTATCTGGACCAGGTATTAATACATCCAAATAATAAAACAGTGTAAAGGGAATTCATAATGAAAACACCTGTTTATTTGTTTGGATGTTTATTTATTAACCAACATTGAAGTTTTAATTATACAGTATTTAATACAAGGATATCAAAGCAGTAAACAGAATTAAAATAGTCAATCAGATATTTCAATATATTTAATTGTTTATATATGTATTCATTCATTTATTCAACAAACTAAAATATTACACAAGGCGAAGAATGTCAAGATGTAAAACAGGGTAAAGGCATTATTAATGAAAACACTTCCTGTGTTTGTTTGCTTGCTTGCAGGAACTGAGGCTTAAAATCTTATATCATATTTAATCCAAAGAATACAGTCAGATTAAAAAAGTAAAATGGGGTAAAAAGAAAGAAAAAGCATTGCTCATTAAATGTATTTATTTACTCACTTGCATGTATACATATTTATTTGTTTTGTTAGTTGTTTGTTCATTAATACAAAGAATGCAAATAGATCAGAGGAGTAAAATGGTAAAGAAAAAGAAAAATAAAATAAAATAAAAAGCATTGCTTTATTAATCACAAAATAACTAATTTGTTTCTAAATATGTATAAATAATTTCTGTTTTATTCATATAATATTTTTTCAGACACAAAACATTACACCACTCATATTTAATAAAAAAAAAAAAAAAAAAAATTCTACAATCATCATGTTTTTTTTTTTGTTTTTTTTTTTTTAGGTAAAAAGCATGTCAACACAATGTTTATATAACATCCCTGGTTAAGCAAGCAAGCAATAATGTAGGCCTAGTAATGTAATAAAATAATGTTATACTCAGTGATGAGCGTCTTATGTGTTAAAATTCGGGAACACATAAAAGGGACAACGCGTCATGCAGGTTACATTTTACTCTCCAAAACTGTATAATACTATACTACATAGTGCTGTGGTGTATTGAAATTCTAATTAGTATGGATATATGGTTTTATGATTGTTAATAGTACATTTGAGTGCTCTTCTGAGAACAGGTTAATGCTGTTTAGCCATGCAGAAGAAGGCAAAGCTGTCTACATTTGTGAAAATGTATCCTATACATATTTCTTACTGATCATAAAGACCATGTGCTGAGAAATATTTCTTTATCTTCTCTTTATTTTAGAGTTCACGAATGCCCGCACCTACTGCAAGTTCATCCCTGAGTTATTGCAGACCAGTAAGCCTCACGACTGACCACGATGCTGTAATGAATACTGTACAAACTGTGACATTATGCAACATCATGACAGAAACACTGTTACACATAGACAATAAATAACACACCGAGACTCAACTACACTCCATGAATGAGGTGACTGACCAACAGCCTTACTTGTCTGCATTTTTGACATTTTAACACCAGCTTTCTCTGCACACACATACACAAATTAAAATGCTGACCACCATGACATACCGAATGCCCAACTTCACCCTGGAGCAGAAGCTCTACCTGCTCCAGAAGATCCACAGCGTGGTGGACGCTGTGCAGGACTTCCGCAAGGACACCAACACCACTGTGTACCGCAATGCTGTGTGGGCCGAGCTGGCGCAGGCTTTCAACGAGGCCTTCCCTAACCGGCCGCCCAGCAGCGTTGGCTCTCTCAAGACCCTGTGGAAGCGGCTGAAGGTGGAGTGCCGCGTGGCCTTGCAGAGACGTCAGGAACAGCAGGCAGCCGGCATGCCTCTCACTGCTCTCACTCAGGTTACTGAGCCAATACTGCACAGCATTACCAAACAAATGACAGCTGGTGTCATGCTGTATTATAGACAGCTAGTATTAGTAATATTATTAGCCACTCTAACAGAACTATTATTGTGAACTTGCACATGATGTTTACTATCACAGTACAGTGTGTCCGCTTCTTTACAACTGGAAGTTGCTAGCTAGCTATCGAACTTAAATCATACTTAAAGTTTAAGCGTTAATTGGACAGTTTCTCTCAGTGGTTTATGGTGCAGTCACCTGGACCCCCTCCCTGGCCATGAGATTTATTAATGTCACATCCAAATTAAAAACAAGGCACTTTGCTTTTCAGTGTTTTATAATGGGGCAAAATATCACCTATCACCTATTTGTGGGAAACATAGAGTCTCAGGATTTGTCCAGATCACCTTTCCTTCATCTTGCCACTTTGCTTAAAATATACATTTCAAATGAAAAGTTCAAACGAAAGAACGTCTGATAAAATTAAGAATAGGAAAAAAAAAAGGAATTATCTACCACTGATGAGTGAAAATGACACTTTCTTCTCCATGACGAAAAGTTAAATAGTAAGTTGGAAAATCTTTTTTTTGTTAAGAGATCATGTGCATCTTAGGAACTCATACAAACTGCGTATATTAACGTGTTGTTCTGAGGAGTTAATGTAGAATCCTGGGAGCTGTAGTACTGAGCATTTATATCCCCTTTGTCCCTGCAGGTGCAGCGGGAGGTGATGGCTCTGGTGCCAAACCTGATCTCCAACATTGAGGACATGGATGGAGATGGCAGCTGTTCCTTTGTCGCAAACAGCTCGCCTGGAGCAGGTAAACACACACACACACACCTTACCTTACTGCTACTCACAGCACATACTGTCATGTTCTTGATGTTGAAATAAGTTTCTTTTGTGTGTTCTCTCTCTCACTCTCAGTCACTGGGGGTTCCAATGGAAATGAGCAGGAGGATCCTGACCAAAACAATGTAATGTGTTGCCTTATTCGTTTATATGAAACATTCTCTAGTGTTGCAAAAATCCCAGCTAGTAATCTGCCGAAGAGATTAGCGTTTCTTAAACTTATATATTGCATGTAGCCTTAATCTTAGGTGATTACCACAGACAAGAATTTTAATGTTCCTCTGTACGGAGGGGGGAAAAAACATAAAACCTGTTTACTCGAAAATTACTTCTAAGGTAAGAATAAGGGCAGTAATTGGAGAGTAAGTAAATGTTACAGTTATGTTAAACGTTTTAAGTGTATGTTTAATTTACTCAGAGGTTTCTTTTCCCTTTGTTGTTTACAGGAAGTTGACAGTAAAGAGCTTGTAGCCATTGACCTCGGTTTAGTCTCGCCTGCTGAACCCCCGCAGAACTCTGGGACGCCGCCTAGATCAGCATCCTCTCCCCCCGCCCAAATCATCTTCTCTCATTCCAGCACTTCGAGGGGCACCCAGTCACGCTACCCCAGCCAATCCAGAGCTGGCTCAGGTTCAGGGTCGAGAGCTGCGAGCACCGACCCCCTACGCAGAGTATCAGCAGTACCTCAGGTCACCCCATCGGCACCGTTGGAGAACTCATTTTTGTTACGGGACTCTCAAGGGCTGGATTCTGGGTGGGAAATTCGCAGACTGGAGGCACTTGAGCTCGAGCACCAGCAGACCATGAGCCTGCTTCTGCTGCAGCAGTGTGTGTGGGAGGAGAAAAGGAGAGCCGCCCGGCAGAAGGCGAAGGCAGCGCGGGCCAAGAAGCGCTACTACCAGGCCAAACTGCACAAACTGGGGGTTGAGGTTCAGCTTTCCAGCAGCGACAGCGATGAGGGGGGAGAGCACCCCCAAACATGAGCACTGACTTTCCTAAAGTGTCTTGTAGAGTCATTTATGTGTGTTTGTGTTTTTTATTGATGTTCCGAGTTATTTTATTTTATTATTTTTTTAAAATCTTGATATGACAACAGATTTTATTTTTAGTAAACGTGTATTATAGGTCCGGAATGTGTTTCAGATTACGTCATTAATGTTCGTATCTGTGTCAGTTTTGTGAATCAGTGTGCTACTCGACCTGTTCAGTAGATCTTCCATTTAAAGTAGCTTTGGGTGCAACAAAATACAGTGAAACTCGAAAGTTATGAGATTTCTCAGGTTTCTTTTTTTCTTTTTTTGGTTTGTTTAAAACATTGTGGTTAGTTGATGTGAGACCTTTAAGGGCTGATGACTGATGATAGGCTGAAATTGTGTTTAATTATGTATTGTGGTATTATCTAAAAGAAAAAACAATAATGTTGCACAAACTGTGTACTGTTAGATGTAACAGTGACAATTTTGATTTTACAGTGTTTATTGAAAAGGCAAGAAGTTGAAAGGAATGTGTTTTAGTGTTTTAATGTCGTAATTGTTTGTAAATCAGTATAACTGTTCATTCTCAGGGTCTGTTTGTCTGGACAGTGGACTCCTGGCAACATGAAGTTGTCACCAAACTTCATCAACTAATACCATTTTGAAATACTTTCAGGTAATGAAAAAATACAAGACTCAACTGCTAGCAATAATTTTTTTTAATGTCCAACATATCTCTTGTACGGTTTCTGTGGTAACCAACGAGCCTCGGCAGCTGTTTTTCCCCACTGGAACCCTCCACCATGTAACCGGGATAGCAGACATCCCATAATAAACACATTATCAGGTGATACAACCCCAATTCGCTCCTGTTTTTTTTCCCACTTTCTCTTACCCAGAATGCAATGATGCATTGGTAGGGGCTCATATCAAACAATACATGTACCAAAATCTCACACGTTGTACATTTTGACAAGAAAATTCCACTCTTGCTTGATCAGCTTTTAGAAAATCTCTCTCTCTCTCTCTCTCTCTCTCTCTCTCACACACACACACACAATCATAAAAACAATCTGGGAGTGATATGACTTAAATTAACCTTAATAAATAAATATTAACAATAAATAAACAACATGTCTGTACAAGATAAAAAGATACATTGTAATAAATAAAATATACAAAAATGCCATAAGTAAAAAAAAAATGATTGGAGCACTTTGTAATAGGTATGAGGTATAAAAGGAATGGTCTTGGTTCTGTTATTTGGCAGAACTATTTGACAATATGCTGTAGGGTAACTCAGGAGATGACGCTGATGCAATTTTTCTTTGTAATATATACTGCAGCTTTAATATGACTCACTGCTCTCTCTCCACAGAGCGTATTTAGTTCTGTTTTGTTGTGTCCAGTGAGGCCCTTGAACTCGTTACTGCTAGACTGACATTGACAAATGCCTGTGTAAGGACTCGTTATGGTCCATTCAGTGGAGGCAGTTACCACAGATTAAGACCTGATTCACAAGTTTCATGAAATCTGAAGAGAGCACATCCCGACAGCATCTGTACAAGCACATATGAATAACAGTAACTTTGTTAAAAAATAAAAAAAAGATTGTTATGAATTCTGTTCTTATATGCCCAGAAAACAACTAGATTGGACAAATGCAGCATGGCGAGCTGAGTACAATGCTATATGCCTGCTTAAAATTCTCAGCAAATGTTATGGATGATATAAAAGCTTTGAATAAATTTGAACTAATACTTGCTTGGTCTGAAATGAAGTACTGAAATTTATTTAGAATGACTGTTTTTTACTGAATTGAAATTCAAGCAGGCGTACAGGATGTCCAAAAGGACAGGCATAGTTTTACAACTTGTTTGTTTTTTATTTTAATACCAAGTCAGAATCTTTCCCTTTGTCTCCCAATCTAACCTGATGCCTTAAAAGATCTCCTTGATTCACAATCATGTTGGTCAAATCACATCTCTTGGTTTAAAATACTTTTACAATCACTACTTCTGGCATTTCACACTAAATCACACATCAGGACAGTTGACTCCCTCAGTGAACCAATCCAAGCCTCTGATCCCAACATGTTTAGGTAAAAAAAATGCATACGAGAACTGTTCTGAAAAAAAGTTTGAGAATGGTGTGATGGTTGTGGGAATGTTTTAAGATTCCTCTTCACTGAAACCCATAGTCACTCACTCGGTGACCCCATGTGCCGGACACAACCTGTAAAAACATCAGATCTTTCATCTCGAATGAAAAAAAAATACAAAACTGTATAAAAAGGTTATATACATGTTTTTTTTTTCCTTCTCTGACCGGCCCTCTCAGTATTTGTCTTTCACTGATGGTGGGAATCACCTCATTTTCTTCTTCCTGCTCACCCTGTAACTCCCCTTGGCCTTGGGAGGCTGTTATAAAATATGAATGTAAACCATCAGATTGATGCAACAATGCAACCCCACTGAGTCTTAATCAGTCTCGCTCTCAGGGTCTCTAGTATCCCAGAATGCACCTAAACTTTCTTTCTAGGCTTTTCCTTCTGCTGTCCTTCTGTGCCCATGAGCAGACATGCATCATGGGACTGATGAGATGTCATCAGGACTGTCCATCACTTCTGTGGGCTCTAAATCAGGTTGACAAAATACCGAAGGGAATACGGAGTTAAACAAAAGGATACAAATACAAAACAATAAAAATGGACATGTGAAACTACTGAAATATGACAAAAAGATGAAAGGAGACTCACTCTGAGTCTGGTGACACTTCGGAGATACTTTGTGAGGTTGCAGAATGAGGCGGTGGGGATGGGGAAGGACCAGCAGCCGCAGAGGCGGGGTTAGGAGGTGGAGTCAGTACCGTGGAACTGAACGAAGCTAGGATAGAGGAAAGAATGTCCAGGTGCTCGGTAGAAGGCTGGCGACTGGGTGGAGCTCCGGGGGCTGTTGCAGCCGTGGGGTATCTACATGGAAGGGCGGCGTCTAATCTGCCATGCCGTGAGAGCAGGGCTTCTTGAGGTTCCTCCGTGATTGGTGGAGGGGGAGAGGATGTAGAGTGAGACTCTGGGTGTGAGAGCTGACGTGGAGGCAGAGTTCGGAGCCACTCGCGGCACGGCTGTGGCACCGTTCCTACACCCCCATTCGACTCTAGATGCTCCCGGGAACAGCTGAGGTGCTCTCTGGATGCCTGCTGCCTCATTAGTGAACTCAGCGGCACTCTCATACTTCCTAAAGAACCTCCTTCCATTCCTGTTAGGCCTCCTACCCCAACTAGTCCTGCCCCAAGATCCTCTCTTGAGGCATGGATGCTATGGACAGGGCCTAGATGTTCTCTGGAACCGAGCTCACGGCGGCGCGGCAGGAGGTCAAGGTTGTCACGAGAGCGTTGGCGCCGTGCGAGCGAGTCCAAGTGCTCACGGGAGGAGTAGCGTGAGGCTGGCTGGGACAGAGAGCCCGTGCCCGAGCACATGCGGCCGTAAGAGGCGGCCGGAACGCCCCGGTGGCCCAGCGTGGACGTGCGGTACCATGAGAGCTCGCTGGGAACACGGCCCACTGAAGACAAACCCTGCAGTGCTGGAGGACAACCAAGGCGGTTCTTTAAGATACCTGGAGAAACAGGAGGCAGATAATGAATGTCAGTGAATATACATTTGATTATGTATTTGTATAAGTATGAAGAAGAGTCTAAATGAAAAAAAAATTCACATCACACCACAGCTCAAACAGAATGTTTGAGGTTGCACAACGGCGTAACAATGAAGGTTCTAGCTTGTTTGCTAACTGTGAAGATGTCAACATTATCAGCTCCCTCCCTCCAGTGAACTTTACACCAATTACTACATGAAGCCTGACCATCACACCTCACACCATGTACTCGTTGAACATTTCATTCTAAAACCATGGGAATTAATAAGAAACCCCCCATGTTGTCCCCCAACCTGTTCGTCAGGTGTCCAAAAACATTTGGCCATACAGTGTAGGTACATAGGTGCTCCATGCCAGCCTTCTAGCCAACACCTGGACTGACTATCTATATTTTCATGTATCAAGAATACATGGATTACTAAGAAACTTTATTAACAGTGAACCAAAAACAGCATAGTGGTCTTTGGCATCTTCCAAAGTAGTACATTACCAAATGAACAAGTCAGATGTTATGGTATTGAAACTGTAAATCGATTTGCCTTGTGTTGGTCACCTAATCACTGCTTAGCTACTGATGCTAGCAATTACGAAGAGTACCAGCATTTTCCATGGAAGAGTTTGAATTTAAAGCTTGAAAAATGATTGAAGGATGTTCAATGTTCAACCTTGGTGTAAACTTTGGATTTGTCTGGGTGGTTAAAGCTAGACCTCCGTATCAGCTAAACACAGACACATAACCAAAGTCATGTCTGTCTGCTCAAAAATGTCTCTTCACTTGGTTATGGTGCTGCAACTGGCTGGATCTCGGTTTGTGAGCCAGGTCCTTACTTGACTTCAGGAGCTGCCTCCCTGGCTTTTGGCACCCTGTTTAGGTAAAGCCCTATTTGTACTTGTGCATGTGTGTTTCACCTTTGCGGTGTCTGTGCGTGTGTGTCGGTCCGTTCTCGTCCCCGCTGGTGAGTGCAGCGTCTGCCTGATTGTTATTGGCTGCATCTTTGCTGTAATCGGCCCCGAGACGGCGCTCCGAACCCCATTTTTGCAGGGAGTGAACCTCACAGCCCTCCAACGCAGGCCAATAGGAGAGCAGGTCGTTTCCATCCAGATCTGACACGGAAACAACACACCATGCTATTGGCCAGCAAACAATGCTTAGTATGAAATGAAACTTTCCAGGGCTGCACTAAGGTCTGCTCTATTTGCAGTAGAATTTCCGTACTAATTTTAAAACAGGCTAATGTTATCTCAAAGGCAACACAAGATTTTCAACTTCCCTGGTTTCCATCAGTGTCAGAGCAAAGTGATAGAACAAGATGCTCTTCCAAACCCCAAATGTTCTGCTTGACTTAGAAGGTACTTTACTTATATTGAATTATATAGAACTTCTGGTGGTGTGTATGCAAACACCACCAACATATACTAATAGTACCTTTGGCACCATTGTGGGTGGGGTCAGTGAGCAATCTCTCACTGTGATTGGTGCGTTTGAAACGGCGCTGGATCCGTCCGCGCAGACGCACATTATCCTCACTCTCAGAAGATGGAATGGACAAACTCCTCTCTTCCTCCAGTGAGAGATCAGAGTCGGAGTCGGAGTCCTCACCTGAGACAAAGAGGACAGAGTGAGACGAGGAGAGGAAGAGTAAAAGATAAAAGGCTGAGTGAGAAATTTTCACAAAATGACAAATGTGAGAGTAAGATCTGAAAGAAAGACAAACTATAATGTGACATTTAAAGTAGGTATTAGAGTGGCATGGAGGTTAATATGCGAGTTTACCTCCGTCACGGTGGAACATGGCAACATCAAGGTCAGTGGCTCCCTTGTGTCCCAGCATGTGCTCAGCAGTCTGGCGTGCTAGAAGATTTTCCCTACTCAATAATTAAACAAAAAACAAACAAAACAGCACACACACACACAAAAAAATCAGAACGTTAGTAAAACAAGCATGAATGAGCTTATCCTTAGAAAATAATGATGTATCTCTGCTATTTTAAATTAGGAATTAAGGGGTAGAATTATGAAATGAAGCGTTAATTACTTAAAAACTGGCAATTTATCTGGTGTCTGTTTGAGAAATATATGCTTATTAGCTGCATTCTTAAACCTACTTAGCTGATCATTCTTTTACAGCGTGACAAATAAGTTGAGCCTGTTTGTCAATAAAAACAAAAAAATACACAATAATGATTATACTATCAGATAATATTATATATTATATTGTACAATCATATTATAAGTCTCTGAGCTTAATGATGAAGGTGTAAGTAAGCTTAAGACAATTTAACTTGCTCTTTTCAGGTTAGATTCAGAGCATATTAAGGAGCATAATAATTGTTTGTAAATGTGCTGGATTTCATTAAAAAAACAGAATATTCATGAATTTGTTACATGATCTCAGAAATCCTGGGTGCCTTCATGGGTATTTTCAAGCTACCGTGAATAACTGAGTGATGAAATGAGCTGTGTCTTTCAGTAACAGAGATGGACAAATCATAAGTTAGTTTACTAGGCAATTAAAATCATCAGCGTGCAGCCCAGTGCCCATATTTTGTTTGCCCATGTACCTCACTGAGGCTAGACGCCTTATTAGGCTAGCTAGTAATGTAATAACAGGGGGAGATAGTTGGCTAGTTAAGTGCATTAATACAGGCAAAGAGAATCAAGTAACCATACAGCCGTAGTATTTATCCTCTCCTGATGTGTTTTTTATGCAGCACACTGTGATTGTGACCATGACAAAAAGATACCTTGTCATTGGTGAATATTTTGGCTTTAGCATATTGTACTAGTTATATGACAGCTTTGCACTTCACTTTATTCATTTTTTTTTTGTTTCATGAGTAATTTCACATACCCACCTGTTAATGATTTAATTGCATGCTAATTAATCTGTAGTGCAGTAGACAGTGGGATTCAGAATGAGTAGCATGCACTGTAGTTATGTACATCACACCATGCTGAAGTGCGTTAGGTTTTAACACACATACAAAATGAAAACTCAAATGTCAAAAAAACATACAAATGTCTACTTGTGTACTGGCAACTATTAACACAAAATCTGCTTATCCTAGGCACAGATTCATCCACCCCAGATGTGCAGTTTCATATCCCTAAGCACATCCTGATCATTTGGGAACTCCGTGTGTGGTATAAGGAACTCATCTCAGAAGTGTGTTCAGACCTTCAGATAACACAGCAGAGACGGTTGAGTAACAGTATTGAAAGGTTCCTCAACTTCTTTTGGTTTGGAGTTCCATGATCATATTTATTATTTCATATTAATGCACCTTGGCATGAAACATATTAACAAAATGGTTTCTTCAGTCACTAAAAAAAACATGCTTTTTGACCATGCTGTCTTTGTCCATATTTCCAGTGAGACTGACGTTTTTATGCTAGTTTGTATTTTTACCGAGCGCTGCTGACTGATGATATGGTGGAGGTTCCCAGTGTGATGCGATGTAATCCACTCTGTTCCAGCAGGGAGGCACTGTTGTATGGGTTCTGGCCCTACACACACACACACACACACACACACACACACACACACACACCACAAAATAAAGAAAGAAACTCACTTTATTAATACATAAACTGCATGTGTGTGTGTGTGTGTGTGTGTGTGTGTGTGTGTGTTGATACTTACAGTAATCTGAGGTGGTCTGGGAGGGTCTTCACTTGGACTCTTCTTACCAGAGCAGGCTGCTTTCCAAGCTTCCTGCACTTCTGAGTTCAGCAGAGTGAAGACCAGCAGCACTGCCAAACCCTAACCCACAACACCACTTCCTGGTAAATGCTCACACACACTCACATATTTTACACACTATTCAATACACAGGTTTGCTCACCTGATTGCACACCCACACAATAAAAGATGAATAATTACCATGCCATTATAAATGGTAATACAAGCCCTCCAATAAACATTCATATAAGCCTCACACACACACACACACACACAAACACACACACACACCTGTATACAGCAGAGGATGATGAAGAGGTAGTGGAAGGCCAGGATGCTGTTATTGACTGCCATTAGCCCAAAGAACCACACACATGCACTCAAGAGCAGCAGGAGAAAGGCACTGCGGATAGTGGCACTGAGGCGTGAAGAAAAATGGAAATGATCCACATTAATTCATCACTAAAGTTTCTGATGGAGCTCATTTGGCAGCATAGGAGAAGGTTAGCTAAAGGGGGCCTAGCTGTCTGACTGAATAATGTTAGATCTGACCCTTACATAACCTGAAACACTGGAGTAAAAACAAGACATTCAGTCATGCAGAATAAAACTTCTCCTGAGTCTCTCTTGCTCTCTTTGTGTGTGTGTGTGTGTGTGTGTGTGTGTGTGTGTGTGTGTGTGTGTGTTTTAAAACTCACATTACGGGCAGCTTCTTTGTCTCCTTTTGAGACGGATTGCATGTCATACGTAACACCATCATAAACATCCCTGCATTCATCTGTGAAAGAAAGAAAGAAAGAAAGAAAGAAGTGATTTATTTATCAGGGCAGAGTAATGTTTTGCTAGTAGTATGTTGTATCATAGAGGTCAGTTTACTACAACACTAATAATGCCACACACACACACACACACACACACACACACACACACACTTGTTCGTACATACACCTTGTTGGATGGATGGATGGAAGAATTGTTGGATATATGAATGGATGGATGGATGGAAGAAAATATGTATGTATATATGGATGGATGGATGGATGGATGGATGGAAAAATGAGTGGATGGATGAATAGGAGAATGGATGGATGGGTGGATGGATGGGTGTATATGTTTTGTATTACACATTTTTCACATTATAATGTAATAGTATAATGACATTAACATGATTTATAGTGTCACAATGACACAAATGTCTCCTTCATACTAGACTGCCCTAGACTGGCAGCATGCGGTGTACCATATGTCCACAGGCCAATTACAGTAAAGTCAAGCATCATTATTTCCACTACAATGCCAGGATTTGACTCCATGCTGGAATGTAACTCAGTTTCATTCAATTCAATTTAAATTTATTTGTACAGCGCTTTCAGCAGTCATACAGTCACTAAACTGCTTTACAGAAATCTGGGTCAACATCACCAATGAGCAAGGCAAAGGCAACGCAGGCAAAGAAAAAATGTTCACTGGGAAGTAAATCTTGCCTCATAACATGTTAACATGATTTACTAAATAAAAGTCAGCGCTTCCCAAACCATTTCAGTAAAGCTATCCACCTAAGTGAGCGGGGAAAAAATGAATGTGAGTAACATGCTAAAACTTCTATGCACACATAAGCACTACAGAAATAACATTATGTTAAATATTAATTCTATGGGTTTAATCAAGGCTACATGGATGATACAGAGTCTGGTGTACCAGTATAACAACGACGATGGGTCCAGCAAAACTCCAGATAAGTTTATCATAAAGGGAGATCCAGCAGAAGTCAGGGTTCCCATAACCTTCTGGGTCCAGACCTACAGCCAGTCCTAGAACAGACATACATGATTATCAAGACATACCATATACTCAAGAAACAAATAGCCTGTCCAAAAAATACATTTTCCCCTCTTATTGGGTGATATAAACTTCCAGCTTAGTAGCTACATGTACTAAACATGTACTAAAGGAGTACAACTACATTTAGGAAATTGTGTAAATTTCATTTTTGCATAAAACATGCTTTTAAACTGGGCACACGCTACAGGTAACCACTTTGAACAAATTTTCGGAATCAGGAAATAAATATTAAGGTTAGGCGCATAACCAATACAGAGTGTCTGCACACTTAAGTCCCTGTTATCAAATATGTTGTAATCGCTATATAACAGTCATTGCCTCGCCAGCTTCTCTTTTTCCTTCCTAATTTTATAATTAGTTTGATATTAGTTCCAGATTTTGTGGAGCATCTGTAATAAATGTACCTGTGGATGAGCTGTTGTTATGGAAATGTTAACATATTAGAATAAGCGCATTAAAATAAACCTGTGATTTCAATTATAGTCAGCACTGCTGCCAGAAAATTAACTACTTCTGATCAATCAGCTCTGAGAGTTCAGCAGCTTTATAGTATACACTAAGCCAAAAGTTTGGACACATCTTCTAATTCAATGTTTTTCTTTATTTTTATGACTTTAAAAGAGACTGGATAATGATGGACTGTTGTTTCTCTTTAC
>JAQQZU010000039.1:6918603-6933617 GCA_030068025.1 Parauchenoglanis punctatus
TTAGGGTCAGGGTTGAGGTTAGGATCAGGGTTGAGGTTAGGGTCAGGGTTGAGGTTAGGGTCAGGGTTGAGGTTAGGTTTTAGGGTTGATGTTAGGGTCAGGGTTGAGGCTAGGATCAGGGTTGATGTTAGGATCAGGGTTGAGGTTAGGGTCAGGGTTGAGGTTAGGTTTTAGGGTTGATGTTAGGGTCAGGGTTGAGGCTAGGATCAGGGTTGAGGTTAGGATCAGGGTTGAGGTTAGGGTCAGGGTTGAGGTTAGGGTCAGGGTTGAAGCTAGAGTTAGGTTTTGAGTTAGAATATTGGGTTAGGGATTAATCCCTTTCGGTGCACGGACCTACTGTACTCTGCCACCAGTTGAGGTTAAGGGTTAGGTTTAGGATTGGGGTAAGGGTAGGGGATTCGAATTAATAATTGGGGTTAACCCTTTTTTTCCTCTGGCCCACTGAGTGCCCCGGTCATGAACAATGCAGATGCACAAGTTTGTATATAGAGCATTGTTGAAATGCCCAGAAGGTATGTGTGAGGTATGTCTGCCTGTTCAGTCAGAATAGAAGGGGAAAGAAGAAGACGGGTGGGGGAGCTTGTTTGGGGAGTAAGGGATCACTGCCTATTTGTGGAAGGAGTTGGGGGGCAGGGGGAAGCCTGACTAAGAATAAGAAAAGAAAAAAGGGGGGGCAAGGTGTAATAGGGTTAAAGTTAGGGTTTGGGGTGGGGTAAGAGCTGCAGAAACTAGGGTTAGGGTTTGGGGCCTGTGAAAAGAAGGGTTATGGTTAAATCTTTCTTGGCTAATAAAATTCTTTCTGACCTGATTCATTTTTCCAGTTTCTTCACTAATCTGAGTTACTGTTTAGTTGCCATTATAATGTTGAGTACAGTACAATAAACAAATCAGTCATGTGACATGGATAAACATGTGATTTTGAACTGCATGTAACTCGGGAAACTTTTTAAAATGAACTGTAAACAGAACAATTCTGTGATGACTGTAGATCATGGGTTCTCAAAATTCTTACAGTCATGGACCCCATTAACTTTAAATGTAGAGTCATCAGTCTAATCTAATACACTTTTTGGCTACGTTCACACCGCAAGTCTCATTGCTCAATTCTGATTTTTTACTCAGGTCGGATTTGACTATCGTGATGGTTCACATTCATAATTACAAGTGAGCTGTATCTGACTTCAATGAGAACGCGTCTGTCCTATGAAATGGCACGCATGCTCACAGTGTCAAGTGGCATTTTATTTTCATTTCAGCCATATACAGATGATACAGTACATACAGTGATACGATTTTTCAACTATATACAGTGATACAATATTGCATTCACCCACAACAAAAACATATTTGTTAGACAACTCACGCTATTAAAACCAAGGAAATGGACACACTAGTAGCTAATGTATGCATGGCATTTTGCTCTGGAGGACGGCAAACGTTGGTCAGCTGTAGCTCTCCTCCAGTATTGTTTTCTGACTATTGTTATAACCTGGTAAAAAAAATGCTACTGTAGCGTAAATAAATGCTGCTGATTGTGGAGAATAAACTCGAATTTAGTCGCAGCCCTTTACCAAACCCTAACCTCAACCCTAACAGTTAAAGCTTAAAGTTAATCCTAAAACCTTAATTTTAAACCTAATACACAACTGCTAAGTAGCATATCTCGATAGGTAACACAAATTGACATAACACTGTGCTGGCTGATGAGAACAGCGCTCAGCGTACGCGTACAGGCAAAAAGCCACATGGATTCCGATCTGAGCGTCTCATTCAGGTCACATGGCCACAAATCGGCTACGTATTGGATTTAGGACCACAAGTGAAAGTGACTCAAATCTGATTTGAAAAGATCAGATTTGTGTGTCCACACAGCCCTGAAAAGATCAGATCTGTGTCACATTAAGGCAAATAATCAGATTTGAGTCACTTCAGCATGCCAGTGTGGACGTAGCCTTTGTCAGTTTCATCGAATGTTTCATTCCAGCTATCCGATCTGTGTGTGTACTGAAAAAAAATTAATTGTTTGTACACAGCCAGGGCTCTGTAAACAGAGAAATAAAGAAAGTGGCTTGGACCGAACCACACAACACTATTTCAGCCAATCAGCAACCGGTCATTGTTAGCGTTGTTGCCTTGACAATTGGGGGGGTGGAGCTTCTGAAGGAGCTCTGATGGGAGGTGTGTATTTGTTTTAAATGCACAGTAATATTTTACCTATTTATTGGAAACATAGTCTTTTCATTATTTTTGTTTTCATGGAATGTTCACCTATTAAATCCATTTTCATTTAAACTGCCATTCATTTCCAGTCAACATTATTTACAGTCATAATACCTTTAATAAAGGTGGAACTGGATTCAACCATTCTAACAAAATGAGCAAATCATGAACCCTGCACTTATGCTTCATGGATCCCTGCCTTTTAGAACCATGGCCAAAATACTAGGCATTTCTCTTTTTTTTATTTCTACCAGTTAAAATGATTTTTTATGTAATATATCATAGCAACACTAACTGATTCTGAGAAAGAATATGAATCAAATAACCAGAACCCAATTATAAATCAACAAGCTTAGCATCGTCTGCCTCGGTATCGCTGACTAAAGTCTCTAACGTTACTTTAGGCAGTGTAACATCTTCCAGCGTAACTAATCTCTCTTAATTAAGGTTTCACGCATGTGAATCAATTACCATATGCCTTCCAGGCTAACGATGCAACCAATTACTGTGTGTGTGTGCAACAGTGTGTGTCAATTTGACTCCAGCGCCTGCTATCACACACACTCACACACTAAAGTGGTAAGGTGCTTGCCAGAACAGACTCCAGTGACACTGATTAGGTCAGTAAGAAGATGAGGAGAGTTGGCAGGGTGCTGCTGCAAGCACACCAGACAATAACAGCATTATAAGGGAAACACTTTCAATCTTACATGACAGAAATAAAATAAGATTATGCTACAGGATGTGCCCAATAAAATGAATGTTATGCTTTAAATGCCTTGTAATTTTGTAGGATTTTAGAGCTGTTTTTCTGGAAACCCTCTTAACCAAGCTGGATGTTTTACTAACTTTATGTATGCTATAAAACTTCTGAATGATCTTTACAAAGATGCAGAACATATAGTTTTTGAATCAATTTCAGATTATTATACAATCCCTTACTCCAGATTTATCCTGGGCATAGACACAGGAAACACACAGGGTTAGAGAAATTACACGCATGCATGTCATAAAAGTATGGAGTCTGATGAAAAGATCAAAAATATATACCGTAGCCACATTTTACTAATTCATTCCCCCGATAGTCACTTGTTCCTTTGCTTAAGTCACATCGTGGCCACAGTTTAATAATTTGTTCCTTCATTTTAGTCACATGGTGGCCATGATTTAATAATGCATTCCCTCGTTTTAGTTAAATCGTGGCTACATTTGAATAATTTTTTTCTTTTCATGTCATGAGCGGGGCTCCATATTAAAAAAAGCACGGCTTCCATGTTTTCAGTTCATGACAGGCTGCCATGTGCCTGCCTGTGTTTTGGTTGCGTCTTCACCCCAGTCCCATTCCTGGTACTGTTGTGATCACTCATGGTTTATTAATGCTGAATTTTATGGTGTGTTCATGCTAACTAACGCAGTAAATAATCACATGATTTGAAGTGTTCCTGTATCGTTACATATATAGTAATAAAAATTGTGAAATGCTGGAATTAATACAGCTTCACAATATATACGTATTAATATTTTAGCTTTGCAAATGAATACACAGGTAAAATGTTACATCATATCTGATTTTCAGATGGCCGTTCTCTGGGTTTCAGAGTCAAAAGAATCCTGATTTCACCAGTAGAACAGAGAGATTTCAAAAGGTCAGACATCAGGCAGCATTGCAGGAGTTCAGATTAGAGATAAGGGATCAAGGGCTCTGTGTGTGTGCGTGCATGTGAAGTCAGAGATAGCGCTTTCAAAGACTACCCTTGTGTTGAATAATCTCCAGGAGCTTTTTATATATGTCAAAGCCTTCTAAAGTTCTTGCCGAACAGCACCCTTGTGTCTTTATGATAATGAATTAGAATGGTAATCATGAATGTACTAATTAGGATCAAACACTGGGATTAGAGGTTGGGTTATAATGAGAGATTAATTACTTAGAGGTTTGTGAGTGTGCATGTGTACATTTGTATTTAACTCTATGGGTTTTAAGTGGTTGTACTGCCAGACACAACTGGATCATGGGATTACATGCTGAGCTGAAAATCCCTGTGAATATACAATTAAATATCCAATCACCCAACCATCTGGTCGCAAAAGCAACGTATAAAATCATGCAGATACAGGTCAAGGGCTATAGATAAATAACATTGATATTCAGCTGTCCACTTTGGGGGATTCTGTGTCCATTGTAGTCTCAGATTCCTGTTCTTGGCTGACTGGAGTGCAACCTGATGTGGTCTCCTGCTGTTGTAGTCCATTCTTCTCACGGTTCAAAGTGTTCTGAGATGCTTTTCTGCTCACCAGGGTTGTAAGAAGTGCATATTAGAGTTACCGTAGCCTTCTTGTCAGCTCAGACCAGTCTGATCATTCTCCTCCAATCTCTCTCACCAACTAGGCTTTTCGACCCAGAGAACTTTTTGTTTTCCACACCATTCTGTGTAAACTCTAAAATACTAAAACCAGCCTTTGTGGCACTAACAACTATACCACGGTCAACATCACCGAGCTCACATTTTCCCCATTCTGGTGTCTCATGTGAACATTAACTGAAGCTCTTGACCTGTATCTGCATGTTTTTAAGCATTGCATTGCTGCCTTGTGACTGGATAATCAGTGAGAAAATTAAAAATTTTTCTTTTTTCTTCAGCCTCTTTTTTTTTGATAAATTGTATGAAATTGGGGGGGAACCATCAATACTATATGTCTCTGGGCAAGAAATGCAAGAAATGCATTTATTTGTGTGTGTGTGTGTGTGTGTGTGTGTGTGCTGGCACCTTGCAGAGGCACTGGCCGGTGGTCTTGTTGCAGTCTGGGTCGAAGCCTTTGCTGACATCACAGTGACATGGTCCACATGTAGGATTTCCCCACCAACCACGGGGGCACTGTTGCTCACTTCTGCAACACACATACACACACATATGTTACCACCATTATCATATGGGCAAGCTAGCACAAGCATGATAAAAAAAAAACAATTTGTGTGTGTGTGTGTGTGTGTGTTTTCAATGAGGCTGGAAGAACATGAGGCAGAATAAGGCCACCAGACCCACTGGTGGCAAACATAACTCTCCTGTATTCCTCTCAAAGCTGCAACGCAACACACACACACACATCTCAGTTTACCATTATAAGCACTAACCACACCCCTTCATTAGTAGCAAATCTCCTCAAAATAAGCTCTGATCTTATTCTATAGAACCTCTATAATCCTAAGCCATGTGTGTGTGTGTGTGTGTGTGTGTGTGTGTGCGTGTGTGTACCTGTGTTGGCAGTACTGGCCATAGTGGTTGTCTCCACAGTCACACACGTAGCCATGGGAGGAGCTCGGCTTCCTGTGGCACTGAGCCTCGTTCTCACACGGATTCAGCCGACATGCGTCTGTACAGCTCTTACCATAAAAACCTGCAAACACACACACACACACATACAGAAACTTCACTTTCTGATTATAATCAAACCCTGCGACCACACACACACTTTTCCTGGTTTTGTCTGATCATAAATGTGAGCATCCGCTGGCCAAGCTGATCTTGCTGTTAAATTATAGCAAAATTATAAAAGATAAATTCTTTAAATACAGAGCCTGCAGCTAAATGCTTTTGCTCTTCACCAAGAACAACTTTTCTCTTCAGTGAAGCTGTTTCACAATCCATCTACAAGAATCAAATGGAATGGATTTTATTGAATAAAATTATACCCAGTACAATAATCATGATTACACCACTGCACTACTGAATGATTGATTCTGATTGGTCAGAAGGTGTTGATTCATTTTCTGTAACAGCAGCTCTGACAGTAGTTCCAGCTGCAAGGCAGACGTAAGGTTTAAATTAATTCACTTATTCTAATACATCATCACATTATCACATTCTAATACCTTGCACAGGTACTTGCATGGCAGATGCTCCACATAAATAGATTACTAAATGCGTGTAATTGTTGAAATGGTCAAGTTTTCTGTGAGAAGACAATCATTTTGCTTTTATGAAAGGAATGTCAGAGCTCTTGTCTTGCACTTGTATTTTATTTCAAATTCCACCTCGTGGATCAATAAACGCCATCCATCCATCCATCTTATTCCACTATTAGTCAGGTTGTTCTCCAAATGTACTGAGCCAGAACTTGAGATGAAGCTTTTGTTTCCCAAGTCATTCTGCTTCAAAATATTCATTGGATGCCCATCCCTCCCCATCCAATCCTTCCCTCATCCTTTCAAAACATGTAACATGAACATGCTCTATTCCACCCAGTTACTCTATTAAACAGAATAATAATTGGATTTCCCACATCGTATAATCAGATCAACTTGGATAAAAATTTGATTAATACTCTATTTAGGTGGATATATGAAGGCTTTCATACTGATTGTATTACTTGGATTAAAAACAGATTATTATATGTAACTGTAGCTAACAACAGAGCGTTCTGTGAGTGATGGATGTCATGGTTATGCCACATTGCTTTGAGGCTGAGTGCAGATCAAACAGAACTTCATCAGGTTTTAATTTTTACTGGATCTGAGAGTTGAAAGTAGTCTGCCAGGATGAAGACATAGCTGATGGTGATGTTAGAAAACAAACCTTATGATGAACTATCGATAAAGTTGCATCTGAAGCTTCTTTCATTCAATATGGCTCTGATTTACTAAAGTATGACATATGTAAACGTGACAACACTAACAAAAAGATCATATACATCACATATTTACTGAAAATGCCAACTGAGTTTAAACCCCTGGAAAGCCTCTCATTACACATTCATATCATATTATTCAGATACATCTCACCGCCTTTAATCTGTGTTACACTTGACATACTGTATAATCCTGCATATGGTATGTGTAGCAACTTTCAGTCTCAGTTCTGTTTGAGATCAGAGCTAGACACAGCTATAAAAAAAAAAGAAGCAAACTGGACCTGCAATTTATCTGAAAGCACACACACATTTAAAAGATTTAAAACGTAAAGCAGGCCCTTAATGCATTTGGAAATTATTGGACAGGAATCTCTCTTCATGGCTAGCCATTATAACCTTATAAATATTACAGATATTTCACTGAGGTTCTTGTGTCCATTTATCAACAGCCATAATAACCCAATACTTAGTCTCATTTATTCCATAGCCTTGGACCATCTGCTTCCTTTAAAATGGCTTCCATGCCAACAGACAGTAGTGATGGAGACCAGTTTGTTAAATTAACTTACTGCAAACTTCCAAAAAAGGTCCATGGGTACTTAAGAATATTATTAATTAATACTGAAGGTCTGGAAAGCATGAGGTGCTCCCGTTACATAAAATAAGTTGTTTTAATTAAGGTTTGGAGATAGACATGAAAGCCTATATTCACTATTTGGGGCACACAGAGAAGCATGTAAAAGTGACAGAAACAGGACACATCCACGATCAAGTGTACAAAAGATACACGAGAGCGAGAGAGCGAGAGAGAGAGAGAGAACAGAACGTGAGAATGCAGGAGCGCTCAAGACTTTTACACAATACACGACCCTAACCTTGACTTCACAGTCACGCTATAATCCTATTGAAAGAAAGACATTTTCTCTATAGGCTCCAACACAATAAACCTCTCGTCTCTAATCAAGCAGTACTGCTCTGTCTGTTTGATCTTCCCCTCTTCCCCTCCTTCTCCATCCCTCGATCCCATTCAAACCAGACGCAGGGCCGAGAGATTTTCTCTCTCCAGAGGAACCAGAGCAACTGACTCTCTGACTCCTTCGTCACACTGACACGGTGAGATGAAAAAAAAGACTTGCTTGCCTGTTGTGTTCTCTCAAACTGAGTATGTAATCAGACCAGAACACACTGCATTATCGCCATAGACACAATAATGCAGCATAATGATAAAAAGCCATATTTACAGTTGAGTGACATGTGCATAGTAAGGAATTAACACTGGAATTGTGCATTGGTATTCAGAGCTCAGCTGTAACTAAGGACTTACGGGATTCACAGACTTGTGTGAGAGTTGCATGAGAGGTCTGGAGTTTCCAGGAAACAGCAGCGTGTCTCAGTTACACATGATTCTGACCTTGAAGTTAAGTCAATTTTTCTATTGGATCAAATGAGGAATGTATTCATCACATTATGTTGCACTGAAATTTATGTTTCTAGTAACTCAAAAACACTATAACGGCATTAGGTGGCAATATTAAATATCCCTTGATTTGTTCTGTCTTACAGTCTCTAATAGCGGCTAAAACTCCAGTCTCGGATACTTCGGGTGAAGAAAAATCCACCAACCTCGCAGGTGTGAATTGTATAATCTGAATGTGCCACCTGGGAATCAGCTTAACTCTGTAACTTTTAACTTTTAACTCCAAAATGTTTAAAATACCATTTGGACAGGATTTCTGGACTTGTGTATGTTAAGTAATGTTTCTTGAGGATGACTGGTAATCATGACCTATTCACATGAGATATGCAGTCTCTGAATAAACCAATAATCAGTACACATGGGATGTTTGGTATTACAACCAGGTGTACATTGTGAAAACACAGTATACGTTTTCTGTATACTACCTAGTGTTATTTCTTCAGGTGTTTGTAGTAGGTCAAAGAAATTTTCTCAGACACCTGGATCATCTATATATATATCTATATATATATATATCAGAATAAACTTAAATTTTTATTTACTAAGTATATATTACACACTATATAGTCATACATATGTGGACACCAGACCATCACACCCATATGTTGGCGTTCTTCAAACCGATGCTTCAAAGTTGGAAGCACAGAATTGTACAGAATGTCTTTTCATGGTGTAGATTTAGGAATTTGAAGACAAATCTAGTGGAAAACCTTCACAGAAGCGTACTGCATCAGGGGGGACTAAATCATGGAATAGGATGTTCACCAAAGCACTTATGAGCTTGATGGTCAGGTTTCTACATAATTTTGGTCATATACAGTAGTGTATTTCAAGGCAATCCACAGAATGTTTGATAGCAGATTTGTGCCCCATCATGTTTGAAACATGTTTGAAATGTAAAATGAAATGTAAGATTTTCTAATTAAGTTTAAAAATACTTTTAAATTATATCTAAAAAGTTAACTTCTAACAGTCATGATCAGAGTTATGCTTTTTCAAAAGCTGAATATTAAATGGTCTCTACGATATATAGTGGACTAAGTGTGGTCTACAATGCCATTATTTTATACCCTATGTAATGAGCATACATAGTGCATAATAAGATCTTTGGGATTCAGTCTAATTGTGTTAGTGGACAGATTTTCTTGTTGTTTCATGGTTCATGTGTAGTTTAAGAAAGTTACAATGAATCTGATTAATAACAGCAAAAACCTAACTGCGGATTAATACATAAGTAAAGTTAGCGACAGTGCTATGATAATGGCTAAAACTATCATGTGCTTTATATGAAACAAAACACATTGTCTGAGGCATTCAGTAAATAGTAACCTAAACAATATAATAACTATATATAATCATAATAAGTGACAAATTAATACATAACTTCTCTCAGACAGAATTCGTACTTTTTTTAACATAACCACAGCCGGGGTTCTTTTGGTTTTATTTCTTGAAGCGTGTGCTTATGAGCTTTGTGGGTGTTTGAATGCATATTTCAGTGTTGGTGAAGATGATGCGACAAATGGGAAAATTCATTACTGTCATGGTGAGAAGAGACAGAATTATTTAGAGTTACTGATTACAGAGCTTGATGCCTCTTAGAGCTGAGAACTATTAATAACACTCAGACTGCTGATGCAACTTTATAACTAAAGTAATGAAGTGCTTGCATGAGTGTAGGTCTGTGTGTCTGTGTGTGTGCACATATTTTGTCATCAGCTAATAAAGTGTTAGAGTGAGTGTTAGAGCTGCAGGATGTAGAGGGACTCAGTGTAGTGCTGTCAGGATCTCCACATCCGCCTCTTGTGCCTCTAAGCACTTACACATTCTTTTTTCTATTTGAGCAGACAGAATAAAAACTACTTGAGGGAGTCACATAAGATGTTGAAACTCACTCTTTCATGTGCATTATAGTAGTACAAGCAGCTCATTTCAATCCAGAACACCTTCCTGGAAGCAAAGCCATTTTCATCACTTCCTGTTTAAACCGACTCCCTTTTGCTCATGTAATGATCTGGGAAATCCTATATAATTAGATTGACCACTAATATGCCTTGAAATGTAATCTCTAAATTACAACCACTTACATTATGAGAAGGAGAGTTGGTCGGTTGCTCAGTATGACACGGTAAAAGGTTCCTGGAGGATATTAAGTCGCAATTATGTCTTACAACTGGAACTGGAACCTGGTTTTAACTCTAAGGTTCTCTATAGCATGTCTTTCTGAAACCACAGACTCAGTACACCGTAATTTCGTACACTGTTCTAGGAGTTCAACTAGTCTGTTTAAAACAGGACAGGAACCGATTTTTCCAAAGTGTTTTCTCCACATGCTCAAATGCAGACTAGTAATCTGTTGGTAATCTGATCGAGCTGTCAATCCGAATAATAAAAAAAAAACTTCTTATATATATACACCCCAATCAGAATGGATTAAACCAGAATAATGACATTTCTATTCATTCAAACAGTGTGGATTATCCATATTGTTAGACTGAACAGGAATTCATTAGAAATGTGTTAAGACATTAAATGGAAGCATAATTGTGATGTAAATCCTTCAATCTGATTAGTTTCGCAACTGGAACGTCTGGATATGTTCTGTCTGTATGTTTTTGCACTATGAATGTTGATCATTAGAATGAATGAATGCAAAAAAATAATTAAAAAATGGCGGAAATAGAAAAGGAAGTGTATTTAAAATCAATTTTGAAAATGGGAAAGGCATCCGACTAATTATTAAAATAATAATTTAGAATAATGCAGGATGTGTTCCAAATTATTATTCAGATATTCATTGTAAAGCATATTCAGTAACTAGTCTGATTTTTCCCACTAACTACACTGAATGGAAAATGTTGTTAACTCAGCTAACATACTAAGCTAACTAGCTTCTAGCCAGATCACTGCAATGTTTCATTCTTGAAACTGATTCATCAGAAGCGTTTGATTAATTTTCTATAGCAGCAGCTCTGACAGAAGTGGCAGAATGTTGTGGTATAAGAGGAATAAAAGCCTTCAGGACCTGCTATTATTGGAAAATAAACACGCCACCCTGTTGTGCCACCAACAGCATGTCTCCAGAACATTCCCGTGTTGTTATGGTGATGTTGATTCAATCCTGTTGCACACATGCATATCCATTTGGTGTACATGATGTGTAATCTGAACACAAATGTTTAACCCAATGCTGAATTTAAGGGACATAGAAACAGTTTATTCAGAATCTGTAATCAGAATTCATTCATTTAAATGGAAATGTTTTCATGTAAGCGCGGCTTCAACATTTCACACATCTCAATCCATAAACACATACTATGTTTAACAAGGCAGTTCCGAAGGTGTTTTGCCATCTTGTAACTGCGTGTTTCATGAAACAGTATCACCAGAACCTCAGCCGCGAACAACCAGCACAAAGAACAGCAGCCAAATAGGCACTGCACAGCTCCACAGTTATCAACAAATACACGTGCATTCAAGGTGGGGCTCGATCCAATCTCCCGCTACTGAAGGGCAATAATTATGCAAATCAGCTCCGGCTGGCAGCCCACCCAGCCCCAAACAAAAAGCTGCACAGCAGGGAAACAGACGAATGCAACACTCAGCCAAAAATCTCCACTTTCTCTCTTCCAAACCTACAGGCTTTCCTCTGAGAAAGTCGTCATGCTGATACACCGCTAAAAATTGGGACCATCTGCACAGCACGTGCAAAATCCCCTTCCATGACTGTGACAACAGCTCAGTAGATCCCCTAATGCGTTCATGTAAATAAAATACTGGGTTAAACTGTATTTCTGGGTCACACCAATTGGAAATACCTTCACTATTTCAAACACACACACACACACACACACACACACACACACACACTCCATGTTACCTGGCTCGCATATACAGGTATGGCGTTCCCATTCATCTGAACACTGGCTGTGGGAGGGGCAGGAGGAGGCGCTGCAGGGGTTGCCAACGTTACAACCAGTCTCCACTTTTACAGCTTTGGTGGGGCGGGGCAAAGCGGGGGAATCCGGACGCACCCCTAAACGTACGCCCTGCAAGGACGCAAAACACCCACACAAAGACATATTATTCATCACACAGCCTGTTTTATTTGTTGTAATTGCTGACAAAAAAAAAACTATTCCTCAATTTTACTCTCCATTTCAAAAAATACATAATACAATACATATACATATGAATATACATATTAAATTATGATTTTGTACCACACAAAAAGAATCTCACAAATACACATATCCCTTAATCCTAGGTTTATTAGTCAATATTAGTCATTTATTTTACCTAACTGACAACTATTTCTGTCTCCTATGAGTAAGAGCAAGTGTTCTGTGTTTCATAGCAAAACCAATAAAAAGGTAAAAAAAAAAAAAACACAACTATATCCTTAATGACTGATAACGACAAGTACATGTAAGCTGAGATGGATGTTGAATAAGCATTTCTAACTTGCATTACAGGAACCATTATTCAAAAGTAAATGCTAATGGTATGCTTTTTCCACTTCAGACTAAGAATGGAAATTAACTTTGGGTGTGTATGATTATCCATTAAGGAATGTTTCAAAAGAATAACCTAATTAGGAAATTATGATTGCAATAAGTTGGGTATTTTGAGATAAATGCGACAGATTCTGTCTTTTGAGATAGAGAAAGAAGCATGATGGCGGACCTGTATACAGCCACGTATCCCACTCTTCACCTCTCCCGATCCTAAAACTCCACCAACATGCAGGTGCTTCACCTTCAGCCCATGAATCTCACTTCCCACTATTACAGTCTCCTGCGAGAGCGAGAGCGAGAGAGAGAGAGAGTGCAGAGAAGTAGGAAGAGGAAAAGACAGAGTGCCTTTTAAGCTTAATGGAGTCCATTATCTTTTTAAATCTAATAAGGCATGACTTGCAAAATCAGTAACAGGAAATATTAAAATACTGGTTTGCTTGCATTAGGAGACCTGGAAACCCAAAACATTTTTAATATTTTTCCGTAATTTATTTTAAATAGACTTTTATGCCATTTTCTTCCAATTTAATCAACTCCTGCACAGCAACTACCCAACACACACTTCCTCAAAACACATGAAGCTACTTATAGTCTGTGTACCGGATACAGTCCAAAGTCCAGTCTGACGGTAGCCACGTAGCGTGTCTCTCGTCCACTACGGATGTCTCGAAGCTCCAGCTGCAGGTCATGCCAGCGGCCGTCACACACCTGAACCTGGTCAAGCCGCAAGCGCACGGGCTGAGCCGAGCCCCTGGTCACCGAGAACACCAGCTGCCCCGCTGTGAGCTACGAATTACAAACAGCATAATATTCAGCACAACATGGCACTCTGTAGATCAATGGATCAATAGATCCCATCATTGAATAACACAGTGGGGAGGGACAGTGGTGGGAAATGTCTCCTCTTCACAGAGGAGAAATGGTCAAAATGCGCAGCACAAACAGAAGTGTGCTTCAAAGAAAGCTGCCACTGCCAGTCTGGGGTTAGGAGTGGTTTCTATATGCAGGAAAAATTACATCTTAGCAAGCAAACATTGAATTTCTGTAGTATTTCCTGTTATAAGACAACAATAAACCAAATAATATTAATATTAAACCCTTTTCTAGACATTCTTATTCTATTGAAAAATGATTTTGCTTCTTTCTAGAAATAAATGCTTAAAATAAGCTAAATTATCTGCCAATAGAACAAGATTATGTCAAGCTTAAAATTAGTAGTAGTAGCTTAAAACCTAGAAATAGGTTTAATAATCTTGTAACATGTTTATTCTATCTTATAACAGGAACTACTAGACACATTTTGCAAAATTTTCACTTTCTAAGATGTCTTTTTTGCAGTATAGCTTTCACCTGTATGACACTGTCTGAGAATAACGTCTTTAACTATATTCGTAATTATTTTTGCTCAATATTTTATATTAATATATTAAATTATTACTAAAATTGTTAATATATTACAAGTATTTATTCACAATTTTTCAGTTCATTTACACTCATAATATTTTCTTAAAAATGTATTTGATTAATTCTATAAACAAACATAGACTTTAGTGTGCATTTTCTTTTACAGAATACAATATAAGCTTATAATAGGTATAAATCTCTTAATTAAGATGTATTATAAAAATTCATATTAATTTCAAAATTAAGTGGTCATTTTAAAATGCTGAATATAAAAAGAATCTCGCAAAGCAATAAAAAATAAATTAAATGTTTAAAAAATGAAATGAAATGAAATAAAATAAAACCAATAATAGATCCATTCTACCATGACCCTTAACAGCATTAAGCAGTCACTGAATGAATGAATGAATGAATGAATGAAGGAATGAACCACTTTGTGAGCTCCATAAAACTCCATAATTATATTTAATTAAATAAAAAGCATTTGATCAAAAACATTTTGATCATGATTATATGAAATATGATAAATTGCTGAGCTATAACAAAGTCAAAATTATCTATTCAATTTCCTTCCGATGTAGAATAATAACAGTAAGCATGAAAAAAATAATAAAATTAAGATCATGGAAAACATCACACAGATTACATTCAGATCATTTTATATGTAAATTATTATTATTGAGTAACAAGGTGAAATCCATCCATCCATCCATTATCTATACCGCTTTATCTGTCTGGGTCGCGGGGAAGCTGGAGCCAATCCCAGCATC
>JAQQZU010000039.1:6933717-6949234 GCA_030068025.1 Parauchenoglanis punctatus
GAAAGGCACCCTGGGTGACCCGGGGATCGAACCCAGGACCTTCTTGCAGTGAGGCGACAGTGCTAACCACTGCACCATTCTGTGCCGCCTCACAAGGTGAAATAAAGCTGTTAAAATGACAAATCTTTATAAAAGGGTGATTTTAGCTCCTGTGACATTTGCTTCATGTCTTATTTACACACTCACCTGTCATCAGGAGAATCTGCATGCATCTGAAAAGGGATTTGTTTGTCTATTTCCATAAATATTGTTTACACTGCCAGATTAACAGATAAAGATCAGCCATTTTAAAATTCATTTTACAGCTCCACTGCTATCGAATCAAACAGGATGGAATGGAGAAGCAAATGATAAGCAGTGAGCACAGTTCTGTGTGTGTTGCTGGACGTGTGTAGAAGAACGAGTGAGAGAGAGAGCTAGAGAGAGAGAGAGAGAGAAAGAGAGAGAGGATACACACCTGAAAGATTAAGTGTGTGTACTGTTCAGCCTGCGCCTGCAGCAGAATCCCCTCTTTGGCTCGCGTGCGAAACGCCAGTCCCAGGTACCACGGTGTGCTTATAGTGACATCGTTCTTCAGATCCCACATCAGCGCGCTGCTACCAAGGAAACGGTGGGGGTGGGGCATCACTGGGGAGGAGGCAGGGTTGTGTGATCAGTCACCAGAACTCTTACGTGGTCATTTTAAATCTATTGAGTCGCGTCTTTTATCGCCAGTGATATGATCTGAATAATTATCTGTCATTCAACACGCTGTGTTTGTTTTGGTAACAGACGGCGCCATGTCTCGCCCCATGCTGCATAACGCCATGAGATCTTGTGAATATTTAATACCAGATGCATACAATGCCAAAGAAACTGAAGAGCGTTGAGTAAATTCATCTGAATTGTCAAACAAGTTAAATTAAAGCATAAAAGAGAAAAAACGAGAGGTGATAGAGAGACATGGAGTCTTTATTAATTCCTATATTGTTGCTTTATAAAATAAATATATTGATGAAGCTTTTGTTCTATGCATTTAGTAATTAACACTGAATAATGAGTTTCGTTTTCTACAAACCACATTATTAAATTATTGGATATATTTCTAAAATATTATAATCATATGTCTATAAAATACAATAATATTAGCATGGTATACTGACTGTAGCTTTGATTATTAAAGCCGGATGAAACAACCTGATTTTGTATTGAAGTATTGTTTCCTTTTAATAGGGTTGTAGTGAAGACAGTGACAAGATGAAATGATATATCTCAACGCAAACAGCTTTTGAGAAACTCTTCTAAAGCTCAAATTATTTCACGATTGCTGGAAAGAGTCTCTTGATACATGCACAAGATGGCTTAATACCTATAGCAGCAGCTAAAAACATTTCATCACTACAGGAAACATCTGCTTGTAAAATCTTCGAGGCAGCTAGCTGGTCAAGACTAAAATCATTAAACATTTTTATTCAGGTGATCGTCAATGAACTCGTCATATTAAAAGTGTGTGCGTATGTATGACCTCCTTACCATGGCTGCAGTCTTTGCCTCCGAACCCTAGTGGGCAGTCACAGGAGAAAGTCTCCCAGCTCACTCTGCATGTGCCTCCGTTCTGGCACGGGTTTGATTTACAGAACGGCATCTTGGCACTGCAGCCTATCAGGACCAGACATCAACATGACATTTAGGACATCAGTGAGAGCACTGATAGCATCAGACATTTATGTATGATTTGGTAGCTAATGGTAGCTATGCACACACACACACACACACACACACACACACCCACATACCTGGCAGAGTGCCGTTGTTAGCGACATATCCTGCCATGTCCACAGGTCTGTTGTCAATGTGAAGATCCTTCATACAGCCAGTAAATTCTCTCGTTCCAAAAGGGAAATTATCTGGAACATTCGGGACTCCGCCCAGAAATAACGGCCCAGTCAGATCCAAAGACCTAAAAAAGAGAGGGAAAGACAGAGAAACAGACAGACAGAGATGAGTGAGAGGAGAGAGGAGTTGTTGTTTATACATGCAGAGAATATCAGTGAGGTTACAAGTTTCTACAAACGCAAGTGTGTTCATTTTTGTGTGTCCGTGTGCATGTGTGTATGTATTACTGTATAGTCAGAGCATCTGAGTCTGAGTCTGCTAGTGAAAATGATTAGAATTTGCATTTTTTTTTCTAAGTCAATGCAAAGTTTTCATTACAAATTTTCCGCAATAATTTAACCGCAAAAATTTAAGTCAAATTTTAGAAATGTTTTCAAGAATTTCAAGTATTTGTTCTTTTATGTTTTTGAAATTTGTTATTTGAGTAAAACCTGATGTTAGAGCATGCTAGAGCAAATCCATCTGAGTGTTGTCTGAATATGTTCAGCATTGGAAAGGAAAATCCTCAAAGAATATCCGACCTGTTGTACAAAGGAGTTAACAGGCTCAATATCACAAATCAGCTTGCATTTAAATACTGACATAGAAATAGAGCAGAATCTTGAATTTCTTTCATTTCATTTTTATTTATTTATTTTTATGCTAAAAATTCACAAAAATAAATACCAGATTTGAATGTGGCCTCAGACTTTTCCGCCTGTTTCACACTGAAGACCATTTATTTATCGCTACAATGCCGTAATGGTGTTGTGTGGGAAAACAGTAAAGTCAAAAATCATAATCTACCCCCTGGTGACCCAGTAACATTAACAATAATCGTTTGCCACGGCTCCAGTGGGTATCCGAACCATGGTATTAACGTGCTGTGACGGCCGTGACGTTGCTGGCTACGTTGCTAACTAACTAGCTAATGTCTCAGCCTGGGCTTTTCACAACAACATGGACTTGCTGTGTTGTGCATTCTACATCATATCAGGTCTCGCACGTTTTACACGTCTCATGGAGGTTCGCGCTCTGCAGCATCCTGTTAAACACAGTCAGGTGGGAATGAAAATTTGTCCCGTGTCATTTTTACCTAATACATTAATGGGTTTGGCATGTGAAAAGGGCTTTGGACCACACGGTGACTGTGTGTGTGTGTATGTGTGTGCGTGTATATACTCACTTCTTACTGCTGCTCTGCTTGCCTTGTGCTGCACAGCTGTAGTTTCCCAGCTGAAGTCCGAACCTCAGTGAGATAGCAGTGTCACAGTCATCCACACTCACTACAGCCACTTTCTCATCCGAAGGACCCTGCACCTCACCACTCACACTCCGCTTGGGCTGTAATACACACACGGAGACACAAATGTATACACTAACTGTACTTACTAAAGCATATGTAACATAAAGCATATGTAATATGTATATATACGGATATATGAGTGTCACTTTTCTGTACAAACACACACACTGACCTTGTTATAGTAGTGGATATGGACCGTGTGCCAGTTCCCATCACTCACACCTCCTGGCAGGTACGGGCTCACCTGGGTGGATGATTCACCTGAACCAAAGATCACACACAGATCAGGTTAATAACAATTCTTAATTCATCTACTTTATCTCGGTCAGGGTCAAGGTGGATTCGGAGCCTATCCCATCCCAGGAACACTGCGAGCCTGACCGGAATATACTCTTGATGGGATGCCAGTCCGTCACAGAGCACCATGCACATGCACATTCACACATCGACACGTTCATTCACAGCTTGATGCAATTTACAGTGACCAGTCCACCTTCGGCATGTTTTTGCAAGGTGAGAGGAAATCAGAGAATCTACAGAAAGTTTGCTCATTTGCTGATAAATTAAAAGTTACTGACCAATGGAAAATTTTATTTCAAATGCTGGGGCACACACACACACACACACACACACATGCACTCACCTGTGGAGTATTTCAGTACCACTTGTCCATCCAGTATCTCTAGAGCCAGGAAGTCGTGCTTTTCATTAAAGCGGCCGTTATAAAACAACAACCCGCTATTCTTAAGAGTGGCAAACCTGTAAAGAAACACACGCACAGATAGTGAACATACTCATACACAGTGTGTGTATGCATGTGTGTGTTTGTGTGTCTGTGTGTGTGTGTGTGTGTGTGTGTGTGTGCATGTATGTGTTGAAGTAATGGATTATGTGGTATTGCGGATATGTCTCTGGAGGAACATGGAAAGGGGAGTGTATTGACTGAAAAAAAAGCCACTTGCACTTGTGTGTGTGTGTGTGTGTGTGTGTATGACACAGTGGGTAATATAGAAAGAAAGGTTAATAAAGAGGAGAAAAAAACAAAAGGCGGAGTAGAAATAGGAAAACTGGAATGTTCTAGGCTACCTAGGGAGAGGAGATTGAGCGCTGCTCTTTTCCTGCTATTGTTGGCTTATACTAAATAAAATATCAATGCGTTAGATATTGTGGGGGTTTAAAAAAACATATGTTAGATGTTATATTCCCTTGCCACTACAGCAACTAAATTCTGACCAATCACAGAGAAAAGCTAGGATAAAGCACTCACAGAAGGACAGAGATGAACACAGCGGGATGATGAAAGTAGTGAGAGACTGGATGAAAGACATGGAAAAAATGAAAAAAATGAAAGAGAAAGATGGACAGAGAGCCTAGCATGTATCAAATCTCTTCACGTCTATCTACAAGGCAGCCTTTATCACTCTTCATCTCTCTCAGTCTTTTATCCAAATCTCTCTCTTTTGTTTTTTAGATCCCAGATACAAAAACGACCGCAAAATGACCAAAAAACAAAAAACAGATCATTTATTTACAAATGTTATTGTAATGTGCATGGGGATGCATATGTGTCTGTGTGTGCATGAATTTATTTGATGAATTTGGGTCTGTACTCACGAGAGAGAGATGGACAGATGGAACCTCTGTCGCAGTCCACTGAACATGATGAAAGATTTGGGAGGGAAGGAGCGAGTGCTGATGGCGCAGTAGGGTTTCTCATAGCCGCCCGCTGGGCACTCGCAGCGAAAGCCTCCACCTGAAAGCTCATGGCACGTCCCGCCGTTCCGACACACACCCGCTACACAGCGGCCTGTGCGCCGGTCAAATTCACAGCGTTCACCTGCGAGGAGAGGACTCCATTAACCAACTACATTGACACACGAGCTTGCAGGAGTTAAGAAATTAAGCAGGACCCTTCCTTTGTGTCACGACCTTCCATTATACACCATGGACTCACACACACTATCCTCAAAAAAACATTTTTGATTCATATGACACCTCAGGCCAACTCCCCCGACACAGACATGAAATCAGCTATGACCAGCACTCATCCTTTTCTCACTTTTCTGCAATCCATTTTTCTCCCATGGCAGCAATGCATTTTCACCCCATTGAAACAAATGGTTTCAGACTCAAAGTCTTCCTGCTCGGTCACGCTTCATCAAAGAGCCACCAAACCTCATTTCATAGCTCGCCCAACACACACATCCATTCGTCATGAGCCGCACTCGTCTTTTTTGCACTGCAGCGTAATCACATTCGTATTTTATTGTAGAAATGCAGCTCTAGTTGTTGTATAATCATGTATAGACATGATTGTCATTTCACTGTTATCTTATTAAGCAGAAATATTTGAAATACAGTTGAATTGATCTGAAATTTCTACACGAGTACTGAATTCTTGAATCTGATTGGTCACAAAGTGTTGATCAATTTCCTGTAAAAGCAGCTCTGACTTTAGTTCCAGCTGTAATTCAAATCACAGGTTTATATTAATGCTCTCATTCTAATACATTATTGTATCTATAGTACCAAGTAACTCACAAGGACTAATTCACATGGACAATCAATAGACTAAGGAATGTGCTGTGATTTAACAAAGTATGATTGACATTTTCTATAAGGCGGCATTTAGGGAAGGACTCTCCAGTATCAGCACTTTGTAACAGTTAAAGCTGTAACTTTGAGTTTTATAAAATACAAGTCTGATGAAAAGAGAAATTTGAAGTGTTTGGTAACAAGCTGCATTTTCTCTCTGTTTATAGCTGCTGTAATGTAAGTGCTAACAGCAACTAACTTGTCTCTTGGATGTTCCACAAAATTAAATGTAACCATAAATGGACAAAAAGTATGATGTGATTTTCTTCAATAAATCAAACCCATAAATTTAGAAAAATTGCTGTGGCATAATATAAGAGGAATAAAACATTTTAGGAGGTGTTATATGTCTGTCTGTCCGTCTGCCTATCTGTCTGCCTGCATATCTGTCTGCTTGTCTGTCTGTTTGTCTGCCTGCCTGCATGTCTGTCTGCTTGTCTGTCTGTCTGCCTGCCTCCTTTTCTGTCTGTCTGTCTTCTTCTCTATCTGTCTGACTGCATGTCTGTCTGCCTACCTGTCTGCCTGCCTGCCTCCTTGATTGTCTGTCTGTTTTCTTGTCTTATCTGTCTGTCTGCCTACATGTCTGCCTGCTTGCTTGCTTGTCTGTCTGTCTCCCTTTCTGTCTGTCTGCCTGCATATATGCATGTCTATTTTTCTTCCAAATATAATTTCTGCTTTACTGTCAGCTTGTATCCTTCTGTCTTCCATCTGTCTGCCTGAATGTCTCTCTATCTTTACTCTTCTTCTCCCATTCTATATTCTCTCTCTCTCTCTCTCTCTCTCTCTCTCTCTGTCTGTCTGTCTGTCAGTCTGTCTGTCCATCTGTGTGTTTATCTATGTATCCTCGTCATCTTTCTACCACTTTTCTTTGTCATGAGCTTTCTGTGTTTCGTGCAGCCTGTTGATTTTCCAACAGTCTGGTTTTCCCTCTGTTTGGTTAGCTTTTCTAGGAAAGAGGAATTTAGCTATTGCAGACATGCAGATTTGCTCCTAGAGGCATTATGATCTTGAGTCGAAAGCTGGATGGGTGTTGACATTACGCTGGTACAACATGTGGTTAATAAACGTCTGGAAGAAGCTACTGTAAGTATGTCAAATAACATGCATGTAGACACACACACACACACACACACACACATACAATGGTTTTGATGCCCTGTGGTGATCTTAGGCTGCAACCTTCAGCCCCTCCCATTACATATCCACACTGATCCCCAAACACACATACACACACAAAATCCTCCCTGTGGCTCTGAGCTCCTCCTGCCAATTGGTCCTGTGGTCCTGCATAACCCACGCACACACACGCAGAAAAGCAGACAAAACACACATCCACGCACATAGAGCTTCAGGACACAGACAGAAAAACAAAGACAAACACCTACCACACACAGACAAAGTAACACCACTTAAACTCAGCCCACGGCAAATACACAACGTTTTAGCAAACACACACATAAACACACACCCATGGGGGACAAAAGAATAAATCATTTTCCATCACTTTCCATCAGTCATCGCCAGCTCAGCTACTCAAATACAACAGATTTTTATTCTGCAACAGTTTTAATGGTTTCAGTACAAATAAATTCTGAAGTGCACAAATGGAAAAGAAGTTTTAAAACTTCATTTAAAAGAGGATTGAATTATATCTGTGTGTGTTTTTGTGTGTGTGTGTGTGTTTGGGAGTGTGCATGGCCACAGGAAACCCTGGCCACTAGAACCTCCCAAAAATAATCCAATAAAATAATTACCCACATTGAAAGCTGGTGTACAGTCATATATTAGAATTAGGCAGGCTATCAGAAGCAGAAGCAGGGGTGTCTGGTGAATGTGTGTGCTCGTTTTTTGCTCGCAGTGCTGCACATGACGCAGAGCTGGATGAAACACCAGGCTCTATGGGCCGTGCTCCAGCTTCCCAAAAGCCCTGTTGTGCAAAGCATTACATCTATAATCCAATCCACCTGCTACCAAAGCCCAAAGTCAAGCTCACTGTACCATCGTACAGCCAGGATCTAATCAATGTGCCTAATTCTACTACAGCTGATTCAGGTAAACAGCTACCAAGCATTCTATGAGTCAACTCAGCAGCAGTAAAACATGCAGCGTGTCTCAAGGTGTCAGGCCAGCATGATCCTCCAGAAGAGCTTCACTAAGCCTTGGCACATATTTAACAAATCTCTGAAACTTTACTGGAGACATGAAGCCTATTCTTGCAGAAGATATTCCCTTTATTTGTGTTTTGATGATGGTAGTGTCTAACATCATTCTAAAATCTCCCAGTGAGGTCTAGCAAGTGTGAAGGCCATAGCATATAATTTACATCAGATTAGAAATGTTTCGTCAGAGAATAAAGGTGATCCAAGAACTTTGCATTGATTTCCTTTAAGGGAAGACGTGAACCCAAGCCGTGCCAGCAAAAAACATGCACCACAGCATAAAAGAGTCACTGGTTTTTATCTTGAATTTGTCAGAGACAGATAAGCAACAATGGTGGAAGGGATGGTGAGATTGGCTAGAAGAAAAACTGAGTTGTTCTTCACATGCATGACTTTGTAGTAACACTGGTTTGGCATACTCACTGTAATGTGATGTTTGGGTAAATTAATTGCTCTCTCCCTCTCTCTCTCTCTCTCTCTCTCTCTCTAGAGCTAAACATGCGATATTGACCCCTTATACTTTCCGGACCTGCCTGTTGTCCTACTTCTGGTTAGAGTTCTTATCACTTACCACTCGTTCCTGCTGAGGATCGCCCTATTTGAACAGCCTGAAGATACACATACTGTAGAAACTGTGAAGATGTCTTTGGGCTGCTGTTGATACAAGCAATTTTGCTACAATGGCTTAGGCCTACAACTGCCATGAAAACTTTAGAACTTCAACTGCCATGAACAGTTTTACACTCTAGTCTCCATCAGTGAATCAGCTGATAACATCTACAAAACAGACTTCATGTTAAATCTATAGTGGATTTCATGCTACACAAGTGTACTTTTTGACTATATAACACACAGTTATAGAAGCGAGTTATTTATAATTGCACTATCCAGCATCACCCAGAGGAGAATGGGTTCCCTTCTGAGTCTGGTTCCCCTCAAGGTTTCTTCCTCATGTTGTTTCAGGGAGTTTTTCCTTGCCACCGTTGCCGCAGACTTGCTCATTAGGGACACATTTATAAATTCATATGTTTAAAATGTATAACCAGATTTGATATATTTCTGCAAAGCTGCTGTGAGACAATGTCCATTGTTAAAAGCGCTATACAAATAAAACTGAATTGAATTGATTTTTAAGGTGTGTTAAAATTAGAATTATATTTACACTAGTTAAGGACACTTTTGCTTCAATGAATTCAGAGCAATTTGGTCAAAGACCCTTCGAATTTATAACTTTTTTCCAAAGATACCTCAGAATGTCAGACACCAAGTGATCACAATAAGTCATCTTTGGTATAATAATGAATTTCTGGGTCACAGAAATACCCAAAAGAAACACTTCATGTGTGAAATTTGAAACTTGGTCGGACATGTCTTGTCCTGCACAGTATCAAGCTCTGTATACTGTTTGTATGGTAAATCTAATTTAAAAGCCTTCTTAACATCGCACACAGTATAAACTCTTCTTTTCAGATTAGCTTCTGTCTTCTATAAAGCAATTCTCTTGCCCTTATAAATTACATTTTCTTGGCCAACAAAGACTGTCCCTCCATTCCTCTGCAGCCTTATAGTCGATGCTTAGTAACTTTAGTTTCCATGGCTACAGCAAATAGAACTAAATCTGTGTTGACGCTGTAGCTGTCCGCATAGCCATCACTGCTTAAAGTCCTTATTATTTCAGGACAAAAGAAATGCTTATAATTGCTTCTTACATAAGCAGCCTCCTCTTAAGGTAGAGACACTCTTTTGAAGTCTTCACAATAATAATAATAATAATAATAATAATAATATCCAATTATTGTTGCATGGACAATAGAGTATCTTAGGGTTAGAGTTAAGGTTATGATTAGTCATTTAATGGTTATTAAATCATTTAATGGTTAAATTCTCTAAAATAGTTTGAGCACAAATTTTTATTTTGCATGCACAAATGTGCAACGAATCAAAAGACTTTTATTCACGTTCTCCTCCCATGAGAATGTATCATTGGCAGCTAAACTGTACAGGTCTCAGGCAACCAGTCATCTCTCTCTTGCCAAGTGTATCATTTTAAACGATGTCCTAATAGCTGAGAAGCCTTACATTACTGACCAGGTAGTATAGCAAGCAGACAAAGCGTAAAAACACATAAATGAATACAAAGAATCAGAAAGATGCATATATACAACTAAGGTAATGCAGTCTTGCCAGAAAAAAAGGTGCTGAGGCAGAACAAGGGACAAAGATAGAAGGACAAAAAGAAAGAGACAAACAAAGACCAAGCGTGAAGCCTCACTGACGGTGACACAAAGCAATTACAATAAAACACTTCACTCTGACGGCTACCCTGCACAAAGCACTTAGAGACACACACACCTCCCTATTCACAAAGCACTTACACACATGCAGGCATGTGGAAAAATGCATAGAATATGTGACTACACTTTTGTTCCAGCATGTGTCTCTAAAAGAAATAACAATCCACCCATCACCAAAATCCATGCTGTAAAAAGCAGTATTTTTAGAATCTTGGGCAAGGCCTTCAACTCAGACTGTTCACACACCACACACACACACACACACACACACACACACACACACAAACTTACACTCGCACAACAGCACTCCTTTTGCCTAAGAAATCAGCTCAACCACATGCAACTGCTCGCCAACAGTATTAACACTGAGGGGACGATTATTCTTAATGCACGCTGTGCTTGACAAAAAAAACAAACAAGGAAAATAATTTTCCACATACGCCTAATGGGATCACTCAACCAAGATGTTGTTAAGAAGTAATGAAAATTTGTCTCACCAAAAATCAATCAATATCTGCTTCAGTGCTGAACCAGACTTCCTGATGTATATGAGAACACAGTGTGACTTTAATCTATAAATATGAGCAAACTCACAACATTATGTACACAACCTTGTAGCTTTTTAATGCAAATTTGTATCACCCCTTTCATGTTAGTTTGATAACTGTATTGGAAATATGGAGGTGATGATGATCATATAGTTCCACTTTTATCCTAAACTTGTAAGTAGAGACAGAGTGCATTTAGGCCACGCCCATGCCCTGAGGTGAAACGATGCTGCACCTAACACTGATTTGCATTGCACAGTTCTATTTATTGTCTTGAGCTGAAATCACAACCATGCCAAAAATCTGCTGTGTGGTGGGTTGCATGGCAAGTAAGATAACTAACCCTGATTTAAGCTTTTTCAGGATTCCAAAATGCAAAATGGTGCCAAAAGAATGTCAAAGTCAGTTTAAAGCTGTTAACAGACAAGAGGGGGTTGTGTGCATCCAGAAACTGATCATTTTCATCATTTTAGATCATGTGTAGATCCCTAACAAACATTCAGCGTTGCTACTATAATGCTCCAACTATCCAGACAGCATGACATGACAATGACCATAATGGTAATGGTAATGCCAGTAATATGTAATAATAGAGTACAGTTAAACTTTAGCATTTGATCTTACATGGCAATATTGAAAGTTCATACAACAGTGATTCAGACTGATATAGAACAATGAGGTGTTAGTAATAGTAGGACTAATAATCTCTAACATTACAGCTATACTTGAGCATTTTGACCTTAAATGACAAAATGGCAAGACGAGAAGTTTATACACCTTGGATTCAGACTGATACAGAACAAGGAGGGTAGTTTCAAGAAAAGGTGCAGAAGGGTATTGAAATAGGCTGGTGTTAACATTTTATGTTAAAGCTGTTTCAAGACATGGTGTCCTGCAATTGCCCATTCACGCCCTTTCAATTTTGTGGAATGTTTTCTCGCACGAGAGGTGTGGTTTTCCCGCATGGGTTTTTTTGTTAGTTCGTATCTTAATTTGATCGTTTAAAATGGAAGAAAAAAAGAAATAAAAATGGGTTGAGCTCAAACTGGTGGGTGTTTTCATCACTGTGCTTGAAAGAAGTACAGCCAAAAACCCACCCCCAAATTTTCAGTATAGCTTCTCACAGAGCCGTAGTCATCATACCACAGGGAAGGCTTTCCCTTTCAACAACGAGTTAAGTCCTGAGCTAATAGACAATGGTATTGGAAATCACTAAAAAACTTCCTAATGGCTATGAGAACGGATGATTTAAGTAACAGAGAACATCTGCAGCTTTAAGGGATTTTAGACACTGCAAGTGGTCAATCTCTCTATCGGCTCCACTTCTCTCTGCTTCACATAGGAAAGTTCAGAATTCTTTCTTAGCACTGTATTTGACTGGGCAGCTGAAAGAAAATAAAAATAGCTCAAAAAATTTGGGAAAACGGAAACCCACTTTTCTTTTTTATCCCAGATTTTGCATGAGAATGAAGTTGGAGTGGTGTGTCTATGTTGTGTACATATATGACAAAGATTTAATGATGCTTTTACATAGATCAGATATTTTTACAACCTATGATATGCAGCATGATATAGTTTTAAAAGGTCTGAATGTAACAAAAATGATTTAAAAATGAAGTTTGACCATATTTTTATTTAATGGGTACAAAAATAAATGACTTAAAGCTGAAAAAAATAATATATTCTAATCATTCTAATAAATTCTAATAATAAGTAAAAAAAAAAATGTTACAATTTTAAATTTACTTTTAGTGCAACATTTTAACATCAAATCAGCTTCAGTGTTTGTAAATCCTTTTTTAAAAAATGTTAGAAAAAGGATATTATGATAACTGTGATATCATAAAAAAGTGTATTAATTATTACATTATTTTTAACAGATCTGACACCAAACTATGGTAAATAGCACTGTATACAATCTGTACAAAATATACACTATACACTCAAGCACTTAACTCCACTGACACTCAGAAACCCGACGCAGGTCACCACTGCCCTAAAACTTATTTCACGCTCTCTCATCATCCTCCCTGTCGTCTGCTTCCCCTCTCTCTCTGTCTTTCTTTCTGTTCATCCTTCCGCTACATCACTCTTTACCCACATGCACACTCTGTTCCTCTCTCTGCTTGTCCCCTGTGGTGTGTGTGTGTGTTTTGCTATTTATTCTCTATCCTTTATTCACGTGATGTTTAATTCATCAAAGCCACCATTTACCCGACAGGCAAAAGAGCTTCCCCCCACCCGTTCTTTCACACATGGTATGACCCCCAGGGGAACCCCATCTGCCCCTACCTCCATCCTCTCTGTCCCCCTCTCTCTGATCTTTCCTTGTCTCTGTCTCCATCCCCGCTATCTCTCCTACGCTTTCTCCTGTCCTCTGCATATCATTTCCATCTCAACTATCTGCTCCTCTTCTTCGCTGTTGTTCTACTTTATTACTTTTCTTCTTCACATTTCTCTCTGCCTCTCTTTCACTCTTCTCATCACTAATTCTGCTCTTTCCTCTCATTCCCTTCTCCTCCTACAGGCACCACTCTCTAGCCTGACCCTCTTTATTTTATTACTTGTCCATTAATTTGTGGGCATTACTCAATCTCAATCTCCATTTCCTGTCCTTGGTGTTTTTCAAGGTGTGGCGATCATATTTTCACACTGTGTTCATAAGTCAGTGCTTTTTCTTAAGGGGTTTTAAGGAATTATGTGTTGCTTTTTTAAAATATCAAGCAATAGTTTAGCCTATAACCTGCTTTTCAAAATCAATTCATTCATCTTCAGGAAACAATTAACCTTGAAGCCTGTTCCTGGAGCACAGAGTGTGAGGTGGAAATACACCCTGGTCTATCGCAGTGTACCTGCACGCACACATTCACACCTAGGGGCATAGCCAGTCCACCTATCCGTGTGTTTTTATGAGGTGAGAGGAAACAGGAGAACCCAGAGGAAAACCATACAAACATGCACAGAAACTCCACACTCCTGGAGGAGCTGTGAGGCTGCAATGTTTCCAGAATGCGCATTAATATTAGATTAGCCTTAGATGGATAATTCTGCTTTTATTAAAGGAGTTGCAATGGAGCGGCACAGTGGTGCAGTGCTTAGCACTGTCACCTCACAGCATGAATGTTCTTGGTTCAAACCTGCTGGCAAACTGTGGTTTTTCTGTGTGGAGTTTGCTATTTGGTGTGGGTTTCCTGTGGGCAAGCTGGTTTCCTCCCACAGTCCAGTGGCATGTAGATTAGGTCAGTTGGCAACTCTACATAGGTGTGAATGGTTGCTTGTTTCTATTTTAGCCATACGATTGATTGGTGACCTGTCCAGGTTATACCCTGTCACTTGCCTTAATTCAGCTGGGATTGGCTCCAGCTTCCCCAAGAATGCAGTATAGAGGGTGGCTGGATGGATGATTGATGTAAGGAATAAAACACTTGGGGGGTTAGATGTTATAGGAATGTAATCAATGGCAAGGTGGTACGATGTGGCCTTATGTGATGTTAGTGTTACCCTACCCTGGAGCATTTTAATCATCCTATACCATAGCATTTAGCCAATAATTTTATCAATTAAAAAATGACATCATATTTTTTAGCCATTTATAGTTATATTTAATGTTATGGAACATCCATAAATTTTGTTTTAAATGTTTTCAATTTTTCATATTACACATTTCATATATTATCCTATCTCTTATCATTTTTCAAGAAATAAAAACTCTTTCCCTCACCAGTGTCCCTTTTTTCTCTATCTTGAATTATGTGGTGTGTCTGACATACAAATACCAGTGAATACAAGTGTAGTTACTATAGAAACAAAAGAACTTTTCTACACCTTACTCAACATTCAACACACTCTGACCGATCATATTCAAATATTCTGCAGTGCTGTGGTACAAGGTATTGTCATTTCTGAGCAATAATAGCCAATCTTTCATTTAGAATTTGTATTTTAGAGAAATGTCTTGAAATTGCATTAAATTAGTTAGCAAAGATTTGATCTGGAGTCTTTTGTCAGATGTTATAGAAATCATTAATGTCAAGCCCTAAAATTAAAATATAGCATAATTGTTGAATGGATAGTAAATAATATGATTCATCTATAAAATATGACTGATTTTCAGACACAGGGTATAGAGGCCCAAGTTGCCAGACTGTATTTTCTCATAATCCTGGAAGAGAGAAGTGAGACAGCATGCCTCACAGCTTCCCTCTCAGACCAAAAAGACTGTTAACTTTAAAACAGTCTGCTATGGTTTGGATTTTCCATTTGATATTTGAGGCTTTTTGCCATTTTTAGACTATTTATTCAAGTATTCTTACAATTCCATTCAATATTTTCATAAGATCCTTAGCACTAATTATTATAAGCTTATCATCATTAGACAATATGTGGCACTCTGGAGCCTGAGAGAGTGAGAGTGAGAGAGAGAGAGAGAGAGAGAGAGAGAGAGAGAGAGAGAGAGGGAGAGAGATTCTTGTACTGCTGTAGGCTGTTTCGGCAAGCACAATGATTATAATTTTATAAAATTTTTAGTTTCAGGGCTTAGAGCAAATAAAAGTGCTGCTCTTAAAAATGCACTAAAGTTGGACAAAATTTATTATTATTGAACCATCTGCTGTTATTCATTCCATCTGCATATTTTGATTAAGTGTAATAATAATAATAATAATTAAAAAAATATATATATATACTACACTACCGGTCAAAAGTTTGGGGTCACCTTCTAATTCAATTATTTCTTTATTTTTATGACTTTAAAAGAGACTG
>JAQQZU010000039.1:6955592-6984027 GCA_030068025.1 Parauchenoglanis punctatus
GATAGATAGATTGGTGTAACAGAGCAAGATGCGGAGGACAGAAAAAGGTGGAAAGAGATGATCCGCTGTGGCGAGACCTAACGGGAATAGTCAAAGGTAATGATGATTTTTTTTAAATTGATTGATTTTTGGTCAGAGGTAAAAGCATCCATCTGTACCCTATAGAGCGTGTTGGCTTATTCCTGTATGAAGGTATAGAACCCTAAACTGACAGTTTTCTTCAGAAAAGATTTTATGGAGAACATCTTATGAGACCCATAATCATCTAAGAAAAAAACCTGAGTGACTTTGTTTTATTTTAATCTATTTATATTCCACTCTAAATCTGTAGGATTGGTTCCTTCAGACATGGGACTACTTTTTCTAAGGTTATACTTTGCTGATGTAGACACATGAACATGTGAGTACAATTTCCATCTATGAAAGATGTAAGGTAAAAGGTGTACACCTCTAACAATTCTAGCTTCTTCTAGGAGTTTTTCTTGGAACCTTTCCTGGAAAAGAAACCCTTTGTTGTAGGGTGTTACATAGAATCTACAATGGCTCCCCCAGAGAGACAAACCAGAAGAACCATTTAGGGCCTGTGTCCCCAGACGCGTTTTTCGCACTGGCAGCGCCAATGACCTGATTTTCAGAGCACTTCCAGAGCACTTTTCTCAATGACTATTGTTGCTAGGTTACAAAAAACATCTAGCACTTCCTGATTCCTTCATTATGAACGTCAAGTCTCTATTTACTTCAGAAAGGTTAGCTAAAACAATGGAAAGAAATCATGTCCTGGCATTTTGCAGAAACTCTCGACATGGGAATTGATATACTTTCTATTGAGTCTGGGTGCATGAGATAAACCGTGCAAGAATGCAGACAGTGTTGATATTGTAAGGCCCTCCCTCTTCTTGATTTTGATAATTTGGTGAGAGAAAAGTGACATTGACATGCTCTGCGGTGCTCCAAAAGTTGAAGTATTTTCAACTGAAAGTACAGTAGAAGAAAAAGCTGGATGCTGAGGGTATTTTTGTGCTGAGGACATTGAGTGCTTTATAGGATTTGTATAGAAAATAGATGACGCCAGCGCAAAAATGCATTTGGTGGACACAGGCCCTAAAGGTGCTAAGTGGAAACTTTTTTCTAAGAGCTTAAGTTACCAGAATTCCCATTACAGGGTAATGTATGTGAAGCGTTTATTCACAGAAACCAATAATTGCTCTTTGGCATCCATTATAAATGAGATTCGAGTCTCCATATCTTTTGTTGTTTTCTCAGTACAGGGAAACATGTGGAAATATATCCCAGTAGTAACGACACATACTCTACAGATGCAGTGCATAGAGATTAGGATAAAAAAAACACTTGAGTGTTTCTTTCAAGCCAAATTACCCAAAGATCCAGACCCTCACCATATTAAAACAACACAGAAGTCCTGTGGAGAGCAATTAGCAATTCAAAGCCTATTTATTTTGCTTTGCGTGATAAAGAACACTTTTAATCCCATTGCAACAAGGATTTATGGAGGGAAAAGTGTGGAAAATTAATGTGATATGCATTTAAATGTTACTAGATTTCTCTAAACTAAAACTAAACCATTTGCTCTTTTAATGGAACTAAATAGAGATAGAGAGAATAGAGAAATTGCAGAAGTGTGGAGGAAAATGAACTGATACAAAGAAAAGAAAGGATATAAGGCATGATTGAAAGAATAGTATGAAAAAAGAGAAAGCGAGAGAGAGAGAGAGAGAGGGAGTGTGATGTGGGGGAGGGGAGATGTGGCAGCTGGTTTTATTATAGGATTATGGGGACTGACTCCCTATTGACCTCCTGCTCACACAAACACAGACACACACACACACACTCACACACAAACACACACACAAAATGATGGTAAAACAGTCAGCCCGCAATTTCTCCTGCTTTACCCTGTCCTTCACATAAAACCTGGCTAATATAGACAATTAATACGGTTAATACTGCTAATCATATAATACCATAAATATATTAGTCATGGAGATTAAATCTGCAAATTTTTCATGATTCCACACTAATATGCATAATACACAACACATCATGCAGTATAATGTGCATGTGTGTCTGTTTCCTGGCAAAATATCGAATGCTCCTTCATGTCGTCAGTGGACAAAAAGCAGATCGTTTTTGCCTGTGGTTATTACAGTGAATTAATACACCAGTTAGCCTTATCCACATCTGAGTGAGAGTCTGGACTTTTTCACGGTGAGAGTGAGAGTCTGAACGGTGTTTTATACCTATCATTGCTCGAGCATCACCCTTACGGCTGAAACCGACTGTATGAGCTGAGAATATGAGGCTGCCTCTAATGTGATCCCTGTTATATACATTAATATATACAGTAATACCGCTCTCTCCCTCTCAGCAGTGTTTCTGTTCATTATCCACTCTCTTTCAGTCCATCTACTTTTTCTTTTCCTTTTGTCTTCCTTTCTGATTCTTGCTCTCTCTGCCAATGCTATTCTAACTGTGTTTAATAATTAATAGATCGTCTGACTCTTTCACACTAATGTAAAGTTTATTTTAGACTCTTTTATACTGCTGGGAGGAAATAAATGTGTGTTTGGATATGTGTGCTCCATTTTTGTAGGCTTTACTTTTCCAGGGAGGAAAAATATTTGACGTGATGGGTCACAGTGTGTGAATACACAGAGAGAGCGAGAGAGAGGGAGAGAGAGAGGGAGAGAGAGAGAGAGAGAGAGAGAGAGAGAGAGCATTGCTATACTTAAAATACTGAGACTAATGGAGCAAAAATGCAAAAAAAGTGTAACCCAATAAAAAGAGTAACCCAACTAAGCCAGAAGACTGTAGAATCAGTCACACACACACACACACACACACACACACACACACACACACACACACACACACCATTTCAGATCAGTTGTGGAACAGAATTTTGTGCAGAATTTGCATTGCACATTAAGTTATTTCTCAACTTTTAACTACATATAAATACACTATGCAGCCAAAAGTATGTGGACACCTGACCATCACACCCATATATGCTTTTTGAACATCCTATTCCACATTTAGTCCCCTTTTTACTGTTCTGATAACCTCCACTCTTCTGGGAAGGGGCCACTAGATTTTGGAGCGTGGCTGTGGGGATTTCTGTTTATTCAGCCATAAGAGAATTATTGAGGTCAGGAATTGATGTTGGGCGAGAAAGCCTGGCACAGAGTTGGCGTTTCAATTCATCCCAAAGGTGTTTAGTGGAGCTGAGGTCAGGACACTTGAGTTTTTCAACACCAAACTTGGCAAACCATGTCTTCATGGTGCTCGCTTTGTGCACTTGACCTCTTAGTTCTAGTGAATTGAATTCTCAATGCTACAGCATACAAAGACATCCTAGACCAGTCTGTGCTTACAACTTTGTGGCAACAGTTTGGGGAAGGCTCATATATGGCTGTGATGCTCAGGTGTCCACATACTTTTGGCTATATTGTGTATAATCCTAGCCTACATCTGAGCAGTTGAGTTTTAAAGTGCATTGCTTTAGGGTCCATCAGCGGCTGTCATGGGACTGGCTCCTGAATCTGGTAGTTTTCTCTAGTTTATGATTATAGCACATGTTACCATCATACCTAACAAAAGAAATAGACACCTGTCTCAAACCACTCAGTGATTTTAGCTGCTGTATATTAGTGTTCCTTTCAGCAAAGAAACATTAGCTTAAGATAACCAACAACAGCTTTTTTGCTAATCTCTCAAATGTCTCAAAAGCTAGCATAACTCTGATCATACAACCTGAATGCTGATAACTACCTGTCACACTACAAACTGTCATAATAAATGCACAAGTATACAAGTGTACCAGATATATTACAGTGATAAGTATTTCATTCATGCTGTCACTGCTAAAGTTTAGATTTTTTTAGGAAATTAGATTGATTTCTTGAAGCTCTCTGATAGTAAACGATCACATATAACTGGACAAATACATGATTATAGAATATTGTAGTAATGTAAATTATAAGTAGAGTTTTTTTAATGTAGCATGTAGTGAAAGAAAACTCAAGTAATTGTTCAGATGCCTAAAAACAAGAATTAAATACAATAACAATAATTTTCCTTTGTTACGTTCCTCCTCTGGCTACTAATGCATGATCATGACACTATACTTTATGAGGCTTCTTTATCTTGGGAGTTGTTTGTACATAAAATATATCCTCCTGCTGTAAGAAATAATCTCCCCTGAGACGTGTACTTCCCAAGAACATCTCCTTTTATTATAAATTTTGGCACAAACCTGTCTTATGATTTGCTCCTATCGAGACTCTTACAATATTTTCACATCCTGTGTGTGTTTTAACGTCATCAGTGCCATTTGTCTTCCCTCTGTATGACCTGCATACTGTTTTACTGTAATTCATCACAAACCTAATATCAAAATATTACTCTACAGTGTTGCCCAGAGGGGAATGAGTTTTTCTTTTGAGTCTGGCTCTGCTCAATGTTTGTGACTCATGCTGTCTCAAGGGACTGTTTTTCCTTGCTACTGGTGCCCCTGTCTTGATCATTAGGGCTACAAACCTGTAATTTCTGTAAAGCTGATTTATAAAGGTGTCTGGGGTGGAAAGTATTATACAAATGCATTGAAATGAATTCAAATGAATTAAATTAAACTCACTTAAATTGAATTGAACTTCTGAACTGAATTGAATTGTGAAATTAACTGAATATAACTACACAAGACCCATCTACGATGTTTCCAGCCTCACACGCAGCGTTCAGTATAAGTTTAACAAAGATCAAACAGTGTGTGTATGCCTATGTAGAGATCATACTAAGATAACATTACTTAGATAAAAGGAGCTACAGTGGCAAATGACAAAGCATTTTTACCCTGCATACCTTAAAAATTAGCTACTTTTTTAAGAGTACTTTGACTCGAAGAAGATTCTGCGGCACTCTTTCTAGCACTGGTAAATATACAGTTTATTCTGAATTAATAACTAATTACCAGGGTGGAGAAGTTAAAAGCAGAACAGAGATTGCGATGGACTGTGAGTAACAGAGTAATAACTGCTCATTTGGGACAGTCTGCTGAGTCTGCTTGCCTTCAGCCTGGCGTGTGTGCATGTGCAAAAGAGATATAATGAGAGAGAGCGAGAGAGAGATAGAGAGAGAGAGAGAGAAAGAGAGAGAGAGAGAGAGAGAGGGAGAACACAGAAACATGTTCTTCATGCTCACAAGAGAACTGAGATGTGTGGGTTGATTTGCCCTTTTTAACTTACAGTTTCATCTTTTTCATTTTTTTTTTCATCTCTTTGTACAATACTTACACAGTGTCCTGGGAATATAAGGGCAACATTAAATTAAATGCATGCACTCATACACACACAAATCTTATTAATGCACTGACTATCCCAGATACAGACATGAATGAATGGGAACTCTTGCATGAATAGACATTTACATATACACGCTCAGACTTTGGATGCTAGTATGATAGCTGATTAAGCTGTCCTGTTTGTTTCTAATGTCAGGTGTACCCTGAGGTCTAAACTCTCATTAAAATCTGAGTAAAGTAAAACAAAGAGAGAGAGAGGGAGGGAGAGAATACAGACTAATATTCAGCTGACTATATGGCTATATGACTTCATTAAACTACACACATAAACACAAACACACATACACACACACACACAACTGAGCAACACAGACATGATTCTACTGGAAAGACTTTAGTATTTAAGTTGTTATAACACTTTGGCGATTTCCATCACCACATATGTGCTATTAAAATAATCAACAATGCTGTAGTGTAGTGCAGCTCATCGAGAAGCATTATAGAAGCTTGTCACAAAGTGTTTATTATTAATTAACAACATATCATACTTTCTAACCATTTGTAATTTTATTTAATTTTGTGGAACATCCTTAAAACATGTTAGTTCCTGTTTTCACTTATGTTATAGCAGCTATAATAGTTGATCCTTCAAAAGCCTCTCGGTTTTTCTCTCTCCTAGAGTTTATAAGACACAAAATGCAAATTATCATGTTACCAAGAAACCACGAATCCGTGTGTTCGGAAAAGTTTCAGGTTTACCTCTGACTGTTACAAAACACTGATACCGGAGACTCCTTACAAAAACATTTAAAACATGTCTCCTCACAGAAAACGTCACCATATCAATGATTACACATGTATTTCGATCTGTAAAATTTGGAATGGCCATCATTTAAGTCCCTGTGTAATGAGAACATTGAAATCAACCTTGCAACCAGAACTGTCAGAGCTGCTGTTATAGAAAATTAATCAAATTTCCAAATGTAAATAGTCTAATGGTTTGAAAAACCATCAGAACAGTGGGAAGTGTCAGAACAGCATGCACATAACCATATCATTATCATGAGTCATGCACAATTCTGTGGTTCCTCATACAGAAGAAGGCAGAAATAAGTATACTGGCAATTATTGTTGTGAGTATGCATTTCTTGTTAAACCAATTTTTGTTCTCAGTATAATTTGCTAAAAAAGAACTGTGTTCAGAAACACTGAAGCCAATGAAAATGCAAAGCAACCACATCTTGAAAGATTAATTGTATATGGGGAAATAAAGTATAAACTTCCTAGAGGCCTCGTCACTATCTACAGGCTAGTATTTTGGAATAAATCACACACATACACACACACACACACAAACACACACACACTAACATGCTATGGAAGTAGCATGCTCTCTTATTCATTCGAAAAGACCACAACCTATTTTTTCTATGTTCTGTCGCTCACTAGCAGCACACACTGAAGAAGAGTGATATTAGTTCAGCAATAATATTACATGCTAATCTATCTCTTAAGTCAAGAAGAAGAGAGGTGAGCAACACTGACAAAGAGGTGGGTGTTGAAGAGTAGAAAAAAGAGGTGAATGGAGGACAGAAGAGAGCATGACAGGTAAAGGCAGAATGCTTGCCGAAGTTTAATTGAGTTTGCTTTGACTGCAGCTTAAAACAGAGCTACAACCTCTGAATGCCACATGCACACACACACACACATACACAAACCATCACATTTTATGTGATCTCCCCATATACAGGACCACAAGAACAAAGATGCAAATCCTGCCTCACATCAAAATTATTCAAGCTTGAACATGTCTTAAAATATTGCTGTGAAATATGTTGCTATTCCAAATCACAATTTTCCAATACCAGTACAAACATCGTCATACTAAGACCAAAAAAACCTATAGCCTCAATGTGCCCTGTTATATATGCTTTTATGAGCCATGCTGCAATGAGACCAACACTGTCCTTACAACCACTGCTTACAGCATTTAACCACCATTAGTGTCTATTGTTACCTGCTAATACCAGGAAGCCACCATTAGCCCATAATGCAATTCCCAGTGATCTGAAAATGCTTGTATGATGTCAATCAAGAGTCAGATTTCTCTAAAGGCTCTTTCTTTTTTCTCCCTTTGTGTTTTACCCCCTCTCTCTCTGACTCTCTCACATAAATTAAGACAACAGAGTAAGTTTCCCAGAGTAAAAGTTACTCAAATCGAAGAAAATTTTACAGTGAGACCAAATGTTATCTAGCATAGAGTAAATTTTCTTCAATTTGAGTATGTTTTGCTCTGACAAATTTACTGTGAATATTCTCTTCATCAGTCTCATAAAAGCCGTACAAGACATTTACACAGAAGCAAAGTGGAAATCATATGCAAACCATTTTGACCTGATTTGGCTCTATCCTCATGCCCTTACTTCACTTCCTCTTTTCTCTACCTCCTCTACTCAACACATCTCTTACTCCATCCCCCTTCCCTCTGTCCCTGACTTACCAGTGACGGTGATGAGCATGTGGGCGACCAGTGGGCGATTGTTGTCCAGTTCACTGCTGAGTCGGATTTCTCCACTTGTGTGATTGAGCAGCAGCAGGTGAAGCTCGTTACCATGTTCAATGGTGTAGTAGAGGCGGTCTGTTACATCTGGGTCATGGGCAGGAACACGCCCTATTACTCCACTTGGGAAAGTATTGGAACGGTTTGATACAAAGTTGTTGAATATAATCTGAAAGTTCTTCATTTCTGGGCTGTTGTCATTTTGATCGATAAGTCGGATCCGCACCGTGGCCCGGCTTACCAGAGGTGCTGATGTGGCTTGGACGACAATGACATATTCGTTCCTTATCTCATAATCCAAGTCAATCAGGGATGTGAGCTCTCCTGAAAAGATGTCCATCTGGAAGATTTCTGGAATGTTACCTTCAACAATTTGGTACATGATCTGGGCATTAGGGCCTTCGTCTGGATCTGTGGCTGTAATCTGAGCTACGACTGACCCAACTGCACTGTTCTCTTTCACCCGCACCTCAAAGTCATCAGCAGGGAACACAGGAGCATTGTCATTAACATCCATGACACTGACCTGGATACGGACAGGTGTGCGTTGAGGTGGAACTCCACGATCCACTGCAAAGGCTGTGAGTTCATAGAATGGCACACTTTCACGATCAAGTCGACGCACGGTGCGGACTATTCCAGACGTGGGTTCAATGGTGAAATCACCATCACCATCTTCTCCATTTTGGAAGGTGTACTGCACACGGCCATTAGCATGAGCATCTCGGTCAGTGGCAGAGATCTGTAGGACACTTGTAAAAGGAGGGGCATCCTCACTGACTCCACCCTGGTAGTGTGGGCTGAGGAATTGTGGCGCATTGTCATTCACATCATTGACATTGACTTCTACATAGGTTGTGTCAGATTTCTGTGGTATTCCATTGTCACGAGCTGTAATGGCAAGAGTGTACGTCATTTGGTCTTCATAGTCCAACTCAGCATGTAGAGTGATTGCACCTGTTGCAGGATCAATTCGAAACTGAGGAATGTTGTCTTCTAGGAAGTATGTGATCCGGGCGTTCTCGCCAACATCATCATCTGTAGCACTTATTACCACCACTGTGCTACCTGGAGGTCTGTCCTCATTAACACTTACAGAGTAGTGAGCACTCTGGAACACTGGGCGGTGCGTGTTTGCATCTGTGATGTTCACATGTACCTGACAGGTATCATGAAGTGTTCTGTCAGAGGCAGTGACTGTTAGCACATAACGCCGCTCCTGTTTGTAGTCAAGTGGCAGTGCCAGGGAAAGAAGGCCAGCTCCTCCAGCTGTGCTAATAGCAAAACGGTTGCGTGTGTTTCCACCAGTGATCTGGTAGGTGACTGCACTGTTGACATCACGGTCGACTGCTGTTACACTAACAACACTTGTTCCAACTACAGCATCCTCATTTAGTCGAACATAGTACTCTTTCTGCAGGAACTCTGGACGATTATCATTGACGTCCATCACAGAGATAGTAACACTTGCGGTAGCGGAAAGTGGTGGTACACCATAATCCCTGGCCTCAACACCAAAGAAGTAGTGCTCCACCGATTCGCGGTCAAGCTCTGAGCTCACTGTGACCCAGCCAGTAGCAGCATTGATGACAAAAGGAGTGTCTGTGCCAGTTCCTGTTAGCCGGTATTCTAGCCGTGCATTATCACCACTATCAGTGTCAATGGCTTGTATGTGCAGTACAGAGTGGCCAATAGGGGCACTTTCAAGCACTGTAGCTTGGAATGGTGTAGATACAAAAATTGGTGGATTGTCATTAACATCAGTCACTTGGACACTAACTATTCCAGTGCTGTTAGACAGAGGTGGGCGACCATTATCTTGAGCACGCAGTCGTAAAGTGTACTCACGTTCAGTCTCGAAGTCCAGTGGTGCCACTACCTGGATTTCTCCAGTAACACTGTCAATTGCAAACTGGCCTCTGCTGTTCCCGCTGATAATGTTGTAGTGCACAGCAGCATTTCCATCTTTATCCTCATCAGTAGCACTGACACACAAGATTTCTGAATGTGGCCTCACATCTTCTCGAACTGCGACTATGTAACGTTTCTGACTGAACTGTGGAACATTGTCATTCTCATCCAAAACTGTTATGTGAACATTAACGGTAGCAGAACGTGGACCCGGCTCTCGTCCTTGATCGTTTGCCTCCACCTGCAGCGTATAGCGTTCGTTTACCTCTCGGTCAACAATACCTCGAGTGGTGATCAAACCTGACCGTGGATCGATTTCAAATGCGGAACGTGCAACAGTCGCGCTTTCCCCAATAAATCGATAACGAATGTTAGCATTTGCTTGGGAGTCAAGATCAGTAGCACGTAACTGCAAGATTGGATACCCCTCTTCCACATTCTCTCGAATTGTTTCACGGTATTCTGTCTGTTCAAAAATTGGAGAGTGATCATTCCGGTCAGAAACAGCAATAGCTACCATTGTTGTTCCAGACAAACGTGGCGAGCCATGATCTGTAACAGTCACTCTGAAGTAATGCAAGTCCATGTGCTCTCTATCCAGTACATGTGTGGTAGTGATAAGTCCAGTCGTAGGATCAATTTGAAAGTAGTCCATGGATCTGCTGTTCATTAAAGGTGCCATGCTGTAGCTGAGCCGTCCTGCCTCTCCAGGATCCGGATCCTCTGCTAACATTGATATAACAGAGGTACTAGGAGGCTGGTTTTCTGCCACCTGAATCTGATAGTTATACTGTGGGAAATGGGGGTGTCGATTAGCAGCTCTACGTGAGCGACCAACAGGAGGGACACTTAGTTGCGCACCTAGTTTTTCTTTTATGTACACATAATCATCCATGATCTTTTTCGTGTTACTTTCTTTCTCTGTTTGTTTTGTATCAGCAGTAACCTCTATTTGAGTGCTTTCAACCAAGTCTCTGTTGTTTTTTGACTCATCTTTTTCTGCCTGGGTTTCTTTGATTTCCTGCCAGTCTTTGTTCCCCTCTTCTCTAACTGTCTCTCTCACTGTCTGCGGGACGTCGCTGCCTTGACCTCTTCCTCCCTCTCCCGCTAAATTTGTATCTCCTTCAGAGGCATCTTTCTTTGTGCTATCTGCATTCACCCACCCTCCTCTTTCCTTGCTTCCTCCCTTTCCATACAGCCTGTTACCCTTCCCCCTTCTATCCTCCTCCTCCCTCACCTCTCCTTCCATCTCTCCCTTCCTCCTCCCCCTTGAGACCCCAACCTGCTCCACACGCTGACTGACAGACTCAGCTTGTAACGGGAGCCCTTTACCGGATTTTAATTGCGTTTGCGTGGCTCCCCTGTTGGTGGCTAAGCTGTTGCCGGTGGTACTGTCAGTGCATGCCGGGTGTGAACTCTCCATTGGGACAGAATCCAGGTGAGCTTGAGGACACGGCACATGCACTGTTAACTCTTGTGCCGAAACGCTGCTGTCCTTTTTGCTATTAGTTTGAACAGTTCTTGTTTCATTTATACTTTTGTCACTGGTGCCACTGTTGTTTTGATAGTCATTCTGCTGTTTGTTGTTGTTATTATTGTTATTGTTACTGTTATAGTTCCACAAGAACAAACTTTGAACAAAGTTTAACTTAATATCTGGAGCTGACTCACCCTGCGTGCCATTTTTATCATTGTTCCAAGTCCCAGTGTGAGTATGTAAGTCACAGGATGTCTCAGTAAAGTTCAACTGAGCTGAGAGCTGGATGTGTGGCATTATGTGAGTAACATTATCGCTATGTTTAACCAGTGAGTCAGAGATTTTCTTGCTATCCGAGTCAGAGAAAGAAGAGATGCGTTTAGACATGGATTGATAATTGGTTTCTCTCTCTGCTGGGCAAAAAGGGTTTCCAGTAAAGTCAGTGACACGTTGTGACATGTGACTTCTGTCAGTAATTGAACTGGCTTTATGTGCCTTACCTTGATTTTGTAGATACTTCTGGTTATATTTTCCTCTCTCATCTCTAAGCTTTGCATTCAGGTCAGGGTTGTCCATTATATTTTTACATGATAAATAGGATGGTAAAGTAACGCCAGCAAATGAGATGATGTTGCGCTCGCTGCTACTCCAATCCGTGCGCGTCGGTTTGTGACTGGCTCGGTGCCCACATCCATTTAAGAATCTTTCAGAACAAGCTGCGTGCGCGACAGTGACTCCTGTAAGCCGGCATGGCTTCAGACAGATGTTTGACGATCCTGAAAGGTGTTGCGTGCGGGACCTAGTGCTATTCCCTGCGGCTGCATGAAAACACCCTTTCCAACCCTCTGTGGAGGGATCGATTGCATGGAGGAGGCCTCGTGCGGGACTGTCCGTTAGCCATGGATTCCTTTTGTCCCGTTTATTGGTGTCGATAACACTGCCAGTCGTGTTAGAACAATCTGAGTTGTTCGCTGATGGCGGCTGAGTCCACCTCTTGGCAGCGCTAAGCTCCCGTTCTGAGAGTAACGAGCTGCGCTTGGGCCCGGTTCTCCAACCTCCTGCGCTCTTATCCAAACCGGAGCGGGCATCGATACAACCCTGTTCCTGTTGCTCACATTGTACAGAGACCCGCCCGCGGTCGAGACGACACAAACACGAGCATGCTCTAGTCCTTTGCACAGACCTCTTTTTTCCACTCTGAAGCAAGGGAGCGAGAAAAGTGGAAACAACGCCCTTCTGCACACCACCGGGTAGCCGCTGATGACAGCGTCCGGTCTGAGGCTCTGGTTCTGATGCATATGACCCATTGTAGTCCAGCAGCGACGAGGCCACGGGGACTCCTGCTGCCCCTGACCGCGAGATCGGAAATTCGTGTCTGGATCCGAGCCACGCTGCTGTCCATACAGGGCGGATCTCCGAGTCGCTCTCAGCCAGAGTCCGCGCGTCTCCGGGGGCCGGGTGGTGGCGGCGCGGCGTGGCTGCTCTCCCCGGGACAACGGCGAACAAAGAGCAAAGCAGAAGGTGCAGCAGGAGCGACGGCGGCGAGCTAAAGCCCAGCAGCAGTGCAGCCATTAGTGTGGCGAGATCCTTTTTCTCCCCTTTCTCCCTCTCTCCCTTCTCTCTCAATCTCTCTCCCTCTCCCTCTCCCTCTCTCGCTCTCTCTGTCTTCCGACGCCAGGTCCTCTGCCACCGCCGGACTCCTTCCGCCGTGCTCCCCCGGTCTGCGCTCTCGATGCTCCCGGGAAGCTCGCATCTACTCTCGGTGTTGGGTAGAGCTCGCGCTAGCAGCAGCACGGGCGCAGCATCTTCCCTACTTACACACATCCAACATGGCTCACAGAGGAACCGGTGCTACTATCATTCCTCCCCCCTCTCGCTCCCTGAGTTCTCCCCTCCTCCTCCTCCTCCTCCTCCTCTTCCTTTCTCTTTTCCTCTATATCTTTCTCTATCATGCTCTCTCACCGCACGCGCAGTCTCCCTCTCTCTCTCGCTCTCTCTCTCCCTCGGATGAGAATAGCCCATTGGAGTCTGCGCAGGACCATTTCTCCAGCCGCCATAACCTACACTAGAGAGAATCTTGTAAATGGAAATAAATCAAATTTCAAAATGAAACACAGAACTCTTGCAAGCATTAGCCTATAATTTGAAGGTATACGGTTAAAACATGACGTCATGAAAGTGAAAGATTAAGTGGTGGACTAATCATTAACAAAATGTACAATATACATTCTGTGTCTATATAATTGTAATAGGATTTATAAATGTATGGTATTAATCAGTAGACTTCCCCCTTACTGTAGTCAATAAAAGCCTATAACAGGTTGCTTCCCTTCCTTTGTGGCTCTGTTGTCGGCCGGTGTCCACCTGTGACGTCATGTCTTGGCCATGGGACATTTCAGGGTAATTATCCTATTTTAATGCATTAACACAGATACAATTTGGTAGATGGCTACTCCCTAATTTTTTATTACGTCCATTAATAACAATAATAACAGGAAGAAGAAAAAGAAGAAGACCTTAATATCGTAATATCCTAATAACCTAATGTATACCACCTTGTAGGCTTTAGATGTTAAACATGAATTATTTAGTACATAAGCTATTATATGAAAACATAAAAATTATTTTAATAAATGAAACGCTGTTATTAAAGGAATATACGACACTTTACAAAATGGTAGCTTTTATTTAATATTTTACATTTTTATACAGAGCTCATTATAGAACAATTTTTTACAATCGCTTAATCTTCTCCTGCTGAGAATGGGAAGCTGCATCTGAAATAATTTTCTGTGCTGAAAAAAGGGAAGAAAAAAGAAAACACCAGCCAGTGTGTCGTGCAGTTTGGCTGCCAGTGCCACAGCTGGAACAAATCCAGGGATGGTGAAAAATGCATACGGCTCAATTATACCAAGCACACACACACACGCACACACACACACACACACACACAGAAAGAGAGAGAGAGAGAGAGAGAGGGAGAGAGAGAGAGAGAGAGAGAGAGAGAGAGAGAGAGTAAGATAAGCCGCCCTTTCGCCCACGGTTCTCATGCTGTCTCGTCTGAGCTGAGGAACTGACGGCTGCTATGGGCTCCATGTCTCAGTGTACTCGCGGTGTCAAAGCAAAAAAATCCCCATTAAGTAGACCTCATGTCTGGCTATCAGCTTACTGTCAGTGTGTGTGTGTGAGTGTGTAGACTGCTCTCTTGTTGCCTTAATGCTATTATATCATACAGTCTTGGCTGTCTAAATCACGTTAGGTGAGAAGTGGAAGGAATCCCATAAAAGCTCATCCGCAGTAAAGCCAATCTTTTTATGCACTGACAAAGCTTATCAAACTACTTGCGAGATCCGGTGAAATGCACAATCACTTCTACCTGCAGTAAATTCATCCTCGAAAATGCAAACTCATGTAGCCCCAGCTCACTTTGCTCAGTTTCTTGTGCTGAGAAATGTTTGAATGTTTGAACATTTTCCCACAGTCGTGTTTCACAGTGGAGATTCAGCACCAAATCCAAATAATATAATAAATTAAACTAATGATCTAGCTCAGGCGTGCGGGACTGGAATTGGACCTTAAGTCTTTGGCACCGAAGAGCTTCATAATACAGTACACGTCTCACTGGTCTCAGGACCGAGGACAGCTCCTCCCAGATTCTCTCTCTTGGATGTCTTGTTCCAAGGGCGTTTCCAAATTGCATATTCATGAATATTCATAGCTCCTGTCATTCTTAATTGAGCCAAGATATAGAAACGTTTCTAAGCCATTTTAGTTGTTTCTCTCATATTAAAAAACACATTAAATAGGCTACTTTATTATTCCACATAGATTATTTATGTTTTAAAATACGAGATATGAACAATTTTAAATACGAGCTTATTTGCATCGTATTCTATATTCTATATCATCATTATACTAAATGTTTGGCTCATATCACACCTTATGTCTGGCTTGCTAGTTTTGTGTTGTGCTGTCTTATTCCTACACTGGAGCAAACATATTTAACATTCTGCTTAGATGGCATTTACACTTCTGTTATTGGATCACACATTGTTCACTGCTTTGACAAAATGCTTGGACTGGGGGCTGACCTGACGGGCTGAGTAGTAACCCCGGAAAATCCGAGCTACACATCACGCCTCATGGAGCACAAAGTGCACATCTAGCACACACGCACACCCACCCACCCACCCCCACGCGCACACACACACACACACACACACACACACCTGGCCACAAGACCTCAGATCCATTCCAAAGCTGAAGTAACCATGGGAACGGTAAAGTCGAAAGTAGCTTATTCTTATGATGTAGTGTGCGTCTGTGTGTGCGTGTCTGTGTGTGTGTGTGTGTGTGAGAGAGAGAGAGAGAGAGGTGGGGATGAGGAGGGGTGAAACAGAGGGAAGCGAGACACACAGGTCTTTTTTTGTTGCACGCTCGTCTCTGTTGCTCATTACCATCCCGCGCTTTGTGCTCTTGCAGCGCGCTCCCTGCGGCGAAGCTCAACCAGCTCAGCACTTCACGCGACTCCGCCCATCAGACCCCACCCCTTGATCCCTGCCCCGCCTGTCGGTAGCAGGTGGCCGCGTGCTGGAGCGCGTGCGGTGTGACTGGGCGGTAATGCATAATCACTCGTGCTGTGTGAGCAAGCGGGACTTGACTGATGGATGATCTTGTCCATTGGCAATAGAGTGCCCATTGCTATACATATGCACACTGCACACACGCACTGATTGCGCTCACACACACACACACACACACACACACACACACACACACCCTTCTGTCCTCAGGCCATCCCTGCTTTACACACGGCATATGGAAGCAGCTGGCCGACGCGCCCGGGACCTCACAGGGACTGTTATCACGGTGAAGAGTGCACCGAGAAGTAATTAGGGCGAGTTGCATGTGCATCAGTAAAACTATTCTGCATTGACTTCAGTCTTTCAAGTCTCTCTACACAACATTTTGTTCAGTATTGTAACTTTCTTAGGAAATGGAATTTTAAAAAAGAATAAGAAAAAAAGGATACCCCGGTGCCTGTGCCCATTTCCTCAAAATAATATAATATTTTGTTGGCTGGCTTTCAGATTTAGAAGCTGAATGTTCAAATGGGAAATTTGTTCAGCAATATTTTAATGTATTGTAAAAATACTTATGTTTTCAGTAAAGTGCAACACATTTTTGGAGTCACTTTACCTCAAACACTCGCTTCCAACTTTAATAGGAACAACTGCACATTAATGCAATTATTTAATTAGCCAATCACGGCCATTTGAAGATTGAAAAAAAAAAAAAATTCACCTATCCAGTTTCAGTGGTCCTGTGCCAACTGCAGCCTCAGAGTCCTGTTCTTGGCTGACAGGAGTGGAGTGATGATCCCCAATCTGGTCTTCTGCTGTTGTAGCCCATCTGTCTCAAGATTTGACATATTGTGCATTCTGAGATGCTTTTCTGCTCACCACTGTTGTAAAGAGTGGTCATTTGAGTTACCACAGCCTTCCTGTTCTGACCTTTCTCATCAACAAAATGTTTCCAGCCACAGAACTGCTACTCACTGGATGGTTTTTTGTTTTTCGATGCTATTTATGTAAACTCTAGAGACTTTTCTGCAGGAGTTCAGCAATTTCTGATATACTCAAACTAGCCCATCTGGCACCAACTACCAAGTCACCGAGATCACATTTTTGATGTTTGATGTAAACATTAACTGAAGCTGTTGATCTCCAGCTACAGGATCATATACACTGTGCTGCTGCTACATGACTGGCTGATTGGATTGCAGAATCGTAAAAATCCTTAATAGGATTAGGGCCAGGGTTAGTGGCCCTGTTCAAAAGAAATCCAACCTCATTGCTCTTGCTCATATGAACATACATTTTGCATGAGATCTGATTCCTTTTATCACATCTGACACAACACACTACAACAGCTATAATACAATATTAACAATTAAATAAAATAACAAATTATAGAACAAAATTATGATTGATAATAGGTTATATAGGTTAGTGTCTCCTTTTCTTTGTGTGTGCATGTGTTGCTGTAAGATGATGTCATCAGTAATTTTAGAGGATTATGAGATTATGATGTCTGTGTGTTCATTATCTGGCACACACTTATTGCATTTTGACATGGAGCTTGCGCAGTGTGACTGCTCAGTTCCTCTTAGCAGGGAACTCCCTCTCTTTCACACACACACACACACACACACACACACACACACACACTTCTTCTGTTTATAATACTGTCACACAAATATGCTAACATGTTCACAAGAAAAAAAAGTTATAAACATAAACAATAGACCTACGCCTGTGCTAAATGTCAGCTGAGATTAACACACAGGAGCTGGAAACATGGAAAATTCTGCATATGCATGCATGAATACATGTAGGTGCCTGTGCAAATGAATCTATACACACACCCACACAGATCAGTGTATTTTCGACGATAATAATTAGGCAATAACACACAGCTATTACACTCAATGAGGTGGTGAAGGATAATCATGACACATATGCTGAGCAGTCTGGAAAATGAATAGATTTTCTATTTTTACACAGAAGTATACTGTAGATACAGAGTATTATTAGCATATGTAATTAGTAAATTATGTCCTAATATGCTTATATACAGTATATCATATTTGTAAATTGTGTCCTAATACACTTATATATATACATATATATATTATATTAGTAAACTCTGTTCAAATATACTTACCACATAACTGTTAGAGTACTCAGAGGAAATACTGAATACGTAACAGTGCTTAAATCTTTCATTGAGGCAGATGTGGGAATAAAAGAAGCATATAAATTAGTTTCCTTGACTTCGTGGTCTTATTTATGTACGTGTGTCTTTTATCCAGGCTGCATATAATGTACAGTATGTACTCTTGCCATGTTAAGTACTCTAGAATGAGTCAGTAAACAGACAGAGTAAGAACGAATACTCTATAATATTAATGTCATAGGTATGTTACAGAGTTAATAAGTCATATCCTGAGTGTGTTTGTGTGTGTGCATGTAAGTGTGCATGCATACATATGTGCATGTTTGTGCATTAGAGTTAGGAAATAATGAATTGTGTTTAATTTCTCTGCGTGCATCAGAACGGGAGGGGGAAGCTGTTTATAGGCCAACGGTGTTGTCTCTTAGTAAGCCAGTGACCCAAATCAGAGAATATGAAAAACAAAAAACAGAGGAAATGAGAGAGTAAAGGATAAGAGACAGGGAAAGAGGGAGGGAAGGAGGGAGATTGCAAGTATAAGATGACATTTACTGAACAGAGGAAGGAATGAATTCATGATCCAGATATAAATATCCTGCCTTATTATTCTTCTGCTTCCCCTATTTCTACTTCAGCTCAAACACACAAACAGCACCTCAAGTTCTAATTTATACACAGACATGCACAAACTTTTCCACTTCTTCAGCTTTCATATGTAAGGGATACACAGCTTTTTTGCTTTCATATACTAAATGAGCTCCAACATTACCACAGACCATCAAATGGAGATCCAAACATCATCTTTAATAAAACCATGTGGTGTTCCTTTATATAATGTTCCTGCACTGTAGCGTTCCTGTATAATTGAATTACACGGCTTCACTCGCCGATTAGATACTAAATTGTACTTACACTCATTATTCATTTTATCACTTTACACAGAGGCACATTATGTAATTACACGTCTGTGCATCTGTTATTCATACGTGCAGTATATAGTGGCAGCTTTTTGATCACTGTACAACAGGCAGCAATTAATTAATTAATAACTTGTGCACAACTAATGTACTGTAATATATTGACAGGTTATGACTGCACTTTTTACAATATATCACAATATATTAGACATTTAAAATAAACTATAATCCATTATTTGGCTGACCAAAGTGACTTATTTTTAAGACAGGATACAACTGAGCAGTTGAAGGTTAAGGCTCTTGCTCAAGGACTCAACCATGGCAGCTTGGCAGTACTGGGATTTGAACTCATGGTTTTCTGATATGTAGCCCAAAGCCTTAACCATAACCACTTCCATGCTTGAATTAACTGGCACTAAAAGAAGAATTTCAGTGCTTTACTAAACCAAAGCTTTTACAATCATATAAACTCAAACTCATAGGGTTTGTCTTCGCCTAAAATAGTTGCCCATATAAAGGACAAAAACAACCCACTAAATTGGAAAAAATCAACACAAAGGGAATGTTTTTTCAATTCTCACCCCTGCTTAATTTACTTAGACATGGCAGATGAGAACACAGCAAGTAAATCTTGTATATAGTCTTGGGCCACATTCCAGTGAACCCTGGTGTGAATTCAACTTCATTCAACCCTATTACATGAAGCAAGCAGTGACAGGTTTTCATGAGCTCCAGCTTGTGCCTTTCTCACATACCCCTTAGCAAATGTTACTTTTTATAATCTGTCTATTTGCACCCAGAACATGGCACTGGCCAACCAGTACTGCTGTTTACATAAAAAAAAGTGCATGTGTAACAGAATTAGCACATCCCTGTTCAGCAACATTAGTAAAGGTAGTGAGCTACCTAAATACAAGCCTGTGCTGATGATATTCACAGCTAGTTAGCTTAACTACTTAGCTTTCTAGCAGTGGCTGAACGAGTTTTCTACAATCTAGCTATTGTTAGGCCAACTATAATATAATTAAATTACATCCCAGCACTAGCAAGCCAGCTAACATTAGATTATTAGCCTATATTGTGTAAACCAGTCACTAAGTTTTACACAAGGTAGCTTACATTGGCTATTATATTGTGTAAGTTTGAAGAATTAGGTTAAGATCATGTAGCTAATATTTGGCTATTTCTTTTATGTAGTTAAACCCATTATCCAGTTTTGTTAGCAAGTTAATTAACTGTAGGCTAAGTATGATATTGTGCTCATGAGTACTCATTGAGTCATTAATTTCCTGCAGCAGATTTTGGTGGTGAAATAACAGGTATAAGTTTATAAATTGTAGTAATAAAGTTTTCTAGTAATGTACACTCTTATAAGCTAAGAGTTCATTTCAAATATATAACATTTATTTTTAATATGGTACTACAGCGATTTGTCAATGTCCCCAAGGATACCCATCCAAAATCTCATAGAAAGAAAAGTAATAAAAACAAATGAATTTAAAATTCTCTTTGGTAGGAATCGATCTGTAGAAAGGAGGTAAAATTTCCAGCTTTATTTTTGTCTAATTGATCTTTTATTGTGTGTAAACACTGGTGATGATTATACAGCATCAATCGAGTTATGCATATTTTGGATGATTTCATGTATTTTGCAATTTTATTAAAAAAAAACCCAAAACAATGCATGTGACCTTCACATCATCTGTACCATGATGGGACCCCATTTGGAATATTAACCTGACTGGAAGTCATGCTAAAATTAGGCTAATCATTATATTAATAATACTGTTATGCTGGTTTGCTTGCAATCTAATAATTAAGCTATTATGTTGTGTAACTGAACCAGAAATCAGGTTCCAGTTTCACCCTGATGTACCCATTAGTCAACATGAAAACTGAAAAAAAAAGATAAAAATAAAGAAAGCAGTCCGATTAAGCATGAGGGAGAGTGGGCGGCTCTCTGAAAGTGTGAATTTCAGGTGACCTTAAACCCTGCAGTATGTCACTTAAAAATTAACTTGTGAATTTTTAATTTTACTTGCCTTTTCTTCAAAGTTAAGTGGAAGAAATGAAGAAGACAAGTGAAGTGAAGATGAAGAGCATGGAGAGAAAGGAGAGAAAATGCTGCAGTCTATTCTGAAGTGATGAACACTACTCAGGGCACATCGAAGGGGGACCACCTGCGGCAGAGCGTTGTAGGGTCGTTTCAAACTCGAGTGTTAAAAACTTTACTTCAAAGAGTGCTTCAATGCATTTTTGAAATGGCTGCTGGGTAGGAATTGGCCAAGACTAAATTAGGGAAAAATTGGGTGGAAAAAACAACAACCCATGAATACACTGCTGATGCCAGAATCCCAGATGCTTTTCACTCGTGAGAAAAAGTCTGCAGCGAGTTCAGTTAAAATGTAGCTCATTATTAAGTAGAAAACATTCTATTTCTTCATCTTTAGCAAATGCTTTTTCTTGGTCAGGATCATGGTGGATCCAGAGCCAATCCTGGACATGAGGTATATTGTATTCGGAAATAAACAAAAATCAGGATAAGTGAACAACTGCGTGATGGAATTGGTGGCAGTGTGAAAAAGTCATTACTAAATCGAAATACTTATGTTCGTACATGCATGTCTCTGATTCTGCAACACTGGTACATAGTCTTTGGCTTTGAAAAATGACATTCAAGTGCTTTCCAAATGGCCGTTGCTCTGTACCAATGAGGACACTTAACCGTTCCGCTGTGATGGGCGTAGCCTCCAGAGGAAGTAGGGCAAAGTCATGATCCCTGATGAATTGGCCACAGTAAGGCAGACAGTGGAGGAAGTGACAGCTGTTGAATGAAACACTGATCTGATTAAATCTGTCCATCGCTGTTCAACACCACCAACCCCCACAAGCCTCGTTCTCTCCTTTCACTATCTCAATCACACCTTCTGCTGAGGGATATTTGTCTTGGATCTAGTCATGTGCCAGCTCGGTTGCCTCTCGAACACATACACTCACTCACAGTTCCATTATATCTAAGCTGCGTTATACTACACAAGCTTCAGTATGTCAATCACTGAGGTCTACAACAGTGTAACCTGCATATAGTGAAGCCAAGTGGCATTTGAAACGTCGTTCCTAAAGGGTACATGATAACATAAATCTTTTGTTCTTACTAGGAAGCATTTATTTCGCACTAGTAGTGTGACAAAATGTCAACTTCAAATGCTGAATTCATGAAACGCAAATTGCTCTGACGGATCATGATTCCAAAATCTGTTGCTATTCCATGCAAAAAAAAACAAAAAAACTGGATTAAACAAGCACCTTCCCGAGTTTGTTCCTCAAGACAGCATCTCTTTATCTTTCAGAAAATGTTCTTTGTGGAACCTCTAAAGAAAGCTAGAACTATTCAAAGAAGCCTCGACAGACCTTTTGTCTTAAGAGGGAACTTTTTCATATACACCATGTCTATTCACTGGGTGGCTTTTACAATATTTCACCAAGCCTAATTCATTAATATTCTAATTATCCTAATTAATATCATATATATGGGGGAAATTAATAATAGAAGACAATGTGAAATGTGAAAAATATTCATCACACAGGATGATACAGTGTTATTCAAATCTCCATCAGAGAGTAACTATGTGTCAACCAGCTCCATCCTAATTGACAAATATGCAACTTTACCCTATTTTACTCCTTGGCAGCAATAATGTACACAGATCCAGGGTCTGCAGTTTGATCCTGTGCTCAGATTGTGGAGTTTGGCATGTTCTCCCCATGTCCATGTGTTTCCTCATGGCTCTCCGGTTTCCTCCCACTGCCAAAAACATGGTAAGTGGATCAGTTATGCTAAATCTCCCATAGGTATGAAAGTGTGTAAGAATGTGTGTGTGCACGGTGCCATACTATCAACTGGCATCCCATCTGGAATAAACTCCTTGTCAGTGAACCTGTGCCATCTGACTGGGATAAAGTGCTAAGTGAAAATGAATGACTGGAGAAAAAAAAATACTTCTGTGAAATCATCAAGTGATGTTTCCCACTGCTGTGGAGAAAAATCCTCCAGAATAAATGATTCAAGCTGTCACAAACCTAAGTTGTCACAAAACAACCGTTTGGAAATGAAAGGCCAAAATTCTTCAAGTGATTCTTTTGTCTCAGTTACAAGGCAACCCACAGACAGCACACCTTCAGCTGCTGAAAGCACTCTACATGAAAGCATGCCAAATTATAATCGGCTTCTCCAGTGAACAGTCAAACATCACGCACGCACACACACACACACACACCACATACATCACTGCATCTTTCTACAACCTTGCACAGTGCTGTGAATAGCTCAGTGGATCACTCTAGCAGTGAAAAATAGTTTTCCTTGAGAGCCACACACACACACGCACAATCATCATGTGGCCATTACATGTACTCACCCCGCCTTTCTGCACCTCCCGCTTAGCCCCTTCCTCCTCCCTCTGCCTCTCACGCTGTCAGTGCTGTCCACAGCACTTAAAACCACATCAATACAGCTAACACTTCCCCCTACAGCATCTCTACCCTTCGCTGGCAACCACAAAGACCCCGATCATTCTCCTGGGCATCTCTGACCCCATTCATCTCTCTCTATCCATCTCTCTCCATCTTCACTTTTCAAAAGATGCCAGTTTTGCTTGTAGCGATTACAGTGCGTACTCTGTCTCCTGCTTTGTGCTTTCATGCTACACTTGATTTCTCTCTGGCTCTCTTTTCTTTTGTCTCGGCGCAAAGGAGGCCTTCCGGGAATGATTGACAGGTTAACAGTCCCCAAAGCACAACAGAGAGAGAGAGAGAGAGAGCGAGAGATAGAGAGGGATAAAGATTGCACTCTGGTGTTCAAGGTGAGATATTACACAACATTCAACACAGCAGTAATCTACTCAGGGGAATATTTTGATTATTTTATGGTGCTTTAAATCTAAAATCCATCTATCTATTCATTATCTATACCACTTATCCATTAGGATTTTGGGGAAAGCTGGAGCCAATCCCAGCTGCTTCAGACGAGAAGCAGCGTACCATCTAATATCGTTTAAGAATTTTTTTGTTTTTCAAAAATGACCAAAATACAACAGAAACCAAAAGGATTTTGATTCTTCAAGATTCATACACTTTCTGAAAAGATGAGGGTTGCAAATGATTAAAGGAATTATCCACCATGAAACACAGAAAACTTTATATATTGAAATATTTGTGATGTGTTTAGTGATTCTGGTGCTAATTAGTAAGCTGGTGCTGTTTTTTTGTTGCTCATATGAGTTGTGGGTCGCTCTGAAATTGCTAGTGCCGTTACAACAGTGTTTAATTGGAGGAAAAAATCTGAACCATCTCATGCATAAGCGATAATGATCAGATTTCACTGTTAGCTGCTTTTCTCACTCACCATATCCCAGCGACGTTTACTGTCACATTAATGAGAACGCCAACACAGTAGTGGAGACAACAAACGCTGGTCGCAAAGTTCCAGAATGCAACACAGCTATACGAAGCAGTAGTGCTGAATTACGCCAGAGACTCGGCTCAGCTAGCCGGTGATCTATGATGTAACTATAACGTAAAATAAGACTTCAGATTAGGAGGTGAGAGAGCTGGAGAGACCAAAACACTAAAGTGCTGCTGCATCAATCTCTTCAGATGGAGATGAATTCCCACTTGCACCACCATCAGCAGGCAGCTGTAGGTAATGTAAGAAACTATTAACCAAAATGTTGATAAAAGACATTTAAACTAAAATAAATCTACAAAATAAATCTTGTGCCATTGAAGATCATGTGTTAACTTTAAATATTTATATATAAATTGCTCTGGGTGGATTTTGTTTCCTTTAATCTATATAACTAAATAAAACTATTGGGTCATTTAAGATTTTTAATTTATATATAAAGAATCAATTTTCTATTTCGTATATTTTGCATATTAAAGAGACAACACATTTGTGTCAGTGGTAAGCTGTAACTGCAACAAATAGTGTTGGAATAGTTTTCAATTTTTATATCTATATCTATATGCAAAGTAATTATATAAATAAATTATGTTTTGCATCAAACAGCTTACTCATTTTGGACGATTTTCATGCCTTGTACATTTCTTAAACACAACTTCTTTTACATTTTTTAATCATTTAATTATCAATCCATATATTTTTTTGCAATGTACTGAGTAATAAATAAATGATTAAACTACAAGGGTAGAATGAACTGACGGCAATAAAATAAATTTAGTATGAAACAGGGCTGTTTTTTTTCAGGGTTTTTTTTTCACTGCATATGTACATGCTTGATCGCACTGACTGATGCACTTTATGTACACAATAGTGGTTTCTCTTCCAGTAACACCTGGGGAAAGAAGATTAAAAAAAAAAAAACACAACATGACCGGAATGAGCAATGGAGCTGTGGAACTTTGCCAATGCAAACTGGCATGGAGTCAGTGTATATACACACACACACACACACACACACACACACACACACACACACACACACACACAGATAGAGGAAGTTGTCAGTTCTGCTTGCCAGGTTGCGTTCTCTTTATTAAGGTCACCTGAGCAGCTCAGTGTCTCTAAAGATGAGAAGTATGAAATAAGTTGGCGCTCCTCTAACTCCCGTCTCTCTGCTCCCCTGCACTTATCACTGTGAGACACTTCCTCCAGCTCCAGTCTGCTAATCTCTCAACTTATTTTGAGGTCTTATTTACAGTTCATTGTTATCGTGCAGAGCCACGAACAGCTTCCTACCATGTTGATTGAAGCTACTTTCATAAGTTTAGGACTAAAATAGTCTAGAAAAAAAGTTGTAGAAAGTGGCATTAAAAAAAAAAAGTAGCAAAGTGGTAAAGTTTTGAAAAAATTCTATCACTTGTTTTTTCTGAGTCAGTGCACTACAGAGGGATGAAATGAAAGTGAGCACCATTACTATAAGTGAAGTCTGAAACATATCCGATAATCCATATTTAAGTCATCATCCCAGAGATCATTATCTTCTAATCACCATCAGTTCCAGCATGATCAATAACACACACACACACACACACGCACGCACGCACGCACGCACGCACGCACACACACACACACACATCTAACAAATGTGTGTGCATTAATAACACGATCATTATCCAGTGTTTGCATTAAGCAGATTGTTCAACTGGCTGTAAATGAAAGATGACAATTTCTGAAATTTGATTAAAGCCATTATCAGATTTTAAGAAGTCCAGTAAGAACTTTATGTGAATTTAATTCTACAATGTATCTTTTTTGTGAGCCTTTTAGCTTCGGACAAAGATACTGCAGATACAAATACATATACAAATAGTATGTATTTAGAAAGAAAGCCGTTTACTATATGACTCATGTAGACATTATCTATTACAAATTTAAATTATTTTGTACACCCAAACTGGCTCATAAGCAGGGCATGTAGATATATTTATGCCTAGCATTCATTTTTAACTTATTACTAGTACAAATAACATACATATATGGCCAAAAGTTTGTGGACACCTGATCTTTACACCCACATGTGCTTGTTGAACATCCCACTCCAGATGTAGTCCTCTCTTTGCTATAGTCCCTCCTTTCCTCTCTTGGCCCACTCTCTTCCACTCTGATGATTTCGGAACATTGCTGTGGGGATTTCCCGAATTAGCTACAAGCAACATTGATATCATGAAAGATGTTGTAAATGCTAACTGTAGTTAACATGATAGCACTAGTTGTGCCAGGGGGAATGTCTCAAGGAGTTAAAAAAACACTTCATATATTATTCAACTCCACTTATTACACTTTAGAAACAAAATCATGCCAATTTTTTTCTGCTAATTCTGCTAATTTAATCATGGCCAGTTCCTGCCCATCGGTCTCCATACGACAATTAATAAGTAGGGGTGGAGCAGGTGGTGAAGTAAGTGATCATTTGTAAGTTGTAATAACATCAGTTCTAGTTGAGGGGGCATTACCAGTTGCAGGCACAGAACCTTGTCTTGACCACGGTATGAAACGCCTCCTCCGAGACACATGAAGCCAGCCAAAGTGCATCTTTTCAAACTGCTGGTCAAGCTGCGTCACAGAGCGTTATGTAACATATTTGGAGGAAAGTGCTATCCACTATCTGCATGAGCTCATGATAGCCAGTGATAGCCTAGTGTCACTGTGATTAACAGGGGACAAAGAGAGAGAGAGAGAGAGAGAGAGAGAGAGAGAGAGAGAGAGAGAGAGAGAGAGAGAGAGAGAGAGTAAAAAAACACTCTCATACAAGAACACAGATAGCTATCTCTCTTGGACTCCTGGCCATGGATGGATGTGGCATCATCAGGGATTGAACTTGCGATCGTCCAATCTAGCCAATTTTCGTCGAATGCACCATTTAAAAAAACCCTAAAATACAACTGTTCTCAAAACTGAGATAAACACTCATTTATTGAATAAAACTGTCGATTGATCTTTTTACATATAATAGAGTCATTTAAAATACAGACAAATACTTATCATGAGTCAAGGAGTGACTTTACATTTCTCCTTACATACGTATACACACTTAGTGCCAAGTATGGTGAAATGTACAGGATGGATACACAGAGCCAGGCTACAGGCAGAACTGCATTCACTCTCGATAGAGCGGGTATCACTGTAAAGTGTGGATTAATGATATAAAAGCATGGCAGATGAAATCGGTTTGGAAACAGGTTGTCACAGGAAGTGGACATAGTGTAAGGAAAGGGCAAGGTTAGATCAGAGATAGGGCTTATGGTGGACTGGTACAACTCCAATGTTTACACAACATCTGTTAAGAAACAGTGCGGTGTGTTCTGTACTGACTCGGTCACTTACACAGAATGAAACTCTACTTTCATGCATGTATAAAAATGCTTTGAATTAAGATTCCATTAACTAACATAGTAATTAAAATAGTAATTAGCCTGAACAAACTTCAGCATTAATAAATCCTAAATAACATTAACATGGTAATTAAACACTTGCATTAGTTAATGCTTTTTTTTTTTTTAAATTAATAAACAAATTATGCCAAATAATCAGCACCTGCATTAAACTACAGTCAAATCAAGGAGTAATATGAAGCCCACACTGATCACCTTAATTAACAAGTTTGCGGTCGTTAAAGGGGCCGGCTCACCCTTCCCGGAATCCAATTCATTGTTTTTGTTTTGTAAAGCACGTGACTTCTGCCTGGTAGCTGCTCGGTGCAGCAAAACCTCAGCAAATTCACTGTTAGTGATCGCTTTGAAACCCCTCCTGAACTTTTTCATCATCTAAAATGGACGCTTTGAACAAAATGCCTCATCTTTTCCTTCTTTTGCAGCCAGCCGTGAGACGGCTCAGATCCATTACATACAGAATGCCCATAGGAAAACGGAATGGATCAGTAAAAAGTATATAAATACACTACCGGTCAAAAGTTTGGCCACACCTACTCTTTTTCATAGGTTTTTCTTTATTTTTTTTGCTTTCTACGTTGTAAAACATTACTGAATACATCAAA
>JAQQZU010000039.1:6988227-7032847 GCA_030068025.1 Parauchenoglanis punctatus
CCAATAACGTCGCCAAATTGTTGCGGATTGTTTTTGGAATAGCAAAGGCATTAAAAATGGAGACTTGCTACTTGGCACAGAGGATTCTGGGAAGGGTGAGCCAGTTTTTAAGTGACAAAAATCAGAGCTAAGGCTGAAAAGTAAATTCCAATATACACACCAGGAAATTATGACCATTTAGGAACAAGTTGTGATTTACATTCGGCTAATTTATAGGTGAATATTATTTTAAGTCCTGGACTGAATGAACATCAGTCGGTGCAAAAGTGTATAGTTAACATTTAAACAAGTGTCATAGATAACTTATTTTAACATTACATGGTTTATTAATGCTGTTAACAAATGCATTACATATAATGTTAGTTAATAAAATCATAATATAAAGCATTACTGAAAATCCATTCTATAATGAACTACGGAGACTGTTGGGTTTGTTTAGTTCTTGTATACGATACATGACCAAGCACCAAGAAGTACAAAACAACCGTGGACCGCTGAGGTGAACTAAACGCTATGAAAGAGGACATGTTAAAGAATGTGGCAATGCATCATTCCCTTTTCTATATATTGATGTAATTAAGACCAAGAATATGCAGCTTGTCATGTTACTGACAAAGCACAAAGCCGTCTGTCCTGTGGGGAAAACTGACTGACCATTACAAAGCGCCGACATTACAGACTCCTTCCATAAATATTAAATAAACCTCTATATACAGAAAACCGCACCATATCAATGAATCAACAATTTTCTTTGATATAGAACACATATAGGAATCTGTTTATCGTCACACTTCATGTCGGTTATGTGGAACGTCCACTACACAAGTCCCTGTAAATGAGCGGTTACTATAGAAACAAGGAATTAGTAAAACGAGCACAACAGCACTGTGGTATAAAGGAAAAGACACAACAATAACAAAAGACAGTTACAGCGCAGTATTCATTACAGCTTAAGATCATGTGTTGTGGTTGTTCTGTAGCTTCTGCAGAGAATTTCGGATAGAAACTCTTACTTTTTAGTTGCATTTAAGTAAAGATCATACGCCGGCATGAGAAAAATTCGAGGATTTTGTCAGACCCAGAGCAAGTATTATAGCAGATTAGGAGTGAAATTGATGACAAGTTGTTTAATACTTCTTGGTGTGTTTTAGGGTGATCATGGAAGATATGTGGCGATTTTCTGGTATATTCCTAGTTACGTTTAAACATTTCAGGCACGTTTCTATGTAACACGTATTGTTCGTTTAGACGTACTGGTGGTGTGATGCGACTCAGAGCTAGAGCTGTGGAATCGGGGGCAGATTTAGAGAATCCAAGGCGCTGTGGTAAAGTTCCCTCAAAGCCTTCAGCAACAACAACCGGCAAAACATCTGATTAAAAAGATGAGGTAACGGCTCCTACAGAGTGAGACAGAAGGACAGGGGCACAAACAGAGAAGAGCGGGAAAATGTAAAAAGAGACGGGAGGAAAGAGAGAAAAAAGGGTGACAATGCAAGGAAGGGTAGGAGGTTAATGTCACTGAATGCCATGCGAACTGTTTAAATTACATTAATGTTTCCATGCTGCTAGTACAGACAGTCTCTCACGCACACACGCACACACGCACGCACACACACTGAGTCTTACCCCAAGTACATGGACTCTGTTATAATACGAACTAAAGTCTTTACTTAGAGACACCAGGAATCTGCAGACCTGCACAACACAACAAAGTGAAATACTGTCATGTACAATTATTACACCTACTATATATAATCTTCCTTTTAATTAATATAAAAGCGTAAGACAAAATACATCACACACTACTCCCTGAGCAGCTAAAACATTCCTGTACACTAACAAAGTGTTACTTTCAAAAAGTACACATCTAGTAGATTTTCACAACTGCTTTCAGTACCATTAAGCAGACGTGGACAAAAACAAACCTGCTCTGTTCTTAAATTAACTCGAGCTCCCGCCCCCTCCAGCTCCAGCGTCTGTCCTGATTGGTCCAGAAGCTCCGCGAACGGAATGAGGTAATTGAAAAGAAGAAGCCACTCCCCCTAGTGGAGACATCGTTATACTGTAGGGACTGCAGAACTTTGGCGATTCCTAAAACTATTTCTTTAAAATTCTGTATAAATGCAAGGGCATGATGAATTACCTCCTCTTTCAGAGAGGAAAAATCCAACTCTGCGCATGCAGGGATTTCAGGGTAGACGCCTGGGGAACAGTCAATGCACATGAAATTTAATGGCGCTATACTTGTAATATCATAATGGAAAACCATAATAATCAAATGGTTTTCCTATTCATCACTGTGTGTGCTCACTACATAGGGTGTGACTGTTGTTGTAGACGTTACTTAGTGGACTTTGCGGGAGAATTTACGACCGAATATGAAATTCAGCCACAAGAAAAAAAAACATGACTCCAGTAAGAACCTGTTAAAAAGTAAATACGTTTTCATTTAATTAAATTTATTAATTTTTTAACGTAACTTTTTCATTTAATTAAAAAAAAAAGTCAATATAAAAAATATACAAATTAAAGTATCTTTTAAAAAAAGAAAATGATTTATTCTGTATAAAGCAACAAGGGTCATTTAACAAAAAAGGAAATGTACCTTTTAGATATTAAACATTTGAATGTGAATGCTTGGCTTTCAAATATGTAAACATGATTACATTTTCTAATAATATTCAAACAGTGAAATTTGTTCTGATAGCCCTACGGTGTACAAGCCTCACCTTGCTCTACACCCTTTTCATAGCTGCTGAACAGTGTGTGTAGTCTAGCACAGTTATACATAACAAAGACTCCTCCCCTCGGACCCTTTGTGGACACGCCCACTTCACGCTGTACATCAAGAGTCACCTAATAAGACAAAGTCAAAAAGAGATTTCAGTCATCTCTGCTACAATGACCTTAAATATAGAAACATACAACATACAAATACAACTTTATTTACTTTCTCACTTTTACACATACATACATACATACAACACCACACACTCACGGGGCTAGTGTGTGCTGTGGAAAGCAGCTCAAAGCGCACTGTGGCACAGGTCATCACCCTGATGATGTCATCCCAAGTCTGTCCTACAAGGTCACCAGAACATATTGAGTCACTGTCACACACCTGTAGCTCACAACAGTTACATGCACCAAGTTCACTTCCTGTCTGGCCACACACACACACCTGCACTTACCTTCCACTTGCTCCCCATATTTCATTTCTGAAGCTTCCTTCATCTGAGCTCTTCTTAACCTGAAGAGAATTACGCACGCACACGCACGCACATGCACGCACAATAAGGCCAAAAGTAAGGACACCGCTCCTAATTATTGAGTTCACGTGTTTCAGCCACACCTCTTGCTAACAGGTGCATAAAAGTCAAACACATAACAACGCAATCTCCATAAACAAACACTGGCAGAAGAACGAGTCAGACTGAAGAGCTCACTCGCTTTAAACTTGGCACGGTCATAGGATGGCACCTTTGCGAAAATCCTGCCCTGCTAGATCTGCCCCAGTCGATCGCAAGTGCCATTACTGCGAAATGGAAGTGTCTAACAACAGCTGAGCCACAAAGCAGTAGGCCATGCAAACTCACCGTCCTGAAGTGCAAAGCGTGCACAAATCATCGATCCTCTTTTGTATCTCTCAGTGTAACGTTCCAAACTGCCTCTGAAACTGCCTACACAAGCCTAAGATCACTATTCGCAATGCCAGCACTGGCTGGAGTGGTGTAAAGAACACCACCACCGGACTCTGGAGCATAGTGGTGGAAACATGTTCTCTGGAGAGAGGAATTATGCTTCAGAACCACCTGGCAGTCTGAATGGAGAAAAAGGATCACAAATCTCTATTAGGAGGATGCCAGGATGACGGTACCTTCCGGAATGCATAGTGCCAACAGTAAGGTTTGGTGGAAGAGGGATAATGGTTTTCAGGGTTTGGCCCCTTCTTTTATTGCTACAGCATGCAAGGATATATTTTAGACAACTACATGCTTCCGAACATAAAGACATGGTTTGATAGGTTTGGTTTGCACAGAGCCCTGACCTCAACCCAATTTAACACATTTGGGATGAAAGGGAACGTCGAATGTGAGCCAGCATTTCTCATCCATCATCAGTGCCTCACAAATGCTCTGTTGACTGAATGGGCACAAATTCCCATCGACACGCGTCACAATCCTGCAGAAAACCTTTCCAGAAGAGTAGCAGCTTTCGGGGGTGTTTTTAGCCACGTAATATAAAAGTGGGTACTAAAGATGTATATAAGGACTGAGAACCAGTGGAACACAAATGTGTGATTTACCCATTAGTATTACATTACAATAACATTACAGCACTTTGTGAAGCCTTAACAGCATCCTAACTAGTTAGGGTAGCAGTTGTTTAAATTAGGTTACTGGTTTGTTTATATTTTGGGTGGAACAATCTACTTTCATTAGAAATTAATTATCTGTACAAGCAGGATTAGTTGCGCACACATCTCTGTGTGCTTGACACTGCTCTACATCACTAGCTGAGGTTCAGCAACTGTCAGAATTTACAGACTATGCTGACAGTGCTGGTATTTCTACCTCTGGGGATTTTCCCCACTGTTTCTGGTGCACAGTGCTAGGGTTCATATTTAATTCCCCCGCCAAAAAACCCTTTTGGTTTAGGCTATTCTCACTTTAGATTTCAATCTGAATATAGATACAGATATGGGTATTTGGAGTACTAAACAGACACAGTGTCTCCAGGTTACATCCCTAATATAACTGCGATACATTTAAATGTGTGATACCTAGTGAATTGGCCATTTTACTAGGTACTGTTAAATGCAGCTTATTTGCTGGTATGCACATTCATCATCACATTCATCAAGTAGTGGAAAGGGGCTAGCAGAGGACTGCTGGAGAGCAGGTGTTATATGGGTGACCATTCTCAGCACAGCGGCTACACCGCTGTGGTAGAGCTTAGGTAGTCTGTGTGCTTCGAATGCATCAGGTGCAGTAATATGGGGCTGTGGTTTTTTAAGCCTCTTGGGATTGAGAACAGTTTGCCAACTACAAAGCATCCGGTTGTCAGAAACTGACACTAACGAAGGGCTAGAGGATGATGAACACAAACTGTGCATGGGGAAACTGCACTAGAGTCTCGAGCTATACAATTACAATGTGTAATAATGTAGCCAGCAAATGTACACAGTGTTTTCATTGCACACTGCTCCATACCAGCGCAACACACATGGTCACGTTGACTGAAGAACAACCTACCAATCAAATAACATCAGGTCAGCAGCGGTCCTGGGGCAGTTCTTTTCTAATCACGGACATGATGGAGGATGTGTGACACATCACCTACAAAGTGCACGTATACAGTAGGTCTTCCTGATGAACTGGCAAATGCAGTGTACGTGTCTGATGCGTTCATTAAAAAGTTAAAGAGGAAATGAAACACTAGATGAACTTTGCATAATTTTATAAAAAGGATTCTCACTTTTAAAATCCTCAGAGAATTAACAGTCAACTGTTTTAAAAATAACAAGTAATCAAAATTTGCATACAAGTACAGTGCAATATTGTCCTATCAGAGGAAGTGATCTCATGAGGTTGGTTGGCCTGGAAGTCCTACATTATTTCTCTTTAGCTAATTAGTGAGAGCACTGGTAACCACAGAGGCAGGGGAAAATAAGGAAAGGCAGACTCGATGCAAAAATCGATGCAAGAGGGGGTCACTTTTATATCGTCCCTGGATGCAGCAACTTTTATAGGTTTTCTATCAAAAACCAAAGAAAAACTTTCTACTTTCATACTACTTGCCTCTTCACATATATACTAAGTTTGTATGTATAGAAGAGTGCATAACTTACTGCAGGTATTGAGCTGCACTCATCTGAGTGCCTGGAGTCTTTACTGGACCACACACTACCAGCCTCTGCGGACAGACAGAGATAAATGAAGCATTAGCCAAAACTAGGTGAAAACATTTTTAACTAGTTTTTAATGTTGCCTTGGCAATGTTCCTGTAAAAGTGATGCTGGATAAGGAGCCATTATAAGCAGCGATGTGTCAGCCTAATGATGTCTAAAACTTTCTGAGCCAAGTGTGATTTCCTCATACAGTAAATGCAGTAAATTACGTGATCAAGGTCTACCTCCCTTACAAAATACGACATAAACCTAACCATTTCGGTTTGGATTCAGATATCGGCTGTCAAAATGTTCATGACGCCCCTGCCCTGGAGTTGTACTCGAAGTCTCTTACTTTTACTCGTACCCCTCCCGTTCCAAGTGTGGATTAGAACATGCGGTGGCCATCAGGTGCCACGGAAGGCTCTCTCTAGAGGATTATCTGTTCTGTGACACTGTCTTGGTGCAACATGGCGGCTCCAGAGAGGTGGACCCTTGCCCTATGTAGATATAAAGGGCTCATTCTAAGCTTATGAAAACTCAAGGTTTTGTAGTTATGGGAAATTATACACTAATCAAACCAGACTTATGAATTCTCTTATAACGTCCCATAGACTTATGAATAATAAGTATACTATGGAATATACAGGTCTGGAAAAAAATTAAGAGACCACTTAAATTTTTGTTTCTTATTTCAGTACCTCTATGTACGGCAGCCATTTCATTCCAGGGTCTGTGGTGGACGTACAACGCAAGCACACTTCATTTTATTTAATGAGTTACTGAGCCAAATCTTATTTAACAAGAAAAGGTATAAAAACCACCGCTGTGGTCATCACCATCCTCTTGCAATAGGACCAGTTTGGATTGCAAAAACAGTGCTAGTAATACCTTAAATTTAATTGGAATACAAAAATATCTATTCATCATGGCAAAAGAGTAAACAGAAAAGTTCTGCATAAGAAAAAGAAGAGTTCAATTCTGGCATTACTGGCAGAGGGATACAGCGCTTCAGGTTGCGCCCATCCTCAAAATTTCAAAGATGGCTGTTCATAAGAACAAGGTCAAGCAGCAGACGAAAGAGAGGGTGAGAACGATTCTCCACTGACTGTAGGATGACATCAAGTGACCTACAAAAAGAATGGCAAATGGCAGCTGGGGTTAAGTGCACAGCAAGGATAGTTCGAAATGGGCTCCTTTTGGGCAAAGCTGAAGTCATGCAAAGCTAGAAAAAAGCCGTTCATCAATCAGAAGCAAAGAAGAGCCAAGCTGAGGTTTGCTAAAGACCATAAGAATTAGACCGGAGAGGACTGGAGAAAGTTTATCTTCTCTGATGAGTCTAATTCTCAGCATTTCCAAACACCTGGTCATCTAAGGGTTAGACGGAGACCTGGAGAGGCCTACAAGCCACAGTGTCTCGTGTCCACTGTGAAATTTGGTGGAGGGTCAGTGATAACCTTGGGGTGCTTCAGCAAGGCTGAAATGGGGCAGATTCTTGTTTGTGAAGGAATCGAGCCATATACAGGGTTATCCTGGAAAAAAAACTTGACAATGTTCTGATAACGTTCCCTAGCTCTGAGGACTGGGTTTTCCAGCAGGACAATGCTTCATGCCACACAGCCAGGTCAATCAAGGTGGGGATGGAGGACCACAAGATCAAGACCCTGTCATGGCCAGCCCAATCTCCAGACCTGAACCCACTGAAAACCTCTGGAATGTGATCAAGAGGAAGAGGGATGGTCACAAGTCAGCAAACAAAGCAGAGCTGATTGAATCTTTGTGCCAGGAGGAGCTTAAAGTCACCCAAGAGCAACGTGAGAAATTGGTGGAGAGCATGCCAAGACACATGAAAGCTGTGACTAAATGTCAGGATTATTCCACCAAATACTGATTTCTGAACTATTCCCAAGTTCAAACATTAGTAATGTGTTGTTTAAAGATGAACATGATCTTGATTTCTATGCATTATTCAAGGGCTGAACACACTGAATCTTTTTTTTTTTTGACCAGTTGTCATTTTCTGCAATTAAATACTCTAAGTGAAAATATCTGATGTGGAATTTGGGGGAAATGTCAGTAGTTTATGGAATAAAGCAAAAATGTTCATGTTTCTCAAACATATATCTATCAATAATAAAAACCAGAGAAACGGATCATTTTGCAGTGGTCTCATTTTTTTTCCCAGAGCTTTACAATGTTATATCTTTATGTTTTGGTGACATAATTCAGAAAAATCCTGTCTCTGGAACCATATAAAATAATGTCAAACTTTTACCATGTGAAGGATTTCATAGGCTGCCACACATACTGTATGTATAAGAGACACTTTTAACCAAACTAATAAGTGTGTTGGTGTGTGTGCATGTGTGTTAGAGAGACCAGGTTCGCCTATGTGCATTTGGTTGTGTGTGCTTCAGAGAGACGGACAATATTAAGTTCCTTTTTTAATGTTAATATTTATTATTCCTCTTTAAGTGTGACTGTAAGTGTGTGTGTGTGTGAAACCTGTGTTGCCATGGCGCTAGTAGCTCTCCAAAGCATGGCTGTCTGCTGTTGGCGGAACTCGTCCTGGCAGGAAGTCACATGTAGTACTGTAGCTGTGGACGCCTGCAGGAAGGACAGATCAACCATTTAGCACAAAAACATGGACAAAATCAACCAGGTCCAACTGTAGACGTTTACAGTCAATAGTGACTCAATAGTAACTGAATACATTTTGTTGTATGTTGTTTTACCACAATATCTGACAGAAAGAAATGTGAATGTCCAGTGCAGGAGTTGGATAATTTGGTTAACCTCAGAAATATGAATAAATATAAATATGTGATGATATCATCCATGTGAGACTCACAGGAAAGTCTTCTATCGCTCTGTCCAGCTGAGCCAGGTGACACAATGCCTCTCGCTGCACTGTAGATGAGAGAGAAAGAAGGAAGAGATTTACATTTATCATACCAATAACAAACAAGCATAGTAGAGGAAAATGTATCGTGAATTTCTGGCATGCCAGATTTGAGCAGGAACCATATGCAACAACATTTTCAATCAGGATTAAAATCAGCGTGGAGGAAGGAGAGGAAATTAGAGTACCTGGCAACCTGCATCGTTTTTCTGTATTTAACCCTCTTGAGATTTTGTAGCTTTTCTCGGTGTAGAATGCATTTAGATCCATGATGGACAATCATGAGGGAAATCTCTCAAGTTGGTGGCTGACTGACTAGTTCAGCCTGCCCCGACCTACTCAGCGCACACACCAGCACTGTCCAAAACCTCTTTTCAGTTGAGTTGAACCAGTACCAGATCATATGATTTACATCATTTCATGGATATTAAACCATTCAGTAGGCCCTCAAGCTGTGTGGATGGGGTGGAGACCACAATGTGATCAGTCCAACCATGCAGATAAAATTAAATGCATCCCTCAACATAGCAGAGCGAATAGGTTTTCCTTTAATTTGTCGCCTGGCTCGATCTGACACATGGTCATGTGACTGAAAAGGGAACTATCATACTGAAATTCATAAGGATGCACAGATCATTGAGGACTCCTTTCCTGCACCCACACTGAACAGACAGTAATACAAGCAGAAAAAAGTAAAAGCTCAGCATGTGGGTTTTTTCCCCCATGTTCTTGCGGTAATCAAGCAGACCTGATAATTTCACCCCAAAATAGAGAAACTGCAAGGAACGCTTATGCTGACAGTTCATTCATTTTTATCTCTAATGCAATTGTGGATTGCCTTGCAAATATGCTGCTTTTTGTTGTTTGATGGATGTGGATAATGCAGTTGGGTTTACTGATTTGATAATGTGTGTGGGGGTCGTTTCTGGGAAGACATTTGTTCACACTAATGACACCTGACATATAATGTGAATGGTCAAAACAGAAAGGCTATTGAAAGCAGAGTGGATGAGCAAAAAAATCTAAATTAAGCACCAAGGTTGGAGGTGTGGAGTTAAATGCATTTCACTCACGTTCACACACACACACACACACACACACACACACACACACACACACACTTCACCTGTGCAGGTGCCAAGAGTGGGGTCATAACCCTGCAGCTCTACGTCCTCCATCACTCGTTTCAGGTTTATCCTGACCTCCTCTGTCATCCCTCCATCCTCTCCCTTACTCATCCTCTTCCCTCTCTCTCCATCTGTTTCACGGTAGGAACAGTTCACCAGGGCGTTCCTCATCTTTTCCTCTCTCTCCTCACTGGTCCAGCTCACAGACGCTGCCGACCAATCGATGCCCAGGGTTCGAAGGAAGCTGATGATGTCACTCTCCTCAGGCAGGGCAGGACAGAAAGACACCGAGTAACTACAAAAAAGACACACACACACAAGAGATATATTACATACCGTCACTCATATTCTTATCGATATTACTTTCTCACACACACACACAGAGCTTTCCTCACCCTTGTCTCAGGAGCACTGCCCTGAGGTGGTCAGCGATGAGGACAGTGCGGAGCTGCCCCAGTGTCAGTGTGTCCGGAGTGGGCGGGGCTCTTTTGGCATGTAGTGCGGGGCAGTTGATCAGAACACACCCCTGTCTTTGAGTGGCAGGTCTCAGGTACGCGTTCATCCCACACAGAACACCTCGGAACGCTGCGCAGCGGTCCACTGTTACACGCAGCCCCTCTGCTGTGACGTCGCATCCTGAAAGTGGTAACACGCCGCTTTCACGGACAGAGAGGACGCGCCTTAGAACGGCCGGAGGAACCTGCGCACAAACACAGACACACATATGCCAGTTATATTACTATCCATACATGTGCGATTAGCAGGTTCAGGCTCACATAGCAGCTGCGTGTATCTTTTGTACACTCTTCTGGCCACAAGCTTCAGAATATGGAAGGTTAAAATCTGATCGGCTCTCAGTGCTTGTGCACACACGTGTGCCTTAAAAACTTATAAGCATCCTGACACAGTGAGCTTCACAGAGTAAGAAACAGACTAAAAAAGGAACGGATTTCAAGTGAAATGTACTATAAATGACTACAATTCACAAGACGATTATGAAAGTGATACGCTATAATCCCTATCTGAATAAGGATAGAAATCATTATCCATGTAAAATGTCATACAAATTATTTAGAAACAGACATTTATGGTTCTCAATACAGAAAAACTGATTTAGAATAAAATGCTTTTAAAAATACTTGGTTTAATTAGATGAAGTAAATTGACACGTATATCATATCATATGACACGTGGTAAAGACATAAATTGGCATTTATTTGGAAAGAAGTTTTTCAGGGCTACTACAGGTCATGAGGTAATTGTGTCAAGTGGGCGGGGCTTAAAGCTAACTTTCAGATACCGCAGCCAAAAAAGAAAAAAAAATCCAGTGAAGTAAATATTTTTTGTTGAGACTTGACATATTTATTCTAGGAGTTTAAGTGACAATATGGTTATAGATGCCATTTATCCAAAGAGCTGAAATAAATAAGCAAAATTCTCGTTTCTACCTGTGGTGTCTTGCCTTAAGTGACTTTGAGCATCATGTGATTATTATAGCACAGTATGATTGGACGTTTGTTCCGGGTTTTTTGAGGACAGTGGAGAGATGTAAGCATCCGCCTCAGGGTTCAAATGTTTTCGGCCAATAATAGCAATGTCAACTGTTATCAGTCACTGCATTCCTAAACCACAGGAACAGCACGACAGCAGTAACACGTGCCTTTACAACCTGAACCTTACCTGTCCGTCAGAGTAAAGCGTAGCCAGAACCGTGTTGGGCGCAAGGAAGTCTCGGTTTCTCAGGTTTTTAGCGCTACTCTCTTTAAACCAGAGTTTGTCCCGCTCGTTGGTGCTCCTCTCCCCGCTGTCGGTGTGCTCAGACTCGGCTTCGTGTCCGGTTTGCCTCCGCAGAGCACACCGCAGCGCCCGTACAGTGCAGCCGATCCGGAACGGCGCCGTTTCCGCAGTCTCCATCATTCACCTCGTTCACAACGTGAACATAATAACTATTCAGCCGAAACCCTGGTGTGAATAATTATAGTTATGAGGCCTCTAATGGACACCCACGCGCTTTCCTCCCCTTGCACATCGATCACCAGCAAATCACTGAAACCGGAACTTTGGAATAGGGAAAATGCTCCAGTACGGCACATTTCACTGATACACACACGCTCTGAATAAACGCCATCTTAAGTGTGGCTGGGTTCAGGCTAATCTTATAAGGGTTTATTTTGTAAGAGTCTTGTAAACTTTGTATTATTATTATTATTAGTAGTAGTAGTAGTAGTGGTGTTGTTGTTGTTGTTTGAAGGTGCTTGATTACCCAGCAGCCAATTATACTTTCAAGATCAATTGGTTAACACACTGTATTACGTACACATAATTCCCATGGCACCATTTTCCTAATTATATCTTTCATAAGGGGTGGCTTGGAGGTGCAGTGGTTAGCACAGTTACCTCACATCAAGAAGTTTCTGGGTTCAACCCTGCTGGCTAACTGGGTCCTTTCAGTGCAGTCTGCATCTTCTCCCTGCATCTGTGTGGGTTTCCTCCTGTTTTCACTCTCTCACAACCCAAAATCTGCAGCTTATGTCAGCTGGCAACACTAAATTGTCCATGAGTGTGAATGGCTGTTTGTTATTGTGTTAGCCCTGTGATAGATTGGCGACCTGCCCAGGGTGTACCCCGCCTCTTGTCCGAAGTAAGCTGGGATTGACAGAAGAAGTATATAACATTGTAATAAGTCTGTTTACTTTAAGGAATGATAATCTTCAGTCATTAATCCTCAGTAACTGTTTTATCCTTGTCATCATGGTAGTGAATCTGCAGCCTATCCCAAAAACACTGGGCATGTTTTACACCCAATGGTAGAGGAGTCCTTCAGAGGGCACCATGCACACACACACACACACACACACACACACCTTTACACACTCATTCAGTGTAGCCAGTGCACCTACGGGCCTGTTTTGGGGAGTTGAGTAAGGAATGGTTTGATTCAAATGTTTTGTATGTTTGTTGCTGTGCAGTTGTTTAATTCAAACAATCATTTGATGTCCCATACTGAATTATACAGTAAGCTTAGAGTTAGTTTTTATTTTGGCAATATCTTATTGTTCAGGCAAAGACTGTATAATCCTTTTTGGTTCACATCAGTGCTCACAGTGGTGGATTAAATCCCAACTAGTTTCTTTACTTCCTCCATGATCGGTACAGCTTATGAAATAATTGTTGTATATCCTACATAGGTCTCTATAAGTCTATGAGTGCCATTTGGGATTTAGCTGCATATAAAGGACACATAACAAAAAGGGAATTCAGGCTTAGCACTAAAATGTGATTTTGTACGGAGCGAAATGTTTGGCAAATTCTTAAATGATTTTGATGTAGTGAACGGAAATGATTTGCACTTATTTAGGATTGTACTCCTGGCAGTTTTGCACACTTGCTCACTAACTTTTGAAGTCTTACTGTCTAATGTTTAAACCTAAAGATGAGTTGCATTAAGTTACCATTTAACAGATTTCAACCATATAATGTGAGGTAAAATTATAATGTTCCCTCAGTTACAGTAGACATGGGTTATGAAAAGACACCTATTAAAGGTATGTGTTTGTTCCTGGTTAGTTTACAATGGTGTGTAATTGTTCTTCATTTCTTGCTACATGGTGTTATAATCACAGCGTAAACAACCTTGGTGGTTTAGCAAGACACCAGTGTTGTGTTAATTAAAAAATTGTTCAAAGTCCTTCAGGAGTCCAGTGGTCTCCTTTTTAACACTGGTTAATAAACAGTGCTTTAATGGCGATTTAATGGACCTAATGGACTTCTGTGGTATTTAACACACTGAACAAATTTATATCAAGAATTCACGGCCTCTTAGAAACCATTTGAAACCATTAGGTCCCGACTGAACCCATTATGCCGGTTCCCATTAGAGAAACAATATTTCTGAAGGTTTTTTTTTCCAGCCACAGGATGATTTGCTAGGTCTGTATGTGCTTAAAGATAAAGGATAAGTGCAAGAGTTTTGATGAGTGTGGTAAAGAGTTGTAAATACTCTGGTAAAAGTCGAAGTATAGCTTCAAACTTAAAGGAGGAATGGATGAATACAAGAAAAGTAAAAATACATGAAAGATTCAGAAAAGAAAAAGACTCCCGCCTCAAAGCAGAAAATGATTTTAATTAGTCATGGTAAAGTATTGTCCCATTCACAGGAACCAACTTTAGCTAAGGCTTTATTGCTAATCTGTCAAACGTTAGCTAGCATGCTAATAACTCTGACAATATAAGTGCAATGCTAATAGCTAGCTGTCAGAATACAAACTGCTTTGATAAATAATGATTACAATGATGGGCATTAGGTCTAATTTTTGCTGTAACATGTAGTTAAGATTTGTTAGGAATTTAGATTGACTCCTTGTCTGATGCTAAAATGTCAATTATAACTTTACAAACATATGGTTATAGAATAATGTAGTGATCAAAATGACGTAGTGTTGGAAAATGTAATAAACAGAGATTTTTCTTTTAAAATCTGAGTAAAAGTCACAATTATTAGGTGAACGCAAATCTCGACTTAAATAAAAACTAGACTTAAGTAATTGCACATTGTACTTCCCACTTCTGAGAGTGTGTGTGTGTGTGTGTGTGTGTGAGGCATAAAAGACAAAGGGAGATATGTTGCATTGGTTTTATGCTATTTATTGAACAAGATATTAAAATATAATAATTCAGACATTTGAATTTTTTTCTTTTAGATTCATCTTGAGTTGAAAGACACCCAGAGAGTGATTTGGATAACCAGGCTGGTGGACATTTGATGGATGGATTCGGATATCACTGCTGGCTGACACGAAGTTCCCGGTGGCGGTTATTATATCTGGCAATCCGGGAGAAAACGTGTCATTCTGCAGCAATATCAGTACGATTTTCCCTTCTAAGTCTGAAATGTATGGCCCCCCATTCCACTGAAAGGTACAGTAAATGACCATTTTTATACTAAACTAAGTTAAAATTGCAACAGAAACATAAGTAGTCGCCTCATTACTAAGTCTATTATAATCTGTAGCAAATGTAACACTATTTGTACTCGCAGAGCATGTATTGATGGTACCCTTAAAGCCATTTTAACCTAGTTTCTCATCTCTGCTACTTCCAAGCACACAGACTGTAGAATAGAGACTGCAGAAATGTCACCTTATTGCAGGAAAGGTGGGAAACGGAATCCAAATCCAGCTGTTAGTGAACCAATCAGCTGCATTATGGGTTCCGTTAACCACCCAGCCGCCAAGGTTCACGAGGATAGAGGGTGATGAAACATTGAGCTGGAAACCAGTGTGGAGATGTCACACATCGCGGTCACGTTGTATGCACATAGAACTCGATAGGAAAAACACAGTCATGCACATCAGAAAATCTGATTAAGACTCATACATTCTTTCTCATACTGTTTTATCATCGTTGGCGTCAGTTTCTTCATGGATGAAGCCAATCCTGTTTATTTATCTTTCTTCATCTAAAGTCAGGAGGCCTGTAAAACCTGTTTCCCCTACCAAAAACACACAAATATAGCAATGGCAGTATCTGAGGGGAAGGCTGGCAGAAGACAGAGTGAAGGAAGACACAATAAGAAGGAATGCACGATAAGGGAACAAGGAGGTGCGTTAAGAAATGTGTAGCTTTATTCGCTGTATATTAAAGTATCATAATGTTTTGCAAGGTCTCTCTGTACATACACTTCCTGCACTTTCACTTTGAAAGGAGCAAACAAGAAGGGACAAAAGGACACCTAGCAGGGATGAAACACCTCTTGGTACACAATAGTACCCTTTTGGGTGAATCTTTCTTACTTTTCCTTTAAACGACTCTGTTCCTGTAGGGAAGCTAATAAAAGCAGAAGCTTGTGAAATTGAATAGCAATGCATACAAGCGTGAAGAAACGAAAGGGAAATGCACGTACTGGCAAATAAAAGAGAAACGCCAAGAGAATGACTTTGAAACAACAAAAGAAAGAATATAGATCGCAAGTGTGACAAGTTAAGCAAAAGGTATGCACCATAAAAATATAAAATTCACAGTGGTAAGACAGTTACCTTGAAGGGCTGGCAACTCTTTCCCGTCCTGGAAATTCTCACTTCTCCCTCTCGTCCGTGCTGCTCACTTCTGTCTGTTCATGTGAATTTGTGTGAGTATTTATAAGTGTTCACTTCCTCTTCAGAAATCTGAGAAACATTTTCACTTTCACTTCTTCACTGGGCTGCCCACAGACACTCCCACCATCCTTCTCTTCCTCTGCCTCTCTCCTCTTTCTCATCCATTATGTCCTTTACGTCCTTAAAACTTCTCAGACATTGTGTTTTTCAAATCAACTTCCTTCCTGTTATTGTTCCATGAGTTACTGCATACATAAAGTAAGTCCTTAATAGTAGGATTGCCTCAAAAACATGAAACTAAGGCAGCTCAGTGCGGAAACTAATAATCTGGAAATTTTTCTCTCTCACCCCGAGTGCAGTTTTTGTTTGATATTCAACATTTGCAGCTTTCACTTCGTCACGGAGCTATGAGGCAGAGGAATACAAGTAACGATGATGAGTAATACAAGTCAGTCTTACACAACAGCCAGTTTTATCCATTCACACACTCATCTACCAAACCAGAATGTGTTAAAAAAACAAAATGATTAAAAAAAAACCCAACCAAAAAAGGTTTTACATTGAGTTCCACTTGATCATTTGTGGAATTTTATCTTGCATTTCATTTACTGATGCCTCCACATTTTCATTTGGAGTCTTTAATCTCTCCCATCAGAAAATCACTATCAGTTTATTACTATCATTTAATTTATTATTATATTAGTTTATTAATACACTATCAGTATATTTCTCTTTTTTTTTTTCGTGCAATGTTACAAAGACCAATTTTACGAGTGCCGTCATACCACATTTCTGTTGAATTCTCAAATCTGATTGGTCAGGAGATGTTGATTCATTTTCTATAACAGCAGCTATAACAATAGAGCTGACTGTAATTCAAATCCCAGGTTTATATTAATGCGTTCTTTCTAGTCCATTATTGTTTCTGTGGTACTAAGCCGTACACAGAGACATGTGTGTTGGACGCTTCACATTATCTAAGCCTAGTATGAAATGGATAACATCGGTTGTTTTTTGTACTTTCCGGTTTCTCAGTAACCTGAAAAACTGAGTTAAATTTTTCAAGAAAGAAAAGAACAATCCTGGTGAGGAAGCAACTATTCATAGCCCCTATAACCTAAAAGTGATCACAGGAACAAACTTGTTTTGCAGATGTTCCACAATATTTTGCACATCATCATAACCTTAATTATTCTCGTCGTAAGAGATTGATGTGTTGTTCATTGATTAATAAATTGTAATGGTTGGCAAATCGCTGTGGTATAAGAGGAATAAAACACTTGTGGAAAATAATCAACTTGTGGTGGTAGCAATAGTTGTGTTTCCATTAACCTGCTTAATGCACGATTTGAAATTGCGAACTAAAAAAACGAGTAATGGAAACGCTTGAGGTGGTTTTTCAGGTGATTTGATAAGCAATATTTCGCAAAACTTAAATGGAAACACATTTTTTTCCCAATTAAGTCACATGACATGATACGAAGAGCAAATGAAAATGCTACCTTTTTGAAAAAAGAGTACTCTATAAGAGCTATCACGACTATCAGCTTTAATCGCTTAACATCACTCAGTGAAAACACGGACCACTTGCAAAACCGCAGTGGAAACCCGGCTATTGATTATTTTCTCATAACAGCATGCACTGTCGTATTTTATTCCTTTTACAACAGTTTTCATCACCCAATCTCATTTTTCTTCAAATCTGCCTTATTTCCCTGCCCATGGCTTACACTACAGCACCGCTCATTACTTCAAGCTGTTTCTAATGATTAGCCTTTAATTTTACAAAAAAAATGAGACAGTGTTTGAAAAGATGACATGATTTCTGCAGCCTACTTTGTTCAGTATTAGGGTTAGATTAGCTCCATTGTGTGTTTTGTGTTAGTTACAGTTTGGGTCAATTGTTTTTTTTGTTTTTTTTTTGTACCTCACCCCCAAAAACAACACATAATACAGTATAGAGTTTTCTGCAACATGTAGTTTTGGTCAGATTTTGGTGGTGGCTCCTTTTCTGCATCCAGGAACATATGTTTGAACAACTATAATTTTTTTTTTAAACTAAGCACAATTTGGAATCATTTCCACACATAACAGCAGGTCGTGGTGTTTAAATACCCATCACAAACACACTGTAGGCCTCAGTGTCTCAGTGTTTATAACACACTGTACCAGATAGCTAGATAATAATATTTCACTTTAAACTTAAACTTAGGTTCCCCTGCTCTGTACATTGCAGTACTTTACTGGAAGATTGAGACTTTTCACACCAGGGCTGTCACTGTCGGTCCTCGTCTACTGTGCTGTACAGCTGCATTGGGCTCAGCTTTGTCGCTTTGGATAAAACCATTCACCTTAAGAATAAACCATATCATTTTAAAAAATATATATTTTAGATGAAACCTCCTGCCCTGCACATTTTAGTATTTCCCTGGAACTCAGGAAGGGCTGTTAATTAGCTGTTAAATTCAATCGGGGGGTATTGGGAGCAGGGAAAACACGAAAATGTACAGGACAGGGGATTTTCCACCACTGCGGTTAGAAACCGGTGCAGTAAAGGTTGCTTTTGAGGCCGAGTGCCTGTCAAGACGTTCACAAAAAGTGCTTTTTAGGCTTATTGTAAATGTTTATCTTCCTAGATTGTACTGTGTTGAGTAAAATTCAACCTTCCCATCTGCTCACATGTGCAATATTTACTAATTAACACCCAGATTTGGTCAGAAAGCAGGATTTCAGGACTAGTTATAATAGTAATGTAGGTAGAGATTTACAATAATGCGGATTTTTCAGCTCTATATGCAAGGATTGGGTGAAATGGAGATCAGTTTGCTGGGAAATGGCTTTCATTTGCTGTATTTACAGGCAAATGATCTGAGCGTTTAATCATTGTAATGTCATGGCTTTTTGTTAAATGCCTTACTGACATAAGTGCTGCAACAATTTCCTTAAAAAACAGTCTTACTGTATATATACAAATTCTGTACACATGTCTTCAGTGATGGAATCTCTCAGGGTAGCTGTGAAACACTTGAAAAATAATGCAATATGATTTCTGTTTATGTGCTTAAGCTGCGGGTGAATGTGTACTTCAGTTTAATGTACAGATGGCAGCATTAATAACAAGATGACATGGACAGTTATAGATTTATTCATTTTCTACTTTTTCCTACCTTATTTTTTACAGACTACTTTACTATCCCAGGCCCACGCTATATAAGTATATGAAATTATTGTGTTCCAAGCATTGAAACTGGTATATGAAGCTGGTTTTTCACATCTTATTAAACATCAATATTTAAGAACTTTTCAAGGACTTTCAGGACCCAAATCCCTCAAATTCAAGGACCCAACGTGGTATAGTTTGAGACACGGGGTGAGGTTTATTCAGCCGAATTCAAGCACCTTATCAAGGCAGGTGGTGCATGAGACAAAGACACGCAGACAGTGAGACATACACAGACATTGGGACGTAACCTATTTACTAATGTTAAGTTGAAACAAAATTTAAAAATCCTATTTTTGAAAAAAACAATTTCTTTCTTTCCTCAAATTCACAAATTTTCTAGGATTTCAAGGACCCATGGGAACTCTGAAGATTTGGGCATGTGTTAATGGGAAACGTTTTGTTCAAAATAGACGTTCATTATTTCTTAGCAATATTATTCAAATCCCTCCAACAACAAAAACTAATACCAAGCATGACTTAGTCGACTGATTGCATTTGGTCCAAGTAGAAAATTGTGTGTAGAAAATATGCTTTTTTTATTATTAAGGGTCTGTTATAAAGACTGGAAGATTGTGTGTTTACATGCCAGGACTGCCAATGTAGACCATGTCCTGTGATCCTGAGCACTGAAACAGAAATCCTTTAATATTTATATTAAATAAACATCTCCATACAGAAATCTTCTAGAACCATATCAGGACATAAAGATCTTTATTAAACAAGAAATTCATTATTTGTCACTATAGACACAATAAGGTGTTAGAATGAATGTTTTAATAAAGCTGTGATTTGAATTATAGAAGGAACTATAGACAGAGCTGCTGTTATAGAAAATGAAACCCCTTTTTATTCGACCAAACAGAGCGGAGACGTGATCGGAGTAAGGAATAAATCAAGAACAGTGTGGATTTGCCTGTAACAGCATGTCCTGAAGTGTTTTATTCATCTAGTACCAGCGATTTCATAATGATGGTAATTTTTAAACGTATTAATTATAATGTCTGTTAACGTTTATAGTTGCATATCATGTTATCTAGGACTGGAATAACAGACTGTTTAAAAAAAAAAAAAAATCAGTTAAATATTCTATTTCATTTAATGAGACACCTGGAGTTCTGAACTGAACCTGTCCAGGTGCGTTTGCCCTTGTCTGCGTCCTTCTCCGGGTGTGTGCGCACGCACGTATGGAGCCCGTGTCTGGAAAGTCCGGTGGTTTTGGAGGTGCAGCCTGGTTCCCTCGAGACCCACAGGCTAAATGAGGAAGAGCATACTGCTGTGGAAATCTCACACGACTCCTACATATTGATAATCATCATGTAAATATCGAAACGCAGTTTCTCAGGCTGTAGTGTATTCATTTTCAGGTTATAAAGTGACTCAGCGAAGCGTCTGCGGTCAAATCGTTTGTAGTTCAGAATCATGTTTTAAATGTGTGGAAGTCAGTCGGGTTCCGTCTCGGCATTTAGTGCAAAAAACACACACACACATACACACACACACACACACAACTCAACCACAGCGCCGCTTCCTCTTTTGTTAGCATGGAGAATGACTCCAATAAATTTTCTCAGACTAAGAGTTTCACATGCGTGCCGTTTGTGTGTATTTGGGAGTGGTGGAAAATCCTAACAGTGAAAGAAAAGTAACATTGTTTTACTGGAAAAATTTATTTTTGAAATTAATGAATATCTCTGAACATAAGTACATGACAATATTCTATCATTTTTGTTTCATATACAGAAAAGTATGTCCTTAATGTTAACACACAGACACATGCACAGTTGGTTTGCTCAACAAAAAGGTCTGGAAGACGGAGAAAAGGGAAGTGTTGATTTTGACATGGGCATGGATGCATCGCTCTGTGCAAGGTGGTCATCTGTGCACTCGTCTGATTTAGTAGTGTGTCTTTATACAATGTGTGTGTGGGTTCTTGGCATTAGTTGTCTTCATTAGAACAGCCTTTTCTCATAACTGAAAGACAGAAAAAGAAATCCGTAAATAATATCCCTAATGAGGTAGTGACATTTTCAACAAAAGCTGCAATAGTACAGATCAACCACTAGAGGTCACCAGGATTCAGCACACTTAAGTTCATTTTTGGCCAACATTTTTAAAAGATCAAGTTGGTGAATGATAAAACTACATATTAAAAAAAATGCTAATTATTAAATCAATAAAATTAAAGCAATGCAAACCAGCCAATAAAAAAAAAGTTTCTGTAATAAATGAATACTGCCTTTCATTAGGAGCCATCACAACAAACATCAATACGAACACCACAAAAAATGAATTTCAAGAAAGTAACAATGGCTTATTTCCAGGAAATGAATCTGATTATTTTGCCTAAAAAGAAAAATAATCTTGTCAAGCATTGTTTTGTGATCCTTGTTTTAAAATTTCTCTCTTTTCTTAAGATATTGCAGCCAATTTTGACATTTGCAGTATACTTTATAATTCCTGCATATTGATGTATGTTAAGACCAGATTGTTATTTTATACATCCTACATTTTTGAAGTTATAATGTGACTAGGAATCATTATTTTATTCTTATTATTTACTTACTTAAGGTTCTCCTTATTTCTTAATTCATTCTTGTTATAAAATGCTAACGTCTGCAACTAACAAAGGAACCTGACTTTGATCACCTCTGCACTGCCACGACATGCAGTCACGTTTATGCAGATTACTCTGCATTACCAGAAGTGCCTATCTCGGTGCATTTTCTGTACGAGCGCCACAATTTATCACGATCATCACTTTTCAAAAAAAAAAAAAAATAGCCATCTTTTCTCCCCAATGAAACTGGAGATTCGCCAATCAACATATGACGCATATCATCGACATATCGAAGATGATTTGTGCAGGTTTAAAATCTCCAGGATTACGTTCCACCACCTGGAAGCCCCGCAACCGATCCCAAGCTCATGCTCTCAGCTCACGGGGCTTCATCACTGTTGGTCATGGTCAAGTGGAGAATGTATTAATGCACATTAATGTGAAATAAAAGGATGGAGATATTGACTTGAAAATTAAATAGGCCTACAACCAAATTGAACACTTTACACATGACGTTAATGATGATAATTGTGATTAAAATATAAATGATTAAATATATGTAGCCCCCTGTACTGGTTAGAGCTCAGGTATGTTCAAACACTTGCAGCAGCAGATTAAAAGAGAGAATGTCAGACAATTTGTTAAAGGATCATATATTTTTTTTTTTTTAAACTGTGCATTGTTGCAGAATGCACTAAAAATCCACCACGCAGCTGAGTTTTTATGACTGCCACTGCCAACAAGCAGTTCCTGACTGCACAGCTTATCTTACTGCACACTCCCATGGGCTCCTTAAAGCAGAAATGCTGTTTTAATCTAGAAAACTCAAGATTATATAGTGCACGATTTATAAAAAAAAAAAAAAAAGGTAAATTATTAGCGAGCAGCAACAAAAAATAAATAAATAAATAAAATCACTCGTATATAAGCATAATCCAGTTTCACAATATGTTGTGGTTCACGTTTATCTTTTATGACATCTGGTGCTGTTCGTGCGTGCGCACCTGTGCAGACCATGCACTCCTCCCTCCACCTGAGCAGATACGGTTCTTTTCTCGAATTTCAGATCTCCAGAATACATCATCGCCCTGCAAACACAAATTGGCCAAAGAGAGACAGTAAACACCGAATGCTCAGACTTGTACACCAGCATGAACACACTTCCTGAGACTTTAATATTGATACTCGGGGTCGGCGGCTGTATGTACCTAAGTTGTGTAAGGCTCTTAGCTCCTATGTCCTGGCAGGAGTGCTGGATTCCAGCATGGAGGTAGGGGACAAACTTATGGACGGAGCCTTTGTCCTGTACGGCGCCTGACACGCCCTGAGCTACTTTAATCTTATCACACTCGCTGAAAGAGAGACGGACACACAGTGAGGATGAGCATCAATAACACACTTGTACACAGGCGTTAGAATTGGAATCACGTGCTGAATGACGTGCCACTGGGTGAGTACAGGGAGGAGCTGGAGTTTCAATCAAATCAGCCAGTCACATGATCCTGTGACATCACAACTAGACAGTTGAACTTATTTGGCTTGAAATACTGTGCAACATAAAATAGAGTACCGAGTTAGTTTGGCGTTAGCATGCATGCACATGACTCGATACAGAGGTCTGAGAAGCAACCTGAATAAGATCATGCTTAAATAACAGTGTGTAGATCTGGCAGTGTGTTTGCATGCACATACAAATGATCGAACAAGTGTGTGTGTGTGTGTGTGTGTGTGTGTATGTGTTACCTGAAGTATCTGGTCTGGGAGCCCAGGTTCTTGTCCATGGCATCAACGGAGCCCATTCCTCTGTACTTCTTCAGTCTGATGCCGTCTGAGAAGAAATACTCGCCTGGAGCTTCGCTGGTCGCTGCCAGCAACGAGCCCATCATCACTGAGATCGAAATACAAACAATCATGAAGTACTGAACGCAAAAACATTCAGAAACGTGATAGTATAACATTATTCATAGTGTTACACACATTACCCAAGTAAAACAGAATACAATGTACTAAGCAATTGGGGTTAAAGGTCTTGCTGAAGGGCCTTAAAGGAAGACTGTCCTTGGCTGTGATATACAAAATATATGGCCAAAAGTTTGCGGACACCTGACCATCACAGCCACGATGGTACAAAACTGAAGCGTTACGGTTCCCCTTGACTGACACCATAAACCCCAATGAACACCTTTGGGATCAGTACCTGATCTCACTCACGCCCAGGTCACTGAAAGAGCACAAATCCTCACAGCCATGCTAAAGATCTAGTGGAAAGCCTAGTCAGAAGACTGGAGGTTACTCTAACAGCAAAGGGAGGCTAAATCTGGAATGGGATATTTAACAAGCACATATGGGTGTGACCGGCAGGTGTCCACATACTTTCGGCCATATAGCGCATCAGCCATATTCAGTATATTAATGCACTGGCATTATGCATGAAACCTTTCAGCTCAGTGCACATACACAATGTGACAAATACAACAACGTTTCTAAATTTAGTCATATGTGTATTATGTACGTTTTAACATACATTTATATTGTATGTTTATTTATACAGCCTTGGGACACGCCTCCTGGGGCTGCTGAGAAAGAGAACGTGATGACAGTTTTGCGCTTTCCCCACATTTCTATAAATTCCTCACCTGTGGACGCCCCCAGAGCCAGGGCCTTGGCGATGTGGCCGACGTTCTGAATGCCACCGTCTGCGATGACCGGCACGCCGAAGCGCCGCGCATACTCCGACACCTTATAGACGGCTGTAGCCTGCGGCCTGCCACACGCCAGCACTGACGGAGAGAGAAATCGACTAGTATTCAGTACCGTCCCTCACACGCATCTACACGATGTCAGCCCTACATGCTCGGAGGAAAAACATGTCTTGTTGACCGCTTTCCCAGCATGCAGTGTGTCTTTAGTCCTGATTAATTAAACATTCACTAATGATTAATTCAATATTTGAGTGGAGCAGGTGTGGTTTCAGTAAGGTGGATACAAACCATGAGGTTACAAAAGAGTAAACGAAGAGGGGTGTGAAGTGTGCGTCGGCAGAAGGAAACTTTAACAGCATCATGATCAGTAAAAAAAACCATGGCGGAGAGACGGGGGAAAAACAGCATTGCATGGAAAAAGCCTGGAGTAAATTTCTTAAAGATTTATTTATGAGGATGTATATGTACATATGTAAACGTATAAAGTCTGAAAAGTCAGGAACCAATGCCAGGATGTCGAGCAAACACGTCGAGTCGAACATGTTCCGTAAAATCTGCAAAAAGATGATGAGAAAATGCGTACAGCTTAATATGTAGCTTTACACTCACTGGTTCCTGACTTTTGGACACGCTGGATAATATAGCTGTATATTATAAGGTACAATAGTAATAGTACTGATTGGAAGGGAATAGTGAATAAATGACTGAAATGGCCTTGCTTTTGAACACTACAAGAGACAACTGCTTCAGTATTTTTGGGGATGGAATTTCTCCACTTATAAAAGTAGAGTCCACTTGTATAACAATAAAAGGTTAAGGAATTAAATGAAGGAATCAAGTACTGCTTGCATGTCCTGAAAAGTTTCTCAGAGTGTCCCAGATTAGGAAACACTTTTAAAACAGCCTTTGCTTATATGCTCCCGCACAGCAGATGCTACCTTCTGAAAAACAGGAAAAACAAACAAAATAATAAACAGTGGCTATTTATATGCAAAGATTTGCACCTTACAAGAATAGTCAGTGGTGAGGATTTTAAAAACTGCCGTCAACTCGTGGATGCTGTTTTACTTTGCTGTTCGCACCGTAGACATTGTTATCAATGTGCCTTTTGTTTCGGAAACACTGACTTTATGGACGATCAGTTACCCTGAGCGCCCTCTTGTGGACAAAGGAGACAATTCTGAATTAGTGGTGTCTACTGGTGTCACGTAGTTAACTTAAAATCTATTTAATTTGTTGAGTGAACAGAACGGAAAACTAATTTAACTGAACCTTGCTGAAATCGCACTGAACCGCGCTGGATCTCATTGTGCTGCTCTGGAAGGTCTCTGAATTTGATCTTCTTGATGTTGAGATGAGCGTTGCGGAGATGCACACCATGCAGTAAAGGTGTCAATGTAACTTTTACTCGGACATAAAAGACCAGAAGCCTTTTAAATCAGCCTGGATTTAAAAAAAAAAAAAAAAAAAAAAAAACCCAAAACAAAATAAAAATGATCATGAACTGAAAAATTTTACAATGTGTTACAATGTGAAACCACTCTGTTAGATCAGTGTGTTAGATATGCTGGCGAGGCTCTGATCTCGCTCGGCAAACTACAAAATTGTGATTTGTTTTTCCTTTTTTTCCTGAATTTGAGTATTCGTTCACGTTTGCCCTAATCACAAGTGCATATCAAACTGCTCCTGAAGATTTGGTGGGGTCAGTGAGTTTGCCCAAGCCTATGACTGACAGGTTAGTCAGATTACAGCAGGGGTTTCACATTCCAGTCCTGCAGAACCAGCGCACACACCCCATTCTGATTCAATTCATCGTCTCATTACTGAAACCTCCATGCGATGAACCAGGTGTGGTGGTCTATCAAATCTCTGTAGGAATACAGACGGGACTGGAGCCTGACACCTCTGCAGCAGAACAAGCATCCAAAACCCCAAAAACCCAAACACAGCAACTACCACTACTGATGCAGAGCCGTTAGCCAATCAGTGCAGCGAAAGGCTGTGAAATGTAGGCGGGCAGGAAGGGTAGCACTGAGCCAATAGGAGCCCTGTGTTGGGTGGGGGAGGGGGACGGACTTACTGCAGTATCCCGTTACAGTGGCTGGGGCTTTGGGGCTGTGGAGCTTTATATCAGGAGGAATAGTAAGAGGCGCTAGAGAGAGATTAAACACAGAGAACGGGGGTGAAAGGCAGAAAAGAAGAACCCGGGAATAGAGTTAAGAAACGATGAATGAAAGTCAGGTAGAGAGAGAGAGAAATGTAAACACAGGAAAAAAGGGATGAGGAGGAAAAAAAGAAACACTGGGTGATACAAAGGGGGGCAGGGGAAATGGGGGGAAAAGGAAGATACAAAAACAGGAATAAATGAAGATGCCCTATACGTGAGGACAGGCCTGCATGTTCCCATTCTTCTCAACAAACCACCGTTTCTTCTGTTAGCAGTAGTTCAGGGGATTTTTTTTTTTTTTTTTTTTTTTTTTAAGCAGAGTGAGAAGCAGCACTTCTGCTTTAGGAGAGAGGCACGGTTCTGTTGCCAGGCTACCGAGTTTTTTAGTCATAGTAGTTGTATTCAAAACTACTTCTTACTGACTTTCGCAAAACAAAGGTTTCTATTTGGTATGTAGGCTTAGGTAATGTTAAACGCACTCCATTGCTGTGCGACACTTTGATGCTGTAAAAGCAGCACAGCTTTTCGATCCTGCCGCAGCGCGCACACCAGCCGAGGGGGATTCTGGCTGACGGTAGATCAGTGGTAGGCCAGTAGTCTACAATGTGCTACATGATCATATACTGATTGGTTTCCCTTAGCACTTGACTAGCTCACCAAATGTCACCAAGTGACTTTTTAGCCCAGTTCAAGTTTCTGGGCACCAAAACAACGGTCGGGGGCACATACTCCAGCTTTTAGCTAGCTAATGGATCTATGACTTGTGCACCCAGTCGCTACTTCATAAACTCAAAAGCGCAATTTCCTCCAAGCGCAGTCATAAAAAATTCAAAATGGAGATGTGTGTGACAGAACAGTTCCCCCCATAATAATTACATTAAATCTGCCATTTAATTCAGATATATGGAACCTACACATATGGCACTAAAATGATATCCGATACATGACGATCCTTTATCAATGTAACGGATTCAAAGTGCATCATAATTTCAGACGGCGCGCTCTTTATGGCATGCGGGTCAGTCTGAAGCACTGCAGTGTGAATGCAGCCACTTGCCTTCCTCCTCCTGCAGGTCGCTAGTTTAAAAATGAAAGGGCTAATGACGGACAGGCTTTGGGTTCGAGATGTTTAATCAGGTGAGGATGGCAGATTCAGGGCTATGGGACTGGCTGATAGAAAAGCAGTGATGTGCAGGGCTGCTGGACTCACCTTCCTGTGTGATGCAGATGGAGCCACTGCCCATGCCCACTCTCAGTGCGTCCACGCCGGCATCGATCAGATTCTTCGTCTGAGCTGCTGTTACCACTGAGAGAGAGAGAGAGAGAGAGAGAGAGAGAGAGAGAGAGAGAGAGAGAGAGTTCAGAAGAAAATTTTATCTTCTAAACCTTTGATTAATTTTGATTTTGAATAATATGCCACATGTGTGACCTCTAGTGGTTACCATGTGTAATGCAATTCATGACCTTGCCTTGGGATAGAAGCGTAGGTCTGTAGCTCTCAGTTATTTGCACACCTTTCACTATCTCACAGGCTCCTGTCCCAAAACTTATGAATATAGCTAATCATTTATTAAACACATTAGGCGAATACGAATATAATACAACTATTCAGAAATTATTATTTAAAAAAAATACCTTACTCAAGTAACACATTAATTTGACCACGTGACTGCAATAACTATTAACAGTAGCACAATACCACAATAATGATATAAAAATAAACAAATGATAATAAAGAATACAGACCCTAATTTGAAAGCCATGCCTTTAATTCATCACTGCAAATACTGTCTGCAAATTTCTTATCATGAACTGCCCTGTTCTTACAGCTAACTGTTGGAAATACAGGCTTTCTGCAGCGACCATATGCAAACCTGGTCAAATTGTGTGTGTGTGTGTGTGTGTGTGTGTGTGTGTGTGTGTGTGTGTGTGTGTGTGTGTGTGTGTGTGTGTGTGTGTGTGGTGACACCTACCGTTGCCTCCTATAACCTGCAGGTTGGGGTATTTCTCCTTGATGTACTTGATCATGTTGATCTGGAAAATGGAGTTTCCTTGAGAAGAGTCCTGTTAGAGACAAAATAAGCATTAGAGGGGGGGAAAAACAAAAGAGAACATAAAAATGACAACCGCAGTGGGACACTCACCAGTATGACAACGTCCACTCCAGCTTGCATGAGCAGGTCGAGTCTATATTTGTCGTCGTTGTGCGTTCCTATGGCAGCGCCACACAGCAGCTGTTTGCGTGAGTCTTTGGAGGCCAGAGGGAAATCTCGGTTCTTCTTCAGGTCCGTGCGGGCGATGATGGCCACCAAACAGCCCTCCTCGTTCACGATGGGCAGTTTACCTGCGGGAACAATGAAGCCAGTGACTTGCTAAGCAGATATTACAAGGGGATAAAAAAAATAACACTTCCACTAGAGGTCAATAAATGCCATGTTTTCCTGATTATACAGGCGTGAACCTGGCGTTGCTCTATTCCTGTTTATTAAGTGTTTGAACGCTACACAAGTTCATCCAGCGGGTGGTAAAGCTCCAGCAATGTCCACTACCATTAATTACCTTTTTTACTCCTCTGAAGGATCTCATTAGCTTCCTTCAGCGTCACACCAGCAGGAGCCACCACAAGATCCTCCATCTTCGTCATCACCTACAGACATCAAAAAATGGAAATCTGTGTGAACCGTCATACAACAACGTATCGAAAATTTAAAACACAATCTTTTATCAAACATTTATCCTCTTACGCTTACGGTTAAGCCCCTCCTACCTCGCTGAGTGGAAGGTCATGCTCCTCCTCTTTCAGGAAGTCGATGTCTCGAGACGAGATGATGCCTACGAGGCAGCCGCCCATCTGTCCGTTATCTGTGATGGGAATGCCGCAGAAGCCGTGACGCGCTTTTGCCTGAAAGACGTCTCTCACGTGCTCGTTGGGGCTCATCACCACGGGATCTGTAATGAAACCCTGCTCGTATCTCTGAGAGACACGGCGGGGCAGGACGGGGGAACGTGGAGAGGGGAAAAGACGGAGCATGAGCAACAGGAAATCACTAAAGCACAGTAATAAACTGAGGATAAAAACAGTAAGTCAAAGACAGTAAAAGACTACCAGAGGACCTCCAGACAGGGCTGAACAACATCATATCCTTCCCTCTGCTTATTGTCATGGCAACCGTTTCTCATTGTTCACGCTGGTTTCGCACTATTTCCTGTCCAGCTCTCTTCGTTGTTTTATGCTTCTTTGTTCTAAATGTGTGTTGAAATCTATAAGACTTGACAAATCCACTGTCAGATTGTGTCATTCTCCTACTCACATGGAGAACCGTAATCATCCATACATGTGTATAATGTGACTAAATTATTTTCATTTCATCATATTTTTCTCATCAATAGTATGAAATCAAAACTAGTTCTATTTGTTACTAAAATGCTTTAGGAATGATTTTTCTGGAATAACTAAATGCCTCAAGACTATGGAGGTGCCTTTATAATGCAGTCTCCTATACTCGAAGCATTTCACTAGGAATTTCTTTAACTCGCCTGCCACTAATTTACTGTAGCCTGCACCCATCAGCAGAGACGCAAGTCTGAGAATTTCAGGTAAGCTTCTGCTATTTATTTGTAGGATAAGTAACTATAAATTAAAACTAAATATTTGTGGCCTTTTTCACAAGCTGCAGAAAATGACAACTGTAGTTTTCAATCTTGCCAAAATGAGAGATCACTTGATAACAAGGATTACCTTGACCTTCCTCACTTCGTTGGCCTGGAATTCAGGTGTGCAGTTGTGGTGGATGAAGCCGATCCCCCCGGTGAGCTAAAGACCACAGAACAAACATTTCACACTTAACACAATTATCTGCCCAATGACACAAAAGGGAAATTAAAGGATACTCCTTTTTTAAACTGAATCTCAATTTATCAAGGTTCATTAATGCGGGATCTTTTTCTTTAGTATGGTAATATGCTCCTCATTATAAGCAAAATTGTGCCTGTTTCACTTACAGCCATAGCGATGGCCATCCCCGACTCGGAGACCGTGTCCATGGGAGAGGACACCAGCGGCGTCTTCAGCGTGATCTTTTTGGTCAGGGCCGATGTCAGATCCTACAAGGGAAAAGAAATATATACACATATTACACACACACTTCATATATTTATATATTATGCATTTACATTTATATAAAACCAGAATATTTGTGAATGAAATGGACATGTTGATGGAGATGAACTACACAGAACCAAGCAAAAGAATGGCTTTGTCTTGTATATTAAAAAGTAGCACATATATCTTAACATGAATGTGTATTTCTATATTATCAAAGTGGTGCATGAAACAACATGGAGGATTGGACACAGGACACAACAGTCTTTAAAGCACATCACTGAGGTTTATTACACTTATTTATTTATTACGGTTTATTACGTAACTAGAACGCTCACTAGGACACCAACGATAAAGGATTTTTGGCACCAATACCCATAACAAAAAAAGGGGGGGGGGGATTTCTGATAACCAATTATATTGGCTAATACCCGCCACTCAAAAAAAAAAAAAAAAAAAAGGCCTTGTTTGTCTTCATACAAATAGAAATGTATTAAAATATTGTAAATAGTAGGAAAGAAAACTCACGCAGGCTTAAATGTAAAAAAGATTCTGAACTACATACACAACAGAATTACTTTAATTAGGCCTATATCCATAACCATATACATGATTATTTATCTGAAACCATGCACATTTATTAGTTATGTGCATTCAAGGGATAGACTAGTTAATTAGAAAAGAAGTGTTTAATCCATCTTCACAACTCAAATATAGACTATATGCAATGGTAATATAACTATGAAATATGGTAGGGTACTTTATTTAAATAGGAAATGTACAAAAAAATAGATTTGTACACATTATGCCATTAATTTATGCAGACAAATGCAAGACATTTAAAAAAAATAAAATAAATAAATAAACAGATAGCATCTTCCATCTCACCGTTTCTTTATTAATTGTCATTTATCGCACATTATACAAGCCAATACCGATTTATCAGCAATTAGCTCATATTAGCCGATATCGGCGCTCTGATTTACGGTTCAGGCGCTAACGCTCACTAATGCTGACGCTCACTATCCTGCACACTATTACATACAACCTAACTTCTGAGCTAGATGTGCTAAACGAACGCACATGTTTTACTCACCACTTGGTCAGCTGTGAAGTCAATATAGCCTGGAAGAATCAGGAAGTCACTGTGGAAGAAAAAGAAAGCACTGGTGTGAGTCAAGCAAACAAGTAAATTAGACTACATTCCATATGCCTGCTCAATATCATGCCTAGGCATGTAACGATATATCGTGCATCAATAATTGCGACAATTTACGACTATTCAAATTGATGGAAATAAAAAATAAACTGTAATTGATCTCTTCATATTTTCTAGCTGCAATTTTTATTTAGACAGCAGAGGGTGCAGTAATGTACAATGGCAGGAATACACATGACGTCACAGTAGGCAGAACTAACGCAGCTCAAATGTCGCTAAAATGGGAAAGAGCTCTTGCGCTTTTGGCTTTATAAACTGATTCAACAATAAATCAGAGCGATCTTTTACAGATGGATGAAAGCTAAAGAAACAAGAAGCAAATGGAGGTAGCGGTTTTATGTTTAAGGTTTGTGACTTTTTAAGAAAAAGTTTGTTAACTTTTTTCTTTTTTATTAAAAGTAATATTTGAGTGAATAGGCCGTGATAGTTTACTCCAACCTTTAGAAAAAAATCTTTGTAAATAATTATTGTTGGTTATTACAAAAATGCAACAAAAGTATATAATTTTTTATTTAACAAAAGTAATATTTAAGTTGATAAAGAAAAGGTACATAAATGTTCCGTTTTTGGTAATACAATTTCTTTTCATTTTCTTTTTTCCCCCCCAAACAAAACATCTTGGGAAAAAATTGACTTCTGAGCCCAATATCGTGAACTGAATCGATTCCTGAGTTGGGTGAAACGTTACATGCCTAGTCACGCCTCAACAAAATACATTTGGACAACAGACCCAATCAATTTTCTCCAACACACTCAAACTCCTATCAAATTATTTATTCATTCACCGCAATACTTTACAATTCTCAAATCTGATTGGTCAGAAAGTGTTGCTTCATTTTCCAGAAGTAGTGCCGGATGCAAGGGATAAATAGTAACAATTAATTCACATCACCTTGTATTACATGGATGCCCAACATAATCCAAGACTAATAATAAACTGATTAAATGGGTTATTTAGCAAAGAAGCATGTCAGCAGTGAGGGTAGACCTTAGTAAACTGTTCCACAACATTAAACGTAAGCACAAATGAATAAAAAGTCGAACATAGAATTCTTCCAAGAATAAAAGAATGCGCATGTCGACACGCTATAAGAGAAATAAACACTTTGGGACAGCCGTTCTAAGAAAACAATCAACTCCAGGTGGTGACACCCATTGTTTATTACAATGTAGGCATTTGTAATACTGACACTACTCTTTAGCCAGGACGCATCACTGGTTTGTTTTTAATATATTATGACCCCAGCGTACAGTAATGAAATCCATGTTGCCGTAATGAGAAAAACTCTATGCATTAAGCCCTTATTACACATCCAGCTTATATTCAGAAAGCTGGGCAGCTCAGAGAGTAAGAAATAAATCTGGAGGTCAAAATAGTGCTCATCTTTTAGCACAGCAACCAGCGGCAACCCTTTCAGTTTGACAAAGTCAACACACTCCTCTGGAGCTTTATTTGCACATGTGGGATGAGAAAGTCTCTGTTTAGGTCTAGAAACTTTGCGTGGTTTCTTGAACTCTGAGCAGAACTGTATGGCATAACCACAGGGTGTAGCCATATTTAAGTGTACACATGGTCACTAGTAAAAAAAAAAATACTGCTTTCCTGTTTAACAGCACAGTCTCAAGTAGTCACTGTGTGAAACTTCGTTTGTGGTTTAGAAAATCCTGGTGTCTGGAACACCCTGTCTGTCTGAGAGGGACGACATGTCTCTAAACCCTGAAGCACTTTCTGGAATAAACCAACCACTGTAGGAATGTGTAACCTAAAACTGATCAGCGTTACTGGTGGTCTGACGCAACTTACTATTTTGACGAGACATTACTGCCTTCAGTGTGATTTTGGAAGTAGGACATCTTACTTGGTTTTGGAGCTTGCCATCTAAACAAGTCCTGGTCCAGAATTAATAAATAACACAAGACAACCCTAAAGTGTTAAATACACCTAAATAGCAGTGTTAAATGGGTCAAGCTGTTTATAAATTGTTATAGACATCCCAATGGTATGCGTTTTATAAGTCATTCATTAGACATTAGTGAGTGTTTAGGATGGAAGGCTTGAGGCAAAATCAAGTTTTGTTTACATGAATTGCTTCCTCAGCATGCAGCGTTCAATATCAGAGTCTGTACGTTTCCATGTTGCACTTAAACACAGGAGTGATGAACAGAAAACGTAATGTTTTGCTTTTTTATTACTTTTATTTATAGATCATTTGTACCAAGTTTAATTTACAAATGGGAAAAACTGGAATATTCGTTCATTAGCATTTTCTTTTGGCTTGTTCATCGACATGCAACTTCTTCGTAAACCTTTCCACACGTTCAGTGTTTCTGAAGGACCCTCTAACAGAAGTCAGGTCACCTGATTTTCCACGCTGTACATGTTGTATAGAATTAGCCGACTGCATGCTATAACATACTTGTACGTGAGGCCATCACCGCAACCGAAGAGCTGCTGTCCGGTCAAACCATCTTCAGGCACGTAGCCGGTCTGTCCGCTAATCAGGTAGTCCGCCATTGCGCAGGAATTAAGGTGAAAACTTGATATTATTTAACGGAGAGGACTGCAGAAAAGAAACCCGTCCCAAAGTGAAACAGTACCGCTGCGGCTAACTTGTGCTGGACTCACCGCCGCAGTCCGACACACAGACCGCTGCCAACCTGGAGATTAGCACCGGAAATTAACTTCCGATAACGGATTGTGTTGTTTGATCGTTGTTATAGGAAACAGGCTTCCTTTTTTTTCATCCGTTCACCAGGTTGAGGGCCAGCCTCGGCTCCGTGGTGCCAATTGCAAGCGCACGTGTCTGTCTGAAGCACGACCTTGCGTTCCGCGGGTATAAATAAAGTATGGCTAGCGTCATTTCCGGTTTGAGACCCCGCCCAGATTTCAAAACCGTTTCCCTGCGGCACATTTACTGGATTTTGTCGCTAGGTTTGAGTACTTTTTTAGACCCCCTTTAGCGACTTTTATGCAAAAATGAGCCTAGCGACAAATCTAACGAAGCTTTGATTTTTTGGGAACTCGAAACGGCTCTCCAGCTCACATCACAGCCGGATACGAGTCGAGAGAGCAGGTTCACTCGACTCACCTTCTATGTGTAACGCCTGACTGAGTGGCGCATAGCGACCAATCGCTGATCACTACTGTTCCCCAACAACCAATCACTGATCATAAATGTTTGTCCCGCCCTCGCACTCATTCATTCTTCGTTTAAAACTCTTTTGGAGGTATTCACAACAAAAGTGAACATTTTCTTTACTCACTTTTCACGACTACTCACTGCTACTTTATATCTGCATTCTTGATAGGAACTATAGTATTTTGTAAACGCATAAAAGTTTCGTTTTGTTCCGCCATTTCTATAAGATTAGTATAAACGGTAGATTATATATTATAAATTATAAATATTATAAATTATGCAATACATAAAAATTATAGTCAATTGTTTTATATTCTGAAAAAACTGTATTCTTTGCTATTTTATTATATTCTAAGTGAAAATATTTCTTCTTCATATGCCTTAATTTGTAATTTGATATGTCACTGATCATCCATCCATCCATTATCTGTACCGCTTTATCTATCTGGGTCGCAGGGAAGCTGGAGAGGCGGGGTACACCCTGGGCAGGTCGCCGATCCACCACAGGGTCAACACAGACAAACAACCACACATGCTCGCATTCACACCTATGTGCAATCTAGAGTAGCCAGTTGACCTAATCTGCATGTCTTTGGACTGTGGGAGGAAACCAGAACGCCCGGAGGAAACCCATGCATGCATGGGGAGAACATGCAAACTCCACACTGAAAAGCACCCTGGGTGATTCGGGGATCGAACCCAGGACCTTCTTGCTGTGAGGCGACAGTGTTAACCACTGCACTGCCTGTCACTGATCATGATTAGTAAATTGATATTCAAATGAGTCTGTGACATCATCCAGTGACTTGCTTTAGCTACTTGAGTAGCTAAGAGTTGGCAACACTGGAATTTAATAGTCAGAAATTTACTATATGAGCCCTAGGAAGAGCGCCTTGGAGGGAGTCCGTCCTTCGTCAGCCATTTGTAGGGTCATTTCAAAGTGGAGTTCACTTTGAAGGGCCTTTTCATTTTCGAAAGGAAGACCCGATGCACACTTTTTCAACAAAATACTTGCTTTGAGAACAATAGTTCATTTAGTCTGATTCTGTAGAGGAAAACAAATCCACACACTCAAGATATGCACTGTTAGCTTAGCTAGCACATGTTACCTCAGACTTGTTTATTTTTGTGTTCTTTAATATTTTTTTTCATTGTATTTGTATTTGTGTTGCTGTCTTCTCCAGTTTAGGTTTACCTGGTGTTACTGTTCAGCACTTTGTAGCTAACGTGATGTCTTTAAATAAAGGTGACTGGACTTGATTAAAACAGATAAAAAAACCCAAAGAAAACAACATTGAATGTCTACTATTTAACAGATCGGTTTTCTTGGGCCTACATGAAGTAACCAGTTACAGAAGTCAGTATGATCGCTTTAAAATAGTTTTTGTTTGAAGAGGATGCCCTAGTAATGTCATTCATGAACGAGTCAGCTGTTTGAATCTAATTTTTCAGGTGAATGTGGTGAGACAACTCTTATTTTGGGTGTTTCTCAACGTCAAGGAAGGATCCTTTAAAGGCTGCATTTGAAGGATGCCATGTCATCTAATCTCGCTTAAGGACTGCTCCAATGTCCAGGTACCTTTGAATTCTACTATGGAGAATTCAGAGAATTTTCAAGGCTGCCTGTGTGTATCCTCGACATTCTTAATGCACCCATAATCTTAAGCACACTTCCAAGGTGGGACTTTTTCAGTGATGTACACCTGGATGCAAATTTATTTTTGCAGAGTGGCAGGGACAAATGAATAAATATTTATGAGGAAAGCGCTACCTGATTGGCTAGAGTATGAGGAACGTGATACCTGATTGTTCCTTGAATACCTTTTGGTATTTTCACTGTTTGTTTTGACAAAAAAAGTAATCAATATCCAAACTAGATGGCTTTTATCGACCCTTACCCTAAAACCCTAACTCTAACCTTATTGCGATAGATGTATTTTCCAAGATTGGGTTCCCAAATCAAAACAATAAGATGACACATTAAGGTATTCAATGGCCAATAAGGTAGCATTTTCCTCATGAATATTCATGAGCTTGTGGCTCCCCTGCCACACTGCGAAAAGGAAATTCGCACACACTTGATAGACAATTCCATTATGTCTGCTTCCAATGCTCAGAAGGACCCGAATTGGAAGGACCCATCTTATCAAGGAAGCACCCTTGACTTTGAGAAATACAAATGGAATCCTCTCTTCCGTCCAATATGGATGTAGGCAATGTCTTTACTCTTGCAGTGTAATTTAATAAAAATGTTTCCATGGAAACATTTTGGGTTGCCAAGTATGACCAGTGATCCTGCCCGTTATTTCAGTATTGGTTCATGCTGTTTAGCCAAATCAGTAAAACAGTTCCTCAGGATGCTGTCCAGAAGCCCAACTTTGTTTCAGTTGTGTCCAGATTTTCTGTGTTTATGTGTATGGCTAAGTATAGCTTTAACACAGAGACCTTTTTTGTTTGGCGAGTCAAATGACAGACATGAAAGGCCACATTGGGAGCATATTGTTTATTGATTATTTTCAGTAACTGATTTATCCTAGTCAAGATAGCGGTGATTTAAACTATTCATTTTTTTAAATATCTTTCTTTAAATGGGAAACAGAACTAATAAGTTCATTAGAAAATATGGTGATCAGGTACAAACTGAAATACTTGTAAAAGTGTGCAGGCCAGAATTCCTTCAGGTGTGATGGAGTGGGATTTAAAAGCAGTTCCAATCTTACGTCCAGATTATAAATAGTTTGACACAACTGTAGGGATTTATTTGCCTCATGTAAACATTTCTCCAGGCACCTTTTAAATAAGTCTTGAGTTTTAATGCTAGTCAGATCTCAAAACGACAAAATCCACCTTGTAAATCTACCACCCCTTTTCCATCTTATTTGGATTAATGTCACATGTCATAACATGACATCACTGTTCCTGTTGGGTGGTGTGATGATGTAGTAGTTGCTGTTGCAGCATCACAACTCCAGGGTATTTGGCTTGATCTGGATGGCCGGTTACTGCCAGTGTGAAGCTATTTTTGGATGTTCTCAGCATGTACATGAGTTTCCTTCTTCTGTCTGAAATATGTTGGTGGATTGATGAATCGAAGTTGCTTTCATTCATGGTGTATAGCATGGTGTAGTTTCATTCATCCCTGCCTTGCACCCAAGTGTTCTCCAGATTCACCATAATCCTGACCATGATAAAACACTTACTAAAGATGAATGAACTGTGAGATTTTTAATTACTCCAAGTTTGATATTGACAAATTTGCTATGGACTTAATATAAGCAAGATGCTTTATACCTCACCAATTACCCACCCTAAATGCCATATAAATGTAGTAAATAACAGGGATGTAACGATAAGATCATTTGTATCAATACATCAATTTAAAAGGCAACGTTTTAAATAAAGTGAGGCAACAGTCATAGCATTACCTTTCGGGAAAGCGACAATCATTACTATTGTCAATGTCATTTTTAAACTGACGTACAAGTAGACTAGCAAACTGATAAATTCTGCTACATAAAATAGTCGTGTTGGTTGTCTTTCATGAATTAACGGTGGTCAAATGGTTCAATATTATATCATAGCAGATTCTATGGTGTAATCAAATCATTGCATTATGAATGGAAATGATCAAATCATAGCAGTCAAATATCATATTGCTGTATCTTCAAATATTGAATCATTACCAGAAGAAACGAAAGTATATTGTATTCTCTGCAAGACTAAAGTTTACACCAATAGTTTACATGAGTAATACTACTCAGAATGACAGTATGTGGTTTGGGGTATAGCCTGCTTTTTCACTTGCACTGCACTACAGTAAGAGTGAGGTGCAAATGGTTCTTTAGTCTGAGTGGTATGTAAAATTGAGAGATTTTTATTTCCTAAAGAAACAAGTTTCCCATCTTTTCAGTTCTTCCATGCGGTAAAAAAATGATTTTCTGAGTACACTTTCAAAAAGTCATGACTACGTATCAGTCACTTCACTTGTAGGCTCAGTGCCTCTTATAATATCTCTAGACAGCATTATTATTGAGACCCAAAAAACGATACAGCTGAGCAGAGGCTGTTAAACAAACAGAAAGTGCCTTAACTTTAAAAGAAATGCAGTTTAAATACAGTAATAACTAGCATAAATGTGAGGCAGTCTTGGGAAACCCCTCTAGTCCGAGCCCTTTTGCGTAGCGTGTAAAATTGAGAAATTTTTATTTCTTTAAGAAACTAGGTTTCACATTTTCTCAGTTCTCCCAACCAGGAAAAAGCAGATTTTCAGAATACACTCTCTCCAGGATATTAGGTAGGGCGTAGTGATGTAGTGCTGGGTGTAGCTGTGTTTTTTTCTATCTTTTGGTTGCATATGGGCATGGGCCATCCCATGGGGTTAATTTTATCTCAGGCTCACAGGGATGGCTATATTTGGTCTGTGTGCTCAGACCTGAAAATGCAGTAGTTACACAAGCCAAACAAGCACATGAACACCCAGAAACGGAAGTAGCGGTGAGTCAAAGGTGATTTAACTTGCTCACGAAGGTTTCTAAAAGACAAATGTATGCACTAGAGAAAGACATCGTTAGCTCACTAATTTTTAAAATGAGCACAATTTTCCATTGCATTATAAAAAAAAGTATTGTAATAAGGTGACATGTGGCGCGTGTGTGTGTGGGTGTGTGTGTGTGTGTGTGGGTGTGTGTGGGTGTGTGTATAGAACAAATACACGGGACTCAATATCTGGTTTAAAAACCTTCTCTCAGTAACTATTTCTGTATTAATGTACAACCGTTGAAAATTACAACATGTTTCATTGTTTTTAAATGAGCTAACTATCAACAGCCATCTTTCAGAAAAATATCAACTCAGTAAGAAGCCAAAAAAAAAAAAAAAAAAAAAAAAAAAAGGCTGGAAAAAAAAAAAAAAAAAAAAAAAAAAAACCCAAAAAAAAACAGTGAATATTGGGAGAAATCAGCTGGAAGAGCAGCAGTTAGTCCATATTTCAGGAGTGTTTTAAACTCTCTCTGTGTGTTGTGAGCTGATATGGAGGTGTAAAAAAATGGGGCATGACAATCGTGCTATTCTGAAACCCTGGAGCCGAGAGACAGATGGGGGACAGAGAGAGAAAGAGAGAGAGAGCGCAGGACAGAATACAGTAAAGATGGCCAAGTGTGTGAATTAGAGAAAGAGAGACAAATGAGGAACAGCACAAAAGAAACAAAAGTGAAGAATGGGGAGGTGAGGGGATCTTTGGAGCGAGAGGAAGGAAGGGATGACAGAAAAGAGAAAAAACGCTGAGAGCGTGTTGGACGGACGCTCAGGTGTCGTGAAAGTCCTTCAGCAGTGTGCGTCTCTTCTGTTCAGCGATGTGCATCTGATTTTCCAAATCCTATAAAAGGGGAGGGAAAAAAAAAAAAAAAAAGTAAATTTAATTCAACACACCTCACCTCACAAACGCTACATGCTACAGATCAATTTACGCTGCGTCCACACGTAAACTCATGTCTCCTCATGACATATTACACACTGCATTCCAAGCATTGAAACAAGGTGCAGTCTCACCCTCTTCCCATGAGCTCACAAGTGTACTGCTCCAGTTTATACACTGTATACTACTCCTCAAAGTTTTCCTAAAATTATCATTTTAAATACAAGTCATGTGACCACATATCAGTTCAATTCACTTGAAGGCTCAGGCTCTCTTATAATGACTTGAGATGGCATCAATGTCAGGTAGTCTTGAGAAAACGCACTGGATCTTGCTGCTACTGAATGACTGAATGAATGAAAGAAAGACAATCATCAGGTTTTGATCAAAATATGTCTGCCTTTTAGCTTCCATACCTTGACATCTCAACTTTAATGAACCATGAATATATTTAACCTAAATGATGAGGAAATGTTTTTTTATATTTACCGTTTAATCTTGCCTATAAATGCTAAGGACAAGTGTAATATCCTCAAACAGTAAATGTAATGCTTTGATCAAGCTCTTGAATAGTTTTGTGCAGTAGTAAAACAGAGACGAGTCTAATCGGTTCAGGTTGTGATTATATACACTGGATGTCATAATTTCCGCACTGCTCATTGTGACCACAGTCACAGTGAAATCCTAATATGTTCACCTTTGGGGGAATTTAAATTGCTATTACTTGATATGATTAATCTATTTTTCCTTCTAGCGGTTAAACAGGTTCAACATTTGAATGAGTCCCACCCACGTTCAAGAAGCTCCACCCTCAGACTTTACGGTCACTCAAAGTGTGTATAAAATAACTGAAAGTAGATGCATCCAAACACAAACAACCACGCATAAACAAGAGTCTGACTTAAACCGATGTTTTTAATTTTAAATCATGTTCTACATGTTCGCGTCCGGGTTATATGTAAGTAAGGAATTAAAAAAAAAAAAAAAAACCCAGATGACTACTGCACCTTTAAATTAAGACACTGGGCTAGTTTTCAGAACTATACAGTACAAAATGTAAAAGTCTGACCATGTGAAGGATTTTACTAGGCATCACGTAAGCAATTACAGATTAAATTGGAGAATGTTTCTGGAAATATAATATTAAATATCTTTATTATTGCGGCATGCAGAGTGTGAACGCTGAGGGTTTGAGCTTGTAATGCGCTTGGCTGAGAGTTATCACTTGAATTTGCAAAGGCATGAGTGTGTAGTAGGAGCAGATGGTGCTGTAAACAACAACGAAACACCCAAGTAACAAGTGTCTCCATCTACACTGCACAGTCCTGCGTTTTCTCACCCCTCTATCAGTGGCATTGAGCTCTCCCTCTACCCTCTCGTAACTGTCCGCCCTTTCCACCTTCCATGACAGGTTCTCGATCTCCGCTTCCAGCTGCGCCTGCTGATACTCAAACTGCGCGCGCACACACACACACACACACACACACACACACACACACACACAATTAAACGAAGTTATGTTAGTATATTAGTCAACAGCTACAGTTTAATTTTCTGACTATAATTCAACTATTAATCACAGTATATACCTTCAAATTTATTTATGAGTGCTATTAGAGCTTTTTATTTCTGAACATTCCACCGACAGAACACAAACTGATTATGTTAAAAGATTCAAAACAGTTGAAATCATATAAACTGCACTAACAATCAGACTGAATGTAATATTAATCCTTGTTTTATGCTAGACTGGGGAAAGAACAACTACTTGTAAGAAACACATTCATATGCTTGGTCTATGCATTTGAATGAGTTTACATTTATGCCAGTCAACTATATATTAAATAGAACCACATTAAGAGTGGTTGACCGTCGTCTCCGCCTTCATCACATCAGTCTGCATTTTAAAAACGCACACACTGTAGTCGGTCATTTCACGCACCAGTTTTTTGCGGGGTCCAGACTCCATGTAGTAGGCGTAGGGGTAGGTATACTGCAGTGTGTAGCGACACTAGGGAGAAGAAAAACAAAACACACAGTGCTAAATGTTCCTTTGGTATGAGTTTGCATCCAAAATGGCTGTGAAGCGTGGCATTCACAATCACCTTACTGCTCAATCGAATTAAGCATGATGCTATATAATGACACAGGGGTGCCAATAGCTGTGTTTTTGTACCTTGGCCAGTAGCTTGGCAGCATTTTGCATGTACTGCCAGTCAATCCAGGTACCCAGGTTATTCATGACCCTCTCATGAATCTTCTCCTGGATCCGCTGATACGTCTGAGCTTCCAGCTGCAAACTCTTATTGTGGTTCTCCCACTAAACACATCCACACACATGTTAGTGCTCGTTCGTTGTCTACCCAGGACCAATCTACAGCAGTAACATTTGCATTCATGGAAAAAGAACACGCAATTCACTGCATCTCTTTAAGGGTCTGAGAGTTCAGCTGCTGCAGGTAAGAGCTCGAAATCTGCACTCACATGACATATTTCACAGATATTCTGCATTTCAGTGTCATGTGTTAAAATGTGCCCAGTTAGTGTGAAATATAGTAGGTCCCAAGCTATACATCACTTGGTCAAAAGAACAAGCTTATATACTACATAAAGTTGACAGATTTATTGGCATCAGTTGAATTATCAGTTATAACCCACTGACTTTTTACAGTTATTTCTCAATAAAGTTCATGAAAATGATTCCATTTTGAACAACTTCTAAACACGCCACAGGGCCTTAAGGAACACTAAAACATACAGAAAGTCATTAAAGTAGTAAGCTAAAAGGAAACCAAGGGATATTTATGGCTTTGAAAATCTTTGAATTTTTTTGCATATATGAATGCATGTGTTTTACCCTCTCAAAGTAGAAGAGGTATTTTTTCAGGGCCTCTCTAGCCTGCGCCTGTTGGCTCTGGTTCACGATGTCAGGGTTCTCTTTGTAGCGACTGCACTCGTAATACTCGCTGCCATGAGTCTTCCAATCTCCCAAACACATCCAGCAGAAATCTACACACACACACACATGCACACACACCCTTTATTCAAAGCCAGACTACTACATGTTAGACCTGGTTTCGTTTGATCAGGTAATCTTACATTAACAGCAGTTAGGCTCTTACCGTGTTTACACTTGGAACATTGCTGCATAGAAAGAGAGAGAAGAAAAAGATAAACACTTTCAGCAAGCCTGTAAACAACACTTATTATACATGTAAGCAATATATTATTTATTTAATACGTGAAAAACGTTCACAATTTGAGTCCTGACATTGTCACTGTACTGTAAAGTATAGAAAAATGTGAAGATTTCTTTTAACGAATCAAGGAACCTCCATCAATTTGATATTAAAAGTATACTTGATATAGTTTGACTAATATCAAACATTCTTAAATTATTGTTAATTAAAAGTGAGCACAAATACTGTAGGCTGCAGAGTCTGCTTTCTTATTTGCCATATTAGCATTTTGGTCCAGTGCTTCTCGCTTTAGGTTTTATCTAGTGTACATCAGGCAGGCGAAGAGAACTACTGTATTTTCCTGATTAAAAGAGTTTTTGCCCCTCAATCAGGTGCCTTGAAACATTATTTCCACTGCAAGTTTAGCCTCATTCATTTGATAAGTGCCACCATGAGGAGACACGAAGTAGTGACTCTTGTAAGTCAAACTGGTGCGGGAGTCCGTTTACAGCGCATGCATGTTTTAATAAAAATATCGATATTTGGCATCAGTGCATCAGTAACGCGTTGCAAGAGGAAACAATACGAAATATTTCCCGTATTGATATTTTGTTCAACCCCATTTCTGAATAGTGAATGTGAATCGTTATTTGACCTAGTAAAATGAACTGTTAAACATTATTCTTTCTCCTCTCTTATTGAATTTTGAGAAAGGTAGAAACATAATAAACAACGGAGTCTGATAATGAGCCTGATCTGAGAATGGTCTGGGCGTGGCCTAATATTCTAATGAGCATGCTTATTTGACATTTACATTTACACTACCAGTCAAAAGTTTGGGGTCACCTACTCTTTTTAATAGGTTTTTCTTTATTTTTTTTGCTTTCTACATTGTAAAACATTA
>JAQQZU010000039.1:7052739-7063218 GCA_030068025.1 Parauchenoglanis punctatus
TACAATGTAGAAAGCAAAAAAAATAAAGAAAAACCTATGAAAAAGAGTAGGTGACCCCAAACTTTTGACTGGTAGTGCATATTTTATATATATTTTTAGTCTCCTAAAGTAAATATATTTTTACCTTTTGGTCAAATTGTGCTACTTTGATATAGGAAAAGAGCTCTGAATATATGCTTGTCTTTTATGGATAAACCTTATGGGGTTTTTTTTGGTTTTTTTTTTACATATTTTCACATTGCATAGTATCAATTGCCTACTATCATTTACTGACAGGTGACAAATTAATGGAATTTGTTTGCGTCCACTTGCAGGGAATGTAGGGAATCAATACAAATCAGTGCAGTTATTCTGACTGACCGTCTTTTTCCTATGATGAACCATTTCTATTCTGATGGGAGTGATTACTTCTAGGATCTACATGGGGCTCATGGAGACCCAATGCCTTAAGGGGAAACTTGGTTTTTCTTTTAAATTGTCACTCATCTGTATAAAGTCCTGAAAGATTTCCAACAGGGACTTATCAATGACTCTTTTTCTGTAGCTGAATCTCAAATGGTGTTTGATTAGCCACACATAGGTACTACAACATCCCCTATCTAGTGAGCATACACAGAGAATAGGACGCTGTTTAGGATTCAGCCTAACTGTGAGCTGGCAGGCTTGTAATAAAAAAAATTCAAGTTAAATATTTCACTTTGCATGAACTTGATTATTTGAATGCAATAAATCTAAACCTTTTAAGCAATTAATGAATGCATGCACATTCTTGTTATCTCCTTGTACCTCTTTGTTCTCTGCCTGCTGTAGTTTAGAATCAGGACACTCATAGAAGCTTAACGTCTCCTCCCACCACTCGGAGCTGATACGTCGTTTCCGTGACGCCGTGAGCCAGGTGGGGTCGTATCTGCTGCTCACGTCTTTCAGGTAACCGTCATCATCTACACCCACTACGTACGTAATCGGCTGACTGGCCTGATTGGAGCAGAGCTCTGGTTGCTCCACCCCTTGATCGACATCAACACACATCCATCTCTTTGCCCCTTTCAAGTACACCTCTATCCATTCATCATCTCCTTTTCTCTGCCTCCTTCTCCCTTGCTGCTTTTTCCATTCCAACTCTTCTTCTTCTTCTTCTTCTTCATCTTCCTCCTCCTCATCTTCCTCCTCCTCCTCCTGCTTTGTTCTCTTCTTGATTTTGCTGTAGCATCGTGAAGCCTGAGTTTTGCCCTTTCCTTTAGTCTTTGAATTCCTGTTTGACCTTTTTCCACCACACTCCGAGTCATCGCTGTCATTTTCGCTGCTCGGCTTAAACTCCTCCCCGTCACTAAGCTCCTCCTCCCCATCACTGCTCTCTTCCTTATACGACACTTTGGATGCGGCACTCCTTCTTTTGGTATTTTTTGGCCTTTGTCCCTCTACAACTTCTTTCTCTTTGTCCCCTCCATCCTCAGCATTCCTTTTGTGTCTCTTTCCTCCCCTCTTCAGTTGCCTGTCAGTACTGGAAGTGGAGGGGCGTTTGGACCCAGGGGAAACTTTGTTTTCTGGTGACTTTTTATCAGCTTCATTAGATTTGCCTTTAGAAGGAGGACTGCTGGAGGTGTGTGCTTTATCCTGAAGGAAAAAAACAACATATTTATCTAGTTCGACGATGCTGAAATGCATTCAAGCTCACACATCCCCTGTCCATAAAAAAAGTCGATACACACAAATCTACCTTTTTTGATGGCTTGATGGGTAGCGGCTGTAGTGAGAGCACTAATCGACAGTAGAGGCGCAGTGACCTCAGCACCAGTAGGAACAGCTAGAAAAAAAAAAATCACATTAACTCTTTTTGTGTGAACAACATAAATGCACCAAAATATTCTTTGCCAAGGCCAAATTGTCAAAGACTATGACATGAAAGAGCTCTCACGTAGGTCATCTCCTGATGATTACGCGCTGACAGACTTCCCAAACGTCTCTCCAGCAGCTCTTGCAGTCCCACATCGTTCTCTTCAGGGAGGGCAGGGTTTAGTGTGAACGTTTCCTTAAACCTGTGAGCAGCAAACAAGTATGCAGTATTGGCTCTAAAATTCAAACATTTAAAAACAATTAGAATGAGGCGGGGCTTAAAGGTGCAGTTTGTACATTTTACAAAATTGCTTCTAGACCTGTGTTAATCACATAATTTCAAACATACTTTAGAAAAACTGTGATTCCCAACATTGCCATACAAAAGCTTATATATACCAGTTTCCTAGTTTCCGTTTAAGTTTTATTGGCCTTGAATTTAGCCACACACCCAGACAAGGAAGCTCATGCTCTTTCTTGCCCACTGTCTGTAAAAGTGTTGCTTGTTTGGAGGTGAAAGGGAAAATTTTACTCCATTTTCCAATTTGCCAATTCCCATCCACTAGCTAGCCCTTCCTTTCAAACCACAGCTACCAACCAGGGAGGGTAAAAGCTAGCAAAAAAATGTGAAGCTAGCCAACCTTGGAGGAAAGTACTACCTGCTCTCCTCCACACAAATGAGCCTATAGACACGGAGTATTGTTGGCCTGAGTGACATGGGACAGGCAATTTTGCTCTCCTGGACTCCTGGCCACTAATGGCTGTGGCATCATCAGGAATCAACCTCGTGATAACCAGACGATAGCATGTACACTTTTCTTGGGAGCCAATGAGTGGTTTCACTATAGCTGCGATTCACCTTACAAACAGGGGAAAATTACAAACCGCTCCTTTAATTTTTCTGAAATAAAGTCCTCCATGTTCTTACCACTTCAGAAGACCCTCCAGATAAACAGAGTTGATACGCTTTTTAATAACTATGGTGAAGTGGACGGGAACTAAGGATAAAGTGATGGCCAGCAGGTCAGGCTCACAGCACAGGCGGCTCCGGAAGCGTCCGCTAGCCAATAAACACAACAGATGAACCTGAGTGACAGAGAAACGGCAGCAATGTGATCAACATCAGGCTAAATTCTTTCATGAATACGTTGCCAAAGTAGTTATAACATGAAAGTCAAATACCAGTCTAGTAATGCACAAATATGCACACACACCTTGTGTGTATCCTCCTGTACGTCCTTGTTGAAACGTTTCATCATTCTGCGCAGGTAGGTCTCAAACTCAGCTTTCTTCCTTTCCCTGGAAACAATCACTGTAGTAATAAGTCTTCCAGCTGTCAATCACTGACACCTACTCATTCAGCTGACAGTGTGACCGGTAACAGATACTATCTAAAATGTGTCACTTAGCTTTTTGCTATGCCCACACTAATACATTTTAGTTTAAAATGCGTCGCTTTTGCACTGTTCACGCTTGGTGTCCATACTACCCCAGTGCACCTAAAACAGAGAAAACGCTGGAGTTGTGCTTTAGTGTGAATGAGAGAAAACAGGGGCTTTTGGAAATGATGATGCCTACACCCATGTTCGCTTCCTGATTGGGTCTTATCAGTCACGATGCATCTTTCCCTAATTCACTCTCATGTGTCCCTTTTCCAGGAAGACAATACATGGCATCATCCTCGACTACCAGTGGTGAATGAAGCATGGATAACCAATTTCAAGCGTCTTTGCTAGCAGCTGTAGTGCAGTTAAATTCTGCATTTTATCATTCTACTTCTGCCTATGTGCGCAGGAGGCAAACTATTATTCTTGCGATCTGCAGCTAGGCAACCAACTGCAGAGTAGACAATCTGCTTCCTGTTTATACTCGAGCATGCCCAGTGTACACGAATCATCATGTGATATATGTTTTCAGGTGTGTCAGTAGGGACAGAGATTATTTCTGATACGGAGCTAAAACGCTCGTCTGGACGGAGATAGTTTTCATTTTAAAGCACAGTTTTAAAACTAAACATAAAAATGTGGATGTAGCCTTTGAGTGCATGTTTCATGCCATATTTCCTAAAACACAGTAAAACTGAGTGAAACACAGTTTAAATATCATAAACATAAAAAATATCTTTACTATTAAATCCATTTAGGGAATTAATTTGAATGGTCGTAGCGTTGAATTACTGTGAGAAATATCACAGTGAGCTGAAAGCCTTAAATATTTAAGATAAGATATCTATAAGATATCTTATATTTTATATCATAAGATATAAAAGCAAATCATCTTCCAAAATGTAAATACAGGCCATTAAATTTACTGTTTTAATTTGCATATTAACAGAATACAGAGTTGGTGATGAAGATAGACCTGGTGATGTGCCTTTTTCTGTTCTCTAATGGCATTTTTGGAAACTGCTGCATCAGGTAATTTATTATTCAATACCGTTTCTTTTATGGTTTTCAAAACAAGTTGTGGGTAGCTTTAATCAACCCAAACTTAAATCATAATGTTCAAGGAACCACATTAGGAGATGGCTAATTTGGAGATGCAGCATGTCCACCCCCTCCCACCACACTAGCACACTCTCTTACTTTTTCTTTCTCTTGTGCCTGGCCTCGGCTGTCTCAATCTCGATCTCCACAGGCTCAGAAGGAACTGCAAGTTCTTGGTCTGCCTCTGCTGGCCCTAATGGACCTGCCAGTTCTGAGAAAAAGCGTTTTTTTTTCACAACACACAGATATAAACATCTCTGAACTAAATGACAGAAAAGAACAGACAGTCATTCTCAGTCACACTTTAATAGAAACACACCTTCCACTTCCTCCCACTCCTCATCTTCATCACTCTCATTATCATTTTCTTTTATCTCTTCTTTCATCTTGCAATCGCTGCTCTTCGCCACAGTGCTCTCTGGAACTGACATGCTCGGATCCTCAAAGATGTCCTCAGGCTCTTCTTTTACTGGCTCGCTGAAGTATTTGCTCTTCTTTTCATCCGTTGGCTTACATGCCTTTTTTGTTGCTAGGCCTCTGGGCTCGGTGGCCTTGGCGATACTTCTGGCTCTGGTACCCTTGTCTGATAAACACATGCATCAGGAATAAAAATGTTAATGTATCATTAATGGCAGGCGACTGATAATAATACAATAAATAACATCACAATCTGTTTTCCTACAGGCATTGTGGGTAATGTAACAACAAAGTCTTCAGGTCAGTATTTCTATATAGACTTCTACTACTACTATGACAGACTTCATTGTTACTCGCTGTAACATGTATTTATTTTATAACAATTTATGCATTTATGTCTATTCATAGTTTCTGGCATATTTAATGATGGAAAGGGCCATTTTTTAAAAGTATATCAGTTCCCATTGGACATATGCTCCAATCCACATTTCATGTTTCATATGTATCATGAAAATGTATTGGCATACCATGATATTTTCTGTTTTCGACAAAAAAAGTTTCTGCTTTCATGTGTTCTGAGTTCTGTGTTTGTGTTTCAGATAAAATTAGGTGAATTGCACTCGGAGCAAGCAAGCAAGCCAGGTCTCCCCCCCCTGCCCCCATGTTACGTAAGCTCTCATTAGGACACGCCTACTTCTACAGTGGGCGTGTCCTGAGCAGCTCTTACTTAACCTGAAGAAGAAGAAAGAGGGGAACTGTTATTCAATCGCTTCACTTGCATGCTCGGAGTGCACTTTACCTAGAGAGAGGAAATGATTTTATTTGCACCAGTTACTCTACTGACTACACTCAGATCCACAAGAGCAGCCATGCAAAAGTGCACATCTGTACAGTGCAGCTGCTGAAGTGAATAAACAACTACACAGCACGCAAAGTTTAGTAAGGTGTATGATCACAATCCTGCAACATGCAGCAGATGAAGTCCGGTTATAACATTACGCTATCCTGAAAGCAGTGTTTACTAAACTTTTAACTAATATTAAACACTGGGATAGAATAAAAATGAGGGATGGACAGGGATGAATTTTCCTGTCTACCTTTGATGCTCGGCGTCTTGGGAGCAGCTTTCCTCTTCCTCACATCCTGACTCAGCTTCTTATTTGTGCTGTCCTTTTCGGTCACAACAGCATTTGCCCGGTGTTTACGTTTAGCCATGTTAGCTCTCGGCTCGTTCTCCGTTTCCGTTTCACAGGAACTAAGTTTTAGAACAGCCTGTCGTGCTCACAGTGCATATTGTGTGTGTGTGTGTGCGCGCGCGTCTGCTTGTGTAACTTCATTCAGAGACCACAATTATTCAACAAGCCATCCTCGGTCCTTGTGTAACACTGAAACATGCTGCCAAACGTCACTTCCGGTTCGGCACATAGGCTGAATCTCAACCAGCCTTTTGTTAGGGGTGTTAGTGCACTACAAAGGACGTATGTGCCATTAGTCCCACACTCAATGTAGTGCACTTTTATTGAAGAAGCGAGGTGTTTATAATACAACCAAAAATTAGACACCAGACTCAGAAATTATGAACACTAGAGTGCGGTGTTGTGTATTATTTATTTTGTGAATTATCACTTTCGCTTTTACTTGCCGTCTGTCCGTCTGTTTTATACTTTGATCATTTTTTAACATTTTTAAAATCATGTCCCAGGGTGTACAACATCCACTGCACTACAGATGGCCCACAATGTTCAAACGACAGGCAACTCTGGGCCACATGCTCTTTAAAAAAAAAAAAAAAACTTTCTGAGATTTTTTTGTACCTGACACCAATATGAAAAAAAATCCCAAATCCAAAAACATGTTAGATATTCTTGTTTTCATTTGATCTCTTCTGTCGAAACTACTACCTTCTTTGATGATTCATCCTGTACTAGTTTTGTGCTTGTCCAATTAAATGCTCTCTAGAATGTGTATGTCCCACCCACAGGGGTGTGCTGCTGTGCAGTAGCAGCTCTGGACCACTTTTGCTTTGTTTTTTGCTTACCACTGCTTGTTCCAAAATGAGATGTTTAGACAACCAGAACTGCTATGCTTATACTATTCTTACCCAATCGTTTAGATCAACTCCCTGTGTTACAGTCTTGCACCCAAATAGTGCAGCCTTATGCTGTGTCATGAACTACATAACTTCCATTTTCCTTAATAATGAATATATAATTCAAATGATGAAATCAACACTGATTTTTTAACACATTTTTTTTTTCTTGTGTGCTGTTCATTCTAGCACTGTTTAACTCAGTCTTTTCACACCAACTACATGTTGCTACATTTGGCCGAGATACGACTTCATGACATGACAATGGATAAACTATTTATATATCACAGTTTACATATCTGCTTATGAGACAAACCAGCAGGAGAATGGTTAAGAGAAGAAGGTGTGAACACCCACACTGGCTTATTAATGAATATGATGCTGAAAAGTTGCAGATCAGACCAATAGATATTAATAGCATGTATATAATATATAATAATAAAAAATGCCACATTGGAACCCAGTTAACAAAATTAATTTGAATCTTGTTCATTGTTGTGACATTGTATGCAGTTTCTAGATATAAAAAGAGACATGTAAGAACATGCAAGATCATGCACACATTAATCTCCAGCTTCAGTTGCGTTTGAGCTGCCTTGTTATTGCCTTGTTATTTCAGCTAATTTTGTGAGGTCCATTTACCTGCAGATGTCATTGTGAATATATAGCAATAATGAAGAAGTGATCATTAAGGCTAAGTACAGATGAACAATATATATAGACTGTAAGCCTTTATCACTGCAAATGAGTTTGTCTTTTTTTGGGCACAGGGAAGCTCACTAATTTTAAATCCATCCATCAAAATGGAGACTTTCTATCCACAGTGACCAATGCCCATTCAGTATAGTTTAAACTAAGCACATAAACATTAATATCTCAATAAGGATGTACTCCCATCTTGTCCCTCATGTTTTCCACAACTGGTTAAGCTGTAATGGATAATAAATTAATGGATCAATGAATATTAGATACGCATAATATGGTGTATATAACTCTCTTAATTTTCTGATTTAATTAAGAAAATGTATTAAATAAGGAATGAAACACAATGGGGACTGCTGTTATAGGAAAATAATCAATAATCATGTGTAATGAGACCTGCCATGAAATAAAATGGATTTTTTCCAATAACAGTGCATTCTGATGTCCTTTATTCCTTTTTATCACACAGACATTTGCCAGTGGTAACACTTACTTAATAAAGGTCCCATACTTTTTTATCTCTTTATAGTTGTTTTTAATGTGGAAGGTCCATGAAACAAGACAATTCCTGTTATCACATACATTATAGCAGCTATAAGCAGTCATTTTCTCACTTTTTTCCTTGCATTTTTCACTCTCTTCTGGTAAAAAAAAAAAAAAGACAAAAAAAATGTATATTGTGATGTTACTGTTATGTTAGTGTTACAAATCCCTGTATGTAAAAAATCTGCTATAGAAGTCCTTATGAATACACTGTTACAACGCACTACAATGAGCATGTTAATATAAACCTGTGATTTTTCTTGCAGCTGGAACTATCGTCAGAGCTGCTTTTATAGAAAATGAATTCAGACCTTCTGACTAGTCTGATTTGAGAATTCAAGAGCACTACGGTGTAAAGGAGCCTACAACATTCAGTCTTAATGTGCTAAATAAATAACATGAACCCCAGTTAAATGTATCAGAGCTACACTGGTAGTGAATGAGGCTACAGCAGGAAGGATTTGAAAGCTTTTTTTCAGTCTGTCACATAAATGAACAATTTATGCTTCTATGTTCTTTGAAAGATATTTCAGTGTTACTTAAATGTCATAAAGTGTAAACATAAGAGTCAAGAACCCTCACACTGTGCCATGAAGTGGTTGCTCTGAAATAATCCACCTGAACAGATGAGTGGGTGGATGTCATAAATTATGTGCAAATAAATTGAAATCCCCGGTTGTGGCTTTGGTGCTAAAAGCAGTGTCTCTGTCTGTTAAACTAACTCTCACTGACATGAATCAGCTCCCTGCAGGTCTGCTTCACTGAGCCCGAGGCTGCACCTTTACTCATTAAAAGCTCAGCAACAGCCAGTGAGGTCTATTAGAATTGGTGTGTGTGTGTGTGTGTGTGTGCGGGTTTGTGTGTGTGTACCTCGTGCCGCTTGATGCAAATGAACATCTGTCTTTGTGCGGCTCTGCAGCAGATGTCCAGCTCTTGAGAGTGTGTGCGTGTGTTAGGATTACTTCAGAGAGCTGTCTGTAAACTCGACTGGCAGCACAGTTTCACACAGCCTCCCTGCAGCAAGAAGAGCCCGGTGGGCATCTGGACCCGGACTCATGCCAGGACAAGCGTATGTGTGTGTGTGCCTTTTAGTTGACAGGTGAAGACAGTTGTTTGGCACAAGAGCTACCAGACTCAACTCTGGCCAGTCTCCTTGACGACGTAGGCTCCTAGCCCTGCATGGCTTCCATCCCTATATGAAACTCGAAACTATCAGATAGGAATAAAAAGCCATACAGGACAGAGAGCAAAACTGAGACCATAAGAAAGATAGATAGATAGAGACAGAGAGAACGAGACAGAGAGAGAAACAGAGAGAGAGCGAGAAACACATACTGTCAGACATTTACTTACACACATAATGTATCCAAGCTATCCAAACGTTTTATTGGTCTAGCCTTGGTAAACCTGTGACTTCCACAAAGATGTTTGAACTAATTTCACAACAAGCCTAAAGGAGTCTGTTTTACCATAAGAAAGCACAAGACATGAATAAAAGACTTGAAGACACTACCCTGCAGTAACATTATCCTTCCAGGAAGTTGGTCACACTGGTGGTACACAGTGGCAGTTGTCACCCCTGAAATAAGCTTTGCCACACCAGTTACACTGACCTCAGAGCTCCTATACAATTTATGTAGACAAGTATTAAAAAACTACAATGATATTATGGAGCCAATACAGTAGCCATTACGTTGCCATTCATTGTACCAATCACACTGTAATACTAAACTGTACTTTAACAACTGCTAGGGCATTGATGATGATAATGTCCACCAAGAACGCATGTTTTGTAGCTTTAATATTTCTGTTTCACCTGAAAACATGGATAAGCTGTAAAATGATTTTAAAACCTTTAAAATGATTTAAATGAACTGTAAATAGTTTTTATAGTAAAGCTTTAGATTTAAGAGCTCATTTCGCTGATGGTTTTATCCCAAACGATTTATAAGTAAGACAGGATACAACTAAAAAGCTGATGGTTATGGGTCCTGCTCAAGTAACCAGCAGTGGCAAATGGTGGTGGTGGGATTTGAACTCCCAACCTTCCTACAAACAGAAGCTCAAAGGCTTAATCACTAGTAAAAGAAATGGTTGTTTAGTACCTGTTTTTTTGTTTCCCTGAGAGTGATAACCTACAAATGTAACTTTGCACTATAGCTAGATTAATAATTGGTGCCACTTCTTAATATGCTCTTGTCTCATGTCTACAGACCTGGACGCGCCACTGCCTCTATCCAGATGATAAGTCACCTGGACGTGCTCTGTAAGACCCCTAGCGGTAAATCTTGGTACTACAATGTCTCCACATGGACAGAAAACGAGACTGATTACACACAGATGGGCCATGTCCGAAAAAGAGCACTACCACACTGAACAGGATGTCCAAATAGCCTGTACTCTCTCTCT
>JAQQZU010000039.1:7083040-7095080 GCA_030068025.1 Parauchenoglanis punctatus
CACACACACACACACACACACACACACACACACACACACACACACACACACACACAGAGAGAGAGAGAGAGAGAGAGCTGGGACAAACCACCTGAAGAGTAGGGAGATTAGCAGCGGTACAGTTCAAAGCCTGAGTGATGGTGAGGGAAACATTCAGGCCTTCAGTAGTAGTGAGAAAGTTTGACTGTCTGACCACTAGTTTGGTTTCCATGAAAAAGAACGACATCTTGGCAAGTAAAAATATCTTGCACACACAACTTTTTGTAGTATTTCCCAATATAAGATCCCAATAATCCAAATATGAAATTAGTAAATCTCATATTCTATTCTATCAAAATCTATTTAAAGACATTTTTATACTAATTTCAAGCTTGCAGATAACTTAAAGCTAAAGCAAAATTATCTGCAACTACAATCCTGCAAAAATATCTACATATACTGTATGTTTAATCATCTCTTTTGTGGTTCATTGTGATCTTATAATAGGAAATACTAGACAAATATTATATATAATACACAAATATTAATTTGAGCACCTCTTGTAATTGTAGAGGCCAAAGGTAACTGGTATTCATCTCATGATGTCTGAATGAATTTAGTATTAAAATATTTATACAAACTTTTCTTTCTATACATTTTTTTTGGCTGACTCTGTATATATTCAAGATATTTCCCTTGCTAGTATGACATTCTTTTTACAGTGTATGTAGGGTGGGCCAGCCTTAAAGGTCCACCATGTACGATTTTGAAGGTTTCTATTAACAGAAATGGAATCTACACTCCATAATCTACATATGAAATTCATAAGTATGTTTTCATTAGTGTATCATTACCTGTAACTATGAATCATTATGTTTTCATAAGCTTAGAATGAGTCCTTTATATCTAGGTAGCGGGTCCACTTGTACAGAGCTGCCATGCTGTACAGTAGCCTAGAACAGACAAAGCTCTAGAGAGCGCCTTCTGCATTTCGTGTTTTCACAAGTGTGAATCTGGAAGGAAGTACCAGAAGGATGACACAGAAGAAGAAAGGAAGACAAGAAAGAAGAAAGAAGATGAATCAGTGTTTGGGAAGTTTGGGAACCGACATTTTGAAACATGGAGGATCATACGTATTATTTAACAAAAAAATGTAAAGGAGTGTGAATGTAAGTGCTTGGAAGTATGTTACCAGGCACCTGGTTTACATATTTATACATTACAATTATTTATAATTTTTATTATGATTTTACATCGCAACCCTTCACACCGATGCCCAATGTACCAGACATCATTAAACAGAACCACGAGCTGAAATCCACAAGAAGCTGCAATGACTATGATTTTGGTCAGCATCTCCTTAAGACAAATGAAAAAGAAATGCCATTACTGGGTACATCCAATTTAGGAACACCTACACTGACTGGTTTCACCAGCAGAATGACTAAGCACCACTGCCTACTGTTGCACCATCCATGAAAAAACAACTGACAAATTACCCATCATTATTATTTATACCACAGTGCTGTTGAATCCTCTATTCTGGTTAGTCAGAAGGTGTTGAATAATTTTCTATAACACTAGCTCCAGCTGCATGATTTATATTAATGTGTTCCTTCTAATCAGTGCTGTCAATCTGTTAAACAATTTAATTGAGTTTATCACAATAATAGGCTGTGATTAATCATGATTAGTCACAACTTTAAATTCTAGCATTTACTTGTATTTTTAGGGTGAGATAAAAGAAATACATGTATGGTGCTGGAATGGTGAAGGATAACAGAGGGTTTGTTTTAAACTTTATTACATCCCAGCTTAGTTTGGATGATTTCTGAATTAGAATAAGCATCTCTTAATTTGATAACTAAAATCGCAGGGAGTGTTTGGCATTGCTCATAACATCCATAAAGGACTGCAGACGTGATTAGCAGACAACTCCATAAAGGGCAGTCACAAAGTAATGTCTGCTAGAAAGTGAATGTAAACAGCTCACCTGTAAATTGTTTGCAAAGTAACATCTCACCCAAACGAATGCATCACGCTCAAATAAAGTTAGCGTAGTCGCTTTGTTGACAGTCTTGCACTGGCTGCAGTCTGGCAGTGTGGTTTGACGAACATGACTTGATCCTGCCTCAGTGCTAACATCTTTGCTAACATCAGCAAAAATATGCTTTTCCCCACTTCTTGTGCTTCAGTGGAAGACAGTTCATCACTGCAGTATATGCATACAACTTTGGTTGTATCTAAACTTCCATCTGGAAGCTTTTTAAAATGAAATGTTCTGTTCAGTACACCAGGACATGTCTCCTCAGTCATCATGTTATCTGTGTTTGCCATTCCTTTCAGTAATAATTTCAATAATTCAGATAAACATCTGTGCTGGAATTATGGGAGGAAGTGGTTGTCAAACTATATGATTAATTTGCATAAAATAAAAACTTAACGTGTTAAAGTTTCCAGACTGATCACAAGCATTAACACATTAACGCTGACAGCCCTACTCCTAATGCATTATTATTTTTATAGCGACAACAATCTCGGCCATTTCCCACTCATCAACCAGCTGTCCCATCATATGACAACTACCAACCAGGGAGGGTGAAAGCTAAAGTGCTTTCCCCAAGGCACATGAAGCCAACCAACCACATCTTTTCAAACTGCTGCTCATGCTGTGTTGTAATGCAGTGTAACTCACCAGAAAGAAAACACTATCCTTCCTCTTCCGCATACAGGAGCTCACAGATGTGCACAACTGGCTAGTGACTGACAGGAGAGAGAGCATATGATCGCTCTGACCCAGAGAGCATGGACAATTTTGTTCTCATGGCTCCTCGCAATGGACGGTTTTTGCATAAGTGGGATTTAAATTCATGAAGGGAAAAAGCAAGGCTGGTGAGGGAATGACTATTTACACTTGGTATAACATAATTGATAGGGGAAACTAACTTGCTTTGGGGACATTCTACACCACTAAACATAAACAGTTAAGATAAGATAAAACTATAAATAGTTAAGATAAGATAAGATAAAATATGATCCCAAGGGGAAATTAGAGTGTTTCAGCAACATACAAACAGTAAGAATAAAATAAAGATAAAATAAGATAAAGTCAAATAAATACTGAAAATATTGAAAAATAAAAACAAAATGTTAAAGTAAAAAAGTATATAAAATGAATGAATAGCATGACTATAATATAAATAGTAAACCTATGTATCATATACATCTATAGCTAAGATGCAGGAAGTACAGTATATTGTGTTGCAGTTATTTACAGTGTAATATTTATGTTTACAGTCTTATAGACTGATGAGACAGTCATCCTCCAGTGAGGTAGTTGCTGTGTTGTGTCCAGTGCATGTATATGTACAATGTTGCATGGATAAAAAAAGATGGATTAGATTGCAGAGTTTGTATGATGCATCATTCTTTAATTAATAAAATATGTAATGGTTGGTAAACTGCTGAGTTACAAGGTGAATAAAACAGTTTAATCACTGTTTCATGCTGTTATTGGAAGAGAAGTAATTTTAGGTGGTAACAGATCACACCACCCCGTTGAATTTTAATCCTTAAATGTTTACATATAACCATATATTTTTATTTACGACCATGTCATAATCTGGTCTCTACATTTTGTTGAGTGCTTCATATAAAATGAGCCATACAAGAGTAAAAGTAAAATTCTTTTACAAGAATAAAAGCCTGTATCTTTTCCCCACATGCAAAAATGCAGAAACGGAGACAACGCTGAACGATGTGACACACTATCCCGGCTTGACTGTGTGGTACTCAGTATGAAGGCATTCACAGAAATGCATGCACTTTCCCCTTGAAAAAGGTCTGTCTTTGAAAGGACATAAAGTTTATTGATTCCAAAATAGGTGCTTCATGTAAACATTTATTGACTGTCACAAACTGCTGCTAGACTTATCTCTTATACGCAGGTTTATTGAAAATAGGCTTTCTGTTCTTTCCTCAGTACAGAAATGACTGTCTGGGGGTGGCATGGTGACACAGCAGGTAGTGTTGCTAGTGCTCAGTTCCAAGTTCGATCCTGAGCTCTAGTTACTGTCTGTGTAGAGTTTTACATGTTTTCCAATGTCCATATGGGTTTCCTCCAGGTTCTATGGTTTTCTTCCATGTCATAAAAACAATCCGGTAGGTGGATTGGTTACCGCTAGATGTGAATGAATATGTGAAAGTGTGTGGGCGTGGCCCTGGCATCCCATCCAGGGTGTATTCCTGCCTCACAGCCAAGACAGGTCATGTACCCACCACCACACTGACCCGGAGTACTCAGTATGAATGAATGAATGTATGAATGTACACACTCAGTAGCTCAAGAGTACAGTGGAAAAAGCTACACCTATAATCATAGTGGTTAACATTATACTTGATACATAAGAGCTCAATTTAGTAGAGAAGTGGCTTCAGAGCTCCAGGTGTGATAGTTGTTTCCACAAGAGGGTGGTGCTGTGCTTTTTATCGCTCCCAGTCTCCTGGTTGAACGGCATACATCATCTGTACTTCGGAATCGGAAGAAACTAGAGAAAACCAGGCTGGTAATCCATGATTCCACAATTTAAATGGGTTCAAATTTGACTGAAACATTTTCTTCTGAGTGTAGCAAACAAAGCTAGAGCTGTTTTTTCTGTTTGTTTTGTTTTGTTGGAGTTCGATCTGTTTCTCAGAGTGCCGTCGTTGATAGTCTAAAATTACCCAAGATGACATTTGGCTGCATAAAACACAAATCCCTCCAGAAACCCTCTCTTTCATTTCATAAGTGGATTGACCTGAGAATGTAAGTAACATGCCAATCAAAATAAGTATTTGTCTCACCAGAAAGAGACTGTGAGTATGCTTTTATTCTACAGCAATTAAACATTCTTTGATGATCTGCTCATCAGTAAATGGGTCATTTGCAGTGACAGGGTTCAATTCAGAAGACTTTATACTGCAACAAAGAGTCCCATTTACCTTCACTGTAAAAATCATTTCTCTTATCTGCTGTGCTTGTTAGTAAGGGCCCAATCTCTGCTCACATCAGTCAGAGAAGCCAAACCGCACGTCCATCACCCGTACTGCTCTTTAATCATCACCCGTACCCCAGGCCCAAGATAAAAATGCACTGTGTGTGTCTAAAGTGTAGCAATGTATACCACATAACTGGGTGTTTCTCTCTCACACATAAAGTTTATCCTGTGTTTTGACATAACATCAGTCATGACTTGCCCTACCACATGCACACTCACTCACTCTACCTTGTTCCTTAACGCTGTGTGGGCCAGGCTCAGCTGAGCCGTTTCTATGACGACAGGACATTTGGAGCAGTAAAACTTAGCACCAGTAAATCTTTTGGGTCTTTCAGTTTTTAAAAGAAAAAAGCTTTTTAGGGACCAGCCACAATATCTAATCTTAATGGGGACACACAAAGACGTAAAAGCCTAAGGAGACTGTAAAAGGTGAAATACATACAGTTAAAGTCAGAAGTGTACATACAGTAAAAAGAACCATTGTACAACATACATCTTTAAAAAAAAAAGAAATTGGTGCACAAGTTGTAATTTATTTTGGGTTTTCTGAAATCAACACAGAGTCAAAATTCTACATACGGGGTCAAAAAGATACATACACCCACTTCGATTATTAATTTAGTGGTACACAGAGTTCCAAGTTGTAAGATGTCTTTTAACTTGCCAAGTCCAAGGCCTCTTAACTTCCTGTTATTGATCATGATTGACTACAGCTGGTATCATCTCTGTGCACAAAATAAAAAAAGGTTTGTTTGACAAGTACAAGTTAATGGAAGGTGTAACAACTTTGACAAGGTTTGGAAGACCCTAACTGTCACCCTCAGCTGAGAGGAAATTGGTTTGGAAATTCGAACAACCCAGGAACTAGGCACAGTCCTACCATGAACTGGAAGCTGCTGAAACACTGTCTCCAGTCAAGTGAGTTTTACATCACCATGGACTGAGAGGCTGCCATCTAAGAAAGAAACCTCTGCTCCAAAATCAACACCTTCAAGCTCTAGTAAAGTTTGCATCTGATCACATGGACAAAGAAACAAAGAAAAAACCTTCTGGTCAGATGAGACAAAGATTGAGTTGTATGGCAACAATGAGCAGAGGTACAGAGGAACACTGTACCAACTCTTAAGCATGATGGTAGCAGAATTATGCTCTGGGGCTGTTCTGCTGCCAGTGGAACTGGTGCATTGCATAAAGTGGATGAAATAATGAAGAACTTCAGAATTCTTCAGCATGACCTCAAACCATCAGCTAGATGGTTGACACTTGGGCACAACTGGGTGTTCCAACAGGACAATGAGTCTAAACATACATTAAAGCTGGTTGTGGAATGGATAAAGCAGGCTTACGTTAATGCTTACGTTAAGCTTAAAACAAGTCCTGACTGCAACCCTATCAAAAATATGTGGACTGTGCTTGAAAGTTGGGTCGGTGCCAGGAAATTTAATTGAAATGTACCACTCTGTACTCTGCCAAGAAGAGTGGTCAAATATCCAACCAGAATTCTGCCAGAAGCTTGTTGATGGCTACCGAAAGTGTCTGGTCATGATGAAACTTGCTAAGGGACATTTACCAAAATATTAATTGTGTTGTATGTATAAATTTGACCCTGTGTTGATTTCAAAATACCCAAAATAAATTAAAACTTGTGCACAAAATGTTTTTTCTATTAAAGATATATGCTTTTCATTCATTCTTCCTGTTCAAAGAAATCAGTGAAAGCCCAATATTGTTATGATATTCACGTCCATAATGACTGTATGCAAACTTCTGACTGCAATTGTACATAAATACAATATATAAATATTCAAAATATCTGTATACATATATGAGTCAGTGTGAACATTTTGTCATCAAATGGTAATTCCTGTTATGGTGTTTAGGACAATAATTTATATGTGATTGCAAAGAAAACACAAATTAGTGTTGACTATAAAAAAGTGTGATATTTGAATTTGGGGGGGGTTAAATTCTATAGAGTATAGAAAATAATTCTAAATTAAATCTAATAAATGGATGACTATATGTCGTTGACTCACAGCTGCCTATTATGGGGTTACTCTACAAATTCACTAAATAGCTTCATATTGAAGCTACATAATTACTAATGTCATTCTGTCACACCAAAATCTATGGTCAGGAGCTGCTGCTGTTGAGGACAAACCATTTTTTCTAAGGTTATTTCATATTGTGTCTAGTTTGGTAGAAGAGATTCGAGTGTGTGTATCTGTGCATTTGGCTATTTGCTGGATTATGGGATTACAATCAGACTGGTCATGTGACATGCAGTGACCCTGCTTATTACCCAGATTATGCAGGAGCAGATGAGGCTACCTCTTCTATCTCTTCCTCCTTCAATCCATCCATCCGTATATGTACTTTACATATTCTCTCCTGGTATCTATTCATATTTATCTTCAGAAGCCTTCATACTCACCATCATCATCCTTTCTCCAGATTCTGGAGCTTGATCAAGAGCTACGTATTGACATGGAGGTAAGCTTGTCCTTCAAACCTTGCAACATCCTTCACTATCCTCTTACTCACAGGTTGTTCACTAAAAACAGAAAAATGGCAAATCATCTGGTCAGTTTGCCATGGAAAATGCAGAGCTTTGTAATAAAAGATTGTAATTTTCAATATGCAGTAAACTGATGTCAGTCTAGTTCAATAGGTTTAAGTCTGGGATGCTTTAGTTTTCTTTTTGTTTCCTTATTGTAGAGGAAGGAAGTGACCTAAAACTATCACTAGCATCAACAAAAGCGAGCCTTGCTGCCAAGTTTAAAATGGGCTGAGAAAAAGCATGACAGCTCACAGAGGCGATGTTTGGCCCACCGAGATCAAATCCTGTTCCCAATTCACATATCTTCCTCATTCAGCGTCTGCATTCGGTTCATTAGGTTTTCTGGCACAAAAAGGCGCTGGCTCTATAACTGTTTCCTCATAGGACTTAAGCCTCTAGGCATACATTTAAAAAACTTACTTCAGCATAAAAACTTTGAGGATCGGTTCTGTGCGCCAAATTTAGCAATGTTTTATGGTTTTTAGTTTCAGTTCTCTGCTCTAAACTCAGAGGTTTAGGTTAGTGTGGAACGGAGCCTCTCCTCAGCCATCCCTTAGTCAGAATGGGAATTAGTGACTACATCCAGCAAGTGTTCGGAAGTGAGTACTGAGTTTTGACAGTAAGCTCCTGAATATGACGATTTTACATGGGTCTGCAAAATAGTGACGTATTTGATCAGCAGAGGAAGTGTACACTTACCTTGCTGGCACTTGCAGATCTGCGAATTCTCCTTAAGTCAAAGGCATCTGATATATCCCAGAACTGTGGGATTAATTAAATAATTTATTCAATCTTACAATAGTGTTTCCTCTCCCTCAAAAACATGCCGGTAGATGGATTGACTATGCCAAATTGCCCCAAGATATGAATGAGCATGTGCTTTTATGTGTATGGTACACTACAACAGACTTTGTATCCTATTCAGGAATGCATGTTTCCTGCTATTGGTTGTTTTGTTTGTTCTGTCTGCAGTTGTATAAACAGCATACGAAATTCCTCTTCACCCTCACTTGATCAAATTCTTACAAATTTTGCATGAGATCAGGTTCCATTTCTATTGATGTGGTAGCGCAGTAGTGTTGTCACCTCTCAGCTGCAGGATCACCAGCGTCATCTTGAGCTCGGGTTACTGTCCATTCAGTTTCGCATGTTCTAACAGCATCCATGTGGTTTCCTCCTGATTCTTTTAATTTCCTCCAATTTCCCAAAAACCTGCTGGTAGCTGGTTAGGCTACTTTAAATTGCCCCATGGAGTGTATATGTGTGAATGTGGGTGTGTGTGAGCACTGTGCCTTGCAGTACACTGGAATCCCATCCAGGGTGTATTCCCATCTTGCACTCAGTGTTCCTGGGATAAGCTCTGGATCAACTGTGACTCTGACCAAGATAGAGTTGTTACAAATGAGTGGGATGCTTTTTATAATAGAGGACACATTTTAGAATAAAAACGAAGATGTTCAAGCTTTTCCTAAATTTTACTATGGTTTCAGACACTTGCTGAAAGAAAAGGAAACATTTAGTTTGGTAGGAGTGTAGTTAAACGTGTCATGGAAAAAGTGACTAAAAGCATGAATTCTCCAGCAAACATTTACCAATTAAGATACATTCCAAAATTAATAACAGCTATTATATACCTCCTTGACAAACCGTATTTTCTATTGTATATCCAAATGTTCACCACCTACTGTACAATACAACTTTGTGTGGCACATTGCTGCCCTCTGTTGCTAGCTTGTGAACCAACACCAGAACATAATGGACATCTTTGTAAAGAGTCATTCACGCCTCTTCAGCACTGATTAATCTCATTAGGGTACCACTAAATATCTTCAGAGGCCTGTGTTTTGCTCCTTTTCCTGAGCGTTGGGATTGGTGTGCTTTAAACATTTCCACAGGGTGTTATTGATAAAAGATCAAAATCAGGGTGAAGACTTTGCTAACTTTCCCAACTTTCAGATAAGACCACATAAAACATGCACGCAGCTCTGAGGAGTGCTGTTCTATCCCCCTGCAGATTCTCACCTCTTTCAGCCAAAAGAAACTCTTTCTTTGCAGATACAGGCTATCTGGACAAACAAGACAAGCAAACCTTCAAAACATGTATATTTCACATCAACAAAGTAAACTTCGGACTAGCTTAGAATGGTTTTAACATTTATGTCCCTAAAAGTAAAGCTTTAGGTTCCCCAGCTTACTAAGATTTTCTAGGAAGTGCCCTTGGTGTTTTTTCCATATAGGGACTGCTAAAGTGTGAAAAGCCTTCTTGTAGGTGCCCCATTAAGGTTTAAAACACATGCTTGCCCTCACCTACAGAAGACACTTTTCACACCCCACACTGCACCATTTTCCTTTGAGCAACTTGACTTGACACACCATCCCTCAGTGAAGACATGCATCAAAACACTTCTCACTCAGAGTCACTGATTATCTTTTATGAGTGGAAATTTTAAAAAATGGCATGTATTGTTTTTATTGCTGGGCTACCTTGTTGTACTAATTTCCAGGTTTATCTCCATAGTACTCTTAGACCATGAGCAATAGGATATGTTTTTGCCGAAGCTTACAAAAGTCTGATAAGTCCTTCTGTATAGGTCTGTATAGATCTGCTAAATTCAGTAAATGCTGTTTTTCAAAAATCAAAAGATACTAGAAAGACCTGGACCAAAAATCAAGCTTGAAGCACAAGCTGAGTGCATTATAACCTTCTCTCTGTCTCAGGTGGAGTTGAAGGGGGAGTGTGGATGAGGAGCTTGGGGACACTTTCAATCACTTCCATGGATCATACATCCCCCTCCAACCCTCTTTTCCCTCTCCTTCTGCTCCTCTATGTCTCCTGTTCGTGTCTTGGTGGGCCAGCCCGCTCTCCTCTCCTGCCTGGTCAGCCCTTCCTGATTCTTTGGGCAGTTCCAAACAAGGACTGTCTTGGTCGCCCTGACCCAGCAGCTTTTGGGATGGAGTGGGAGGGACGTGTGGCTGAATTTTATGAGGACTCACTGGGACTTTACCCATATTTCAGTGCAGAGGGAGAGCCTGTGAATGGCGGCCTGCCCCAGCACACCAGTCTGGAGCGCCACCTTCAGAAAGTGGAAGGGGACCTCGCAGCAACTCTGCCACAGGCTGGGGCACCTGGTCTTGGGGTGCTGAGGTGGAAGGAGTGGGAGCCGCAGTGGAGCAGAAACCGGGGGAATCAGTGGAGGTATTTGGCGACATCGCGAGCGTTGCTTAAGGGTTTTTTCCCAGGCTGGAGCGTAGACGAGGTGGAGAAATGGGCTCAGGTGAAACTGCTACCACAATTTAAAAACACACAGGGCTACTACTTGTGCCCATATTTATCATTGAAATGGTGTACCCAATATATCTTGAGCAGAATGTCGACATACTGATGTAATTTCCTGCCAGGTGGACTTTGAAGCAGCAGCCCAATTCATTCTCATTGAGACCCTGAGAGAGTTAAAGAGACTCCGCCCACAGAGACTGTGGGGCACGGCTCCGTACCCAAGCTGCTACAACTCTGATCCCACTCAGATGCTGCTAGCTAATTACACAGGCCGCTGCCCTGCCGCAGAGATGGCACTAAACGATGAGCTCATGTGGCTATGGAAGCAAAGCGACGCACTTTACCCCATCCTCGCACTGGAGAAACTCCCTGAAGGAAACAAAGGTGCATGGTTGTATGCATCCAATCAGATCAGAGAGGCATTAAGAGTGGCTGCTCTGGCAGGGACAACATTTGAGCTTCCAGTTTTTCCAATAGTTAAGAGTATGTACACCTCCTCCAGTAGCTTTCTCTCTGAGGTAATTATTTAAGTGGGAGTTCATTCCTATGCTGTCTGTTTCAATGATAATCGGTAGCTTTGTACTTCTTGAGTGTAATGTGCGTATGGTAGATAGAACTGTTTATGTGTGTGTGCATATCCACTGTGTACATAACTGTGTACACTGTGTATGTGTCAGGCTTATTTGGTGAATACTGTTGGAGAGAGTGCTGCTATGGGTGCAGCAGGAGTCATTATCTGGGACAGATTCCTTACTACTAAAACACAGGTATTCACCCATTCCATTCATTCATCCATCTATCCATCCATTAGTCCATTTCTCCTTCTATTTGCTCACAATCCATCATCCCACCTTCCATAAATTTATTTATCTGTCCACAACCCATCCATCCATCATTATACCAGAGTTGTAGGCAGCACTAATTCGCTCTTTAAACACCACTTTACTCAAGTAGTATTCAATCTGTTATTTCAGTACATCAATTTTAGCTTAAACTACTTTCATATGAGTTACAATTTACATTTGTGTTTTTGCTTAGTACAATGATCCACAGTAATCATTTACACCACCTTCCAAATTATTATGCAAATTATACTTTTATACTATTATACTTTTCTCTGATTTTCCTAAATAGTCGATGCAAGTGACAGTCAGCATAATTTTCGATTCATCAACCATTAGAGTATAA
>JAQQZU010000039.1:7109794-7135500 GCA_030068025.1 Parauchenoglanis punctatus
TATATATATATCTCTCAATAGCAATATATATTTTTTAAATTTTGTATCGCAACATTCGAGACAGTGAATTTGTGTCAAACAAAGTTAGCTTCATCATGATCTTGGAGGATTTTAATGCCATAGTGCCTCCTACACAGAGGCAGAAATGCGACTGCTAGACAACCACTGTTTTACTGACACTATTTAAAATATAATAAAACAAGTTATAAAACTGGTGTGTTTTGGGAATAGTGTTTCTGAGCTTAGGGCCTACAATGCCAAACCCTTCAGATTCAAGGTTTTCTTTTGACCTCGACAAATAAGCCTTGAAACTCTGACAGGTGTTGGGATTGGTCAGGATTTAGTTTGGCTTTTTAAACAGGATCACTTTCGGCAGACACATTTGGCTAAATCCTCACCTGCACCGTAAAGTCTGCCGTCTGCTGATTCTCCTCACTGTTTTCCACTTCCTCAATATCTCTTTCATCGCTCTGGTTTCTGCCCTCGTTCTCCTCCGCTCCTCTGAAACCGTCATTGGGTTGCGTGTGTGGCGTGTTTGCAGTTTCCATGTATGGACTGTCTTTGGTTACTGGTTGTGAGTGAGGCGTGTGTTTTTCTGAGTGTGTGGGGCCACCTTGGCAGGTGTGTGTGTTGGTGTGAGGCACGGAGTTTGTGTGCATTTCTCTGCACGCAGGGTCCATGCTGTGAGGCGGGTGTGTGTGAGTCTCAGGAGTTCCTTCCTGTTTGTCTTGCTCCAGGCAAGCTACCCCATCCCAGCACTTCTGCACCTGAGAGATGGAGCCATTAGCAGCCGTCCAACTGCAGTCCTCTGGAGATTCAGGAGTGTCTGTACCATAGGTCTCCTCCTGCACATCATGGCCAATCCCAGAGGAGTGGCTCATCCCTTAACCTGCTACATGAAAAATGTTATCAGTGCGCTATCATCATAAACTCCATCTCTCTATCTCATGTGTCAGTTTACTTTTGCACGTCCACATTATCATTATCTCCCTTGTTAGGATGTTCCGAACAAATGTATGAAAACAATTCTTATCTCACTTATGTACACTGCAAAAAACGTGAAACAAGCAAATGTTTTGTCTATGTACAGTTGCCAGTTTATAAGGTACACCTACCTTGAATCTACAGCCTCTGGGAGTTTTTTTTTAAATATAAATACCGCACCATATGTGTACACAATTAATATGGACATGCTGCACAACATGCCAGTCCCTTCTATCCCATCACTACAGTAGAGGAAAGAACCAGTAAGATAATATGAGTAGTGGACAATTCTCAGGACAGTGGTCACAGAGAAATGGTAGCGCGTACAGCCTTTTAACATGTACAGTGTGTTAACCATCCTCTAGCCTTTTATCGGTCTCGATTCCTGACCACAGGACTACAGTCGGCTGGCAACATTGCTATTAAAGTGTTAAATATCACAGTAATTCTACTGTGTCTGATACATTCATACCAGCATCACACAGACACACCCATGTCAGTGTCTCGACCGTGACATAAGAATGGCCATCCACCCAGATAATATCTGTCCATATCCACTGATGGAAAGAGTTGAGAAGTGTGTGGACAAATTGTTGGCCTATAAAGTGCAATTATATAATAAGTATGTACACATAAACTGGCAATTTACAGTATAAATGATATGAATCACTGAATGACACTGCACTATTACTGCCACAGCTGAGCTATAAAGGAGTTGAATCACATGAATCCTGAATCACATCTCAGCTTTCATGACACATAGTTCCACAATATGACCACAGAGAGCGAACATCATCCACCATGGGCAGCTCTTTAGATAAACAGCAAAATTTGTGGTAAAATATTTAGCGTGTTACCCTGACAACACCCATTTTACTGTATTTTACGTGACCGAGTTTTCACAATCAGCTAGATTAAGGAACTGAAATCATATGACGACAGATTAGCCAGCTAGCTAGCATTAGCCAAAAGAATTGCCTTGAACACACAAGCTGATTAATTTGATAGCAAAGAGAAACATATTTGTATTCCTGAATTGCAAAAATGGTAACAGAACTCACATAGAGCTAAGGAGAAGCAGAACTATGTCAGCGTTGCCACACAAGTCATCTGACGCTAAGTAACGCTTCCTGACTGACGTGAGAAAGCAGTGACGGCTGCGCGTGCAGCCTGTGTTTGCTAGCGTTAGCTGAGCAGGCCTGTAACTTCTCTTCTCGCTAACTTAATGAGAAGGTCGGCAGCTGTTAGTCTTTTGCCAGCTGAAATATTTAACTCCTAACAGCTAGGAAAACGTGACATACACGAATTGTTGTGACAGACAAACCAGATAAATATTTACCTCTTCCGTTCTTTCCGGAGGATGAATGTTGCCAGGAAACTAAGTCCGCTTTAAATATCCGTCGTGTAAAATCCGCAGAAGGAAACGTTGGTTCCGCATTTGGCATATTAATGGAAGTAGTGACAAGTAGTTTCGTCTCTTATATAATATATTTTTATATACAAGTTGTGTTGCCTGGGATATAAAATATTTAGTTTTAGACCCCACGTGTCGCTATACTACTTATGTAATAAATATGTAGTTGTGAATTGGGTAATGAAGAAAATACTGTATGCTGAGTTTTCAATACACATGAAAAAAAAATCTAGAAATCTATCTGTCTGTCTGTCTATCTGTCTATATATCTATCTATCTGGTTCTTCCCTGAAGTGTTGCCACAAAGTTGAAAGCACACAATTGTATAAAATGTCTTTGTATGCTGTAGGTTTACAGTTTCCCTTAACTGGAACTAAGGGGGTCCAGACTACATGTCTACAAGTTTGTGGACCCCAGGTACCATCATTCCCATATGTGGTTCATCCCTAAAGTGTTGCCAGAAAGCTAGAGGTATTGTATAGGGTTTATTTGCAAAGCTTTATATGATGCTTTGACCCCTTGGTTCATTTGAACTAAGGGGTCAAAACTTGTTCCAGCATGACAATGCCCTATGCACAACGCAAGCTCCATGAAGACATGGTTTGCAAAGGTTGGAGTGGAAGAACATGACTGCTAGCACAGAGCCATGACCACAACCCCACTGAACACTTTTGGGATGAACTGGAACACTGCCTGCACCCCAGCCCTCCTTGCCTAACATGATCACAGAGCCTGACCTCACTAATTGTCTTGCGTGTGCATTCCCTCAGCAATGTTTCAAATCTAGTGGAAAGCCTTCCCAAAGTTATTATAACAGCAAATGGGGAGTACATCTGGCATGGGACGTTAAAAAAAAGTGTTATGCTCAAGTGTCCACAAACTTTTGGCCATATAATCCATCTATCTATCTATCTATCTATCTATCTATCTATCTATTGAGTGACTGACTGAATGAATGAATGAATGAGCTGTGTGGGTGTGGGTGTATCTTTTACAAGAACTCCAAAAACCTAAAGAAATCTCAACAGATGATTTTTGTTAAATGTCTTGCTGTATAAGTAGATTTCACTGTATTCTGTGTGAGCAGCATGGTACTCCTCACAGCTCCAGTGTTCCCAGTGTTCTAAATCGCACATAAACATGAGTGAGTGTATGAATGTATGTGCCCAAAGTGCCCTGCAATGGACTGGCACCCATCTGAGATGACTTCTCCCACCTTGCACCCAGTGCTCCATGGATTTCTTTTATCCACCACAACCCCAACCAGGATAAAGTAGTTACTGAAGAGGAATGATGAATGTATGAATATATTCTGTGCTTATATAGTCTGTCCTAAATGTATGCAAACTTTTGCACTTGGCTGTATTTTTTCTCATATGTATTCAAACATTTTTTGGCAGAGCTGCTCATATATCTGCTAAACTTCATATATCAACCTCCTGTAACAGTACAAAATACAAGCACACGGGACAAAATGCATATTTGGTGCAAATCACACAAATGGGCCAAACCTCTGAATTGACTGTAATGAAAAAAGCAAGGCTGAAAAAGTAGTCATAAATACGATTCTCCATTCTGTACATGACTGTTGTATTCACTTTTCTCATTATAGCCAAATAAATGATCTGTAGATCCTATTTTCCCCATTGCTCTCTGCTCAATGTAAATCAACAGTGGAGAATTTAATGTATTATTCATTCATCTTCAGAAACTGCTCTATCCTGGTCAGTATCATGGTGGATCTGGAGCCTATCCTGGGAACACAAGGTACAAGGATGGAATACACCTTGAATAGGATGCCAGTCCAGTTGGGCACCTTGCACACATTCACACACTTGCTCATGTCTAGGGACAGTTGAGGGCAGCAAATCTGCCTACTGGAATGTTTTGAACAGTGATAGGAAGCCAGAGAACCTCCTCACAGACAGTAACCTGAGCTCGAGATCAAAACGGGAGACCCTAGAGCTGTGAGGCAGCATTGCTAACTGCTGCATCACCATGTTTCACAATTAATGTATTATACTGTTCTAAATTTCTAATCAAACAGGATCAACACAAAATCTAAAACTCCATTTTCCTGTTGCTCACCCTCCAAGCAGGTTTCCTGGATAGTCACCCTGATCAATTATCAAACAACAACACAACCCCCCCAAAAATACAGTATATGTTATATATTATGTTCTATGCAGAAAGGGAATATTACAGAGAATATCTTAGACCATATATCAGACTTGTAGTATCATCATTTGGCCAAAGATGGCGACAACCACTTGCCTTATCCTACGGCTCAGCACTAAAATCCAGTGTGCCTGTCTATAAAATATATAGATTGGTTTTACAGTCCCTTGCAATGTTTGATAGCTAACACGAACATTTTAGCTATTGTTAGAGGCTTACAGCATTCCAAGCCATAGTTCAGTTTTGGTTTTGGGTCTAGAGCCCCGTGCCTCACCACAAACGTGGAAATGAAAGAGTCTGTTATTACCACTAATCTTCACTGCTAAGAAGGCAGAAGCTGACAGTGATCCATGAACCACACCTATGTTTGTCTTGCTATCCTTGTGAGGACCTTCAATTCATATAATTATTAATGCTATGCCTACAGCTAAATTTTACCTTAACCACCTCAGTAACAACAAGTAAACCCTCTGGTTCTTTAGTTTTTTTTTTTTTTTTTTTTAAATAAAAACTGCAGCTGTAAAATATCACATTGTTCTTAGTGGGGATCAGACAACTGTCCCCATAAGTGAGGGATATTTGGTCCACCAAGATGCAAACACACACACACACACACACACACACACACACACACACTACTTAATAAACTGGAGCAGGAAGATGAAAGGAGTTTTCATTAATTCCTTTAGGTCCCTTTTGATCTGTAAGTCTTTTTCATCTTTCTGCACCATGTCCATGTTTAACTATAATGTTTCAGCATGTAACATGTCTCAGCAATACATCAGGGGCGATATACAATGTGGGCAGATGAGACGCTATAGTCCTATTTAACATTTGATGAGGAATAGAAAAAACAGGGATCCATAGATATTTAAAAATTTATTTCCCTTTATGTTTATTCTAACACTGTATTGTTAATGCAGATGCTGGTTGGACATAATGTTGTATTATGTATGTTTGGATGCAGTGAAGTCTGTCTCTCTCTCTCTCTCTCTCTCTCTCTCTCTCTCTTTCTCTCTCACTTGCTGGCACTACATTTAATATTCATCTGTGTGCCTGCTCCTATAGAGTTCTTATGTATCCAAGGCAACACGCCTAGTTCATTTCACAGTCTCCTGTTTTGAAGGCGGGTAGAATATAATCTCGCTGCAGCAAGCTGAGCCCACATCATATTCCAGCAGGTCACACAGAGTTCAAGGAAGTCTGCCTCCTCAGGCACAACCTGATCATTTACACACACCACTCACTGCGGATACTGTGGGTGACGCACAGTGATCCAGGCTGAGTAAACTTTGCGTGTGTGTATGTGTGTGCGTGAGTGAGAGACATAAAAACAAGTTTAAACGGATCATGCTTATTTGGACAAAACAGAGTTTTACCTGGATCCCTCATATAATACATACTTCATATTGAATGTCCTACAAGCCAAAAATCCCAGTTATCGTAAAAAAAAAAACATTATTCAATGTTGGGGAAAACTGCCTTAAATTAGTATATAAAGATATTTTTTATCCAGTTATTGCTATTATTTTGCCCATTTGAGTTGAATCCCGGCCACCTTGACCTTTAGTATGTTGCAGATGATTAAAAAACTGACGTATATAAACTTTCTCTTTGTGCTTACTAGGATATACATTTTTCTATTTATCTATTTATCTATTTTGAGTGAGAGGTGGGGTACACCCTGGGCAGTTCGCCAACCTATTGCATGGCTAACACAGAAACAAACAACCATTCACACTCACATTCACCATTCAGACTCACCTATGGGCAATTTAGAGTGGCCAGTTGACCTAATCTCCATGTCTTTAGATGTAGGAGGAAACCAGAGCACCCGGAGGAAACCCACACAGGGGAGAACATGCCAACTCTGTAAAGAAATACCCCCATCGACCAGGGGAGCAGAACCAGAACCTTGTTTCTATAAGGCAACAGTGCTAAACAGTACACAACTGTGTACAAAAAAGTAATCACATTGTTGGTATTAATTATCATAGGGGAAATATTACATCTTTTTTTTTACTTTATTACAACATAAATAACATTATGACATACCACTACTGGCGTGAACTTGGAGTGATTTGACTTTACAGCTTACTTAAGGACTAGATCTGCTCACACACACACGCCATCCATCCATCCATCCATCCATCCATCCATCCACTTTAATTGGAAGTCTTTGTGCTCTCTGGCCAAATTTTCATTTCCTCTGGCCCATTGTGTGTTTTTACACATCAAAGCTCATAACACGTTCTCTCTCTGATTCCAAATATGCTTCCAGTCATGAGTTTGTTTAAGGGTGTACACATTTGTGTTAGCTGGCCTTAGCTCTTTATACACACGTCACTATTCTCAACAAATTGAGCTCACAAGCATGCAAGGTTGAGTGATAGACAGAAAGAGAGATAGAAAGAGAATGAATGAATGACTGCCTGTCCTGGCCTTTGCATTTAAGAGCATGAACGTAAGCCCAGATTTGCCTTTTTCATAAACCAAGCGAAAACTGATCCGAAAATTGGTATTCTGACTCAGACACTTGATACACGCCACCCAGCCCAAATGTACACAGAGGTTCAACCAAATCTACTCATGAATCCACAAAACAGTTTATTGTACAAAGCAGTTCTACCTCAATGACGCCTGAGAATTCCAGTGTTGGGGAGCGGCTGAGTTGCAGTCTGACCCACTTTTAAAAATGATTTAAACTTTGAAGAAAGTTTTTTTTTTTAACCAAGCAGTGATGTGGTTTGATCAAAGCTGAGTGTATTTTGTTATTATGTTTAATATAAATTACAGATGAGAAAAGTTGCACAGTTACAGTAGATCTATATGGTCTTTACACTGTTTAATATAATTACAGGATCAAATATTTGACAAAATGTGATGAATCCAATAGACAATTGAAAATGCCTGCAAGGTCATGCACTATACATAAGCATTTCTCGTGGTTTCTTTGCTTTGTATAGACATTCTACTTGGAAAAAAGCATTCTACACAGAGCCTTTAAGGATTCCCACTGAATGACAAGCTAAAGAACACATTAGGAGTTTAGATTTAACCTTTATATATTTATATATTTATTATTTTTTTCTACAGAACAAGCAGGTTTGTGCTCTCCAACGATTGGACCATGTCTCAGAGGAAGTGTACTGTATGTTATCTTTCACCCTTTCAGGTTGGTACCTGTTGCTTGAAAGGGGAGAGCTAACTAGCAGGTAGGAATTAGCAATAAAAAAAATCCAAGTGAGTGTGGAGTTCCCAAGTAGGTGGATTGGTGATTCTAAATCGCAGTGGATTGGCATCCCATCCAGGGTGTTCTCCTATTACCCATTGTTCTCTGGATAGAATCCAGCTTGATCATGACTCTTACCAGGAACAAGTGCCTTCTGAGTATGAATGAATAAATGAATAAACTGGAAGAAAATTGGGTGACAGCTTCAGTTGACAAGTGCTGAGCATAGATGAGAAGTTTGTTATAACTGTCAGAAAGGTGTCTCCTTCATAAAGGTGGATGATCACAGATCCTTTTGGTTAGAGTAAAAATCTGAAATGTAGCATACTAATGTCTTCATTGTTATTTTAAAGTGTAAAACTATTCAAATTTAAGCCTCCATCTATAAGCAGGTGAATAAACACCTTCCATTGGTACTGTAGATGTGCAGTGCAACAGTTAACTGCTTGGTTTTAAATGCAGGATTCTTTTATCCATAAATTCATGAGAGCAGACTGCACCTGGGTGAGGTGACACAGCTTAACCTCTGTTTGGTAAAGGGTTCACTTGCTGGCCTTGGTGTCGTCATGAAGCTAGATGTTATCAGATACAGCATGCTTGGTTGCAATGTTTTGTTTCGCATGAAATGCTCCTATAACATACAGTTCATGTACGGTTAAGTAGAAACTGAGTTTTGAGTTTTCTCTCTGGGTTTAGTTAAGCCCAGTTTAGAGCCGTTCCAATGTTAAGAAATGTCAAGCAAAGCATCAAGAAAGAGTTTTCACATACATGTGCGTATTGCACGTCTCTTAATATTTAAAGGATGTTCTTTCAACAGCAATGATTTATCTAAGTATTTAACCACCTAGAAGGTCATTGTAGGAATACTTTTTGTCCATTCATAATGACGAAAAGGATCACTGCAAATATACAGCTTTTGTTTCTCTCAAAGGAAGTGAAAATAAATACAAAGATAAATAAGAAAAAAGGGGAAAAACATTCAGAACAATACATTTAGATGCAGCTTATATGCAATAATTGTAACATTTGTGCCTCAAAGCCAAAGTCTTTTTTAAAACAAAGAACTTTTACATGTGCTTTTTTTCTTATTTACACAAACTGCAAGAATGTCCGAGATGCTTTGTATGTTTGTAAGGGGTTTCAACTCTGCAGGGATCAGTCACTATTTACCATAATTAGAATATGTCCATGTGTCCATTGGCTTCGAGATCATCCCTCATAAAAGCCCCCTGTCATTCATACATCTCTGCTTAGAAACAGTCCTCTCATTTAGCTTCAACAAAGTAATATTGTCAACAGTCTGGGTAGGTTCATGTATATGCGAGCTTGTACTTAGGTTTGTGAAGGTTTGCTGTTCAGTTTCTTATTGTATTTATTGTATTGTTGGTAGAGTGTCTTTAGCATACAATATGAATGTCTCTAGGCGCTTCTCGGAGACCTCGAGGCAGAGCTCCCCATTTTGCTTCTGTTCTTCCTGCCTTTCCCTCGCTCCTTCTCTCCTCGTTCTCCTCCATTTTTCTGTCTGTCTCCTCTCTTTCTCTCCTGTGCCTGCTCCTTTTCTCTGGACTTTTTTTGATCATGACGCTGTTTACCCAGTTCCTTGCAGTAGTGCTCCAGTTCACTGTGGCGAATCAGCGTCATCACATCCTGGTACCAGGGCTGGGTGGAGTCTGCAATAGCGCGCTGGCTAGGACTCCACACACTTAATCGGATTGTTACGGCCGTCCAACGGAAGCCATGCTCCTCCAGCTGACAGTGATAAATCCCACCGTGGTTAAGCTCCGCCCTTGGAATGAGGATGCCCCTGTCAATCACTACCAGCTGATCCCTTGAGGTCACCTAAATAAAATAAGGAGATATTGTTTGTATCTATGCATGAGTATTATGTTTATCTATATCGTTGAGGCCAAAAATGTACATGCATCTAGGTTAAAAATGGATGTATATTCTGTTCCCTTTCTATTACATCTGATGCTTCATTTGATGCTACAATATATTTCTTTTGGCAAGTCAATAAAGGCATTTTCCTGTGTATGGAGGAAAATGGGTGAGGCTTTTAATCTGAAGAACATCTATCAAATTTTGAAGCATGGGGGTGGCAGCACTGTGTTGTGGGGGTGGAGTACTGGAAAGGGGATTAGTGCATCATGAAGAATGATGATTCTCTAGAAATATCTACAATTGTTTGACTTAACATGGTAAGTGTATCTTAAGATGAAATGTGTGGAGGAGTGAGAATTGGAGTTGGAATGTCTTCGGCCTTGTTGTATGTAAATATTTGCCCTCAACTGTATGCATGCACATGTATGGCTTGTGTTTGTACCTCATATTGTTCCAGACTGTTCTCTCCAATCTGTTTAAACCAGGTACTTTTGGCATGGTGTGAATTAGGCAGACACTCCAGGTAGGTACTGTTCCCCACAGCCACTACGATTTCCTTCTCCTCTGACTGCACCTCCAGGCCAGCTGTGCAAACAGACATGATAATGAATCAATCTAATATAATTATACAATTATATTACTATTGTTATAATAATTATACTTATAATATATAGTATAATATATAATTACAATCATAGTAAATAATTATTATACTATTGTAGCAAATCATACAAACCACTATATTATTATAACATAAAAGTGTCACAACAATTTTGGAGCATCACAGTTATAATATTGGGGCTATAAAACCAGATGAAGGTTGAAAGAACTTTTTTTATGATATTATCAATCACTTAGTTGCCAGGTTATTACATATGACAATCAAATAACTTGTGCCTCTTTTGGCTTTCAGAACAGCAGGGATATGACTGGGCATGAATTCTCAATAATGATGGATGCTGTGTGCAAGAATTTTATAGCATATGGATATGATTGCTTTGCACATTTGCAGGGTGTTTCTGCAAACAGCCCTGTCCACGTCATCCCAAAGATTCAGGCTCTGTCCATCTTAGAGATGATAAACACTAACCATACTGCAATGTTTTGATAGCCTGTGCTGTATTAACACTCTTTAGTAGATATTAGCACCCTAATGTGTGCCTGGAAAACATTGCCCACACCACTGGCCTGTAGTAACAGTATGGCTCCATTAACTCATGTTCCTCATACCATATTCTGATGCTTCCATAATCATGACACAACAGCAACCTGACTTTGTCTAGGAAAGTTTTGTCCATTTGATTTTTTTCTTCTCAGCACTCAACATGGTCTTAGGATGTTTTCAATCTAATAATCTGTGATTCTGCTTGTGGAGTTGGATATGATTTGTTAGGTTGCTTGAATGATTCATGCTATTCTCCTTTGATGCACACGATGTTTTTGCCCACATGATCGATGTCAACTGGAAGAACACAATCTAAAATTTGCAACAGTCCAGCTAAATAAAATGCCTTTCTTACAAATGTGTAAACACATGACTGAATGACGGCAACATCCAGCTTTTAATGCCCAACCATTAATCAACAATTTGTGTCTATAAACATGACAATTCAAAGTTGTTCTGTTTTATTTCATATGGGGAGATTCATGCTATTACTTTTGACTAGCACATTGAACTCTGAACAGATGAGACATATCTGGTTTTTATTTGAAGAGACATATCTGTATTGTATTTGATGTGGTGAGAATAAACACATATTTCTCTGTCCCAACCTTCTGTTTTCTGTTTTTAGACAAGCCATGTTGTCAGTCACTAATCAGACTAGAGAAAGGAAATAAAATTACAAATCTGTGAAAACTCTCCCTTTTAGTATGTATCTAGCCCTGTAGCTAGTCTAGCTAGTCTGATGAGTCTCCTTCAGCTACATAATGTATGTTTGGATTTTTGGATCTGCTGCAAAAGGTGTGTTGGTGCATAGTTAGAGTTCATGGCTAGAATAATTTTTCAAGTTTGTTGGGTTAGGGTTAGCACAATATTTTTTCAGGTACTTGGTTTGGTCTGCTAAAATGTTTTTCTGGATCTGCTGAATGGTCACGCAGTCGACTCCTGGCCTAGAACAACATCCATTGGGAAGACGCTAAACCAGTACACTTAATTTTAATTATTATACTAAACTCTATGGCCAAAAGTATGGTGACACCTGACCTTCACATTCATATGTGGGCCTTTCTGTGTAGAATGTATTTGTATGCAGTAGCATTATGATTTCCCTTCAGTAGAACAGTCCAAATCTGTTTGAGCATGACAATAACCTGTGTATAAAATGATATTCCAAAATCTAGTGGAAATCCTTTCCACTAGAGTGGAGGCTGTAAATGGGAAACCAAATCTGGAATGGGATGTTTAACATATAAGTATGATGATCAGGTGTCCACATACTTTTTTTGCCATATAGTATACATTCAAAGCCTCAAATAGCACTTATTTTGCTCATTGTAAAGCTTTCTTTAACACTAAGTGATTGCCTGATTTATATCACACACTGTAGTCACATGATGTATGCCGCTTTGGAAGATACAGTTTGTCGTTGGGGGTTAGGGAAAATGAACTGGCAACTCAATAACTGCGAACTGAGCGCAGAGTAAAACAACTCGGTTTAATTTTATTTGCATTGTACTTGTAACAATTGACATTGTCATAAAACATTTTCATAGAATTTTAGAACTTTCTATCTTTTACCTCCCTGTCTGACACACTCGGTTAAAGGATTCCCATAATCACCAACATGACGAGTGTTTCTCCTGTAGATAGATAAATAGAGAGGTACATAATCAGAAGCTGTGGAGTATAATAAGAAAACCAAACATATGTACATGTGCATGTATGTGTGCTAGTGCTTACCTTCGTGCAACTGGTATATAGGGACTGCACGCATGGCCATCCCAGTTGCAGTATGGGTCTCTGGCCAGACAGCACTCAGCACACACCTGACCGTAAAGGTCACACTGATACAGAGCCAACTGAGATACGCCCTCTGCCGATCCCACAAACAGCCACTGCTCAAGAGAACACACACGAAAATATGCACATAAATGAACAAAATATGTACATCTGCAAACACTCTACACATATATATATGCTCTCTGCTTTCATGCTGTGCCCAAACATTTTATCATGCAACTCCACACACATATCTCTATGCTATCATCCCTATGCCAAATCTTTACCCTTGCTTTGCAGAGCACAGCCTTAGAGACATATTTCAGAGAACATAAGACCAAGAATTACATGCTGAATACCTAAGACACACAAACTCTCCATGCTAAGCCTTAACCAGTGAAAATGCACTGCTGTTTTGTGTTGTCTCAAGTGCATTTGCTTGTGTGTATTCGTACTTAAATGTGCGAAAACTCACACTTCTGGAATTGACTCTCATCTGCCTAGTCTCAGGTTGCCATAGAAACACTGTATAAAAGATAGTGGGAATAGGGTATCTCTTTTGCTTATGTGTATGTGTGTTTGTCCACAGTAACCGTACCTTCTTCTTGGACAGTGTCAAGGTGGTGACTGGTGACTTGTGCTGCACAGACAGAGACAGATCAAAGGTTAAGAGTTTTAAGTTACAGAGGTTATCCAATCACATTAGGAATGCAAACACACACCATACCTTAAAGACCTGCAGCTGTTCCAGGGTGACCTCTTGACTTTGTCCTTGCTCTTTGGGGAGGTGAATGGACTTCAGCACCAGGCCAGAATCTAGATAAGACACACACATACATAACAAGTCAATTTTTTACAGCTCCCTCCATAATAATACATGGGGCCTACACACACACATATAAACACACACATACACACACACACACCTGTCCCAATGAAGAGAACATCATATGTTCCATCCACAGCCTCCACTCTGTCCACAGCGATGCGGGTCAACTTGTAGTCAACACCAACTCTAATTAGCAAAGGTCGACTATCCACAGGAAGCACTACTTCCTGCAGAAGTGGGTGGGTGCGGCTAAAAAAGATGACGTCGTCAGGATACTCCCTTGTGGAACGGAAACTTCCGTAAGTGCTGCTTGGACACTAGGTGGTGATATGGAGAACGTGCAGTGTTCAAATGCAATATCTATCGTTATAACCTAAAAATCAACCTTCTTACATTTACAAACCCTGTGACTTATCATCTACATGATACAAAACAATTAAGCTAATATTATGCCATAAAGTTGAGGTGGGAAATATGTGAAACCATTTACAGTTACTCAGAGTGAAGAATGCGAGCATTAATAAAAGTACGAGACTCTGAGATTCTGTTAATGAGGTGCTATCACTTGCCACACATGACAAATCAAGAGTAAACACATCATGGTCACATTAGGTCTTGCTATTCTAATCTTCAAAGAAAGAAAGAGAACTCACTGTTCCTGGTCTGGGATAGGGCACTCTGCCGGTAAACTCCGCCCACTTATATTGTGGCCCCTCTCTGTGGTAGAAGTTTCCTTTGAAGGCACGGATGATGTCTTGCATGCGGTAGACACACACCGCTGATCCATTTAACACATCACTGTGTGCGAGACAGAGGACATATGCTTTAACACACGTTTCCATACTGACTATTAACATTTACAGTAAGCTGTGGATATTAACCCCTTAAACTCATAAAACTGCAGACTATTAACCTCAGTGCAGTTTCTGTATAGTTCATAACATTTAATAAAATGATATGTGTTATGATGAATAAATGAATAACAAGCTTGGACCTTTGGAGGGTTAATATACGTGATTCACTATATACCTAATATACCTTCATTATACACATCTTTTAACAATATCCCAAGCACCAAGGTTGTCACACCGATTGTGAGACGAAATATTATAGGAATCAATGGCAGGTTTTTAAAGGTATCTTAATGGGCTAGTAATACATTATGTGGCCAAAAGTGTGTAGACATGCATCCTAATTATTGAGATCAGGAGTTTTAGCTATGCAGGTGCATAAAATCAGGCACATAGCCATGCAATCTCCATTGACAAACCTAGGCAGTAGAATGAGTTTTACTTTAGAGCTCAGTTACTTTAAACGTGTCACTGTCAAAGGATGCCATCTTTTCTACAAAACCGTTATTGAGCTTTCTGCCTGCTAGATGTGCCCCAGTCAACTGTAAGTGCTATTACTCTGACATACAAGTGTCTAGAAGCAACAACAGCTCAAGCATGAAGCGGTAAACCATGCAAACTCAGAGCTCTTCCCAAACAGTCTCTGAAAGCAACATCAGCACAAATAGTGTGTGTCAGGAGCTTCATGATATAATTTCCCATGGCCAAGAAGCTGCACACAAGCCAAAGATCACTATATGCAACGCTAAGTGTCAGTTTGAGTCGTGTTTGAGCATGCCGCCACAGGAATTTGGATCAAATGTGAGGAAATGTTGAGGAAATGAGCAGGAAATGTGTTCTCGGGGGTGATGAATCACACTTCAATATCTAAATGTCTCACTGAGGAATCTGGATTAGGTGGATGCCAGGAAAACGCTATTTACTGGAATGCACAGTGCCAACAGTAAAGTTTTATGGAGGAGAGATAATAATTTTTTGGCTGTTTTTGTGGGTTTGGGCCACTTACTTACAGTGAAAGGTAATGTTAATGCTACGGCAAGGACTTTTTTTGACAGTTGTGTGCGTCAAACATTGTGGAAACCGTTTGGAGAAGGCTCTATCAGCATGACTGTACCCCTGTGCACAAAACAAGGCCCATAAAGACATGGCTTAACAAGTTTGGCACCAAAGAACTCCAGTGGCCTACACAGACCCTTGACCTCAACCCCACATAACACCTTTGGGATGAATGGGAACGCTGGCTGTCAGCCAGGCCTCCTCATCCAAAATCAGTGCCTAACCTCACTAATGCTCGTTTGACTGAATGGGAACAAATTCCTACAAATTCCTGTAGCCACAAAAGGAAAGCTCATATAATGAGTGTGTGATGGTCAGGTGTCCACATACTTTTGGCCATTTAGAGTATGTTTTTATGAGTCAGTGCAATGAAACTGAATATATTTTGTTAAAGTATCTATATTTTAAATTCTTTCAACCTATCCATTCCATTTCCGTATAGTCACTCTGCATGTAATGGAACCGAACCAGCCTCGGCCTTCTCGTGGGTGGCGGCAAAGGAAAGAAAAGACATATTTTGTTCAAAGCTTTCACATGTGACACATGAATAAAGAAAAAGTTCAGGATGGGTTTCAAAGGAATCACTAACAGTGAGTTTGCAGAGGCTTGGCTGAACAGAGAGCTAGCAAGTAGCGGTCATGAATTTCAGAAACACAGTGCATTGGATTCCGGGAACGGTGAGCCGGCCTGACTTAATAAGACAAAAAAAATGTAGATTGTACTTCATATTGCACTGGAGACTCCTTATGTTATGTTCTTATAGACAATATTAACTCATCAATGATTCTGTTTTTTTCCTTTTGAAATAACAACACCTTTACATGTTTATTATTAGCATTATATAGAGCATCAGCCTTACAAGTTCCTGTGAATTAGTTATTACTGCAGAAGCAATAACATTAGAACAAGACATTAGTCTAAACCTATGATTTGTCTCGTAGCTGGAACTATTGTCAGAGCTACAGTTATAGAAAATAAATCAATACTTTCTGACCAATCAGACTTGAGAATAAAACAACACTGTGATATAAAAAATGACTAATTGCATGTTGCTTTTAACACGGTAAAGCAACTGTAGTAAGTTATTTTATCAGTTACTCGAGTTCGCTGTGTTTTAACATGTGAGCCATATAAAGACTTTACCATCAATCTGACTACTACACTCACTGTTTCCATTGGCCTGGAAGTCTGAAGCTGTATTTTAGAACCTTACTCCACCCTGCTGCTTAATTCCGTTGCCTGATTTGGTTGTTCCAGACCAAACCGACACACACACACACACAAACACACATACACACACACACACACACACACACACACACACACACACACACACAAACACTGACACACCAATAAAATTAATTCAAACCGATGTGGCCAGGCTTACATCTGCATGCACACACACACACACACACACACACACACATACACACACACCCTTCAAAATACAGTAAGTTGCCACACCCATACTCAAGTTTGATTTCACCACTGTGATGCCCACAGGGTGTGTCATATGTTTTATACATTGGAAATATATGGAAATGACTTGCAAAAGCTGATAAAAACAGCCTTAAAAACTACATAAGCACATGTCCCGTAATCTCCATGTATTCTAAACAGATACAAATATAGACACAAATAACATTATAACTTTTTTTTGTTCACATGGCATCTGGCTGAGACTAGAAGTGTATAACTAGAGAGAAGTATTTACTTTCATGCAAGTGGTCAGATATGAAGCTTGTAGGGCAACAACAATGTTATTAACATGAATGTGCTCAGCTGTATGATGCATTTACAGCATCTTTAGTAAGCGCCTGGTCAGGGTTACGGCAGTTTAAATTAAGCTACTGGATTATTAAGACTTTGGGAAAAAGAAGCGACTTAATTCAGTATCGTGGTCGGGCACAAACAAAAATAACTGCACTGAGTGGGATGTAAAAAAAAACCCCATCTCTAGATGAGACCAACTAGAGTGACTTGAGTGATGTAGCTGAGACGGAGGAACTGTCAAATCCAGAATTCACAGACTATGCTGAAAGTGTTGGCATTCTTCCAGTGTTTTCCAGTGTTTCTGGAGGCATAATTATAGGGTACAGGTCAACAACAACAAAAAACCTGTTATAGGCCATACTCACATCAGGTTTAAATGTGAAATATAGATATTTGAAGTACGGGACAGATACAGTTACAAACAATGCCATTGCTCCACACCCCCGCTGTAAGCCTCTGACAGATTGAAGTAAAAAGCAGTTTTCAGGCTTCACTTATGGTGTAAATAAGGGGTGAGTCAGAGTCTTCTGTTTTTTTATATGTGGGCCAGAAAAACACTGCCACCTGCTTCTCTGAATTAAAGGGATCTGTAACTGCATTTCAGCCGAGGAAAGAAAACACAAACATGGCCTCCTGCTTACAAATGTCTAAGAATTTGAAAATCAATTTGCATGAAAATTTTACATTAGTGTTAAGGACAGACAGTATTCACACCTTCCTATATCAGTGTGTATGTGTAAAAATTCCTATTCATCACATGATGAATGGAATACAATCCAACCACTTTGTGCAAACTCTTCTGTATTTTGCATGAGCTCGGGTATCTCTGTGAGTTTACCTGGTGGTAGTAAAAAGGCCGTAGATCAGCGGGTTCCTCTCGTCTTTGCCATGCTGAATGAAGATGTCCTCTGTAGAGAGAAATCGGTGCAAGGTTAAAATAGTAATAACATTTTGCACTTTATAGCTTGATTTATTTTTTAATATATATATGTTATTTCCTGTAAACATGTCTTTATGTGACCTTAGATTAGTATGAGGGGTATTATATTATGTTATGCTTATTCATACTGATACTTTTCTGTCACCCTCATTGGATGAACAGTAATATATATGCTGTCTTTAATGCAGGTATGGAGGTAGTGGAGAGGACCTGTGAGAGTGTGATGGAGTGAGTTGGTGAGAAAAAGACAATAGGGAACGGTATAGGGGTAAGACAATAGGGGAAGTTGGCTGAATGTAAAGACATTTCTCTTGTATATGCATGCAAAAGGAAAACAAAGCTTTCTCACCTCTGTCACACTCTCTTTCTTTGCAAATAAACTTGCACAATCTGACATACTTGTGGTTTCATGTGCCCCCCCCCAAACACACACACACATTCATATGATCAGAAGGCACGTTGGTACATATCCGCATTCTCATGATTCTACCATTTCAGATTTAATCCGACCTTCTGTCTCTCTCGCACACTCTCTCTTCCTCTCTCTCTTTCACACACACACACACACACACACACACACACACACACACAAACCCACCAATATAAACTGCAAAACAAGCTGCAGAAGGAATTGAAAGTACAGACTATAAAAGGTATTTCATTTTACCTCTCTATACCTCCACTTAGCAACTTTCTCACCTTCCTTCTTTCCATCCTCCTTTTTTCCATTCATTATCATTCTTCTATATTTGACCCTGTTTACACTTGGTTTTAAAATGCGTCTTGAGCAATTAAATTACAAGTGGACAGTGCTTAACACAAGTATAAACAACTACCAAGATGCATTCAAGATGTATTCACGCAAACCATTTACTGAGGTGGTCTGGGATGCATTTGACCACATATCTTTTGTTGTGTAAACACTAAAGCGTCCCTACCAAGGATGTAGCAGCAAAATATGTCATCGGTGCATGACGTGGTGGTTGTTTTGGTGACAGTTCACCAACGCTCGAAAAAATTAGAGAGGAACAATCTCAACTGTTGAAATAGTCCATGCATGTATATTAGTTCTTGAAACATTTTTGTGTTGTTAGCTAGCGCATGCGAAACAACGGGTCACTTTGACCATCTAGTGGAAGTGACGTAGGCAGTAAAGAAATCTGAACACAAGTGGTCATTTGGGCACCTTGGAGATGCATTATAAACACTGATGTAACCCAATTGCCAAAGATACATTTTAAAACAAGTGCAAACAGGGCCTTTGTTTCCCACTTTTTATTATTTTCTCTTATCAAAATAGTGGTGGCTTGGCAGTTAAAGGTATGAGCTTGTAATTCAAATCACAAGACACAAGACCCCTCATCTACTCAGCTGTATACTTTGATTGTAAATGAATAAAATCTAAATGTTATCTTTTGTTTCTCCCTCATTCTCTCCTTCCCCACCCACCCCCTTTCTTTCCCCTCTCCTGGCCCCCTTTGCTTCACTGGGAAACCATATTTGTGGCAGATTCTCTAAACAAAAAGCCCGGTTCTTCCTGAAAGTGAGATAGTTTTGTCTGACCCGCAGTCATTCACTCCTCATCCTGCCCTTATTCTCTACCATCCCTATAAACAACCCTGTCTCATCCTCTCACTCTCTGTCTCCCGTCTCTGCTAATCTATCTGCTCCACATCCAGGCAAACTGGAGACAGGATGAGGGTGACACACGCACACACACAAACACACACAATGAAACTGTTGCAAAACCTTTACAATCACACACACACACACACGAACACAAACACTTGTGACAATACAGTAATCCCAGACATGTTTCAGACAAACAGCTAAAATCTCACCACTTCCAAACCACAAGCCACTAAAAGCCACTAAAATTTCAGCTATATCAAACCACACATATTCACATATTCAAACAGATACACACAGACAGTGCAAACGCTGTGAACTTGAACAATGGCAAATTTCCTTGCATCATACATACCAACACCTACATAAACTAACACACAACAAGCACTAAACATTTAAATAACCATTTTCATAAATGAGAATAAAAAGATACTAAAAAGAATTAAAAACTAAAAAGAAAACAGAGATTTTAACTGAGATAATGAGAAATGAGCTGACTATTAATGACTAGGACATTACTATTGTTTTTAAAAGGTTTTTTTTTAGTGTTATTAAAATTGAGGTCTCGAAGGAACAGTGGGCAAGACCTGGTATGATATGGTAATATGTTCAAATAAATTTCATAATTGGAAAAAGTATATACAAGTATATGGATTTCTAATCATAACACTGTGTATGGCACATTATGCAGATCTTATTTATTTTGTGCAAAAGCTAATTTTGTTAATGTCCTTGAAATATTCACTTACATTATGGACTTATACAAAAAAAACAAATCCGTCACAGGTCTCACTCACACTCAGCCAGACAAAGTACATACTTTTTAGGACAATAATGAAAGCTTAAACATGTATTTCACATTCCACAGATGTTACACATGTGTGCTGTGTAAAAGCACCTCCTGTCCATCTGTTTCTACAACTTAAAATACTAAAAATAAAACTGAAAGCAAAAATTCAAACAACTACAAAAAAATAAATACACCATATATATAAAATCAGTTTATGTTGCAGAAGATCCACAAAATAAATTAGTTCCTGTTGTCACTTTCAATGCACAACAACTGTACACAGTTGCTCCTTCGCCAACCTTTCTTGTATCTTTCTCTTGAAATTAAGAAGCCATTATTTGTCATGTATACATTAAAGCAAAGTGAAATTATTTTGTTTGTATATCCCAGCTTAGGGTCCGAGCACAGGGTCAGCCATGATACACTGCCTCTAGTGCAGGGAGGGTTCAAGGCCCAAGAGTGCTAGGGTTTGAACTGCCAACCTTCTGATAAATAATCCATAGGCTTTACCATTGAACCATCATTGCCTTAATAGGACAAAAAGTGCACTTTCATTCTAAAACCTTCACTATGTCAGAAACCTTAAAGTTTACCTCTTTGCCTCTGACTGTTACAAATCACTAGCCATGTTGCCATTAATACGCTTAATGCACAATTTGAAATTGCACACTAAAAAATGAGAAAAAACTCTCAAACATCTCAAAAAAGTTTATATGCTACCATGAGATGGTTTTTCATCTGATTTGACAAAACAGTGTCAAAACACTTTTTCGCATTTAATAAAACACTACCATGTCTATTGCAAGCGTTCAGAATCATGTGCCGAATATCAGATTTCGGAGATCCGAATGACTACTGGGAGAGGCGAAAACCCAGCTTTAATCACATAACTTCACTCAGTGGAAACACAGACCAACCGCAATTGTGTTTCATCAGCTTTTTTTTTTTTTTTTAATTGCTTCTATTTTGTGCAATACTGCAATGGAAACCTGGCTCCTGACCCAGGAGATTCCATCTGTAAATGCTAATTAAGCATCTCATCACAGAAAACCTCACCCTATAAATGATTTTAGATCCATTTATTACTGGCAGACCTGCGTTCTTTTAAACTAATCAACACTTTCTGATCAATCAGAATCGTGCGTGCAGCAGTGCCGTGAAATAGCACTGAAATGCCCACACTGAGGCACATGCACTAAAGCGTTGTTCTACTTTTAATAGCATCAACAGGCAGATGGCTATTCAAACTGGAGCAGAAATGAGTCCACTCAATCACAGCTTAATTAAAAATGCAAGTGAGGAATAATGAGTCTGTGTAACTAAATAAAGTAGGCACAATCTGTTGCAGTGGAAGTCATTATGAGAGAAACAGTCTACAGATGCCACTTCACAGTCAAAGCAGGTTTGCTTTCTGTGAGGTTTTCACTAACCGTGTCTTCTTCCTTACAAACACATAAATATATATTCAAATTTTACTTCAAAATGCTATTTATAGCATTACTCAGGGAAACCGAGGGAGAGTTTTCTGTAAAGTTTGCAGTGAAAATCTGGTTTTATACCAAACCAGTATTAAAATTTCATTTGTAGCTCACATGCCAATTTTGGCTGTTTGATTTATATATTCAATTCTTACTAGACAAAACATCACCACCCCCAATGCAACCAAACACATCTTAAAAGACTCTTTCAACCTTTAAACATAATTTTGTTTACTACATCTATAGTGTATTTAGTCTATAAAATAATTGATCTGCTTCCTTGTACTGAGGAAATTGTTCTGATTAGCCTGTTTAACTAAAACCTGCTTTATTTATTTTATTCACTGTTTAATCATGGATGTTTTAAGGCATATGTTGACTTCTCCAACAAACAATCCATTCTTTCTCAGTACAGAGACACAACATTACATTTCTTATCTGTGGTAAGAAACTATGTTTAAAAATGCAGAAGTATCCCTTTAAATTTTTAAAAGGAAAATGAGAAAATACATTTATTATTTATTAATTTATTCTAAATACAGCGAATCAGAAGTGCTAGAGGGAAGTGTGTGTTTATGTGTATGTATGAATGGGTGTGATTTTTAGTCATGTGTACTACATTAATATAAAAATAAAAGAGATGGCAATTAAAGATCCAAATGAGGGTTTTTTCCCCCACTTTATCACAATTTTACAATACAGATGAAACAAGCTAATATGTTCATTTGATCTTAAAACGGTCAGGTTGAGAACATAAATTCTTACAGACATAATGAAAGTGCAATATATAAACTATAATATTATACAGTACTTTTTTCTAGATAAACAATTTTATGATTTGGCAGGTGGATATAATTTATAATTCTCGGCTAAATGTGTGTTATAATTGTGTAACAGTGTGTGTTGTATGAATAACAGAAGTCATTCTGTAATCCACTGCACCTAGCAGCCATTACAGTAGCATAGGCCACACACTGAGTCTAGTGTGGTCTACCCACGCACCATGAGGGGCCCTGAGCCACAAGGGCCTGCTGGGAGATGTAGTTGTTCCAGGCAACAGAGCATGGTGTAAATATCACACTGATGGAATTTTCACAGACACGCTGATGGCGCCATGAGCACAAGATGGTTGTAATAACGTTGTCATGGCTATGTAAGATTGAGCGATTGGAAGCTGGGAGTTGATTGTATTGGGCTAAGTGGTCATGGAAACTTCGCTAAGAGTATGAGATTATTTCATCTTTATATTATCATCAGAAAGGGTATGTCAAGGCTGCTCCAACCTGCTCTGAGATCTTTAACACTGAAGAGTGTAATTCAGGCTTAAAGTAAACACACCTAATGTAAGCAACCAATGCCTTCAGGAGCATCTGAATATTAGAGGCAGGTGTGTTGGAAGTAAAATCCAAAGTTCCTAGGCAGTGTGTCAAAAAAAGTTTAAAAAGTGAAAAAGTTTAACATTACGTTACACCATTGTAGTGAATTTAGTAACTGAGGGCAAATTGGGTTATTAGTGGTTGACCGGTCATACCGCTTTACATAATCAACACAAACACTTAATATATGTTGCTGTATATAGCTAAATAATATATAGCTGTTAATACATAGCTAAAGCATAGCTAATACACCACTAATATTCACATCATCACTGCTGGCAGCCATTTCCTATTGATTTAACTGACATTTCCTTCCAGTGATTCATGAGTAATGAATACAGTTCTTCATGCAATGAGAGTAACATTGCATGAACACTCAAAATCAATGGCAATCAAAAATTCCTGTTAGAAAGTAAGGCTTTTACATGTGCTAGTGTTTTCGATTTCATCAAATTGCTTCATCATTTTGCATTTGCAACATTTAATGTAACTAGTGAATTTGTGTGTTGAATATGGGAAGTTGAACAAATATGAACTTACTATTCAATTTTGGATAAAGTTATAAGAAGACTCAGTGCTAGGCAGCTAGTAAATATGGTGGCTGAACATAAGCTAGCAAGCTATAAGGTTACGCTTTTAAGGAGACGTGAAATGACAGTGAAAACAAGAGAAAAATAACGGGTGATATCGACATTTTCCTCAAATGTGTTGGCAAGTTACTAAGAAAAGACTTTACATGACTAAAATAACACCATAATTACAATTTGCTTTGACTTTCATGATTTCTGCCCTATTGTGAACACTGTAGCACAACTCTTAAACTTCAAACTTGAAAAAGAAGCCTCCAAAGTAGTGAATACCACATGACTGGGCTGTTAATATGGAATCTGTTAGAAAGTGGTCCCAGGCTTTTCTGTAATGCTAACCACTAACCGCTATGTCTGTGCACAAACTGCATGTCACATTTAGGTAGAAACGACAGACGGAGAGTTTGTGTAGAAGCAGGCTGAGATGTGAACACATCTTATTCAGATTTAAAACCTGGGCTTGATTGTTTGCTGAAGATATAATTAAAGGTTTTTATGGGAGTGTATTTGTGTTGTGCTTGTGCGAGTGTGTGCATATGACTGTATATGTGTGTGCATGTTTGATATAGTTCATTTAGTCTAATCACCGAAGAATTGTTTATTCTACAGACAGCTTTTGCTTACACAGACTGAGTGATAAGAAACTAGTTTGTGTAAGTGTGTGTGTGAGTGTGTGTGTGTGTTTGTGTGTGTGTGCATGTGTGTGCATATGTGTAAACACAGATCACAGAGCTCTGATACACCTTGGCATGTTTTCCATGCATTATCTGAATCATAGGCATTTCTTTCAGAAAGAAAATATGCTTTAACATTACTTATTTTGTGCTTAACATTAATTTTATACTGTTTTAATTCTTACTTATTTTAATGACTTTTGTGCACTACTTACGCAGCTGATCAAAGTGTGTCTGTAAGCCATCAGGTCCAGGCACAGAACAGATCATTCGAGCCTTCTGAAACGTACTCCACTTATTCACCAAACTGCGCTGGCCACCAATGTCATTCTGCATAAACACATAGACAAACACACAAACTTCACGAAACATGCCATGACTGCTGTCAGATGATCACATCAAATGTTTTTATGTAATCTGTGTTTTTAGTCCTTTGATTAAAGTACAGTGATGTCCTGCTCAAACATCTGGGCCAGGCAAAAATGCAGACGAGCATGTCCACCTCCACACATGCAGGTAGATATTCAAGCTCACAGTCCCAAAGCTGAAGGTATGCACACACACAAACACACACCTTGCAGACGCGGGCGACTCGAGTATACAGGACTTTGCCAGCGGGCCCCTCAGCCTCCTGAGCACGCTCAGTGAAGAACAAGTAGACCTTATCATCTTCCTCATTATCGCTCTCCTTCATCATGGCCACACGCACAAACTCAGCGTCTGAGACAGAGAGAGAAACAGATTGAAGAAAGACAAAAAAGAAAGTGAAAAGGTTCATTGATTTAGAAGAAATGACTTTTGATATGGCCATTTCTTTGTATGTTGGAGTATTTATGGGAGGATTAAACAACAAAACGGACTGTGCTGTTGTAGAAAAATTTAATCAGTGACGTGGTGCTGAGATGTAGCTTGGCATGAAGTACATTTACTGTTACCATCCTAAAGCTGATTATTTTCCTCTCACATCACTTCCCACAAGTTAGTCTTACTTAGACTGCAACAGTTATAAGCAGTCATCCATCCATCCTTCCATTATCTATACCGCTTTATCCATCTGGGTCGCGGGGAAGCTGGAGCCAATCCCAGCATCTTC
>JAQQZU010000039.1:7150181-7169240 GCA_030068025.1 Parauchenoglanis punctatus
GCCGCCGTCACCACAGGCTTGCTCATTAGGGATATATATAGATAAATGTATAGATTCATAAGTTTATATTCAGAATTAATATACTTTTGTGAAGCTCCTTTGTGACAATGTCTGTTGTTAAAAGTGCTATACAAATAAAATTGAATTGAATTGAATTGAAATGTCAACTAGCAGACCGGAAAAGTTTTTCAGCAGAAAGAACTGAGAATTTTGAAGAATACTGCCCCAAAACCAATAAACATATGAAATGACTCTAGTTTTCAAAACATGATCCAGCTCAGCTTCTGTAGCAGATCCTCTAAAAAAAGAAAAAAAATTGCAATGCTATGGAAACATTCTGTGTTTGTAGCTATAGGGCTAGAGGCATTAAACCAGAAAGGAAAATTTCATGTGTTTTTCGTTTTCATACATTTTCTTTCTGGACTAATTATCTTGACATCATGGTGATGACACGAAGACATGCTTTGTTCAAAAAAATAGTTGAACAATGAACACAGATTGTTTAAAAATTTGTGGACTAAGAAATATGTGTTTATTCCTAAATTCAAACAGGTGTGTCTCATCCGATCAGAGTCCATGGTGTTAGTCAAAAGTGGTAACGTATAGTGGCACTGTAAAACAATACATAACCATTTCAACTTGTCTTATGTTTAGTCATAAACAGTAATTAAACATTACTGTGACTGTCGTCACCATTCAGCCATGTTATTTGCTTATAATACATTTATGTAGCTTTACATACAAATGGCTAAAAGTTTGTGCATCCCAGACCATCATACCCATGTGTGGGTCTTTCCTAAAGTGTTGCCTCAAAGATGGAAGCACCCGATTGTGTAGGATGACTTTATATGTTGCTGTAGCATTACAATTTTCCATCACTAGAAATAAGGGACCCAAACCTGTTCCAGCATGACAATGCCCCTGTACACAAAGCCAGCTCCTTGAAGACATGGTGTAGCCAAGATTGGTGTGGAAAAACATGAGTGGCCTGCACAGAGCCCTGACCTCAACCCTACTTTAAGATGTAAAAGTGCCAGACTTCACTAATGCTCTTGTGGCTGAATTAGCACAAATCCACACAGCCACGCTCTAAAAATCTAGTGGCAAGCCTTCCTAGAGGAGTGGAAGATATTATAACAGTGGACTAAATCTGGAGTAGGATGGTCAGATGTCCATAAACTTTAGGCCATATAGCACATTATAGTTGAACACACCTGATCTAGGCTATGGACGAGGCTGAAATTTTAAACTCGGCCACCAGGTGTCGCTTTAGGATAAAACACTGACCAAAAGCCGGTAGTCACAAAACTTGATCATGGGTATTTGCTGAATTCACTACACAGCCTGTATTTAAGACGTGTTCAGCGTAATTTCTGTGCTTTTCACGTAACAAATGGTTAAGTGATGGGGAATGGACTGTGCAGTGGACTGGGGAGATGTTTAACAGGCATCAGACCTAAGCATACAGCACAAACTGACTTCTGTCTGAGAAACAGGCCACGCCAAAGACGAATTTCCGTTGTCACGCGAGGAAAATCCATGACGTCGGCGAGAAGTCCGCGAGCCGTGCGCGCGCCCGCTCTCGACCAGCTGTCCGCTCATCTCTCTCGCGCTCTCTCTCTCTCTCGCTCTCGTTTTCTCATAAACACGTGTTCTGTTGTCTGATTGGCCGCAGCAGAAAACCATGAGCTCATTGGTTAATAATAGTCCCACTCTCGGGTGGCTAAAAATAGCTGCGTATAAAAGGCCGGGAGTTTCGCAGAGGCGCGCCGCAGTCCGCCGTCGGAGCGGGTTGAGGTTGAAAAACGCCCCAGAGAAAGAGAGAGAGAGCGAGACAGAGAGAGAGAGAGAGAGACAGAGACAGAGACAGAGAGAGGGAAAGGGCGTCGGTCTCAGTCTTCACTGCCTTGCTCAGGAAAGACGCTGTGTATAAACGCAAGCAGCTTTTTAACCCAGCTCGCGCGGGCGGCAGCGTGACGAGTTCCTTCCTGAAGTGTTTTTCCCCCCTTTACACTACTAAGAGCCGGTTCTGCCTGACTAAATCTCTTTTGTAGGCCCTTTCCCCATATCATGTTCACACAAGTAACCAAATATAAAAATAAGTACTGTTTGCTATATAAATTGTAGACTGTAAGACACTTATTTGAGACACAAGCAGAGCTTCAGTGGGTTTAGGTTTGCTCCTGTGTTCAAATAGTGTTTACTGTTAGCTAACACTTCTGAGTCAAGGTGCAAGGTTTGCAAGTTTGCGCTCTCTTGTTCTTTCGTTACCTCTTCGCTTGAGAAGCAAGCTGAGAATCCACACCATTACTTGCAAGACGCGTCCTACCTTCATTCATTCATTCATTCATTCATTTTCAGTAACGTGTTCATCTTGGTCAGGGTCGCTGTGGATCCAGAGCTTATACCAGGAACTGCAGGCATGAGATGGAAATAAATCCTAGATGGGATGTCATTCCATTAGAGGACACCATATGCCCAAGTGTTCACACCTAGGGGGAACTTGGCGTAGCCAATCCACATACATGCATGTTTTTGGAAGGTGAGAGGAAACTGGAGAACCCAGAGGGAACCCATGCAAACACAAAGAGAACATGCAAAACTGTGATTCAGGCAAGTTCAAACCTGTCCAGACCACATTTTGTCAGATTGTCACTGAATATACTGGCTTATTACTGACTAAACCTTTGTAGGTATACAAGGACTGGCTTTTGCTCTGACCAGATATTTGGGTGGTGTCAGTGGTACCAGGATTTTAGGCATAACAATGTTAGTGTATAAGCACAGCCTGTAGATAACATTATTCCATCCACATATTAAAAATAATCCCTAAGCCTTTGTTTACATTTACATCTATGCCATTTGGCAGATACCCTTATCCAGAGTGACTTACAGAAGTGCTTTGAAGTCTCTATCAATGAAAACATCCTAATACTGGTTCATTAGGTCAAAGACTAGGAACACCAGAAACTCTGTTGGGGAGGTAATATAGTAAGAAAAGAATACAGACAACACTTAAAAAAAAAAAGTACTAATTTAATACTTCCGGAAGAGGTAGGTCTTTAAACATTGTGTGAAGACAGCCAGTGACTCAGCTGTTTGGACATCTAGCGGAAGTTCATTCCACCACCTAGGTGCCAGAACAGATAAGTCTTGATGCATGCCTTCCTTGAACCCTGAGCGATAGTGGGACCAGTTTTGCAGTGCTATGTGCTATAGGATTGGAGGATCATCAGTTTCCGACTACAAGACTGCTGTGAACCCAGTAATGATACTAAGGTGCTTATAGCCCCCAGAACTACTGCTGGGTGTGATACCAAAACAACACACTACATCAATGCTACTGATAATCTGAGAATGATACATCACCCAAATGAAGTGTGGTCCAGGGTGGTTCTTTCCCAATGATCAACAAGGTAGATGGAGCTGACATTTGTGCAGAGCAACAGCCAGGCTACAGCCAGTTATTATCCATCTACTGTATGCTAGGTTCAATTGTTAAAATGACCAAGGAAAGTAAGTACAAAGTACAAACAAACCTATATGTGTTTTCATGTAGAAGCACCCAAGACTGTTTTTTTTTCGATAGCGTCCAGAAAACCACCTTTAAAATGTAGATACAAAAAATCTTTGGAAATGTTTTCTTTTGTCATCAATCATATGACAAACACAAATGACAAAAAAATAACAATACAATGATGTATGACTTCAAACACGGCAACCACTGAAATAAACATCTAATAGAAGTTTGGTATATCGGTTTAATTTAACAATATGGTTTCCAGCATATAAAATAGCACTTGATCCAGCATATTCAATTAGTTTATATTTTATTTTATTATGATGTGCAAACAGTGGGTGCACACTTAATGAAGCCACAAGATATCACATCAACATCATGAAATCATAATGTGTGCATGGTCACTAATTTATCTTGCAATTTAATAAAAATAATGCCAGTGTTTTTGTTAATTTTATGCATGGTTTGACAGATAAGATGACCCAGCATTGCTCTGCTATGCTCACAGCTCAGTTTCTGCTTAAGATACAGTCTCCTACAATGTCCTCTGTATAGAAATTTGTTTTTTGGGGACAATACTAATAACTACTAGGGTCACAAATTTATATCAGACATACGACAGGGTCATATATATACACACACTCATTATATTATAAATATTTGTATATAATACTGGCATTAAACAGCATTCCATAGCTCCACGTTTTGACTGAATATCACTTTTGTCTGCAAATATGTGACCTCCAACTACTGATTTCTAAATCTGAATGCACCATTTCAGTATTACCTCCATGCTCATGAGTATAATTTGACTCTGAATGTTGCCTGCAGTACAAAACTCTCAAATACCAATAAAACAAAATTAGACCTGTGTTCTTCCTTATAGAAAGTCTTTTATTACATAAGATTACCAAGTCTAGTTTACAAATGGACTTCCAGTCTTGACCGTGTGCATCCACACACGTATTATATATGTACATGTATACATATCTAACCCCCACCCCATCTTTTTTGCTTCCAAAGAAAGTTGGTAATGTTTAAATTCCTTAATCTAAAACAAACCATAAAAATGACTCATATATATTACAAATCATGTTCACGTTTCAGCCCTGTTACATGAGGGAATAAAAAAAAATCCCAGCAATTGTGGTGAGCACTCGATTGGCAGGCTTTTGAATCACATGACAGCATTTGGCAGGTGGGTGTGGCTTTAATATCACAAAACTCAGGTAAAACATCAAAAACAAACAAAAATATGCAAAAGTCCAAGTCCTTTGCAATTTCTTAAATACTGATAAAACACTTCCATGACTAATCGAAGATTTAAAAAAAAATAAAATTAACAAAACAAAACTATTTGCTGAGCAGTTACTTTTTCTTCCAAAAGGTTTGGCGAGTTTGAGGAATGAGTGTGTGCATCTACACACATTTTGCACCCCTACTTGGGGTTTGAGTCCAGTGCTGCGTATTCACAGCAGAAGGCATTTGTTGCTCTTTTTGCCCCTGCGTGCCTGCAGTGCTGCCCTGGTGGCCATCTCAAACACCTCCCGCACGCCATCCTTTGTCTTCGCAGAGCATTCCATGTAGCCAAAAGCGCCAATCCGATTAGCCATGTCCCGTCCTTCCTCAGCTTTGACTGGCTCCTGTTTGAGAAGCGTTTCGAGTAAAGACGTCAGGGAGTGTGTCAGTGAAATCTTACTGAAGTAAGTCACAGATTAAGCACCACTTCGTGTAAATATCAGGTTATTTATGGGTTGTCCCACACTGCTGGTACTTGACTGATCACAAAAATAGTTAATTTCCTTTTTTGTAATACCAGACTGACACCAGGCTAAACATTTAGAAAATACTAATGATTTGCACCACTACATCTACACAAGGGTTTTCAGTAAAGACAGTAAAGTCTTTTTCACAATTCTGAAATGTAATTTTCTTTAAAGCAGTGACAGGATGATTGTATTTGGGAGTTTGCTTTACTAGCAGTGAGTGCAGCCAACCATCAGGAGTGAAATTACCTGTTTCATCTTGGCCAGCTCTCTGCGTGTGTGCTCATCATTTCGTAAATCCTTTTTGTTGCCCACAAGGATGATGGGTACATTTGGGCAGAAGTGTTTCACCTCAGGTGTCCACTTTTCTGGAATGTTTTCTGTACAGACAAAGGTCATAGGTGAGATACTGACTTCGACATCCCTTCATACTGAAATGTGGTTAGTTTGCTGGGTATAATGCTGAACACTGTCAATAAATAAAACTTTTATTCAAATCTGTGGTGTTAAACAGATCCCTTAAGCAACCGGATTTGCTAAACAAATCACTGACCTCATTGGCACATTTATTAAAATGCATCAAGAGTTGAATACTCATATATTCACGAGCAATATCTCCCTTTCTGAAACAACTGGATATATTTATAGTCTTTTCCGCAAACAAGTAAAAGGAAAGAAAATTTATTAAAATGGTCAGTAATTGTTTAACTACTAAAGGTGGCGCCATTGGAACCAGTTGTGCATCAATTAGCATTTCTCATATTCACGCTAAAAAATTAGCAACTCCCACAACATAAATACGCACTTAAGGGGAAAACGCTTAACTAAAAGCAAAAAACAACAATTTTACCTAGACAATGCAATTTATGGGCTTAAAAAAAAAAAGTGTGCTACAGGGGTTAAAGGGTTAAAGTGCTTGTAGAGCATTACTGTAAGGGGAGAAACAGAGGGCATAATCACCTAAACTGTCTGGACTGTCGATAGAGAAGCACATGAGAATGACATCAGTGTCTGGGTAGGAAAGTGGGCGGAGCCTGTCATAGTCCTCTTGCCCTGCAGTATCCCAAAGAGCGAGCTCCACCTGAAACACAAAAACAATTCCAGTAAACCTACTGGCACATGCCTCAGCTTAGAATTAAAACAGCACTAAATCATACAACACAAACAGAAGAATTGCATAATTAGCGCCATCTGCTACATTCTTTATTCTTTACACTGATGGTCATAACCAACACACCCAGTCGACTAAATCGTTCATGAGCGCGTGTGAGACATTACTTTCTGGAGTATATTGCATCCTGGTCAAATAATCAACAGGCTCATGCACTTTTAAATTATGTTGTTAAATGGCTTTAAAATGTTTCACATTTGAACCTGATGATTTTATAGGACTTGTTTTGTTGTGACAATGAAATCATCATCCTGTTAAAACGGGCACTAATCTTTTACCTCTCATGTAAATATGAGCTCATACAAGCAAAGGCTGCTCAATGTGGTGATCGTATTGACAATGCAATTATCTTTATATTTTTCAGATCCAAGAATTAGAGTATTTATAACTTTGTTAATAACTACAAACTTTCAGGGCAGCAGGTTAGATGTTACATTTAAAAAGTTTTGAATCTTTAGAATTGTAAAATGGTAATTTTTACAGATAAAAAAAGTATTGTCGAGATTAAACGAAATTAGAAACTTTTTTTTTAATGGAACACTACGGTTGTACCAAGTTTTCCACTCTACATGGCCAAAAGTCTATGGACACCTGACCACCACACCCATATGTGATTTATCATCCTACTCCTGATTTAATCCCTTCTTTGCCATTATAATAACCTCCACTCCTGTGGAAATGCTAGATTTATTGATTGTGGCTCTGGGGATTTGTGTTCATTCAGCCACATGAGCATTAGTGAGCTCAAGCAGTAATGTCAGGAGCAGAGGGCTGAGATACATTCATCCTAAAGGTGTTCAGTGGGGTTGAGGTCAGGGTTCTGTACAGGCCACTCATGTTCTTCCACACTTGGCGAACCCAGTTTGGGCCCCGTAGTTCCAGTGAACAGGAAGTGTAATACTACAGCGTACACAGACATCTTACACAATTTTGTGTTTCCGAATGGGCGTCATGCTCAAGTGCTCACAAATTTTTGGCTAAAATAAATATCTGAACGTTGTGCTACGAAATGCATCATATCGCTCATCCATAATGCACGCTTATAAACTTGTGACTTGCTGCAAGAGAAATACGGACGTCTTTTTGAGCAGGGACATTAAACAAAGAAGGCACAACCGAAAATAACCTCTCATCAAAGTGCTCCAGAGGACAGTTGAGTTGGTTAATTAAACTGGGTTTGTGGGTCAGACCACAGACCTCCAATTCCACAACCACTACCAGCTCAATCCACTCTGAACATTAGTGTATTACGAGAATTTTACTAAACGTGTGCATCTTTTCTCGGTACTCTGACCTCTAACACATCCTTTATAAATTAGTCTTAGGTTGACCTCATTCATTTAAAAAGACAATAAACACTGAGCACTACTTCCTCTGAGTGCATATGGGGTGTTTAAAGCAACCCACACACCTGTCCTTAACATCTGGAAAGGTGCAATGTTGAGTAGAACCGTTGTTTGTGTTCAGTAGGAGTGTGTGTTTTGAGTACATTTTGTGGCAGGAAGTCAGGCTAAATAAAGCTAAATGCGAGTTCTCATGCGTTACCTGTTTGCTATCCACTTCAATGTCTGCTACATAGTTCTCAAATACAGTGGGGACGTAAACTTCAGGGAACTGGTCTTTACTGAAGACGATCAGCAAACAGGTTTTGCCACACGCTCCATCACCAACGATCACCAGCTTCTTACGAATCGCTGCCATGCCTTTAACACACACAAATAGGTTACAGGTTAGACACTGCAGCATCAGCTTACTGTGATAGTTGCTATGGCCACAACACACACACACACACACTGGTATCCATGATATCTCACGGTGAAGTCTGCATCATCCAGCATGTGATCTGTGAATCACTCCCTCCCTCCCTCCCACACACACACACACACACACACACACACACACACACTTCGTAAACCTAGACTACACACAATGTTTTGATTTGGAAAGTCACACTGAGCTGTCAACTTCTGCAAAAACCATACTGATTACCTTAAAGCCCACAGTGGAGATCAATCCCTGTCAAAAAATATTTGCAAATTACTATATTTTTGAAGTCTATGGACTGATAACCTGTTTTGAATAGGTTTAATCTAAAACTCTAACCTTCAACACAATAACAATAACAATAATAATAATAATAAAAGAATATAAGAAATATGCATGATTTATCTTCTTGTTATACAGGGGGTCCTCGTTTTACGACACAGTTCCGTTCCTACGACAGTGACGTAGCCCGGATTTTGGTGCAAGTCGAAACACACCCTAGCCTAAGCCTTACCTATCCTAACACAGCTGTAAAATCATAATCTAGAACATAAAAACACAACTAAGCCAAAGAAAAAGGAAAAGGACAAATGTACGTTTAATATAAAGTTCGTCGCTGAACTCCATCACTCGCACGCCGCGTTACTGCGTATCCTTCCGCCACGCAACCAAATTAGTTCGCCCACATAGTCCGTAAGCACGACACTAACGCTGTACGCTGAAACACACGTTTTAATTTTCTCAAGTTTTTATGAGTGAGCGTCGTGAACTCGAAACGTCGTATGTCGAGATGTACATAAACCGAGGACCCCCTGTATTATATTATAAGCATAACCCAACTCTTCAACCATTAACCAATAAGTTGATAATGAATTTACTATTATTTCCATTCTATTAATTAACATGTTTTTTCAATTATTTCAATGTAAACTGATTAATAATGATACAGCTTTAGTGTTTTACTGCAGAATAAAACTTTCAAAGCTGTTTCAAGGAAGCATATCATGTTACTTCAACCAGCAAACATGTCGACTCGGAGCAGAAATGTGGATAACAGAGAATCCTGAATAATATTGTAGGAACACGAGTGTGGTTTGTAATACCGTGATCATAGAGCAAGAACATCCTACCTTGGCTAAAACTAATTTTTATACAACACTGATTCTAACGTACAAGTAACAGACACGAACATCTCCCTACGCCCCACAGTGCAAACAGGAAACTTCTATTTTGGACAAGACATGCAGCAGTCAACTACCTGCTACAACAGACTTACAAAAACACAGACTGCCAACTTATACTTTACTCCCTACAGGAGTCCAAGCCCTTTGGCTCGCTGTGGTGGAGCTCAGCAGCATGAAAAGGTGACTTCAGATCTGAAGCCACTCTATTCTACTGCATTCGGCTGTTAGAGATATGTAACATAAAAAGAAGAAAAAGCAACAGGATCTCCAACATCATGTCTCACATCCTCTTCACACAAAGTACTGACTGCAGCAAACATTAGACGCAGCTCTTTTCCCATAGCAGGACGGAAGTGCTGCTCTTTTTAAACAGGTACTAAATAGAGCAACTTTTATTAACCGAGGTGCTGAGATGAGAGTCATGTTTTTGTTTCCCCGACGGACGGAGGTCTCTAGAAACAAAATGACAGTGTCTATAAAACGATTATACCGGATGGTTCGTTGGAGACACGTTTCTTTCAAATCCACACAGCTACCATTTACAGGGAATCAGCATTTAGAGATGGAAATGAAATTAAACCATTAATTACATAGTTAAAATTAGGCTGGCCATTTTTTTTTGGAGGGGCGGATCATACAAACACTCAGCTTTAATCAAGGCCTGCAAAAAAAAAAAACAAAAAGTTCAAAGTCCCAAATCATGCTTTCAAAGTCTCCTATTGGATGATGGGATTGTGTGTCATCTTCCTCCTCAAAAACTGCAACAGCCTTAGACCTGAAGCACATCAGTTTTATTTGAACTGACAACAATAAAACTTGCACTTTCACACATATCATTTCTCTCTGTTTACTACCGACGTTTAATAGACAACCAAGATTCTCCTACTGGCCTGAAAGCTTACAGGAGCTACGGGTCATTTTCAGAAGCAGTTTGACTAATTATCACAAACCCTCGATTCCCAATAACCACGATGCTAAGAGTGCATAGTCTTACTATATGCAAAAAAAAAAATTAAACAAAAATCTCTTATATCACGCATCCCTGCTAAATTAGCTAGATATCTACTGTTTTAATCTGTTATGTCAACATGTAGTTTGATGGCTTTTTATCTGCTTATACAGGAAAAAAAAGAATCAAAACAAAACAAAGAACGCGTTCACAAAAAAACTGGGTATTACTTCACACAAGACCGTTGACTCAAATCACATCACAAAATTCATGTACACTTTACATTAACAAAAGTGTACTTTTTTTTTTTTTTTTTTTTTTACAGGGAATCGGTGGTTTCCCTTCTCGCCCACTAGAGAAGTACATTTACATAACTTCCTAACTGTTTAAAGGCCACATTCCTCATTAACAAAACAGCTTTAGTATACTATTAGGAATAAATGTCAACTTCTAAGGCACATGTCATGTCAGTGGAGAGAAAGTGAGCAGGGTTTGTTCACTGATGCATCACAGGACATTTGGAGTGAAATCCTGCACCAGTAACCTTCCCATTCAGCCCAGTTCAGTAACTGTAGGTCACTTCAACACTGCTGGGTCTGTAAGCTTACTTAGTTTGGAGAATGAACAGAGTACATGTTGTCTCTATTTGACACGGAGAAGTCGGAAAAATAAATCGACTCTGAGGCGTTCAAAACACACTGGGTGGGTCTTCACAAACCCCTCCGGCTTTAAGATGGCGTCCACGAGCAACAGATGGCAGGACACGCCGTCCTACATGCACGCGCTAACCGCGTTCACACACACACACACTTAGCCGGGCTTCAATAGTCGTTAACAAGTGGAAAGCTTGTGCTGTCGTGAACACGTCGGCTAATAAGGCTGATAGTGTACATAAGATACCATTTAAACGCAACAACGTGCATTTTAGCGCTCAACATCGTCTCTGGTGACTTACAACAGGAAACTGCATTCAAACCTACAATGAACCGGATTGTACATTATTCCCCACATTTGTAATGATCTGGTTTAAACGGTGGTGCGTTTTGTAGAAAAATCACACATCAGTCCAATCTTTTCCAATCTGACACACGGAAATATCTCACTAATACAAACGCCTGAAACCTAATTTAAATGACAGTTATATATATTATCTCATACATCTTCCTGCACTGCCATGTAGCTTCAACACGGAAAGTTATCCCTTTTAACAATGTAGCTAGCTAATTTCCTAACATTCAGCAAACTAACCAATCCTCCTCGTGTTACTTATTTATTACCTGGACATGATTAGAAATCATTTTAAAGCGATAAACACCTCCAAGAATAATGCGACATGGAGTAACCTCATGGATTAATTTTAATCGGTTTGGATAAAGTAACGTTATTACAGTTACTCGTAGCTAGCGCGTTTTATTTACTTAGCATGTTAACTCTGGGAAATGGGAACCAGTTTATATACACACGCTTACACTAAAATTGTTTTAAAAAATACAGCCTCCTAAAAAAAAATAGAAGTAGAATAACGAAGCGTTACTGTTACAGCCAAGAACTTTCACAATGAACCAGCCAGCTAGCTAGCTAGCTAGCTAGCTAGCTAACCCTTCCTACAAACAATGAACCCCTTTCTAAACACATTCGGGTGTGTTTTGGAGAACTAGTCAAAGAAAACTCCCCATGCCAATAATGTAATACAAAAGCCTGACTAACCAGGCAAATATTTTTGTTTAGCCGGTAAATTATCGTTAGCTAGTTAGCGTACCAGCTAAGGCAGGTTAACGTTCCTGCGGTCTGGCTCTCAAATAATAAGTTTTAAACCAACATCGAAACATGAAACAAAATAGAAAACTGCGCCTTAGGCAAATATTACTAATAAATAAAAAAAAAAAAAATCTTACTTGAAGGTTAGGTTTCTGTCCGTCGTTTTCCAGCAGCGTCAGCTTCTTCTTCTCCCAGATACAATGAATTAGTCGCGAGCACGCGCACAGGGCGGGCACTCATAGAAGGGGCAAAGGGACGCGTGCACGTGCGTGGGCCACGCCTGCGCGTGCACACGAAGTGATTACCTCATTTAACCCTTTTTTATGCCGCCGAGAACATCAGCAGAACTTTACATACACCTAATAACCATTTTTATCACTGATTACTGATTATAATCCCTTTTTTTTTTTTTACTGCATCCTCATCCACGTCTATTACTACACCATCATTGGTCCATCACTGACTAGATGTTATTTATATCCTGTACCTATATTGCTAGTTGGTGTGTCTGATATAATGAAATATCAAGTTGTCTGAATTTACAATAGCAACATGGGTTAGTTTACAAAATCTGAAACTGATCATCAGGGCAACAGTATTAGTAAATAAACTTTGTTTATTCGAAGTGTTTGAATCTACATTTGAAAGGCTGAGGAAAGTAAGACCCCATCCTAAAAACACATACAGTAACTGACCATCTGAGTTCCCTTTTTAGGATGGGGTCTTACTTTCCTCAGCCTTTCAAATGTAGATTCAAACACTTCGAATAAACAAAGTTTATTTACTAATACTGTTGCCCTGATGATCAGTTTCAGATTTTGTAAACTAACCCATGTTGCTATTGTAAATTCAGACAACGGTTTCGGATTTGAGCTCCTCCAACCAATAGCCATGTTACTGTCGCCATCTAGTGGTCCAGATTAGACACTACACTCTCAAACCGCCATCACTACAAAATCAACAGAAGGACAGAGTTTACGCCTTTACCCTGTAACATAAATATCACTAATTTACTTATATTTAAATAATGACCTAGAAATAGTATAGACTCTTGAAAATTATATATATAGAAGATATTGAACATTTACGTTCTTTGTTTAAAATATTTCATAAGTCTAAAACCGTCTGTATATTTCCAATTAAAAAATAATTCCCATATTTTCAGTGTGGTGTCAGACTTTTTGACCCCACTGCGTATATCAAGTATCAAGTGTAGTAAGAGCAGCCAGTCCACTGTAGACCACTTCAACACTGCTGGGTCTGTAAGCTTACTTAATGGTTTGGAGAATGAATAGAGTGCATGTTGTCGAAGAGAAGAGAAGAGAAGAGAACTGAACAGAACATATTTTCACACCAATCACCAAGAATCACACCAATCCTTCACTGGCCCTGACCTTCTCGTACTGAACCATGTAGCTGAACTTGAAGATGAGCACCCTGTTTTCCAGTATGATAGACTAAGCACAGATTCGGGACATCCCCTTTTCACAATGGTTTGGCTTTAGGGCTAAAGTTCCCAATCCTGGTCCTGGAGTACTCCCTGATCAACTAATCAGCTAAATACTAGATGTTCCTGAGTTGAAGTGGGTGTTAGCAGGGAAAACATAAACAAATGTAAGACAGGGTGTATTCCAAGACCAGAGTTAGCGACCCTGTGTGTCTTCACATACATGCTTATAAATGTCCCATCAGCACCCTTAAGTGATTTTCATCTCATCCCTCTGATTCATGCTTGGCCTGCATCTTAAAAAAACTATTTCTTGTATAAACACCTGGATAATGTGATTCATGAAGACAAACTCATTTCCCAACCACAACGGGCTTTGCTGCTTTTGCTGTCTACTAGCAGTGGAAAGAAAATAATACTAGCAAAAATAAAATTGACCACCATCTCAGTATTATCAACATTGCATGAAATTTTTTTTTAAATATAACACACACAGGTTTGTTAATAGTTTGGATAAGTGACACTGTCTGTCATGTGACTCCTGAAATAAACAAAAACATGATTGGATTTCTTTGGAAAACCACATTTTTTTTAGAGATTTGACCCAGAGCATTAAGAAAAATAATACGATACCATTAATAATTAATTAGTACCATGAAATAAAAACAATTCATATTTTATTAGCTGCTTGATATTTAATCACTGGCACAATTAATAAAGCGAATAAAAACTGAAAACACATGTAAATTCACACGCTTGTGTGTATAAAGACATGACAAGTTTGAGGTGTTCTCCATATAACCTTTTATTGGAGACGGAGAGAGAATTTGAGGTGGAATTCAGGAGACATGGCTTTTGAGCCACAGAGTAAAGAAAAAGAGTGGAGACTTAGAGCAGGAAAGGGGCGAAAAGATTAACAGCAGGAAATAAACAACCTGAATGAACAAAAAAAATTCTTAGTGAGCAAGTACAACCAGCTACTAAAAACTGTTCCCAAAGCCTTTTCCCTCTGTCTCTGAACATCACAGTCAAATCTGTAGAGGAAAAAGGGCTGCTTTATAAAAACAGGCCATTTTCTCTCTCTTTTTTTTTTTTACTCTACCTAATAACATTAACTTTCATTCAAATGTACGAAACGTCTTACCCACACACAATGATAGAGCAGGTCAGTTGATTTCTTGATCGTAAATGCTGTTTAAAAAAAAAAAATACTGAAAAAGAAAAATCAGGCTGATCAACAGAGGAAATGAAAGCAACACAAACCAAGCATTAAAGAGAGTATTAATGGATCAGGATCAGCATTACACCATGTAGACTTAAAAAAAAAAAAAAAACCCAACGCGCATACAGAAGTGATAAACCAGTTCCTTAGTGATTCCTTAATTTAAGAAGCTTGATAAATAATGACAGAGAACAAAGCTGGTGTGTACAGTAGAACTGGACTATGTGGCTGTATTGCTGTAATTAGTTTAAACGGTCCAGATTACCCCCCCCCCCTCCACACACACACACTCAAAAAGAAAATGGATGATGGAGAGTTTTAGCCTAGTGCATCTTGCAGAAACGTGAGCCTCGACCACAGCTGGCATGTTTCTTTCTCATGAATGATAAAGCAAAAAGTCTCAAGACATATAACAGTACAGACAGCAGACATAAAAATAATAATAATAATAATAAAATAAGAGAGCCAATGTCTTATTCAGTTCTCATGTTCCATATATAACACCATATTCAGCATGCTTTAATTGGTGTTAACTTGTTCCAGTCACAATCATTGCACCTATATTTAAGGCTTTTGGATTGCTGGTGGCTTCAAAATAGTCTGGAATTGATTCAGCCCCTCATAAAATGTCACTAAAATTCAAACTTGCTCTTATTATTAATTTCTTAATCCACACTTCAGGATTGTGAGGAATCACAACACTGCAGGGAGTTGAGTAGTGCTTAAAAAGGTAAAGCAAGCAGACAAAAAAAAATAGTCATGATGACTAAAGTTCATACACTGAATATTCTGCATCCTACACACTTGCACATATGTTCAGGCAGCTCCTTACCTCTTGCAGGTAATTACGTTTACATCATCTTGAATTATACCTAGGTGTACTTTGTGTGGTTGTGAGCAAATAATTAAACATGGGAAAAAGCCTCTGTGGTTAATAACTCGATGTGAAGAATCAACCAACATTAATAACACAGAGCACGACTGGTTTTTAATCGTTCCTTTCCTCAGGCAACGTTACATCTCCAACTGTCCACACCTTTGGCAACCCAGCTAATGTCTGAAATGATTTCTGAAATGAAGTCTCTGTCAATGATAAACAGGCACATTTAAACCCAATTTCTGAAGGAAAAAAGGTGTATCCATTAAAAAAAAAAAGAAAAAAAAAGAGCTCAACTGCTTGGTTATCTGCTGCTGGAGCGGACAAGAAAGGTTACAAAGTCTAGGAGTTACCCATAAGCCAGCTGGAGAGCCTGTGGCTGATTTAAAGTATTACGTCCCAGCAGCAGCTGAAGCATTTATTCAGACCAAACTCCTTCCAGAATCCTTATGCGCGCACACACAAGTACAAACACACACGCACACAAGTGAAGATCTTGTTTGTACATTGCAGAAAAGAGAGAGAGAAAAAATAAAAGTGCCACAGATACACACTTTCAGGAAAGTTCATCTGTACAATGTCTAAGTTGAACACATCAGTGTACTTGTAGGCTTGTTTGGGTAAGAGCATTTATTATATCGGGTCAAGACTTATCAACTACCTATGGCAAGCCGCCTTGCCCTCGAGGGTAAATCATCGCCGCCTGTTCAGCAGGTGTTGTTATAGTGTCTCGGATTCAGAGGGGCTGAACTCGACCCTTCCTGTACTCATGTACATGTGTGTTTGTGTGCGCGTGTGTGTTAGGAGTGAGTGGGGGCGTCTTCAAAGCTTATAATGCTCGACTCCTGCCCTGTAGAATTCTGGGTAGTGCTGGGAGCTGGCGGCGAGGGGTCGCGGGTCGGAAGCAGGGGCGCGTCTGTCCGAACTTCATCGTCCTCATTGTCTTCCTCGTCCTCCATGCTGGGCCAGGCAGACTGGTCCTCCACTCGCTTTAGACGCTCATTTAGAGCTTTCAGAGCCAGCTGCCTGCAGGTCAATCAGACAGCAAATAGTTAAGAATTTATAAAAGCTTAGCCAAATTTGTCAATGTGATATTGATTCAAGTTCTAGAACAGCGGCTCTGACAGCAGTGCCACATATCATTGCACTTTTTCCTAATGGTTTCTATAGTAACAGCTCACTCACAAGAGCTCGTATGGCAGACAAACAGGCTGATTATAAATCAACTTAAAAAAATGCATATATTTGTAATATATTTAACAAATAAAACACCTAAATCAGTGATGTGATGAAGTTGGTGTTTATTAAACATTTTTGGAGTCTCCAGGGTCAGCACTTGTCCTTCGCAGTTTGACAGAGACAAGACAAGAAGTACTTTTGTGTCTTAATTTCAAGAGAGATCAAGAGAAAGAGGCTGGTTAAATGAACATTCATAGCTGTTTATAGCTGGTGCAGTGTAAGTGAAAGATAGGACTGGGCATTAAATATATCAAAAAAAAGAACTACATGTTATTCTTTAATGAAACTTGTGTAGATGTTGTAACTTCTATTACTTTCCTAATAGCAGGTCTGCGTCCTTTTTCTTTTATTCCTTACTTATATAATTTCAAATAAGAAGGAGAAAAGTCAGTAAAGGACTCGATGACAATTCAACACTACTCAAGCATGTGCATTGTGAGCAAAATCATGACAATGCCAATTGAAAAAAAAAAAATAGTACTTTAACACATTTGTAGGGCTGGGAAACTGTCATCACGCCATTATATGGCACAAAATAAAAAAAATAAAGGGTTCTGATTTCATATGAGATACAGGTCATTTTAAACCTTGGCCTTGTTCTCCTGCAGGGAAAGCCAAACAGGAACCAGCTGAACTTCAGGTTTATTTCCCAGTAATATAGGAATATTGATAGCAATCACCATGAAAGTGACTGGACCCCTGTATGAACAAAAAAAACAACTTTGTTTGCTTAGGCTGCACTTGTGCTCTAAAAACCGTTATTGCAGCTCCAGTTTTTGAGGACTGTGCAATGGACAATATTTATTTTTGTGTTTGCGTGTATGTCGTCACACTTCGTGACAGGTTGTATGCAACCACCCAGCAGCAAACAGAGCCAGTTACGAAAATATACCAAAGATCACAAAAGTGTTACAAACACAGATCCAGTTCAAAGGTGACAAAATTTCTGCTACATTTTTGACTGGTGTGTTATGGACTCCTGTTGCCCCACCTTAAAAAAATATGTTATTTGCTGCTGTTGGCAGAATATGGCACTTTTCCAAGTGTGACATTATTCCAGCCTCTTACCGTCTCCTCTCAGCATCCTGTGGGTCTGTGCCAGGCAGGCTGATCGTGATGGACGATGGCGCGCCGACATCGTAGCGTTTCACCATCTTGCGACACACCTTCATCTTAACAAGCGCGGCATGCACCAGGCTGGCGATGAAGCCCACTGCCGGCTGAAGTACCTCTGGGAAGAAGGAGGCGAAAGCAAAGTGGTCCGACATGTCGCCACGCCCACGGCTGTGCCTCTGGTAGAAGCGCAAGTATACCCACCCCGCTAATGCACCATAGCTGCAGCCCACTAATGGTGCAGAGCTTTCCAGCAGGCCAGCTAGCCGCAAGATAGCTAATGCTAGCAGGACCAGTGCTGGGGCTGCCTTCAGACGAATCTGAGGCACTCGAAGCACAGTTGTGTCACCCGATGTCTGCTTTAGAGCCACCAGGACGGCGCCGAGAAATGTGGGTGTGCCGCTGATGTGTACATCAAACAGGTAGCTTAGGTCGAAGGTGGCAGCGTAGGCGAGAACGTAGGAGAGGCCTGAAAGCAAACCAGCTGCAATGTTCACCACCACAAAGAAGACAAGTAACTCCAGAGCGCCCCATAGAGGCTCCAGCAGTCTCCCTGCAGTGATCACCGTGGCCACATTTAGTGCTACGTCCCACACATGCTGCTCCACCACGCCGTGTGTTAACAGAGTCCACATCCAGAAGTTAGGAGGGAAGAGGTATCCGGGTGTGATTCCGAGAGCCACGCGCGTGTCCCCCAGCCACGAGATGAGGTAAAGCACAGACACAGTGACACATATACATTTTACCACCACACTTGTGCTGGCTAGAGCAGTCAGGAAGTGCTGCCGTGCCACCGGCAGATATCGGTTCATGTTTGGTAGGTTTGACTTGTCCTCTATCGTAAGTGTGTGGTGATCAGAACCTCAAGTGCTCCGGGTATCAACAGGGCCCAGAGGAGAGAGCAGTGACTTCAAAACCCCGACATCCATAAACAGCATTTCAGCCTCCTCAGAAAACTGTGCACGTTTCCTGTATTGATGAGATAAAAAAAAAATTACATCGCTATTTAAAACAGCTCAACTCCCCCCACCCCCCCCCCCAACCTAGAC
>JAQQZU010000039.1:7181207-7197509 GCA_030068025.1 Parauchenoglanis punctatus
TATATAAAGGCCACTTTGTTATGTTGTAACAGTCAAGTGAAGAGTCAAGCGATTGAATTTCAATTCTTATAAAAGTTTGTGCACCTTTGATATGTGATCTTTTATTAATAAGAAAACACACAGAATAGAATATACACATTCCATATAGAAATTATACACATCAGAAAATGTACACTTTCTGCTTGAACCCAATTCATCTACAATGGCTTCCAAGCCATAGCTTTTAAACAGGATGATTATACATGTTTACTTTCTTTGGCACTTTACAGACAGTCCCTAAACGTCTCTAAAGGCCGCCAACATTCACTGGATATTCAGAGAAAACCTTTCACACATGATCGAACCAAGTATTTGTGTTCCCTTAAGCAAGTTTAGCTGATTCTACTTTGATAGAACATTCATTACTAATAGTTGTACAATTAATTCCTGAATATGCAAATATGAAACCAACTTAACTTTTGTAAATTACTACTAATAACTATCTATATAGGCGACAATTTTCAATATTTTAAACTTTTAGCTAACAAACGTGTGATACAATAAGAAAATGTCACATGTTATTTGTACAGAGCCTGTTGACCAGAGTCCCAAAACTGGAAAGGTTGTCTCTGTTGCCTTCATTTTGGGTAGATATCTGCTGATTAACTAACTGCTGAAATCTATCAGTCAAACGTTGCAGCCTATGTTGCTGGTTCATTTTGGACCTCTGAAACGTCATTTGTGCAGAGTTGTGTGAAGGATGGCAAAAGCATGACCTCCCTTACTCTGCCTCTAATTGTCTTCTATATTAATATAACTAAAAATGTCTTAATATTAACATTCTATCTTTTCCCCTAATGTAGACTGCTGACATTCAATGGTCGGAGCCACCTTCTAATGCAGCTAAATACGGTCACCGAACAATGACATCATCTTGGGGCAAAAGCAGCAACACAAGGCTGATGAGGTAGCAGCTGCAGCAGAGCAGGAATCTTAATAGGAATGGAGTATGGAATGGCCCAACCTGCACAGAGTGAACACACATAAAAACACATGCCTGCACACTTCGGGCTGTAATACATAACAATTGTATCACTGCATACTTTACTTCATGTATATTATTATTATTATTATTAATTATTATTATTATTATTATTATTATTATTACTATTATTATTATTATTATTAATAATAATAATAATAATTATAATAATAATTCTAGTAATAGTAATAATGTTTAATTTACATAGCCATTAATAACAGTTTGTTCTCTGAAAAGAGACTATTGCATCATCATTAAGAAAAACAGGTGATATTTGAACACTGTAAATCTGTTATAAAGTTACTGCGAAATTACCAACCTATAATTTGAGCTAACGTGCATTGTTACCAAATAGAACCTAGTGCAAATGATTATAATTATAATTAATACTGCAATTAATGCTATTAATTCACAGAACCAGTAACAGGAAATTAATTCTTAAAAATGACATTTATTAATAGCTGTGAACACATGACTCAGTTGTGTGTTAAAGTATACACTTCATTATTTCAAGTATTAGCTCATGTATTAATTAATCGTCATTTATGCATTAGTTCACTTTTAAATATAATATATAATAAATGTTATTTGTGTACCCGTATTGTAACGTGTTACCAAAATATTTAACCAATTCTCTCTGTCCATATTTATTTTGTCCTTGATATTTGAAAATCTAATTTGGCATTAAGGCATTAATTCTTGATATTTCAGCTAGCAAATCTCTAAGGTAATGTAGTATGCATTTACAAATGAAACAAGGCCTCCACTTTAAGGTTACTTCAAATTTTGAGAAATGCATAAAAAGAAACACTAACAGTAAAGTGCTACATTACTGCTTATTCACGGAGACTACTCACAAGCTCATTGCCCCCCTCTAGTGGGTTTTAATCAATTTTCAATGACTACTGTATTCTTTTTTGCTTTCATGCTAAAGTCATAGATATGCCCCACAGGTTTAATATCTTCACCAGGAACTTGCTATATAACTTCTAAAGTTCTAGTTGTTCAATTTATATGTTACATGCTAGGCCTTGTACTAACTTTGTTGGCAGATTAGCAAAGCAAGCTAACTGTAGTGTAACCCTAAAACTTAAAGCTTAAGGTTAACCCAAAAATCTTAGCTTTAACCATAAAATGCATCTGCTAAGTAGAATATCATGATAGGTAGGACAAATTTACAGAACACCGTGCTGGCTGATGACAGTGCTCAGCGCATGCGTATAGGCAAAAAGCCACATGAATTCTGATCTGATTGTTCTAGTTCATGTCGCATGGCGACACATCAGATATGCATTGGATTTAGTAACCCAAGTCTGATTTAAAAAAGATCTGTGTCTACACAGCCCTGAAAAGATCATATCTGTGTCATATTAAGGCAACAATATCAGATTTGAGTTATATAAGCTTAGTAATGTGAACAGATGGGATATGTTGATCTACTTTGTGTACAGTATACAGCATATTGAAAAAGTAATGACTGTTTAATAATAATAATAATAATAATAATAATAATAATAATAATAATAATAATAAAAATAATAATATAATAATTGCAGGAGCACATCAACTGGGTGGGGCTCATTGTACAAGAACATATGAGGGACAAAGATGAACAGCAGCAAGCTTATAGCCGTCTGGCTCAAACATGCGAGTTGGGGTAAAAGTCCTCCTACTCATCCCCAGTGCCTCCTTCAAATTCCTGGCACACTGGTAAGGCCCCTACACTGTCACGGAGCGAGTAGGTCCAGTGAACTACCATCTGCAGCAGCTGGGTAAGTGAGCCGAAACACAGTTATACCACATAAAGTAACTAAAGCAGTGTATAGAACCTGCTCCTGCCCTTCCTGCTGTCTATCTCTGTGTTTCAGGCTCAGTGGAGGTGGTGCACAAGGAAGCTGACCTCACCCCACCCCAACAACAAGACTTCAAAGAGCTAGAGAGTCAGTAACCAGACATGGTGACAAGGTGATCCACTTGGACACCTGGGAAGATCATTTGTTCCATCTGGGTTGGGTCCTTGAAGAGTTGTGGAAGGCCAGGCTCATCGCTAAACCTCCGGCGCCCCCAACGAATGGCAGCCTGTTACAGCAGCTCTGCTCACTTTTGAGCTTTTTTTCTTATTTTCTTTTTTTATTCTCATAAATTTTTAGCTTAAGTCTTAGCAATTTAAATCTGACACCTATATAGGCCACCTCTCCCTTCTGAAAATCATGGGAAATGTAAGATCTCTCACCAACAAGATGGACGAGCTAGCGGCGCTGACCCGGTTCTGATTTCTGATTTCCAGCAGTGTAGCAACATGATGCTAACGGAGACCTGGCTAACACCGCTAACTCTAGACACGAGCGTGGCGCTGGAGAGCAGTAAGGGGAAAGGAGGGGAACTGGCAGTGTTTGTTAATGACAGATAGTGTAACCCTGGGCACATCACTGTGAAAGAGCAATTCTTCAGTAGAGACATTGAGCTGTTAGCCGTTAGCATGCGACCATACTCTCTTCCCAGGGAATTTTCACGTTATCATGATAACGGTCCCCCAGGCCAACGCGGAAGCAGCCTGTGACTTTCTCCACTCTGTGGTCAGCAGACTGCAAACACAGCACTCCCAGGCCATGTTTATAGTATCAGATGATTTCAGCCATGCATCTCTGGACTCCACACTGCCCACTTTCACCCAGTATGTGACTTGCCCTACCAGAGCTAATAAAACACTGGACTTACTGTATTCTAACACAAAAGAGGCATACAGTTTAACACCTCTCCCTCCTCTGGGAAGATCAGACCACAACTTGGTGTACTTTGTCCCTGTGTATGAGCCTTTAGTTCGCAGGGAGCCACCAGTCACCTGCACAGTGCAGAGGAGAGCGAGGAGGCTCTAAAGAACTGTTTTGAGTCTACTATGTGGGACGTGCTTTGTGGTGACCATGGGGAGGACATTGACAGCCTTGTCACCTGCATTAGGGACTATATTAATTTCTGTGTCGATAATACCATAACCACCAGGACAGTGTGTTGTTTCCCTAACAGCAAACCTTGGATTACTCCAGAAATAAAAGCCGTCCTCAAGCAGAAGAGAAGGGCCTTCAAATCAGGAGACAAGGAGGAGCTGAAAAGGGTGCAGAGAGAGCTGAAAAGACTGCTCAGGAATGGGAAGGACAGCTACAGGCAGAAGATGGAAAACCAGCTTCAGCAGAACAATGCTAGTGAAGTCTGGAGAGGCCTTAGAATCTCAGGCCACAAAGAACAAAACACTCTGCTGGTGGGGGATGTGAGGTGGGCAAATGAACTGAATCACTTCTTCAACAGGTTTGATTCATCCTGGAGGCAAACTTTAACATCTGCTGCAGACACTCCAACCCCACCTCTGCTCCACCTCAGACAGCTTGGACACTTCACATCTTCTCCACACACCCTGCTCATTGCTCCCCCCCAACCACAGCATCCAGCACACATCCAGCACATGGCTCCAGCTTGTCACGTTCAACCATCCAGGTTAGGAAGGAACTGAGGAGGATCAAAGCCAGGAAGGCAGCGGGCCCAGATGGCATCAGCGCAAGGGTTGTTAAATCCTGTGTGGATCAACTGTGTGGGGTGATGGAGCACATCTTCAGCCTGAGCCTGAAGCTGGGGAGAGTACCACAGCTCTGGAAAACCTCTTGTGTGGTATCAGTGCCAAAGACTCCACATCCCAAGGACCTCAACAGCTACAGGCCAGAGCCTTTGACATCCCACCTGATGAAGACCCTGGAGGGGCTGGTCCTTGTTCAGCTTCGGCCCCTGGTGAGCTCATCACTGGACCCACTTCAGTTTGCCTACCAGCCTGGCATTGGAGTGGATGATGCTATCATCCACCTCCTATATTGTTCCCTCTCTCACCTGGAGACTGCTGGGGGCACTGTAAGAATCATGTTCTTTGATTTCTCCAGTGCTTTCAACACCATCCTACCCACTATCCTGAGGGACAAGCTGGAGCACACAGGTGTGGACCATCACCTCACCACATGGATACTGGACTACCTCACCAACCGATCACAGTATGTGAGAACCCATGGCTGTGTGTCGGATAGGGTTGTCTGCAGTACTGGCGCCCCACAGGGAACAGTTCTGGCACCATTCCTCTTCACCATCTACACTGCAGACTTCTCTCACAACACTACAAACTGCTTCTTGCAGAAGTTTTCTGATGACAGTTCTAGGATGCCCCCTGGACCCGGTGGAGGTGGTGAGTGACAGGAGAATGGTGGCTAAGCTGTCATCCATGTTGGATAACATCACCCCCCCCCATGCAGGAGACTCTGACAGCACTGAGCAGCTCTTTCAGTGGCAGGCTGCTGCACCCATGATGTGGGATGGAGAGATTCCGCAGGTCTTTCCTTCCAACCGCTGTCAGACTCCACGACAAAGACCTTGCTGATCACCACACACACATATCCAATACACCATGATAGTTTCTCATTATGTGCAATTTTACTTGGGTGTAATTTTTCTGATGTAACATGTTAAATTTTACTTGTGTGCAATTATTCTGATGTAACGTGCAATTCTTTTTAGTATACTATTGTATACTATTTTTATATTTTAGATTGTGTAGTGCACATTTGTATTTTTATTATATTTTATTTTATTCCATTGTTTTAATTTCTGCTGCTCTTTGTTTCTGTCCACGTTCTGCCGTGGCAATGCAAATTTCCCACTTGTGGGACTAATAAAGGTTTATCTTATCTTATCTTATCTTATATTATATTATCTCTAACCCACAAAAATGCCATCTGGGGCTGACTGAGACACAGTACCTGGGCTACAGCATCAGATGGGGCCTGCTAAAGCTGCAAGAAAAGAAGGTGAAGGCAGAACAACAATATTCCTGTCCCACGACCAAAAAAACAGGTACATGCCTTTTTGGGGCTTTTTGGGGCTACTGATGGTCTGTGCCTAACTTTGCCCTCTGTAGCTGCCACCCTCTCAGATATGACCAGGAAGGTTGCACCGATCACCCTTCATTCACCCCTTCCTGATCCAGACTGATGCCATTGGCGCAGTCTTGTCCCAAGAGTTGCGCCCCACATCGGAGAGGAGCGCCCCGTTGTATACATCAGCGCAAACTGAACCCCACTGAGCAGTGCTACACAGCCATTGAGCAGGAAGCCCTGGCTATCAAGTGGGTGGCTGAGCAACTGAAGTACTATCTCACTGGCCACCAGTTCATGCTGAACACAGACCATGCACCCTTCCAATGACTTGCCAAGAACTGGAACACTTGAAGATCACTTGCTGGTTTCTCTCATTGCAGGGCTTCTCATTCAAAGTGCTGTACCATGCAGGAATGAACCCAGTGCAGAGACTACAGACAGCAAAACCTGCAAAGACTGCCCAAGGGGAGGTGGGGCTGTGAAACTTGGCATGGCTGGTGGTCACTTACCATTTACTGTCCTGGAGAAACAGAGACACTATAAAGGGATGGCAGCCTGGCAGGTCTGGTGAATATGGCACTGCTACTAACTCCTTGTGTGTGTTTTCTGCCTCCCTAGACTGCCTGTGAGAGGACACCAGGCTGAGTAAGCTTAACTATGATAGTGAGCAGGAGGTCGCCACACTGCTGATCACTGTCTAACTCAGCTACACATCACCGCATCTCATGTCTCAGCTCTGGCTGCCTTAGACCCTGGAACACTGTGGGAGCTGACATCGCACAAAGAAAGCACTTTTCCTTTCACTGCACTGACTTTCCCAGACATGGTTTACTGAGAGCTACTTAAGCTTTTGCTCATTTTTTCTCATTTTTTCAATTTCTTTGCTCCACATTTAATCCACATAAATAAAATGGTCTATAGTGTTGACTTGCCAGCTTGTGTCTCTATCTGGGTATGTGTCCACATCTGTCATTCCTTACAGTCATTTTACAGGATAAATAGGGATATTTCCTTATCACCATTTCAAGTTACAGCTCCACCAGTTATTTTCAGGAATAGTGTTCCATTGTTTTTGCAGCAATCAGCTGACCCTGACATCTCCCCCAACATTTTTTCCTTATGATAAATAAATTTTATAGAAGTTATTTGATGATAAATAAAGGGGCCTGTGCAAAAAAGTTATTGACAGGTAGTCACAGGACAGCTTGGCACAGCTCATTAATAAGAGGCCTTCGGCTGCCAAATATCTTCTGGCCATGTTTTGAAGGACAAACCTAGTTTGTGATATCATGACCAGTGATTGTTCTTCTTTGCCTGTTGCTAACACTGTTGCATAAATTTATCATTTGTTGTTTAATTGCTTTTAAGGTGAACATGTGAATGTTTTTTTTTTAAGTTACTTTGAGGTGGCCAGTCACTTTGTGAATGTGATAAGTTTCCATCTAAGACTTGCAGACAACATTGCCTACAGTTATGAAACAACTTCAATAAACAAATGTAACAATCTTCAACTGCTCATAAATTCCAATTGGTTTATAATGTTCACCTATCAGACCTGACTAAAAGGGCTAGCTCATTCACAAACCATCCATCACTAAGAAGTATGCAATTTTAAACACAAACACTGGTTCTTCTTATAGTAATGTGACATTTGAATACAGTTGAGTTTGTCTTAAACTACCTGTCCTCCTAGTACTGTCTGTTGAAACTAAGATATCATTAGTGTAGTGGTTACTTAGACACTTGCCAGAGGCCAATGCAACTTTTAATTGTAAATGGGGTTATAAAGAAAAGCACTATAGAATTGACCCACCAGCCTGTGTCTCTGGTCTTTGTGTGTGTCCACAACTGTCATGCCTTACAGTCACATTACAGGATATATAGGGAACACAGAGTTTATACAACTTTTAACTGGACCAATTTTCCTTGTCACCATTTCAATTTTCAGCTCCACCAGTTATTTTCAGGAATAGTGTTCCCTTGCACTTGTTTTTGAAGCATTAGCTGACCCTGACATCTTCCCCAATATTTTTCCTTATGATAAGTAAATTTTATAGAAGTCATTTGATGATAAATAAAGGGGCGTGGTTAATGAGGTGATTGAAAGTTTTGAGTCTCATGAACTCACATGTACTTTAGAACACAGACCTGAATCTCTTGACAGTTCTGTAACAAAGCCATGTCTAGTTCTAGAGGAAGTTGTTCTAACAGACACTCAACAGGGAGTTTTTACTATGTTGCTTATTTTGATGTCTAAGCCTGCTTAGTGTACTGATATTATAACTAGAAAACCAACATCAGTGAACAAAATGATGGCATACAACAAGGCAAATAACATTAGCTAAATTTCACAATAATCTACGATTTACACTTTGACTTTAGTGAACACCTGAAATATGGTAATGTTAGCCAATCACCACTTTTAAAACAAACTCCACAGACAGAATGAATGGAGAATAAAATACTTATTTCAGATGCATAACTTACTGCAGGTAACTGGGCTAAATGAAAATCATGGACAGCAGCAGTCTTTATATCTCAAATAACACTGCACAACAAAGTTTTTGCTTCTTGAACACTGTTGGGTGTTTCTTATAGATTTTTGGGTGCTGATCATGAATATCACATAAAAGTTTACCCATTACGTACCATTACAGAGAAATCTTCAGTTTTGTCATGATTTTCTCTTATATTTATAATTAAATTCTTGAATTCTCGTGTATTTTCTGTTGTTTGACTCTGGTTTATTTACCTTGGATTACTGTTCCTGTTTTACCTGCACCGGTCAGTTTGTTGATCGCCTGACCATGTTTATATTTTTTTATTGTGAGATTGCCTGCCAATTTTGTATAATTGCCCTTGTGTGTGAATAAACATAGTTTGCATTCACTGCCATCTCCTACCCGCAAATGAGCCAACCACACCTTGCACACGTGACATTAATCAATATATTTTTCGCTGGTACCTTACATTAGCTACTTAGCTACATTACTTTAATTAAAATTATGAATGTCAACTAGCTAGCAAATGTCATGACTCAAAGCTCTCAAATCTTTTCTTGACAGCAGTAAAATAAATATACTTAAAATATACTATGCAAATAATATAACTACAGCTTAGCATTTTAGATATTGAATAATAATGCCATACTTGCCACTTTAAGTCATCAGATGCTTCATCTTAAGTTGCATTTCAGGTCCTTATGTATGAGTTTCAGAGGAGAATGGACAGAGTATGAGTTTCAGAGGAGAATGGACAGACCACATTGAGGTGACAGGAAGTCTATGGTAACTGAAAGAACTATTTTTTTCACAAATACATTAAGCAGAAATGCATTTCAGAGTGCACACCAAGTCAAATCAACAAATGTGACTGGATTCAGTAAAATGAAAACTGTTTTAACTCTACGAGTTTAGGGTTGGTGTTAGGTGTAAGCATTGCATTATTTAGCTATAATAATTATGTCAACAGAAGGTCTTCACAAGGATTGTAAGACAAATGTGTGTGTGATGAAAATAAAAGGGTCACAAGGGTCATCAGGTCACAAATATTTCCAGTATTCCAAATATGCCTGTTATTGACAGGACATGACATCTTGGCACAGCTTATTAATAAGAGTCCTTCGGCTGCCAAATATCTCCTGGCAATTTTTTCTAGAACAAACCTAGTTTGTGATCTCAGGACCAGTGATTATGAGGTTCACCTAAAAGGACTGGCTAAAAGGGCCATCACATTCACAAACAACACGTCACTAAGAGGTATGCCATTTTAAACACAACCACTGGTTCTTTTTATAGTAATGTGACATTTGAATGTGGTTGAGTTCATCCTAAACTACCTGTCCTTCTAGTGGTGTTTGGTGAAACTAAGATATCATCACTAGCATAGTGGTTACTTAGACACTTGCCAGAGGACAAAGCAACTTTTATCTGCAGATATCAGGGGTAAGAATGGGGTCCAAAATGCCTTGTCTCATTGGTTGTTTGTCTGTTTGGGTTGGGTGTCATATTTAATCAACAGCACAATTTCTTTTTACAGTCTATTGTGTGGTGAAAATGATACCTGCATAATGACTACACCTTCATGAATGTTAATGTTTGTTTACCATGGATTTTGCTCAATCCAAGCTGTAGTGGCATCCATTCAGACAGTGTGGTCTCCTGTATAAATCCTATGTGACACAATATAAATCCTATACAAAACAGCAGTGTGGTTGTTAGGCAAGCATGCAGGAAATGGATGTAAAACCAAAGGGAGCTTTTATTTACAGCAGGCAGAACAAGTCCAAAACTTTAAGGAAAAGTCAAAGTCAAAGCAGGCAATGGTCATAATTACAAGGCAAACAGGTATATCAAATGTACTGGGAAAAAGCAAGGCCAAAGCCCAAAACAGTATTCCAAAAACAGGTAGATAAAGGGCAAGGAATACAAGCTCGACATAACTTGTTAACAAACACATTGTACAAAGGACCTTATATAGCTTGAGCAGTGATAACAACTATATACAGAACATATGCAAATAATCACTAATCAGGAGACTGTGAGCAGGGAAGTGCAGAGGAGTGCTGGGAATTGCAGTTCTCAGCGTTAATATGTAGAGGTCACAGAGAGTGCCGGGAAACTGAGTCCATGCAGCATTGAGACTGTGAAGAATGAGTTTAATGTTTAGCTTCTCAGGATGGAATCTTTTTAACATTTTATACACTAAACACACTAGCAGTGGGGAGTTTTAAGGAAGGCTTGTACATTTGCTTCTTTGATAAAGTGCCTGTTAGGTGCCTGTTGTTTATTATGAATCACAATTACATGTGTTTTTACTACCTCTTTTCATCACCACATTATTATAGTATGATGATATTTACTGTATTTATTTGCCTCATGATTGTGTCATAATTTAGGATCTATAATTCCACTGACCTATAATATGAATGTATATATACTGTATGTGTATTTTAAGTGGAAATATCAAGATATCCAGATGAGCATGTCTGGGTTATTTTTGCATTATCTAAGAATAGGGAATATGCACAGCCCAAGACATAAAAACATGTTAAGCAGATTTACACTAAATAACAAGCCAACTTTGTCTCATATGAGCCATTTGCACTGGATGAAATTTGTTTTAAAACCCCTTACAATCCATTCTCAGAGACAAATGTGTGCAAATATCTATTAAAATACAGACCCTTGGACTTTTACCTCACATATAGAGAAAACTCTTCAAAGTTTATACAAGAGTAGAAAGGCAGATTTAAGCACCACCTCAATGCCCTAGAGGGATATCTACCCATCTGCCAATCAGTTATAATGACGTTGGCATTTCCCTTTTCTCCTACCACATAAAAATGCTGATGACTCCATCATGCAACTGCCCTATTCTAAACAGAGCCTGTAAAAGGCAGAGGCAGTTGGAGGTGACTGGGTGGGAAAGCAAAGGGCTTCTTAATGGACAGAATTAATGGCCACTCAAACCACTGCGCAAACACCATTTGTCCTCTCTTGAAATCTCTCCTGACAGTCAGTCTTTTCCTGAACTAATGTTCTCATGTGAAGCCTGCAGCACTACAGATTAATAATCTCAAATGTACCTCTCAGTCCTGTAGATAGTGCAGTATCAGAACACTCAATTTATAAGCAAATTAAGGTAGTTTACATTTCTGTGGATGAATTAATGAGAAAGGAATAGGCTGGCAGTTTTAAACTTAATCTCTGTTCACCACCTCCTAGTGTATGGATGAAAACCATAGATAGGAATTTCTACATTGGTTGCAACGCACTTTTAAAGGAGGTATAAAGGCATTGTTACATTTTAGCATGTTGGTGGCATGTGTGTGCATCTCAGCATGCTCAAACATTCATTATTGATGAGATTTTGTTAAATTGCTTGCACCCCAAATTTTTGAATATAGGCCGGCCATTTTGAGGACAGAATTATAATCTAACAGTTAGATTATTCTTTTACATTTACCTGGTTATTGTTAAAAGCATTCTCTGTAGTTGCCATGTCTACACAAACAGCTTCCCATAAATCTCAACTCGACAATGTTCAAACCCTAAGGTACTTACCGAGCTGGCATGTCGTGATGATCAGACCTCCCTTGACTCACTGATTGATTTGTCGATCTGACTTGAGCACCTGCTCAAGAACTGACCCACATTACACACTTCCACTGACCTCCCAAGCAGCCCAGAAAGCCCTGAACTTATGCAGATTTCCTGAACCCATCTGAATGTGAGTGACAGGAGAGGGAGAGATTATGTTTTTACTGTGGGAAGCAGAAGCATATTGTGTCACGTAAAACAAGGCAACTCCATTCCCTCACCCTAAGTTGAGAGGGCACCAGCTACATTAAGCACACCCTTAGTGAGTCCATTTAAATCTCATTTTCACCAATCCTTTACACTGGGTGTGCAGATAAGACTCTCAGGATCTTCCTTTGTTCTCTCAGCCCTGATTGACTTCAGAGCTGCTGGAAACTTCATAGACAGTGACACATACAGAGACTTCAGATACCCACACAACCATTTCAGCATCCCCTTAAAATAAGAACCATTTACAAAGGTCTCATAGGGAGTGGCATTGTCATACTTCACACCAAGCCCCAAATGCTCCAGCTTAGTGCCTTTCATAATGAAAACATTTCCTTGGTCATCATAGTCACCAAAAGAAGATACTCATGTGGTCAAAGGCTTGTCTTCAGAACTGTCTGCATGTGCTGCCTGAGGCTTTGAAATGACTTCAAAAAGCCTTCAAATCAGCCCTGGTGTTAAAGCACTCCAATCCCACTAAGCCTTTCATTGTGAAGGTGAACACATTTTAAACAGGAATAGGGGCCATGCTATCTCAGAGCTTTGGGGAAAAGCCAAAGATGCATCCCATTCTTCTCCAAAAAACTGACCCTAACTGAACTGAATTATGATTCTGGCGACAAGGAGCTCTTAGCAGTGAAACTTGTACTTGAGGAGTGACACCACTGGCTGGAAGGAGCCAGGTATCCATTCACTATTTTTACCAGCCACAAGACCCTAGAGTACCTCAAAACAGCCCGCCAACTAAACCTACATCAAGCTTATTGGGCCCTCTTTTTTTTACCCGATTCTGCTTTATACTGTCCTAAAGGCCCAACTTCTAAAATACAAAAATTTAATTCTTTCTCTCACATTTATCCATCCTCCACATCAGAGCCCAATCCTTAAACCATTCTCCCACCAGTCTGCTTCATGAAAGCCATAACCTGGGAGTTTCCCCAGGAAATTGCCCAGACCCTGTCTTACCATGTTCCGGTCAGTTGTCCCACTGAATGTACATATGTGCCTCCACACCTCTGGAGCCAACTAATCACATGGGCACACACTATTCCCATCACCCAGATAGTCAACATACATATCAGCTAGCAAAAACCAAGTACTGGTGGCTAAGCATTCTAACCAACATTAACCAGCATTCATCTCCCCATACTCAGTATGTGCTCAGTCCAAGTGGCCCCATGCACTCCTGGTTGGCAAGCTCATGCCACAATGATTCTAGTCCCATATTGCACTCAACTTCATCACTGATCTACTACTGTCCAAAGGAAACACAGTCATCATGGTTGTCATAGACAATTTTTTTTTGTCCTCAGTGGCTCATCCCAGTTCCTGGGCTCCCTACTCCAGAAACTTCTGAAACTTCAGAATTAATCTTTAATCATGTATTCCTTTACTACATTTATTTAAAAGTATAGCTCATTGAGGGTTAAGGGCCTTGCTCAAGTTTGGCAGTGCTTGGATTTGAACTCACAACCTTCCAATGACTAGTCCAACAGCTTAACTGCCGTGCCAAGGCCATCAAATCCTATGTCAGGCAGAAGGGGTTTAACCATAAAATCGCAAATTTCAGAATAAATGATTTTAAGCATGGATTTTGTATCAAGGCCATTATCAAGGCGGACATTTATTAATTAGGCTACCTTATTAATACTGTCTAAGTGAAATGACAATATTCTTTTGCACTGAAGCAAAACAATACTAAACAATACAATATTTTGGTTAACTGACAGGTATTAGCCTATCCATTATGATTACGCAATATTAATAAATATAACCTATTGTGTTAAAATATATAAATAAGTAACATAATCCATCACCATAGGCCTTACCTTATATCTTGTGTGTCATCAGGCTCCAGAAGGTCTACACTCATGAATTACAATAACTTGCCTCATTGCAACCCTTGTACTGTTAAAGTACATTCTATGGCACATGATTTCTAATGTTACACTGTTTACTGTATTAAAATAAAAGAAAAGATTTTTTTTTGTATTGAGTCATTTATTATAACCAGTGGAATCAGTATAGACAAATATACCTATGTAAATAGATAGAGAGGCATACACAAATATACAATATACAGAACATAAAAACATAACATAGTATATATTTTCTATACAGTATATATATACGAGAGGCTCAGACGGCTTTCGACGATCTCAAGGCCCGGTTCACCTCGGCTCCCATTCTCGTACACCCTGATCCCACACGGCCATTCACGGTCGAAGTGGACGCCTCTAACACCGGCGTGGGAGCCATTTTGTCTCAAACCTCCGCCACTGACAACCGGGTCCACCCCTGTGCCTACTTCTCCCGTAAGCTCAGCCCCGCCAAGCGCAACTATGACATGGGAGATCGGGAGTTGTTGGCCATCAAACTGGCGTTGGAAGAATGGCGCCACTGGCTGGAGGGGGCTGATCACCCGTTCCACATTTGGACGGACCACAAAAACTTGGAGTACCTCCGGGAGGCCCGTCGTCTTAACCCTCGACAAGCACGATGGGCGCTCTTCTTCACCCGGTTCAGGTTCCACCTCTCTTATCGACCGGGTTCTAAGAACGCCAAACCCGACGCTCTTTCCCGGCTCCACGCTCCGGATGATTCTCCCGAAACCCCGGCCACCATCCTAGACACCAACTGTATCGTCGGCCAAGTACATTGGACACTGCTCCAAGACATCCGACAAGCCCACGAGCTCGAACCCCCTCCGGAGGCCATGCCTCCCGGCCTCACTTTTGTTCCCACCGCACTCCGACCCCGAGTGCTCCAATGGAGCCATGAGGATGGTTTGGCCGGACATCCGGGTCGCCGTCGCACTCTGGAACTCGCTCAAAGACACTTTTGGTGGCCCAACCTTAAAGAAGAGGCCAACGCCTACGTCCGAGCCTGCCCAGTATGCGCCCGCAATAAGCCGGAGAACCGGCGACCCCAGGGGTTACTGCTACCGCTTCCTGCTCCCAAACGACCCTGGTCCCACATTTCGTTAGATTTTGTCTCTGGACTGCCCAAGTCCCAGGGCCACACGGTCGTTCTGGTCCTTGTCGACCGCTTCTCCAAGGCCGCACGTTTTGTAGCCTTTCCAACCTATCCCACGGCTCGACAAACGGCCACGGCTGTCCTCCAGGAAGTTGTAAGATATTATGGCCCTCCTGTGGACATACTTACGGACCGAGGTCCCCAGTTCATTGCTCGCTTTTGGCGCCTCTTCTGGGCCCAATTAGGAGTCGAAGTGAGCCTCACGTCGGGCTACCACCCTCAGTCCAACGGACAGACAGAGCGGATTAACCAAGAGCTCCTCAAATATCTCCGCTGCTATTGCTCGACACATCCGTCCACCTGGGCCAAACACCTTTTCCTGGCGGAATTGGCTCACAACCAACTCCAGACCTCTGCCACGGGCATGTCCCCATTCGAGACCACCACAGGCATCGTCCCCTCTTGGTTCCCTGACGATGGACCCAACGACCCCGGGTCCCCCGCTACCGTCACGGTCCGTCACCTCCACCGCACCTGGAACCGAGCCCGGCAGATCCTGTTGGCCTCCAAAGCCGCAGTCAAGCGCCGGGCTGACCGGAGGCGGCGCCCCACTCTCATTTACCATCCCGGCGATCTGGTCTATGTCTCCACCAAGGGGCTCCCCGGCACCAATACTAACCCCAAGTTGGGATCTCATTACGTGGGGCCATTCAAGGTAGTACGTCGAATCAACCCAGCGTCTTACCAACTGGCGGTGCCTAGGACCCTTCGGACCAGCCCCGTGTTTCATGTGTCTCACCTCCGGAAAGCTCTCTCCTCTCTCTTCCTGGAGACCGCCAACAAGCCCCCGCCTCCTCGCATCATCGAGGGAGGCCCGGCTTACTCGGTCAAGGAACTCCTGGACGTTCGACGCCGAGGGCGAGGCTACGAGTTTCTCGTTGACTGGGAGGGCTATGGCCCGGAACACCGCTCATGGGTACCCCGTCGAGACATCTTGGACGCTGCCCTCATCGAGGAATTCTACAACTCCAGGCCTGATATTGCGGGGCCGTCAGGAGCCGGCCCTTCGAGGGGGGATTCTGTCACGTTC
>JAQQZU010000039.1:7210638-7221403 GCA_030068025.1 Parauchenoglanis punctatus
TCTATCTATCTATCTATCTATCTATCTATCTATCTATCTATCTATGTAATCTGATTTTAATACATTATTTGAAATATGAAGCAGACAGGATAAAAAAAAGACCATATTCAATTAACAAAAATCATTCATTCATCTTTAGTAACTGCTGAGGCATGGTCACAGTAGTTTAAAATAATTGTGGGAAATAGAACAAAAATTCATTTAAGCAATATCACATTAGCAAGAATTAGCACAGTCATATGCATGAGGCCACAGGTAATTACAGCCATGTTGGTATTCAAGTAATTTAAGTGAATTCATGGTGACTGCAAGTGCAATATTGTTTTTATAAAACAGTTTTAAAAATAAGAAATTAATATATAGGAAATACTTTGTTTAATATTGCACCACAAAAGAAAGATACAAAGAGTGAAATGTTCCAGTGCTGTTATACTATCTGTCTATCTATCTATCTATCTATCTATCTATCTATCTATCTATCTATCTATCCATCTATCTAACCAAAATTATAATATGGGGGAATAAGTACTACAAATCATGAAACTATCCCAGGCAATAAACAATATAAGAATGAAAAACAAATCTGGCAATTTGCCTACAAGCTTTGTGAGAAGAATAGATCAATACATATCTAAATCTGAAAGACTGCTGAAAAATCCCTCACTCTAAACAAAAAAAAATTTGCACAGGTTCTCTCCTATGATCTTCCTTTATCTCACTACTATGATTCCTTCCATCTGGTTCCTGGAGCTGAAACTGTCATCACACATCTCGCCTTGTACTACCAGTGAAAAGGTGAGTGTCAAATTTCTCAGAATGAAATCTCAGATTTCTGTATCATATTAAATGTATTATAAGAGTCTGTTATATCAGAGTATTTATGAAGCATATGGATGGGAAGGGCAAAGTGGAGTTTGTACAGAAATCTGCCTGATGTTTTATTTCTAGCTTCAAAGAAGCAGTTGCAGCTGACACTTGATGCTCTTGGATATTTGATGCTGTCTGTTAGCTGATTACACTTGAATCCCAACCATGATCAAGCACATACAGTATATGTGTATTTGGTTTGTTCTGTATTATCAACTATGCTATCTGATTACAGATAAAGTGATGATTTCCCCTCATTTCCATGATCACCTATTGCTCTTTTTAAAAATCTTTCTAGAAGGATTAACAATTATCTGACCAACCTGTAGGCTGCTTGTAATCTATGTCATCCTCAGAGTTAGGGTTAGAAAAAAATCACTTTAGCTGCTGATATCTCCAAGCAGCAGATCTCCCAACCCCTGAATCCTTCCTCTGATCTCTTTTCAAAAGCAGAAAGATTTGAAACTGTCACAGTGAGATTAAATGAGAGGCATCACAGGCTTTTGGCTCTTGCTCTCTGACAGGGTTAGCATGCCACTGCTGATAAGGCTAAAGCAAAGGCCATTCAGCCCTCATAGCATGAACTAAGCCCTGTAGATGTAAATCAAGGATTTATGAGTGTGGGGATTTACATTTGACTAGACATATGAGTAATAATAATAATAATAATAATAATAACAATAATAATAATAATAATTTACAATTATATAGCGCCTTTCACAATCCCAAGGACACTTTACATGAGGGAGAAAAAAAGGAACTGAAGCAGACTAAAAAGTAAAGGAGGAAGAGAAATTGAATAATTTTGTGCTCCACCCACCTGAGGGCATCCATCCGTAACAACAGTGAGAAGATGATAAAGGATAAACAAATTTAATATGTTTTTATTGAAGTATTTGTGAAATACTTAATGATTCTTGTGCTAATTTGTTGGTTGATTCTATATTTTCATTATTTCCATCAGATGTTGGGTAACAGGGGTACTGCTAGCGCAATATGGAAGATTTTCACTATTAGCTCTTAAAAATAAGATCAAGAGCTTCTTTTCTCACTTAGCATTTTTATCAGCGATGTTCAATGTCATATTAATGAGAAAGTCAATGTAGAAGTGGAAAGCAAATAATGGACAGGAGTAGGAGACAGCAAAAACTGGACTCCAGAATGCAGTGCAGGTAGACAAAGCAGTTGCACAAAGTTACACTAAAGACTTGGTAAGCAACCTAAGAGATGATAAGCAGGACGTCAACGATGGTGGTATTAGCATGAAAGTTGAAACTTTGGAACCTGCTCTGTTGGAGCAGAGGATACAGATGAGGAAGTGAGCAAGCTGGACAGGCTAAAGGTCTAAAGCACTGCTGCATCAGTCTCTTTAGGTAGAGATGATGCAAGAGTTAAATCCCACCGGCGCCCTATCTGCAGGTAGTTGAATGGCATTGTGAGTAGGAAACGTTTAAGCAAAAGGAAAATAGGATAAAGTAAGTGTAAACTAAAAGGCTTTCACTACAAAATAAATCTTGAATACTGCATGTTAATTTTAAAAATTAATATATAAGCTGTTCAGAGTGTTTGGTGTATCCATTATCTATGTATATGGCTTGTATGTGAAGATTTTATAACAGCATTGGACAAGAGTGTGTCCTTCATCCTACATTATCTGCTAGATCTTGTATTGTATTTGTACTTTGTGCATCTATATCTGTCTTAGAAATCATTCCTTGAGGAGGTGATCGTGGCCTTTTTGGAGCGGACCATGATTATTGTACTGGTACTAGGACGCTGGCTCATGCCCAAAGGTCAGATGTCACGTGAAAAGCTCTCACAACTTCTGTTGGTCTATGTGGCCCTGGGCACAGACATCCTGAACATCTTTGACACTTTCAAGGAGGATAATGTAAAAAAGAACCGTACTTTAATTATTGTGGGGCTGAGCCTCTTCTCCTTCTCCTTAATGCAATTCCCGTTTGTTCTTACCGAAAGAAATCACCCTAAATGCCAAAGACAGATCCATCTTAAACCCAGCAGCCCCTATACCTCCAGCTACTCTGAGATCTGGAGCCTTCTTTTTAATGGGTTCCAAGACGGCCCATTCCTCGGGTACCGCCTCTACCTAATGTTCACCGGAACAGATTTGAATGTGGACATGATCTTCTTCACATGTAAGAACATCCTCATTGTCATGCTCGGTCTGTACAGGTGTTGTGTGGTACACTTTGGGTGGCACAAACCTGGGGGGAGAGAAAGAGGTGAAGGTTGAAAGGAATAAAGTTTTAAAGAGTCTGGCCGACAAGTGGTAAATTAAAGATAAGAGTATAGGAAATCTTCCTATACTCCTAATTCCTTACTCAGTCATTTGGCCCTTGTTAATTTTGATAAATATTAATGATCTTTCAAATGTCTCTGATAAGTTGTTCAAAATTTTATTTGAATATGGCACGTGTGACTTATATTTACATAAAGATCATGATACAATAATTATGGTGTTAAATGAAGAACTTAATGAACTGTCTAATTAGTTTAAATCCAACAGATTATCTCTTAACATAAAAATAACATAAAAATCAGTAAAAATCTACTCTAAGATTAATATTAAATAAAAAATTAATAAATAAATTAATAAAAAAAACCTTCCGCCATCTTTTCATGAAATATTTGTGTGCCATTACCACTTTCATACCTATTCCATATGTAGTTTCTGTCTCCTTAGACCACCTCTTTCCTGTACCTCCCAAACCCAGTTCAGCATCCTTTATCAAGGGTCTAGGATCTAACTTAACAGGTCTAACTTATCTGTACACAATTTAAAATTATTGAAATCATTTCTTTTAACTAATCAATACTTTCCTTATTGTCTCCTTATTTTAGCTGGTTCCATCAATACATATTGCTTTCATTATACTTATGTCTTAATGTGTATTATGAGTATTACTAGTTTTTTCTTTGTCCTCAAACTCTCCCTCAAATTTCCTCAAGAATTATGTAAGGTATATACACTTTTTTTTATTTTTCTGTTTTTAAGTAAAGAAACAATATGAAACAAAAAGGTGTTGATGAAAGTTTAATTTTTGGATATAAAGTTACATAAGGCAGGATACATGCAGGCAAGATGTAGATGCAGAGATGTACACTTTATTGGAAACACCACACACACAAAAACCCAGCAAAAAGAAAACACGGGTAGAAACGAAACTAAATCAAGCTCTGCGGCTGGAGCAAGCTCCGGGTCTGCCAGTATATCTTCTTGAACTACTCCCCGAAGCTTCTGATGAGCATCAGCTGAAATCCCTCAGGCACGCGCCTACTTAGGGCCACAGCTCAGTCCCGCACCTCCGCGAACCCGAAGGCACTTAACGAGTTTTGAACCTGACAGCTGTTTATGGAAGCAAAATAAATTTTACGTAAACTCCTAATATTAGATTAAAGCGATTCGATTGTAAAACTTATTCATTCGGATGGAGAGCAGGCAGACAGCATTAATTAATTAGCACATTTTTTAAAAAAACTTGGAGTCCTGGTGAAAAGCAAAATCTGAATAAGAAGCAGAAAAGAGAAAAAGCTAGGTGATATCTATAGCAGCTTGTGTGAAGTCTGAGGCAACATATGCTAATATATAATCTTTGAGAGATTTTGGGAGAGCAAATAAATAGAATGTAATGTCAGCGGCGGAAACCGTCTCACAGGCAGAGCCGCGGCCAGCCCGGGGTCCTGGTTGCTAGGCGACACGCACGCGGATGCAATCAACGCAAATGCAAACGCAAACGCGCCGCAGCTGGACTTCACGCTTTAAATGCCTGTGGGAAGCACAGCTCAACGCGCGGATGGTAGATTGTGCGACGCCACGCTGCCGCCGGTGCTTTTTAAGCCGGAGCGTTTGAATCCCGGCTCAGTCAAGTTCAGTCCTCAGGGCAACCACTTCACACAATCTTATTTAGTCACTCACGCATCTTTGGTCTTCCAGGAGCAAAAGGTTTAGGCCTCCGTTTTACACCTATCTTCGGGCCCCCAACTGTAAAATAGAAAAAAAGCTTTCCACCTCTGTTTTAAGTTCTATTGTAAGATAATATCGATATAGATTGAAGGGCACACATACAAGAAAGCATTGAAGTTGAAATCACACAATATACATGTATTAAATAATGATTCATTATAATAAGCAGGCTAATTGTTATGAACCAATAGGGTTAGGTCGCACAGTGTAATTAAAGGCAAAGGGTTATGTGTAAGGTGGAGATATATAGTAAGTGATGCCCTAAGGGTTAAACAGGGTTGAGGCACACAGGAGTTAACTCAGAAGTGATATATTGGGGTAACACAGTACATGAGTTGCTGTACACACAAAATTTGGGAAAACTTCAGGGTGGACCTAGGACAAACTAACTAATGTACCTGAAAAAATCTTAAACAAAAGACAATTATCTGCCCTAACTCCCTTATCAAAAACAAAACTCCAAACCCACAGCCAACAGGGATAACAGATAGCTGAATAGGAACAGGTAAGTTGAAGCTGTCGGTTATGGAATATGGAACTCCTTTTGGCCCATATCGTCAAGTTTGACATCCATGTTAACACGCCGATTTGGTACATCTTAAGACGACAGAAAATACCCTGTTAACACGTAACATTTTGAACATCTTAAGGCGTTTGGACCATTAAAGCTTCCATGCTATCGGTTGGTACCAACATACCCACCCCTTTTAATACCAATGCCTCTCATACCAATCAGGATGCTCTCTCACGCTCTCGCTACGTCTGTCACTCACTCACCCGCACCCCTCTCTTTCATTCGTGCGCTCGCTCGCTCTCCAGAAATATTTCTGGATATTGTACATAATTTACGGGAGTCAAGGAGCCGCTATCAGTATGCGGAAGACTTCCGCAATTTGCCTGGATACACGCTTCGAGAAGGGCTCAGTTCACGCACCGTGGCGTCAGTATCGGATGGACCATCACTAGTAATTCGGGACAGTTCACTTTGTGGAAGCAATTTTAAACTCTGGTGGCTGGTCGTCCGACGACCAACAGCTGGATTATACAGCCTATAACCAGGTAGGCTGTCACTGCGGTAAAGTTGGTTTCATATTCGCATATTCGGATTACTAACTATCAGATCTATCAGATACTCTTGTAAATTATCTTTGTTGACAACATCATTGTTATCAGAAAGTAACGTATTTCAATATTTGGAGGATGCATGAGTCTCGCGAGCTAAGGGACCGTCTACAAATTACTTGACCTTCAATAGCGGTTACTGAATACTTCAAAAGCCTCTGGGCTGTACATTGTAATGGAACCTTTCAAGCTGGATTAAGTCACATAGCAGCTGAAGAACATACCACAGCACTTATTTGATCAACTTTGACTTTCCCTGAATTTTGATGCATTTTATTATGGAAAAAATTCTATAGCTTCTGAATGGATTACTCTGTTGCTCCAAAACAAGTTTGCCTACATCATCCGATAGAAGACATACTACACCTCTAATTTGGTCAACTTTGTGTTTCCCTGAATATTGATGCATTTTGTGTTGTGGAAAGAAACTACTCCACTATATGTTATTTTTGAGTCACTGGATCACCCTTATGTGGTAAGAGGCACTACTGGAGAAAATATTTAATCTTACTGCAGACAGACACATCAACACCTCCAGACACCATCCATGACATGTCAGCATGTAAACACAGATAATTTTACTTATTTAATTTTTCCAGTTTATTTACCCTCCCTGTCCATGAGGGTAGCTCCTGGTTGTGGCCACATATTTCAGGGATAGGTTTCATTCCCATGACCCTGAACTGGATATACTATACTATTTGTGCTTAGTGAAAATGGCATTGATTTTGTTTGCAAACAGTTGTAGTTTGTAAACCTGCCTCCCCAGCCAGTCAGGTGCCTATAGCCGTGGACAAGCTCATGAGTTTTCAAGGAGTTTTGTTACACAAATAACTACACTATGGGGAGATATAAGAAAGGAAAAAGATCAATACGCAATACATGTGATCAGCAGCAGGAGGAGTTGAAGTGGTTGTCAAACAGCTACAGAGAACAGATATTTTAAATAGAGACACAGCCTATTCCTCAGTGGTACAGTCAGGACTATCCTTATGCTTATTTGGCAAAGATTCCAGAAATAATTTTCATTGTTTGTGGACAACCTGGACCAAAAAAAAGTAATAATGTGAGGAACCTATTACATTTTGCTATATTGGAGGGTGAGAGGACATGTTAGAGGACTGACATACATGTGATGGTGCAAAGTAAGTGAAGGCAAATGCTTTACCCCAAGAGGTGGCACCGGTGGGTACATTTGCACATTAAACAACACCTTTCAAATGCATGTTAAACCCCCACATAATGCATACAAATAACCTTGTAGTTCCTGAGATATAGTCAATCCATTTGGGATATGTCATTTCAAGCATGGGCCTAAATATGAGGCCTGGATGTAAATGGTTAATGCAAAGTAGTGTCCTACTTGCATTTAACAAAGAAAACATCATGTCCTACCTGGAGAGTGCTTATTCAATATGCATAGGGGAAAAGACATGGAGTGAAAAACAGACATTCACTGTTTTGCATCTCTCTTCTGCCCATGTCCTTAAGGCAGTCAGGCAGGAAATTTGGAGGCAAACTGAGGAAAAGGGACTGAAAGAATTTTCAACCTTTGTCTTTGCAAGACTCCAGAATACCACATTAACTTGCAGCAAGAGACATCTTCAGAGCACTTTGCACAGTACTGATTTCCACCGAGTATTCCAAAGCTGTCTGAGAAAACCTGGACGTCATCGAAGGCCTCATTGCAGAAATCCTCCCAAAAAAACAACTTGAGACACAGTCCAACTGGAAAACACGGAAATTGATCAAGAAAGAACAAATGCCGAAAAAATTGTGGGTCGGTCATCTTTCTCAGCCGATTTATGCTAACCAAAGGTAATCTGTACTTATGCTACTGACAGCTACCTTGGCATTTTCTGCCTGTGGAGTGGGTTGCTGTTGGGTGATTATAAAAGGTATGCCTTAGACAAAAATCGAAAGGTGGCTACAGTCAAAGAAAAACAACGGACACAAATTGCCAAGTGGAGAAGAAGTTTGGCATTGTGAATAATTCTATCATGAATTAAGGGAAAAATCTCAGACCAGGAACATTGATCAGAAAAATGGATGGTTCCTTGCAGACAAGGGACGTGGAGCACATACTGAAACATAAACGCTCCCAAAAGCTTTTGTTAAATCCAATGCCACCAAAGGACATTATTCATTCACATGAGACATGGGCCAATAAACAGTGTGGCAAGACAATGGCCACTAAGTCCAAATTTTATTTGGCTCCATGGACTGTGCCAGAACCCCAGGAAAAGAAACATATCAGTGGAAGTGATAATTATAGAGCCACAGATATAGAGCCAGTATAAACCAGTACAAATAATTAAAAAATCCAGCATATGAAAACACTTCATGGACTCATTATGGTGGTGTTCATTACATTGCAAATTGAGACCCTTTGGAAACTGGTTGCAGCAGTCCTATGATCCCCAGACAGAAAGGTTGAACTCATGTTGCATCTCAGAGAATCTCAATCATTGAGGCACCATGGATGTTTATTTGGAGAGGTAATCTCATCCTAACAATGCCACTGTAGATTATGACATGGCATTTATGAAAGTATTAATGCAGTTTCAGTTTCAGAATTCTGAGTAAGTAAATGTTCACATTTTATCAAATACAAATTAAATTAGTAAAATATACAATAAACCAGACCTTATTCTTTTTGCGATTTTCTTTTTTTTTTTTGAGGAAAAAGATTATCTCTAAATAATTGAGTTAATTGATGTAAAATTTGTTGCTATCCTTAATTAAACATTTTGAATTGTGTTGATTCTTTCTATTCTTTCTATCTCACAATCCGATGCTTTCAATAAGAGCAAAGTGGAAGGCATATGTCAATACATATGCTGGGGAAACATGGGACCAGGGTAAATGACACATTCATCACAGAGACGGTGTGCAAAAACACGCCCATCATATCTCTTTCAGGAAAACCAAGCCAGGCAGGATGCATGTGAAGTTTACTCAGTTTATTAAAACAATCCAGATAATGTATCCATTGACAATCTCATAATGCAGTCGAAAAAGGCATCCATCCTTCTAATTAAACTGAATGTTAGTTTAATGAGGACAGAATGTGAGAAATTGTTGAATATACTCAAGTTAAGTTAAATCAAGTACAACTTTGGGGTACACAGTGCATACACTTTACCTTTTACTTCCAGCCATCAGTTCATTCACCACCACTAACCACAATCGCCCCTCAAATGAAGGAGGTTCTTAAGCAGTTGCTCTCTCGTTCCATTTTTGCTTGCTGAGCTCGCCCCAAAACAGCTCTCGCTCACCAAAACAAGAAGTTATACTTAAGCACTCTTACCTCGTTCCTTTACTCATCATGTCGAGCATCGATCCAGAGGAAAGCCTGCTGCTAAACTCCAACTCCAACTCATTCAACCTCCCTTGGACCTTCATCACCATGAACTCAGTTTTTTCACAAGTTTCATCATATTTTGCCTCTTTCCCTCTGGCTCTTGGATGTAAAGCAACAGCCAAAAGGAAACAACCCTGTCTTAGCTTCTGTCCATGAATTCCTTGGTGACATGGACAAGATCCAAGCCCTGGTCTCAGGTCCTTCTTACTATTACTAGGCTACCCGAGATAGCAGAGACATCAGCAGGATTCTCTGGCAACTCCGATAACCACCCGTCATTTGTTAATTTTGCTTGCTGTGTGCGTGTGCAAGGCGAATCATTTTCAGTGTGTTGAATAGACTCCAAAGATTTGCATTTGACTCTTAGTTTCCAATGCCCAAGATTAGTGAATCGATTTTTGGGATTGACCTGTGAACCGAAATCAAGGTCGCAGTTTAACTTTTAACTTTTTTAAACTAATTGATTCAAATAGCTTTACTACTTGCTGCTTAATAAAACATAACAAAGCTGGACAATTTAAACAGGAACATCATGCTTCTCATATTTGTTCTTCTCACTTCTCACATTAATGAATGATAATGTTATTCACATTAAAACACAAGTTATGTATGAGACCAGCAGGGTAGTGTACTATAAAGAGTTTCATACTGTAGAGAAAGTCCTACTGATGTTTCTGCTCCACCATTTCACTCAAATGTTTTTTTTATGAAGTGACATAATGCATGTGGAGTGTGCTTCATAATGCAACTAATAGCCCTTATGCATTTCATAAAATTGTAATCCTGTAAATAATCCTCGTTTTTACTAAATGTATCAGTAATCTGATTACATCTTTTTCTGTAACTATAACGGAATAGTTACCTTTTTTGTATCATAATTACGTAACGCCATTCCATGAGTTCCGTTACTCCTCACACCTGAGCAACATACTAATCCGTTTAGAAGCTGTTGAATTTTTTCAATTAAACAATGCATCAGAATTCAGGGAATGTCAATGTTGACCAAGTGAGAGGTGTGGTATGTCCTCTAGTGGATGCCTGATGCAGGCAAACTTGTTTTGTAGCAACAGAGTAATCCATTCAGAAGCTATTGAATTTTATACAAAAACAACATTAAAATTCAGAGAAAGTCAAAGTTGACCAAATGAGAAGAGTAGCATGTCCTCTAGAGGCCACTTGATGTAGAACAACTTCTTTTGGAGCAACAGAGTAATTTGTTCAGAAACTATCAATTTTTTTTCATAAAAAATGCATCAAAATTCAGAGAATGTCAAAGTTGACCAAATGAGAGGTGTAGTGGGTCCTCTAGAGGATGATTGATGTATACCATCTTGTTTTGGAGCAACAGAGTAATTTGTTCAGAAGCTATTGAGTTTTTTTCATAATACAAATGCACCAAAACCATATAAATAAAGATGCCATATATA
>JAQQZU010000039.1:7241417-7252303 GCA_030068025.1 Parauchenoglanis punctatus
ATGCTGGGATTGGCTCCAGCTTCCCCGTGACCCAGATGGATAAAGCGGTATAGATAATGGATGGATGGATGGATGGACATTAATTTCAAATTGGACTCTTAGTCCTCTTAGGTAACTGTTGGTTAAGTTTCACATTTAGAAAAAAATGTCCTCCAAAAATTCTTTAAGATTTCGACTGTATAATTAAATATAAATAAGGGTTCTTAACCAGCTGAACAGGTTCTAGCTCCAGGGACCTATTCTGAGTAGTCTTTATAGTCATTGTTCTCATCACAGACAGATGTAATATTAGGGATGAAATGTAGTTTCCCCAGAATCACAGTGCTACACTTAACTTGAAATAATGCCAGCCAAGAGCATATGTCACACAGTGGCAAACAGAAGGCAAAAGAACAAACAAAAGAACACACAAATAGTATCTTTGTTGTAATCCAGAGAGACCACCATGTAAGTGCCACCGACTTGACGTCTAACATAAAAGTAAGAGAATATAACCTGTAATAGTTGTAAAATATATAGCTGTTGTCAGTTTCTACAGAGGGTTTTCACAGTGGGACACCTTTAAGGTTTCAAAAATTGACTTTGTTTTCTTCATACTTTTAATTACATTTTTCTTCTGTTATATACTAATTTAGGCAGGATGTTGATGATGATGTTAGCCTCACATTGCAGATGATACAGTAAAATTTGTTGGGTTAAACAAGTTTAAACAGTCTTATATGTATGAACACATGCAATGTATTCAGCATTCAGCCATCAATGCTTTTCTGATGCATTCCATCCAACCCTGGTCATAGATATGCTAACAAACTAATTAACCCTAAACTACTTAACCATTCAAAAAAAAAATCTGGTGCTCATACACAGGCCTGGCTCTGTGAACGGGAAAACAAAGAAAGCGGCTCGGACAGGGCCACGCAAAACTACTCTAGCCAATTCATATCACAGGACATAGGGAAGGGGAGGGGGAGTCGGGGGTGTTGGTGTTAGTGTTGTTGACTTGGCAATGAAATTGAGGGGTCGACCTTCTGAAGGAGCACTGAAGGGAGGTGTGTATTTGTTTGGCTATTGAGTTCAAATATAAACAATCTTTCTCCAGAATAGATGACTCTCCCTTTAATGGCCCAGAGTAAATTTCCAAGTCATCAGATATATAGTAATACCTTACTGGATGTAGACAAATATACACATTTCTACAGAATTTTCTTAACATATAACTTAAAAAAAATTAAACTACATTTTTATGAAAGTAAGAAGAAATGCCTGTGCATGTCTTGCTCTTCCCCACAGAGTGCTGCACTTGTCCGTGTTCTGCCTTCATCATTCTCCTGCCCCTCACTGACTCTGACAGGCAGGACCTAAATTGCATTTTCATTTTAAAGGTGTAACATGAATAATAGAAGATTGAAATGATGTTCTGGGATGCGTAATCAAACTAACTAACCCAGTTTCTACCTTCACAGTCACACTACTTCTATTTCTCTTGTTTTTGCTTTGTCTCATTAAGATTTATCCAAAATGTGACTTGTTTATTTTGGGAAGTTGAATTTCATCATCATTTTCATCTCATCATGGAAGAAAATAAATTAGTAGAACAAAACAAATTAGAGCAAGAGTTCAATTACAAAAACGCTGCACCAATCCAAAAAAACAATCAACTCAATTCATCTAAGGGCAAAGCTGATACTGACGCCTCAGATTTTATGCTTTAACATGTAAATGACATCTCTCCATGTGGAAATATCAGGAAGACTGAATTATGAGGAGTGTTTGTAGGTTGATGTCTCCCTCTGTTATGCACATACCCAGAATGAAGCTTGAATTATAACTTCAGCTTCTTTAATAATTGGATTTTCAGCTGTGCTGATATGTATGAGAGAGTAAATGGGCTTGCTTGCTTAATAAACTGTTGGACTGGATTGTTGGGCCTCTTTTGGGGAAATTTTTTTTTATAGCTAATAAGTAAGATGAAATGAAAGGTACTTGAGTTGTCAGACACGTGAATATAGTATAGCGTTTTCTTGCAGTAGTTAAGTGGTTTTTAGCACATTGCAAATCAGGTGTTTCTGAACAAAATTCTATAGGACTAGGAAATAACAAACAGAATCACTGTTTATTAAACAAACTTGCATCCTCTAACCACTAACCTATTTCCTGGAATAGATCTTCCCCATTCATATTCTCAGATGCACCAAGGAGAATCCTGGCAGCCATCGTCCTACATAATACAATTATTTAAAGTGTATGATTAAAGAAGCAAGGTTGGCAGTAAATAAAATAGAGATGATTACTGGTGATTGACTGAGATTGAGGTTACATCCATATTAATGTGTTATAGTTTTAAGACAGTGTTTTAAAACGAAAACAATTTCCGTCCAGCTGAGCTTTTTTGCTCCATATCAGAAATAACCTCCGTCCATACTAGAATGTTCAAAATTGCATATCACATCACCATTCACGTATACTGGGTGTGCTCGTGCTGGCATAAACAGGAAGCAGATTGTCTATTCTGCAATTGGTTGCTTAGTTGCAGTTTGCTCAAATAATAGCTAGCCTCCTACACATGTAGGCAGTTGTAACACTATAAACTGAAGAATTTAAATGTACAACAGCGATTAGCAAAGACAACAAGGTCAGCAATGCTAGTAATTTGTTATTCATACTGCATTCACTACTGGTAGTTGACGCTGATGCCATTTGTTTTCTTCTGAAAAAGGGTCACGTCATAGGAGCGTGACTTATCAGGGAAGAACATGTCGTGGCCGATAAAGGAACAGGAAGAGAATGTGGGTGTCCGCGTCATCGTTTCCAAAGCTCTATGTTTCTGGTCATCCACACTAAAATGTTTACAAATTTGTTTTAAAAAATGCTTCATTTTAGTGGCGCAAAATCTCTGGAGTAGTGTTTATGCTGGGTAGAAACATAGCAAAAGTGATGAATTTTAAAACAAAAAAAAAATATTAGTGTGGACATAGCCTGAGATACATTAAAAGTAAATCCAGCTGTTGTGTGAATCACCACCAAATCACCAAGGTTAAAACAAAACAAAACAAAACTTCAATTTACAGAGATTATTAGAGCATCTTAATCATACTATTGAATGGAAGAGAAAATAGAAACAGCAAATTTTATTCATAGCAAAAAACATACAATTGATTAGGCTTTATAGCTGTTCCTGATTGTACAAAAATGGCAAAAAAATTGTCAATGATCTATGCTAAGATATTATCAATAGACAAAAAAACCTCTCAAAATGACATCAGTTCAAAACTTTGCTCCTTCCTTTTGAGTATTGCAATAAGCTATATGTCATTATTTGCCTTAATAACTGCCTCAGGCCTCTTCTGTAGCCATTGCACAGCTTTTGGATCCTCTCAGCTGTAATATTTCCCTTCTTCAAGATAAGTTCTCTTAAAAACTATTTTTGCTTTATACTTTTATTGTTTTGTTGCAGGACTTACCCACACCTCATTTTTTAAAAACATTTTTTCCTTTTTTTGTTAATACACTGTTCCATTCAAAAACCACGGGAGATGCAAACTTTTGCCCTGAATTGCACATACATATTTAATGTGCCACTTAAATGGCAGGAAATAAAAAAGAGCAACTAAAATCATACATTATGAATGGAGCATAGCCATTCTCATGAGAAATCCTGGCTTCTTATTATATTTTTAATTTATTTTGACTTATTTCCATGGGGATAATCTCTTCTGAGACACACAAAAAAAATCTTATTTCCACTGGTGCCCCATTTGTACAGAATAAAGGCATGTACAACAGTATAATTAGCAGTCAATAAGAACTTCCAAAAAGGCAATTATAAAAGAACAAGTACATTTAACAGTGGATGAAGTCAGACCCTCCCCAATCAGATTCCCAGGTGTCTGATGCAACACACTTGCAATACGAAACCCGAGTAGTGGAGTGGACATCTTTACTTTTTCATTAAGAAAGAAGTATTGCACACTAAAATGTTTTGTTCGACATTCACAAATTTTGTTTGACCAACACATAATTGTGCAGTTTTATTATCACGGTGGCTCAAACACGGTCTCACACTCCTCATGGTCACTGAGAGTGTTCTCACCTGCTCAGCCTCCGTCTAAGGGGCATGTCGATACGATATTGACCTGACCAGCTGAAGCAGAATTGGAAGGTGTTCAAGTTGCTTTTAGGTGTGTTTAGCTCAAGGTGTGTAAGTAGCACAATGCAGTTGGGAGTGCACGTCTGTTGTTACTTTACAACACAAGCTAGATAAGATCTTTGGAGAAAGAGCAGCAGCTTATGATAAAGAGGCGAACAGTAGAAAATGATTAGAGGAAAAAAATCACACAGAATTAAATAATTTTTCCTTAGAAGGCAAAAGACAAAAGATGGGCTTGTTTAAACAGTGATTATGTTCAATTAGGAAGACTTCATATGTTTGTCTGGGTAACATTCAAAGACTCACAGAGTATAATTGCATCATTTAAGAGCTTTTTAAGCTTTTTGGAAAGAAAAACACAGGCGGAATTAAAGAGAATGAAAAGTTATGAAACTCATTCCCTTTCTCTCAAATAGTTATTCCCCATCTCCATTTGAACTCAATATTCAAGTATTAATAAAGACTAGAAAAACAGCAAATTTGTGCAATATATGTTTTATCTAATATGTAATAATATAATCTTTTGTACCCATTAACAAATTCAGTCCTGGTTTTATACAAAGATTAAAGAAAGAATGTCATTTTGATCATTCTGTAAAGGCATTTGAAATGAATTTATCAAAATAAGCTGTGAATAGAAACAGAGGCCTAAGTGGAACAAAATTGAGTTGTAGCTGGATGACCTGGAGTTGGATGCTGTCTGATTTACACAGCATTTTAGAACAATTCTGAGCAGTGCATGGGGATGCAGAAATAAGAGTGAAACATGTTTTTAATTTTAGCTTTACCGTCTTGCTAGATCTCAGGCATGAACCCAATACACATACCCCTGTTGTATTTATTTGGATGTATCTAATGTCTATATAATGTATTTATTATTACATCCATTTAAGTGCATTACATTCTCTATTTATTATTACTTATCTCTACATAGAAGGACATCGTTTTCTTATTGATTATGCATTCCTTAAGTATAGACATGATAGTACCTGATGTTCATTTCAATGCTTGCCATCATTCTTTCTTTCCTCTTCTTCTTCTGATGATGATAATGATGAGGATGATGATGATGATGATTATTATTATTATTATTATTATTATTATTATTATTATTATCATTATTACTAGTAGTAGTAGTAGTAGTAGTAGTAGTAGTAGGAGTAGTATTTTACACTGTGTTTCATTTCCCAGCAAAAGGTAGTTCTTAAGTCTGCATTTTCTTTGTAAGTGTAATGACATTATCTCTCACTTATATTTATGTCTAAGAGTAATGACATCATCATCTCTTTCTTATTACTCAAGTCTAAGTTTAATGACATCATCATCCCATATATATTAGTTATCTTGTATGTATAATGGCATCATCTCTTACTTATTACTTGATGTCTAAGTATAACTAAATCCTCTATTACTTATTACATCATGTCTTTCATATTCCTTATCTCATGTGTTTAATGACATTATATCTTACTTATTGCTTATGTCTAAGTCTAGTGACATCAACATCTATTTCTTATTACTTATGTCTAAGTATAATGACATCATCTCTTTCTTGTTACTAATGTCTAATTCGTTTTCTTATGTCTAAGCATAAGGACATTATATCTTTCTTATTTGACTTTAATTATTTCTTATAGCATACATCTAAGTATAATAAAATATTATGGAAAAAAATATTTGGGATATGATAATTAGTCCTGTGGAATATATTTGTAGAGAAGGCTATTAAAAACTATGCAAGTCAACTGAGTATTAACAATCTATAACTCATAACAGTCAAACTGTAACTGTAACATTTTATTTGATAAACTAGGGTAATTAAGTTTTTTTGTTTTTTTCTTCAACCATCCTCTTTAGCAAGCCTAAATAATTAATATTGTCTCACACTCTCTACACTGACACATTGCAGAAGCTCCTGGGTATCAGTGAAAAGCAGACAAGCAAGTACCAAACAAACAATCCAACAAGGCATCTACACAAACAGGTTCACTTTGGTAGCAGCATTTACTGAGCTTAGTACCAGATCCATGTAAACAAACATTGAATACATAATAAGCCACTATGCAGTTTACCTAAGCAATCTGACACACACAGAAAGAGAAAGCACTTTATCAGGGAGTAGAACGCAACATAAGACACTCATAAAAAACACAGGACATGCAGTACTGCATATAAATACACACCAGTGCAGTTTTGAAATGTTCAATGTACAAATGATAGGGTTTTTATTCTCAGAAAACATTAAGCAGTCATGAGTAAGTCATTGAATAAGATTTATCACTGCTGTAAACTGCAGGCTTTGTGAGTAGAATAGAAATATTGAAGTAAGATGGGATAAATATGCCTTTCCTTCTTAAGCATTTAGGGAAAGAGTGAAAAGAGACAGGAAGTAATAGTTGTTACTAATAGTTACTAATAGCAATTGTTGTAAATTAATCATTATTACACTCATTAGTGTTAATTATTTTAGAGTTGGTTGTAGGTCCACTGTAGATGTTTGGCATTTATTTCAACAATTAATTGGATGTAAACTTTTTAAATTACATATGCAACATTATTGCATATTCCTTTAATGACCCTGTTCTTCTTGTCAATCATCACTGGCTACTATTGCTATTGTACAGGTTGAATTTGTTATAAGGATTTTAAAGGCTTATTTCACCACTAAAGCCTCTATCATATATCTGTTATCGGGGTATGTGCTATTTCCAGAGCCAAACAGCTTTCTGCTTAATTTGCAACTGGTGCTAATTCAATATAAACTCTTACCTGTGATTATGGGCATCAGTCTGAGAGGGCCTCTTGGCACCCTGCACTGAAAAAAATCTCAGATTTACAAAATTTTGGGGAATATTGAAATCACATGCATATGTTGATAAACGCTAATCACCAGTAAATTACCAAGTGTGTTCATGGCACAGCTAATTGACCTATAGTGACAACCAGAAAACTCACAGAGAGCTGAAAATGATGGAATAATAACTGTGACAAATAAAGGCTTCTTCTTCTTCTTCTTAAAAAAATAATAATGCTAAACTTCCAAGAATGCAATACAGCTATTGTAGTGAGTCAGCTATCATAGACACTCACTAAATCTTCCTCCTTTTAGAGCACACATTTCTTTTGTCCTAATTAAACAACTAGCTTTATTTGTCTTAGTTCATGAATTTCTTTTGGATTCTCTTTCTTTCAAATCATTAATATGAATTGGGTGACAATCAAATCATTAATATGAAATGAGTTTCTTAATTCACAGTTCAGAAACTTTCCCAAAACTCTTGTGTACAATTGAAATGAATAAATGATTTATATACATACTACAATAATCCATAATCCATACATAAAAAACCCAGATACAATTTGAATCTTATCAGTCTTACAATTTTACATTAGCGAGTTCCCTTTTACATATGTGAATTTGCACAGCTGAGGAGTTCTCATAGGAAACAAAGTTTTTTCAAAACTAGGATGTTCCAAACAGGATTTTCATGAATACCACATTACTTGTGCAAATGATCTTATGAACGATTACAAATAAAATGAGTTCATATCGATGAGGCCCAGTGTGTCTGATTGTTTTCTGCTCTTGCTAATAGCTTTAGGAACAACAGTACAACTTACAACAAACATTGAGTTATTTGTAAGTCGGTATTTAACTTGGATTGAGCATAAAGTCTTGTGCTGCAATGAAACAAAAATAAAATGGATAACAAAGGTTTGGTGTTGAATATGACCAATAAATATGACCACTGATCACTTATAATCGATGCAAATCAGATTGTCCATCACTGTACATTTGTATAGTTGAATACTTTTTTTTCTGCCTTAATAAGTAAATATAATAAGTCACATCTACGTTTAAACATAAACTTTTCATCATCTCATTTTAAACCCTATTTATCAAATGACCATGATGAGGTGGTTATTGCTCACGCCGATCAGTTCACACTTATTTCAGCACACAATGCACTATGACTATTACTTAACAATTCCCTCTTTTTTGTTTATCAACCTACTGAAACCTTAAAGGTTTTTAAAGTTTTGTGAGTTAGAGTGTGCATAAAAATAGTTTTAACCAAATTGAAACGTAAAAGCTGAGACTATAACACTTCTCCAAGGTTTTCACAGTGCAGTTGTATGAACATAAATAACATGCACAAATCTACACCCACACACTGTGCAGCTTTCTATTCTTTATTTGTTCATGATTCTGGCAGTGGCAGCAGCGCAGCACTAAAAATTCCAGGTCTCAAAACTAGCACCCTGAAATACCTAACCTAACACAGAGAGCACCGGGATTGACAGATATGTCAGAATGTCAGTAATTGACATTTCAGACACAATACGGCCAAATGTTTAGTTTTGCTCCACAAGTGGAATTTGATCCCGAAGAAGCCATACTCACTTTATAGCACATCGGCTCGCTGGCTAGATAGCTCACCTTGATTTGGACATTCCTAGTAAAGGTGCTCCCAGTGAAATTGGTGTCCTTTCTTTTCATCTTTATCTAACGTCATCTTTCATATTTTAAGTCAAAAGTGATAATCCTGAAAAGTATCATTTGTCATGTTTCGCTGATGACTTAGCTAACCCTAATTGCAGCAAATGTTTAGATCTTGGAAATGGAATTGTAGGCGGTGGATTACAGATGAGAGGACCGATACACACAGTGCAGTTATAGGAAACATGGGTTCTCTTGGAATGTTGCTCGACCAATAAAATTAGTGGACTGGAACTAGAGAGAGAGAGAGAGAGAGAGAGAGAGAGAGATAGTAGTCTACACTAGACATTTTCATAAACCAACAAGTGTCAAATTTATTAAATTTTCAGTTCAGTATTAGATTTGATATACTGCCTGCTATTCACGCTGCTTTACCGTTAACAGTGACATTTCCTGTTACCCATCAATGTTAAACTTGAAAATTGTTTACAAATTTTATTGCAATCAGTACACTTAATTTTATTTTCTTTCTGAATTATCTGTGTTTATTTTACTCATCAGTATTGGACACAGTGCAAGTAATGCTTCTGATAGCTTAGATTACTCTAGAATGAGCAAGCTAAGCAATGTTACTGAGAGAACTGTGAATATGCATGACTAAGCATATAGGTTAATTTTAAAAACAGTAAGTCTGTGGCTTGTCTGCAAAAATGTTTTGAAATATTTAACAAAGATAGCACTTACACATATTTTAAATATTTTCAACCTCTAGCTGAGAAACACTGACCTAGCTGCTAATGCCTTGGCTCAACATCCATTCTGGGGTAAAGTTAGTCCTGACTGGGACTTTCTTATGTCAGGTTTCTCCCAAAGTCTCTTCCAAAGACTTTCCAACTCCAGCAAGTTGATGTTTGTGTTGATGCTTTACTTGTAATCTGAGAAATACTGCGATTGCAATGGGGCACAACATGTCACTAATGATGAGTTACCTGCTTTGCCTTCAGGTCATTAGCGCAGTTTCTACACTTGTCGTTTCCAACCCAAGCCTCCTTGTCAGACTTTTACTTGTCTCGATTGATTCGAGCTCAGAGACCCTATTGCATTCCAGCCTCTGGCACATGTGCCAACTGCTGATCAATCATGATCAATTGCTGGCACAAGCCGCGGATAATGAAGACGGCTAATGATGGTTTCAAATCTGTTAGCTGGAGGAGACAGCAGGTGACAAAATCGGTTACCTCACCCAATTAAAATGTTGCATCACTTCTCAATTAAATGTTAGGTCTTTTATTTCAGGCCTGGCTCACCATGCTTTTGGTACAAATTAAAGGATGTTTATCCCAATACTCCAGGGTGACCCGCTCAGGATGAGAGAAATAAAACATCATTGATTTTTCCTGTTTACCTTTTAATTCCTTACTAGGCTGGAAATTGAGTTAAAAGGAATAAAGAATTGAGATGGAAATATGCAGTGTCAGTGAGAGCTCTCCAGGCACTGGGGCTCGATTCCAGATTTCAGTAACAGTGTCATTTCTCAATTTATATCTTGATTTATAGAATTTTTCAAGGGAAAGTGCAATACTTTGGAAATAGCATGAGCAGATAATGCTTGAAAAAATATTGAGGAAATAAAAACATAAATTGTATTAGTTAAGTGTTTTGCCACCATGAGCCACAAGAGCACCCTCAGTGTGCTTTGGCGTTGATTCTACAAGTCTCTGGGCTATACTGGAGAGACAAGAACTGTTTTTCCAATATATATTCCCTCACATTACATTTTTGATGTGGTACTTTCACAAATCACTCAGTGTGAAACTGTAGTGTGTGTATTTATGGGGTTTTAAGGTAACCACTGGGCACTTGGGGTGGGGTTGTGGGGTTACAATAAAGAAGTAAACACTAGAAAAGTTTACATGCAGGAAAATAGAAAAGTTTGCTTTCTTTCTTCCTTTTCAAAAGGAAAATGATATCATATACAGCAATTAATATTCAGAGAGTTCAAAACATTTGTGCAACTGTCAATAATTCCAAATTCATATATTTATTTGCTCATTCATTCATTCTCTGTAACCCTTATCCATTATGTTACAGTGGGCTGAAGCCAGTCCTAGCTGTCTTTGGACCAGAGGAGAGGTAAATTCTGAGCAGGTCACCAGTCTATTGCAGGGCTACCACAGAGATACAGACAGTCATTCACACTCACATTCACACCTATGGTCAATTTAGAGTAGTCAGTTGACCTAATCTGCATGTCTTGGGGTATTGGGGGGGGGGGGGGGGGGGGTGGCGGGGGCAACA
>JAQQZU010000039.1:7252313-7262483 GCA_030068025.1 Parauchenoglanis punctatus
CCCCCCGCCCCCGCCCCGCCCCCCCCCCCCCCCCCCCCCCCCCCCCCCCCCGCGGCAGCACCAGGAACCCACACAGGCACAGGGAGAACACGCAAATTTCACACTGAAAGGCTCAACTAACAGTTTAAAACCTGGAACCTTCTTGATGTTAGGTGAGCGTGCTAACCACTACACCACCGTGCTGCCCTTGATTAGCTTATCTTCAAATTTTACTGGCGAAAAATATGATAACTCATGATGTTATAATGCATTGTTCCTATTCAAAATGCAAAACTATTGGCAGGTCTGGAATAAAGTTGACCAGTCAGAATAACTTTGTATTGATTTTCTCTGACAAGTAGACCCAAACATGCACTCAACAACATGAACAGAACTATTGTATTTTTTTCCCATTGGTCACCCACCTGTAAATTACTTGAAATGCATGACCTCCATTCAGACACTTTACCATTTGCATATAAAACACATTAAGCGCACAAATATAACATGAATCTCTAGTCCAAGCTGGATGAGTAATGGGATAATAGAGCCATAAACAGATGTAAGGTACAATACATCAACAATGAAAATGCCAAATGCTTTGCATACGGTTGTTACTCATCAACCTGTTTTCTTCAACAGAGAATCAAAATGATTACAATGCATACACAGTGGCTGAATAATTAAAACTAGCTTGCTGGCATCATTTAATTTATCAGAATTTTGAAATATTATTGTAACATTTTTTTGGATTGTTTCTGCTCTAACTGTTTTACAATCAACCAAGTAAATATTCTGTACATGCTGTGATTTCATTAAAACATTGCTAAATTTACTTAAGTTAAATGTGGTGATGGTGAATTAAAAAAGAAGTCCAGTGTATGAAGGTGTCCTACATCAAAATAATGCTAATTGCTCAGTTAGTTATACTATCAGGTTTTCCTAATGTCATTGAATTGCTCTTAAATGTAATCTGGCCATTCTAATCACGTAATAGCCAGACACCAAAAACTTGTAGTGTTTTCTACCTTTGTGCTGTTTTTTTAAAAGAGACAGAAAATGGTATGTTGTACTTTTTTTAACTGGGGGATGAACCACTCCCAGTTGTCATGCCCCCTGGTACTTAATGCCACGATCTGCCGGTTTGACCTGCCTCCTCTGTGTCCACAGCTGACACTTGACCTTGCAACTGCTGCCACAAATTGCATTAATTATGGATAGCATAACTATCGCAAAGAAACTTCACTTTATCATGAGCAAATGAAGATACCCTGGCTTATTCATAAAAAAATCATATTGTTCAAATTCATATTGTAATTTGATTTGTGAAAATTAATTTAGTCCTTTATGGAACTGCTACAACATGCCAACATGCCAAATCTTTGTAACCACATTGTAAACAATTTCCTTCATTATTATAAAATATCTTGATAAAATGACAATTTCTCTGAGGAAACAAGTAGCTGTCTCATAGCAATAGCAATTGTCTCATAAGATTCATTCCAATGGTAATACTTGTAGCATTAAGTATGGTAGAGTGCAGTTTCAGTCTCCCTACCCTATTTTATATGTAGCCTATTGTAATACTACGTGTGTGTGTGTGTGTGTGTGTGTGTGTGTGTTGTAATGTGTAAATATACAGCTTACACATTAAGGATGATCTTTATCTCTACTTTCTCTTCTCATCTCTAGAAATTATTGGAGAGAGTTGTTTCCCCTCGGTCTCTCCACCCCAGACTCAAAGCTTACACGGGTTGCCAAGTTGAGGACACTGAACCACTTAAGTTCTGAGCCACAAGTGCAAGAGAGTGCAATGAACAGGAGGTTGTGGCAGGAAGCATGCGCAGTGAACAGTTTATTTAACACCAGCAAACATGTCCAAATCAGTCCAAAACAGGCAGAAAATCGGTTTGCAACAACACATGCTAGGCAATTTCAATAATACAATGAACTGGAAAAGGGCAGGATCAAAAACACAGAATGTGCATGAGCAAAACAACAAAAGGCTGGTCACAAAAAGACACATGTATGCTAAACAATACCTTGCAAAGTCATAGCGGGAGATGAGTCGTTAAATACTGAGTCTGTACTTAGCTGATATGGAATAGCTCACAACAGAACTGTGCTGCAGCCTGGGCCTATAACACAATCCATGAACGCGGAAGCAGGCACTACTTCACACTGACTAACTGACTGACTGTTCTTACTTGTAGCAGCTTAATACAGATTTCAGTTATGAAGTGCCCTCAGCAGCGCCCAGTCAAGCCAGTGAGGGCTGATCGGGTGCTGGTGATACGAGAGGCAGAAAGCGGAGAGGATGAGCTAGCTCCTCTGGTGTGACTGATAGCAGTTAATGTTGGCGTGTGTTAGCATGATGGGATTAGCCAACACTAGTAGGGATCACTGTACTGTCTGTGGGTCTCAAATATGCTGCCTTGATAACCCAGCTGCACATGGACCACAGAGTATGAATGCGAGTACTTGATGTTAAAATTACTTAAAATGCACATCCCTACTAGTAGCTGTGACAAATCAGTTAAGCTTAGTTAAGTTAGCTTACCTTAGATGAAACTCAATGGTTACCTGTTCAGGAAAAAATTAGCCAGCTTGGCTTCTGGATTTTTATCTGTCTCCATCTTTCAAATGCATCTCCAATATTTACCTGGGTTTTATTGCTTCTCTGGTCATGGAGCTTTTTAGAAGGATGCTTCGTTCTTAGGGACAACTATCAATGTGGACAGATCACATGTGAGGTCTGTGACAAGCTGACATTACTGGGCTTACATCTAAATTGGAACGTGAACACAACATTTAAGAATCACCTATTAACTGTTAGCTGTATGGCAAACATGTTTTATTTTGCACAGACATATTAGTCTGTACTACATAAATTGTAAACTTTTGATTGCTCTAAAAATTTGTTCCACAGTATGCTACAATCATTCACCATATCAATCATTCTGTTAGTCCTATCAGATTTGAAAAAAAAAGCATAAATATGAACATAATCACACACACACAAATACATCCTACTCTGAATATATCCTGGTCAGGGTTGCAGTGTATCTAGAGCCTATCTCAGGAACATGAAATGAAATACAAGGCTGAAATACACCCTGTATAATAAAGGCCTTTACATCACATAGCACCATGCTTACACACATTCACACCTATGGGTAATTTAGCATAGCTAAACCATCTACTGAGATATTTTGGAAAGTGGGAGGAAACCAGAGAACCCAGAGGAAACCCAGATGGCAATGGGGAGAACAGATACCAAAACTTTCATTGTTTATTAGCACAGAAACTTCACACATAGTAACCTGAGCTCAGGATAGAACTGGAGATGCTGGCGCTGAGAGGCGGTAATGCTACCTGATGCACCCCAATGCTGCACAGCACTTTATTTTGTTATCAAATTATGTGATTCATATTACATGTAGTCCATTACAATCCAACACTCTACATGATAAATGTCCTGCTTTGGTTATTAGAAAACATCATCTTTCCCTACTAAATATGATTTTATCCATCTCCCTTACTGGTATTGTTTACACCATACACCATATAAGAGGCCAACTGTAGCCCCAAAATTTGGTGCTCTTTATGTTATTCAGCTGTTTTAGGTGAGTTATTTTTAGATTTCCTTGATCTGGTTGTATCACATTCAGACTTTGTCTCTTTCTTTGCAAACCACACATGATGCCTCATTATGCTGCAAGCAAACCTTAATTGCTTTCATGGCAACACATTTCTGATGCATCTTATTCATTATTTGGATACTCAAATTGATATCACATTATATTTGAGACTCAATTCCACGGTCAAACCTGTAAATTACTCTAGTTTGCTTAATGTGGCCTGGTTTATTGGATTAGGACAGTACAGGATCCAGATCCAATTTGACTTGCATAGCATGATGCTCTCTCACCCATTGGGGAAAAACTCATCGTGATTTTTCAGAGGTTTTATGCATGTTAAATATCTTTTGACCCACACATCACATATTTAGCAACGTGCATTAAAAGTCCATTTGAAGTCCAGTGGAATGCATTTAGTGGGATATTTTTGCCTCAATTCGTGATATGGAAATGTTTTTACAGCATTTATGTAATTCTCCTAAGTGCTAGCTTGTGCCACTGGGATGTGTTGTGATTACTTGCTCTCTGTGACAAAACATTCATGTTCTGGATAACTGGGATCATGGCTGAAGTGCTCAGAATGTAGGATTCATGGATTATTGCATTTTTAAATGATTCAAAGCTTCACATTTCTGTCAAAGTGTGACAAGTTTGTGACAGATGCTTCCTGAAGCCTTTGTATTTATTCCTTTTCATCTTTGTTTCCTTTTTGTTAAGAAGTGTTGTTTTGTGGTTTGTGAATCAAAACGACAGAACGTGTACCATAACACATTTTGTAGATATGAATCATTGATAGACACAAATAACAGATCAGCACTAGCACTAGGATCCTGCTGGTTCCAACTATAATGTCATGGGAGTGGACCATTATTATTTTCTTGGAGCAGACTGATTTGAAGCTCACTGGACAAAGAAATGCCACAGTCATTAACATAATCATATGATGCATATACTGTTTTTGTCCATTCATCACTCCGTTAACATGCTCAAGGTCAAGGTAATTTAAATTATTAATTTGTTTGTATTATGAGTGAAGCAAGCAAGGTTTTCAGAAAATATCATGGCCATGTGCAAACAATAATTATTGTGGGAGAGGGCAAGATTTATCAAACTTTCTGCGGGGCAGTGGGATTGTTAGAGTATCCCAGGGAGTAGGTAGGATTGGGCAAACTTTCTGCAGAAGTGGACAGGACTGGTTAAACCCGCTGCAGTAGCTCAAAGTTTCAAAGGAGTTTCTCAAAGGAGTCAAAGTTTCTGTAGGAGTGGGTGGGATTGGTGAAACCTTCTGAGGGTCTAGAATTGGTCAAGAGTGTCTGCAGGAGCTGGAAGGATTGGTCAAACATTATGCAAGGGCAGGATGACTGGTCATATTTTATTCTGGAGTGGGAGAGACTGGACAAACTTTTTGTGGGAGTGAGTGCAATTAGTCAAACCTTCTGTGGGAGCAGGTGGGATTGGTCAAGAGTGTCTGAAGGAGCTGGCAGGATTGGTGGGATTGGTCAAGAATGTCTGTGGGAGTTGGTGGGATTGGTCAAAATTCTTTTGAAAGTCCTGAGAATAATGAGATAAAAAAAAAAAACACTCACACCTCTTTTACCAGGTCAGAGTGTCCAGTGCAATAATAGTGTCCTTCATAAGCATTTCCTGTATTGGGTTATTCACTGTACAGTGACAGTAAATGCAACATGCCACATGTAGATATAAATACTGCTCTTTAGAATTTCATATAGGCATAGTCATTTTATTTATTTATTTTTTTGCCCATGATGTTCTGGAAGAAAATTGTTGAGTGGAATTGGTATATGCAGTTCCATTGCTTTTAATCCAAGTCTTTTAAGCAACAGTAAATTATATAGCATCGATTATCATGTAATTTTCTGCACTTTGAGAGAGTCAAACAAAATACAGCTGTTCATTTCAATATATTCCACTTGTTGTGAAAACCATTCAGACATCATTGTACACCACCAGGTTCTGAAGATATTGTAATAACCAATCAGCACTAATATGTATTTCTCTCTCCCTCTCTCTCTCTCTCTCTCTCTCTCTCTGTCTCTCGTGGTCATAACATGGTTGTAGTCAGATGTGAAGTGGAGTTCAGAGTCAGGTGGTAGCAGGTCATTTACCCCATTTGTATCCTTTAATACCTCCTGCTTATCAACTTGTTGGACAAGATTGAGCTGAATTGAGTGACTTTCATGCCAATTTCTTGAACCTCCAGCTCAGCCTGTCAATTTTCCAGCCCTTTTGGAAAAGATAAAGTTAAGAATTCCCTTTCATTTACAGTGCTCATGTATCATTTGTTTTCCCTTAAGAGCAGAGTTGCTAGGTCTCTACATGAAAAAATTAACATGTCAATTTAATATTAGTCAAAAAACAGCCTAAAGGTGAATAAAACTAAGCGATACCTCCCAAATGCTATACAGTGCTATCCAATATCATACATATCATTGGAAAATGCATATTCAAAGGTACATCTGTCAAGATAAGTCAAGATTGCAACTCTTGCAGGTCAGTAAGTACAACACTGGAACGATTGGAACAATTTTAAAAGTCTTATACCTCTTCATCAGAATCTACAGGGTGAGTGGATTTCAATTTGATGGGTGATGGTGATAGTATTTTAGCATGACCTGTGGTTTTGCTCAGTAGGCTATTCAGCAGCTTGATTGCCCAGTTGTAACACTGTAAACATGTAAAAATTCAGTTTATGCTGATTTGTTGCTGCGTGAATGATCAGTACTGCCTTCAGTCATATTTTTCTTTGTTATGTGCACTCATGGGTGTTTCGGCTGAGTATCTATTTGTTATTAACTATTTACAAACTAGAATCAAATACAGCACATTTCTCTGAAGGTGGTTCATCCAAAGCATCAGCTTACCTTGCTCCTGTAAGTGATAAAAAGTATCTACTACTTGATACATTATCTACTTTACATAATGTATCAGTATCTACTTGATACATTATGTAAAGTGGGCCATAGCTACTTGTCCAGAGGCATTGTTGCTAACTCTGCATCAAACTTCATTCACTTCCCAAGTAGTTTAATAAATTTCTCCATCTTGAAAAAGCAAAGGGGCCCATGCAAAATCCATATAAGCTGTCTGATCCAGACCACAATGTTTCAAATGAGGTTTCTCTGCCATGTAATACACTTACGCTGAAGGCATTGCTTAAACAATTATATAAAAAAAGTTTTTTTAATTGCACCTTTACAACTGAAACACATTTTACCAGATAAATAAAAAAAATAAACAAAATAAAATATTCAGTTTCCAAAGTAAGTATTTTTACTCTGATCACATATTATTACCTATATTGTCCTAAAGCAGGGCAGCATGGTGGTACAGTGGTTAGCACTGTTGCCTCAGAGCAAGATGCTTTTGGGTTCACACCTGCTGGATGACTGGAGCCTTTCAAGACCAACATATAAGGCCCTATTTGAATTTGTTTTTGCAAAATTGTTTAAGGTTATAAATGTTATTTGCATGCCATGGACTTTGTAATCATTAATTAAACATATTAATTATTACATTTTGCACTTAAAAATTACATTTTGAGGTAAAAGTTAAAAAGCAGTGTCTGTATTCACATTATAAAGGATCAAAATTTATGGCTTAATATTTTAAAATCACAAATTGGTCAGACTTATAAATAAATCCTTCTAAAAAAGAATAATGATAAAAATGAATAGAAAAATTAACTGACAAAGTTATATGAATAAGTTTATATATTAACACAACTAACAATGCTAATGTTAAGAATAAAAAGAGGTTCTCATGTAAAAGGAGACCACTAATTCCTGTATTAATTTACACATATTATTAATCAAATGCATACAAAATGCACAACCATCAACCCACAAACAAAAATGATGTAACAGTTCCACAGGAAACCTATGCATCTGCCAGCATTTTATGTTTATTCTTCTGTTGAATCTGTTTTTAGCTCTTCATGTGTCTGTGCATATCTCTCTCTTATAATAACACTCTCAATTCATTTTAAATCTCTCAGAGTGCTGAATTATCTGGGTTGTTGGTTTTTTTTTTTACCCAACATGTTAGAAACAGGACTAGTGACTCTGACCTTGGGATCTTCGTTGGCATTTTTGCAGATTATTGCAGAATTATTCTTTCCTGGGGTAATTAAAAAATACAGAGGAACACACAAAAACTAAACCTCATGATAGTGTCCTGTTTTCACATGGAACATCAAAATGACTACTCAGGACTGTCACTGACAAATTGGTCTTGTTATTCATGTATGGGTCATACTACAATTTTCCATGCCAAGAAAGGCCTGTTAGTTGTTTCAGGTTCAGAGGAATAAAGTAAAAACTCCAACAAAAGATTGGAGGAGGCAGTTTTGATGGTTAACAAGATTTTAGAGAATGTCACACTGCTTTGCAATTATGATGGCTCCAAATTCATATCCAAATGTAGATGTGATTCATTTTTATAATAAACACCAAACATACAGCATGAATTTCTTGTTACAAATTTATTTTGTCTTTACAGATTCATCCTCTTTTTTCCAAGTCAGTGTTTCAAATGACATTGTCGGAGGACAGTATTGTATTGAATTTAGTTTTTCTGTGCTGTAGCACAATTGATTCAGTTTATGAAGGACTTGAAGATTAGGTCTAAATGACATTGATTGGCTGAATTGTGTGGGATTGAAACTAAACTCTGCTGAAAGTTTGTACCTCAAGGAGAAGGGCTGGTGATCATTGATCCAGGTCATTGCAGTTGAAGCTGTTGGGTACAAATTGCACCAGGTTTAATATTCTGCCCAGGGCCGTGTGATGACATAACCTACTCTGTGAATATGACTTCGGCAATTTGAATCCTTTTGTTGCCTGGAGAAATGAGATTTTATGGAATCTCCTGGGTCCTGTGATGACTTAACTTGCTCTCTGAATATAACTGGCCTGAGCTGTTGGAAGCGTTTTTGTTGCTGGGACAAATGAGATTTCGTGGACCTTGATAACCTCAAAAAAAAAAACCTTATTTTACAGTTTCTTTAAGCTTCCTTCATCTCAGACACTCAACTTTCACAGAAATAAATGAACATTAGAAAAAAAAGAGCTACACTTGCAGCAGAAAGAATAGATGAAGTAAACTTCCTGTCTGTAAGACAGAGGAAAATACAGATCGATAATGAGCTGTATCTGTTCAGACCAAGGCTATGTGGAAATGTTGGGGGGGCTCTGTAATTGGATTTATTTTTCTTCTTAACTGATTAGATTTGCAGGTTTAGGCACATTACAGGCATAGGATCATTTACTGAATGATCTGATATAATGAATGTGGCCCTGGGGAGATCTGGTTCAATGCGGTTCATATTGGATAAGGAGGAAGCCTGTTTAAACACACTCTACACCAGCATTAATGCTTCATGTTGATCAGACAAACAGTCAAACAGAGGACATACTCATTGTATTGTTTAACAAAATATGAAATTTTATAGCATGCATTTGTTTGTCATCTGCTTTAATGGTTGATTCGGTAATGAAACAAAAGGGTAGTTAATGGGTTTTGAACATTATGATTGTGCCATTGGCTTCATGCAATTGATTTGAGAATAAATTTGCCCTTGGTTATATAGCCTGTGGACACCAGTAGGATGATTCTGTGTTCATGAAGTATTACATCAGTGTTAAAGCCACAGGATGGAGATCTGGTCAAATAAAAAATTAAGAACGAAAACAAAACCATAAATGCATGTCTATCTATACAGTTTGAATTTATGACAATTAGGTTCTGGCTTTTGGGAATTAACGTAGGTGAACTCAACTTTAAAGCTGACATTTCTCTGTCTTTCTTTTTCTTTCTCTTGTTCACTATAGCTCTTATGTGCATGAGCTTCACAGACCATAAAATCAGTGATTTTATTGCTAGGCAACTAGCATTTGCAGAAAGCAAGAGGAAGAGCCCACACTATGTCTCAGAGTGTTCTCTGTGAATGTGGGAGAGGGCTATCACACTCATTTTTATGTAAAACAAACACTAAACACCTATGGCTATTTTTCATAAAATCAAGTCTGGTCTTCACATATTTCATCATTGATTTTTGTTATAAAATATGGATCATTACCATCATCAATAAATTTATGAAAAGAGGATTTGGTCCAACAAGGGTCATGGTGTTTGCAGGATTTCATCCCAGCCTTGCTCAACACAATCGGATTCACAAATTAGATTTACACTTGTGTTTAACAAACAGAACTTATCAACAAGGTCAGGTGACATTTAGAGCTGGAAGAAATACTTTTAAGCACTAAAGGCCACAAGAACCAAGCTGAGAAAATCCATAACTAAAAAAAAAAAAAAAAAAATCCATTAAAGATGATTTCATCAAATTTGCAGTCTCAAAGTGCTATTTGTGTCACAGAGTTATATATACTGACCTGCCAGACTGCTAATGTTGAAATCCTTGCATTTTCATCCATTGCTGCCTGACTTAAATCACCACCTTGATAAGACTTATTGCTTATCTTTAACATTGTCCTGTTCAATGAATATATAAATATATATTCATTGAACAGGA
>JAQQZU010000039.1:7262583-7277943 GCA_030068025.1 Parauchenoglanis punctatus
TTATAAATATTATAAATAAAAAATAAATAAGAGGGTTTTGACAGGATAGTGTTGCCGCTCCAAATCGCTCATCCGACCTCACCCTGCTATTGTTTTCCAGAGTCACATCCATCACTACATGAGTGCTTTGTTTAAATGGGCAAAATGTGCTCCATTTATAATAATTATTGGCACTTTAGCAACAGTGGAAGAGGAAAATGGAAATAGCTACTTTGTCTGTGTTTAAAATGTACCCACAGCATTCAAAAGGGTCATTTCTCATTTCGACACAGCAAGCAGGTAATGGTGCAAGCATTAAAATGTTGTATACAAATTCAGCCTTAATAGCTCTCGTTCATCACACGCAAATGCTATTGCTAGAATTTTGACAAATGCAACATCTGGAAAAAATTGAGCCATCATCTATCGAGTTGACTTAATGTAAAACTGAAATACCTTAAAGGTTATTATGGAAAATGTTTAACCTAGAAATTCTTGGAAATCGTACAAATATTACAAATATATTGGATTAGTTTAATGTTGCTTTGTGCTAATTAATTAATAAATTCATTGGAATTCATTCATTGAATTTAAACCAGAACTGCTGGTTTCTTTGCCAAATGCTTTTTGTAACCAAAAAAAATATTTTAGCTTGAGTTGGGGAAAACATTTTAGTTAGAGAATTAGCATTGCAAGGATACAGCATTATACAGCATTTTATAAAGCACTGCTTCACTGTAAAAATGAAAATGTGGAGGAATTAGGCAACATGGTACAAGAGATTTTTTATTTTTCTCAACTTTTGACTACTGTTGTTGATTTTACCAAGGTTTATAAATTTAGACGACTCTGTAGACATGCATGTTGCAATCATCTACAGGGCTTCCATCAAGTAAAATCAAAGTAAAATGCTGCAATTTCAACTAAAAAAATCCTTGTTGCACTGTTCTGAAAGTACTTGCACTTACAAAAGGTAAGTAATTACAAAAACGCTTATGCCAAAACTCACAAGGTTCCATTAAATGTTTCATGTTATTACATTGTTTTTTACAAGAAAAAGAGAAGAGGCCTCAATTATGATTATGGATCAGCTGTTCAAGATTATTAATTTGTATTTCAGGTTGCTACAGGTTATTAGTTTTGTTTTACAAAAAAACACATTCATAAAGTTTTTAGACTTTTTCCGTGAAGTATCCATTCCATTATGATTCAGTTAGATGAAATATGGGGTTCTGCTAGTACACACAAGCAAATAGCTTACATGACAAAGATAAAAAAAAAAAATGGATAAAATCTCCCATACTATTTAATGTTTCCTCATAAATTTTCCTATACAGAATATTCCAGCATTACGTTGTAAAATGTTTATGCAGCATATATAAATACATTATAAATGGCCCAATATAGCTGCTCTTCAATTAAAAATCTAAAATAAGTTAAAGTATTCCTTTGACTTTCTCAAGTGGAGAAAAAATAATGTGATGGGCATAACTGAGCAAATATGTTTTTATTGGTTTATTGTTATTTATCATTTACACCATGGTTACCAAAAAGCTAAGAAATGGATTTGACCTGAGAATAGGATATGCAAACTAATTTACTGAAAACTCGTAATAATTAAAATGGTACTTTAGAATATATTACAGATGTTGCAGTGTTAGAGACTTATTCGGATATTATTAAATAGAGATTAAAGCCGTAAACTGCAGAACGCACTTGATGCTACCTAAAACCTAAATGTATAACATTGACTAATGTGATCATATGTCAATTAAATATATTTATTGAAATGGTAACATTTTCTACAAGTTGATATTTATTTTACGGAAGGAGTCTCCAGTGTCACTGCTTTGTTACAGTCAGAATGTTTTCCACCATGTTAGTGTCTTCAGTACCAAGGACTTATAACTCTTATATCATAAGTGATAGTAGGTACCAAGATGTCTTGTAGACACTATACACATTAAATGTAACTATAAACAGTGGTGGAACATAACTAAGTACATTTACTCAAGCACTATATTTAAGCTCAATTTCAAGGTACTTTACTTGAAAATTTCCATTTTGTACAAATTTATACTTCTACTCCATTACATCTCAGAGGCAAATGTTGTTCTTTTTACTCCCCTGCATTTATCTGACAGCTTTAAGTACTATTTACTTTTCAGATTATACCCTTCCTGTCCAATGAAAACCATGTATCTTGATTTTGAATGTTTGTGATAAACTGAAGGATTAAATATTCCTTTATGGGTTGAGAAAATTGTCCTACTTCTTAAGCTAAATAAACTATTAAATAACCCCCTGGGATTTGCTGGAAAATCCACTGTCACAAAAATGAAAACAGGACTGTTTTTCTGAGCTCATGAAAAGCTGATTTTTTTGTGTGTGTGTGTATGTGGTTCCTACAGGCTAGCACTGCTAAAAACATGTGGTGAGCTTGTGGTGAGTCATGAATATGATGCTTTGCTGTAGATTAAACTACCCAACAGTATATCAAATAATTAAGATTTGCTTAACCTTAAACATCTACAGGAGTATGTGAAGGTATGTGTAGACTCCTTAACACTCAGGGACTGGATTCACACACACACACACACACGCACACACACACACACACACACACACACACACACACACTTGAATTTGGATTAGTTTATAGTCTTGTCTTGTGATGTCTGCACTGTTTGCACTGTTTTTGTTTTGTTTGCATTTTATGTTGTCTTTGCTATGTTTGCACATGTTTGCACACATGCACTTTATGTTGTCTTCTGTTGCACACGTGCACTTTTGTACTTCTGTGTTGTCTAATATGTAGCACCTTGGTCCTGGAGAAACGTTGTCTCATTTCACTGCGTACTGTATCACCTGTATATGGTTGAAATGACAATAAAGTGACTTGAACTTGAAATTCAACATATACATTAATGCAGCAGTAATGTTAGTCCAATAACATCATATATAATAGTAAAAAAACTAACAGGGACAGTCACTTTTACTACACAATACTTTTACCTTTGATACTTTAGGCAAATATCACTGATAATACTTACATACTTTTACTTAAGTGAGGATTTGAATTAAAAACTCCCAGCAAATCAGTGTGGTATCAGAATAAAACACTTTGGGATGAGCTATAGTAGGAAAATAATCCAATTTGGTGTGGTAAAAGAGGTAGTCTTAAGGAGAAAAGACTAATACATCATGGATAAACTTTATTAAACAAATATCTAGACCTTAATTAACCCCTAATATGTGTTCCCTGAAATAAAGTGTTACTAGTCTTATTAACATGCTAGCTAGGAAAAGAGAGAGAGAGAGAGAGAGAGAGAGAGAGAGGGGGGAAGCTGAACATGGATCGGTCTGCTCGCTAAAAATCAGCAATTTACTGAATAACAAGCTGGCTATGGTTGGAGAGTCGTATTCATCACTGTAGCACTTGTGACTTGCTCTCAAAAGCTTGCTTAAATTACTTAAAACACTTAATTTCTCCAGTGAAATGGCAAGCACATTCACTCATTTACATGCCTATTGGAATTCAGGATGTAATTTCCACCTCCTACATAACAGTCAAGCAAGCAGACTGGGCATTAACCATGAGACGTGAACCATGAGGGATGGCAAAGACATCTGCAGAATAATTAGTATTCCCCTTTTAACAAAACAAAAGACAAACAAACAAACAATAACAACAACAAAACAATTTATTAGAAGCTCTAGCTAACATTGGAACACACTTCTAAATGTAGTGAAATGTTAATGAATTATTAATCTGTGTTTTTTGTTTTTTTTAAACTAATTTAGCCCACAAGGAGAACCAACACACTGATGTGCTGCAAATGTCACATAAGCATAAGCATAATTAGTTCTAAACCAGGGATGAGTTTCGAGCCAATCATGGATTTGTTTTTCATCTAAACTTTATTTTGAGGTTGTTCTTTTTGCAAGAGTTATTAATAAATGGTTAAACAGACCACCAAAAAGTAGACCAAAGCAGCAACAAATATGCAGACACAATATTAGTCTCAATCAGACAAAGCATATTGATGTTCCTTAATTAACACCCCCCATAAAACTAGCATAAACTTCCAATTTATTACAGAAAAAAAAAACACTCACTAACTGAAATATGAAACATTCTGAATTTAAATTTAGGCTGTAAGGGTATTTGTACATTTGTTTTACACAGGAACCTTCCATTTATTTTAAAGGTTTTGTAAATGTGACACTTTAACAAGTATTGACTGTTCCTGTGTCTTTTTGTTTGGCACAACCCAGTCTAGTCAACAACTGTGCCAACTGTGTTTAGTCCTAGGAACAAATCACACTCATTTATAGACTTTAAAATCATAGACAATATTAATGATCAGTTATTTCTACTTTCTGTTTAAGGTTTAAAAACCAAAAGCAACTCAGATGTCTTTTCTCTCGGATCTTCCAGCAGCAAATTGATTGATGGAGTAGAAAGCTGGTATCTTCTTTGTTTTTCTTTCTTTCTCCCAGAAGACACCTGGGCCAATGCATAAAGGGTCATTTCAGTTCATGGGTCCATTCAACCCCATCCACAGAGTGAACCAAAGTGACAGGCAAAGACAAAAAAACACAATAAACAGACAGAGCTGTGAATTACCAACATGAAAACTGGCAGAATGCAGAGATCGAACCATCCATTGGACATGAACCCGTGAGTCAAGGTCATCCAAGCAGAACAAGTGAGAAAGCAGTGGATTGGTGTGTAACTGTATGGTCATGGGCTTTGTCCTTCACGCAGGCTTAGGAACTACAAATTCATGAAAAAAATAGATTTGATTGGTGTGCTGTATAATCTGTCATCATGTTAAAGATGTGAAATGACCTGAGATTGGGAGCTTTCTGTTCTCACATTTAAAGGTGAATGGATGAATGTGAACTGGAAAGTACAGGGTAAGAGAAAAGGCCTTGATCATTCATGTGTGAGAAGGACAAAATCTGCTTCTTTATTATTGACCACACACTGCAAATAGATTATGGTGCTATGGTCATTAGGAGGTATAATCAGACTTTCCGTGCATATTGCCTGCGCTCTGGACAAACCATTTAACAACCCATGAAATGTAAAAAGGATCTAAGGCATAATCGAACTAGAACTCATTCAATGCAACAGTCAATATTTTTTACACGCATAGTCAGTTATCAGTATAACCAAGTATAAAAAATTAATATAGTCCTACTTTGTAATATTTGTATTTACTTTGAAATTTCTTTGTAGCAGTCATGTATAAGATCTTAGAAGCTGAGTTTCTGCGCCAGTTGATTCTCCATGGAGAGCATTGCCAAACTGTTGCGCAAACTCTTGGCACATAGAAAATATAAACAGGCTTTTTTCCCAGCTTAATTTACTGAATGCACATTCACCACCTGAGACACTGGCAGAATAAGGAAACTATGAAAATGTACAATAATATACTTAAACACCAATCTGTAGCTATGATATCTAACTAACTGTAGCTAGCTGTCTGCCTGACCTTGCTCTTCCTCATATGAAGTGGAGGCAATTAATAGCCAAAGACAAAATGCCTGTATTTATCCACAAAATCTTCAGTGGGTATTGAAGCTCTTACTGTGAAAACTCAAACTAAACCATTTCACATATGGGAAACATTACTTTTACATTACTTTTCTGATGGGTTGCAAACAATTCAAAAGCCTTAATTTCTGATTATCACAGATGTATCGAATGTCAATGGACTATTAAATCTTCCAGGGCCCCTCAGCTTCCTTGGTTGTTTCCCCAGTATTTTGGGGCTGTAAACAAAAGCGTATGCCCCCAGTCACTCAAAAATGGCTGAAATCATTACTCAGACATGGAAGACCAAGACCTGGAAGGCTTGATGAGTTTTTCTTGCTTTGGAGATGTGCTTCATCAGAGGAGGGGCATGCAGGCTCACTGGTTTTGACAGCTGACTCAAAAAACCTTTTTTTCTCTGACATGGTGCCGTTTAAAATAACTGGCAAGCTATCCTGGTCATGGTTGTTGTGGATATGGAACCTATCCTGGGAACACTGGGGCCTATCCTGCAAGGGAACATCCGACCAACACACACACACACACATATGCACACACACACACACACACACGTTTGTTTTTGTCTTTTTTGGGGACCTCCCATTAATTTTTATGGGCATAACACTAACTATTTTAGTTTTTTGATTGTATTCACAGATTCTTGCAGACAAGTTAAAGGTTTTCTATGTGCACTTCGACACCAATGTGGCTAAGACTAACCAGCTGTTCAGTGCACGTGCACTGTGAGCTCTGTCACAAGAAGGACACCATGCTCATGCTGTCGGAGCATGATGTACCCAGAGCATTCATGAAAGTGAATACTAGAAAGGCAGCCAGTCCAGACTTTCTTAAAACCTGAACAGATCAGCTTACACTGGTGTTCACTGTAATACATAATCTCTCCTTAACCCAGTCTGTCATACCAACATGCTTTAAAAGGTCAACAATTGTTCCTGTACTGAAGAATTTACAGCCAGTCTGCCTAAATGAGCACTGTCCCGTTGTACTTATGTCTGTAGCAATGAAGTGCTTTGAAAGGCTAGTCAAAAAGTACACTTGCTCCTAATTCCCCCTAAACCTAGATCCTCTGCAGTTTGCATATTGCTCCAATAGATCCACGGAGGATGCCATCAACTTCATCCTACACACACAGTACTTGCCCACATTGACAGCAAGAGAGGAAATTATGTGTGAATGCTGTTTATTTATAGACTATAGCTCAGCATTTAACACAATTAAGTCTGTCAAACCTATCTCTAAGCTCAGCGACTGAACACCTCCTTGTGCAGATGGGTATTCAACTTCCTGACTGGCAGACCCCAGGTTTTTCATTCCTCATCCTTAACACAGCTATACTCCCTCTACAATCACTTTACATATGACATATGACTGTATAGCTGCACATGATTCCAACATCATCATCAAGTTCCCTTATGACACAGCCATGGTTGGGCTTTTCTCCAACAACAATGAGGAGGCTTACCTGAATAAGGTACAGAGACTAATAGACTGGTCCTGGGACAACAACCTTCTCATAAATGTCAACAAAGCAAAGAAGATGATTGTGGACTTTAGGAGGGAACAGCAGAACCCCCTCAATATTAATGACACTCAGGTGGAGAGAGTGGACACTTTATCTTGGTGTCCATATCACTGAGGACATCCCTTGTCTTCTCAGGGATTTTAGACTACCTCACCAGATACTAAAGACCTTCTGCTCATCCACCATTGAATGTGTCCTAACAGGGAGTGTAATGACCTGGTACAACACACAGCAAGATGGTGAAGCCATGCAGAGGGTGGTGAGGTCAGTTGAATGTACCACCAGGAGCTCACTTTCCAACCTTCAGAACATTTACACCAGAAGATGTTGGTCCAGAGTCAGGAAAATCAGACCCCAGTCATCCCAACAATGGTCTCTTCTCTGTGCTGGAGAAGTGTTACTGCTGCCTGAAGGCCAGTACATAGAGATTGAGGAAAAGCTTCTACACACAATTTATGATTTTGAAATTCACTTGAATGAGAACTGTGCCTCAGACCACATGAAGCCCATAGTCATGGATAAGAAATTAATCCATTGAAACACTGAACACAAAAAACTATTGCTAGCATTGGACAATCACTTTACATCCATCCACTGGACTTAAAACTACATTTTGTACTACGCAATCACTTTACCTCTGTAAATATGTATGTATCACAGCAATATTTATCCATTCGGGTTTAGCTATTTTAATTGTGCTATCTGTATATTATATAGCCAAAGAGCACAATTAACTTTACATTTCTACATTTGTTTATATAACATAGACATACTTATTTGGCATTTATGTAAACCTGTTCATATTATGTTACCATAATTAACTTGCATCTATATAATTTCTGCATATTACATAGTCATGTGCTTTAAGTACTCACATCTCATTATAATAATACTCAACACAATGCATAGTGCTGCTACTACAATGTATATATTATATTTTCATTTTCTTTTATAAAGATTTCTTGGAGATTTATCTTGACTTACCAGTTGTCTATTTTATGTATTTCTTTGTGCACAGTTATTGGAGTTAGGTGACTAAACATTTCAATACACATTGTGCTTTGTATAATTGCAAGTGACTGATTTGATTTTCACAAACATACGCACATGAACACGCACACACACACACGCACACACACACACACACACACACCTAGGAGCAAAATAGAGTAGGCAGTCCAGTTACCAGCATATTTTTAGAAGGTTGAAAGAAACCCATGCAGACTTGCAGAAAACATGTGAAACATCTACACGAACAGTAACAATAACACAACCTAGAGTTGTGAGATTGTAAATAAAATAAACTTTTTATACCTTGAGCGTTTTGCATATGAACCAAACTTTTCTTAACATTAGCAATGTAGCGCTCATTCACTGAATAATGAGTATCAGTAAAATGCTTAATTCCTTCAAATGATGGCCATGATTCATACTTGAGTTGCCTGAGTTGTTGTCATGGCAACATGACGTCATGGTTGTTGGTGCCGGAACAAAATGGATTTTGTGGTGAAATATGCAGAACTTTCCACTTTTTCGATATGGAAAATAACTAAAAGACAATGAGCTGATAGAGGTTGATGCTTCAAAGCTGTGGGCAAACTCATTTTGATTTATAATCATTTTATGTTTGCATTATGTTTAAATAAAGCTTTGCCATTTCATCTTTGCTGTTCTCCAAACATGTATGTGTTTTGAATGCATGACTCATTTCTTAGTCAATGATGTGGCATTCATCACACAAAGCACATGCATACACCTTGAATAATGAATCCCATCATTCATTATCTGTGATACACAAATGCATAGGTCTTCTCTAATTAACATGTTAGTTAACTTATTAGTGGTACTTTAATTTGGATGGATTTGTGTTGTGTTTGTGACAGCTTTCCCGTAAGGTCCTCTCACTGTGCCACTGGCTGTGCAGTAATTTTCCCAGATGCTTTTACACAGCGTGCATCCTTTTACAGTCACTTTGATTTACCTAGGGCATGCAAAGAGCTCCTCAGAGAGCTGCAGCTCTCAGAGGACAGCTTTCCTTCCTCAACTGGATATGTAAAACAGATAAATGGCTTTTTGCTTGAGTGATGTCCATTCCCTTTTTACTTCACATACCTCTACTGTTTGTTCACCCTCTATTTATATTGACATTCTTACCTAAAGTGTACTGACATCAAGTGGCTAAAACTTTACCTTCATGCCCTTTCCTTTTCTAATTATTTCATTATTTCTTTGACAATATATTTACACGTTTTCTGTAATAGACAGCGGGGTATGAGTTCAGTTGTTTTAAATGTTAGCAAATATTAAAGAACAGGGGTGGCTGCCTGACATTTTGAAAGTAAATGCACTTTTATTTCACCACATATGTGTATGCTATTTAATAAATTATTTACTCGCTTGTTCCTTAAAAATTTTTAAGTTGTGCAGACAGGTTATCTTGAATAGTGCCAATAGAATTATAATGTAGGTTCAAGTAGAAATATTAAACTACTAGGTAAAAAAATCAACTATTAGGTTTAATATGTTTCATATGCTTTATATGAATTTAAGTCCACACTATTAGTGCAGTCAAGGCATTGTAGAGATTTCGAGGTTGCGAGGTTCAATGTTCTGGTTCATAAGTTGCAGTGATGTAAGTGTGTGACTTGGATATCAGAAATATAACAGGTACATGGGTGTGAAATCAGCCTGTTATTATGTAAAGTCAGCCTAGCAGGAAGGAGGTGAAGAGATAGAACGAGGGAAAGAAAAGAGAATGAAACATCCCCTTGGAAAGTCCCCTGTTTTGCTTTGCATTTGTGCTGTGGGTGAAATTGAGATTGAATTGGTCCCTAATCTACTGGATGTGTTGGGTTTTCATCCATGGTTAATTCTTACCCTCCCACACTCCCTCTTCCCCTTTTCTTGTCCTCAATTCTCTCTATTGTTCGGTGTAGTCTGGCTATGATAAGTCAGGAGAGTTTAATAGTAGGTCCACATTTATTAAGCTTCCTTGAAACACAGGACAAGACAGATAACTACTATAGCCATATAACTATACTATATATATACACTATATATGTACTAGAATTCCTGATAACACGCTCCAAGGTTCCTGGTTCAATCCTGAGCTTCCAAAATCATGCCTGTAGGTGGATTAGCTATGCTAATGTCACAAGGAAGACACAGAAATATTAGGACCGTGTTGGAATAAGCTTTTTTAGTGTTGATGTGGGTTTACACCAGATTTCATGGAAGGCTTATGTGGGTGTCATGTAATCCTATGAACACAGCTCTTAAATGAAGTATTTTCACAGTTATTGCTTGTTTTCTACTCAAGAAAGAAAAAGTCCGTGAATCATGACAAAAGCTGTGATGTTATTTACTTTAACCATTAAATAGAATCTGTGGCACATTTGTTGGACATAGAGGAAGGAGCCAATGTTTTAAAGAACATACAGTGTCTCACAGTGCCATTGTATTACACTAAGAAGGCCACCCCCACAGTGAAGCACGGGGTGGTAGCATTATGTTGTGAGACCGTTTTTTATACATAGCTGTGAAAAACTATTTAGAGCTGAGGGCAAAATGGATGTCAACAAATGCAGGACAATTCCAGATTAAAACCTGTTCCAGTCTGCAAGAGACTTGAGCTTTGGAGGTTCACCTTTCAACAAGACATTGGCACAAACTGCACTAGAAAAAGCTACACTGGAGTGTTTCAAATACCTGGAACCTGAATGCATTAGAATGGCCCAGTTGAAGCCTAGACCTCAAGCTGATTGAGAAACTGTAACAATTGCTGTTCACCAATGACTTTCATCCAATCTGACTGAGATTGAGCAAATTCGCCATGAAGAAAGGGCAACCATGTCTCAGTCTAGATGTGAAAAGCTGATAGAGACATACCTAAGAAGACTTGCAACTTGAACTGAAGCGAAATATGGTTCTACCAAGTATTGGCTCAGGAGACTGAATATTTAGACAACCACCAAATGGCAGCTATTTTGTTTATTTAACCTTTGTTCTACAATAAATTATCATTCTGTAGGACATTTTTCATTCCTTCAAATGTTTGGCACATGTAGTCCATTTTAAATCCTGGTTGTAACAGTTGAAGGGGGTGAATACATATGGCAAGGTGACATAGTTCTTTTGTTGAATACTGAATCAGTTTATTCAATACTTGTGCTTTTACTGCCTGAGTACCCTATTTAAAACTATTTTTATCGCAGCCTCTCTACTGTGGAAAATACACTTAGAAAAATACAAATACCTTGCACTCACTGCAAAATACATACTCTACAAGTGAACAATATTGCTTCAAGTTGTGTTCCTAAATATTTAAAAAAAAAAAAATCTTGCCTATCTTTTAAACATATGCTAGCTCTGAGAGTTTAAAACAAAAACCCTTTCTTCTCATGTATAGCTTTGGCATGGAAAGAAACAAGTTGGAATGAATCCTTGTGGAGGCTTCATTAATAATGAAGATTTTTTTTCAAGAGTTGCAGAAAGAGAGAGACTCAGAACAGAAAACAAAAGCAAATGTGCAGAAAGAATGTGAGATCTGACAGCATCCTTGAACAAGCTGAGTATGAAGGAGAAACACAGGACTCATATGAAACCAAGAAAAATTCAGATCTCACTCTACCAGGACATGGATTAAATCATCTGATCCTTGGTATGTGTTCAATCTTAGTACATCCGAAATTAAAGTCGTGTTCATTACACACATCTCCTGTGTATAGAGTTGGAGTTTTTAAGCTGCATTTTATTTTACTTGATTTTTCTTAGTACATTTTATATTCACTTTATTGAATTGTGCACACTTAGTGTTTCAGTATCATTTCATGTTGAAGTTTTCTCAAACTTTAAAGAATTTAGTCTAAAACAGGGCTCCAAACTGAGGCCTAGTCCACATGTATTTGGGTATTTTTTTAAATGTTCTTAAAAAAAAAAGTTTGTCCTCATGTAATCTTAGGGTAACTTAGCTTTCTTTAGGCTGTCTGCGCAAGTTGTTAATATTTTATGTGAGGAACGCAATTGGAAACTATTGGACATGGTTTACAAAACACAAACAAATTATATTGTACTAGGCATCAAAAATTGTTTTATTTATCTGGGACTGACATTTTGAAATCTTCTTTTGAAAAAACGGCCGCAAAGCTAGTAATCAACAAATCTATTTATTTGTTTGTTTGTAACAGTTATACCTAACAGCTTTACACGGAAATAACCTTTAAAACAATTTAAAACATGCGGCCATTATAAATGGCATATGCGTATTTACGATGTAGATTTATTCTACAGATCTTTCACATCATTATTCACAACTACAAGCATGCAAACTAATCATCTTGCAAACAGAAATGACAAAATGATGTCAGAATATAACCCATTGCTTATTTTCCTGATATTCAACAGGTCTGCTAATGCATCATAGAAAATTTTTTCATTGTCAAGTGTATACTTGATGAATTCTTTTCCAGAATGAATTTATCATTAATTCATTATCAATAATAATGTCTTTTATCATTAATTTCAACCAAATCACTAGATGTGATATGTATTAATAGACACAGCCATGCCTAGTTAATAGCGCAGACATAATATTAATAGCACAGACATACCTAATTTCATCCTGTTTGGAAGCAAAACTATACAAACAGTAAAATTTTTGTGTCCATGTGGACCGTGTCAATAATGCATCAGTTAAGCCTAATGGCTTTCGAACAGAGAGACAAGGAGAGAGCTATTTTCCTTACACCGTTGTCTTAAGTGTAAAAGGCTGCCACTAAAGCTCTGAAATAGAATGCGAATGAATATTGATGCAAAGTGAAAAACATTTAGCAGTGGAAACAGGGACAGAAATGCAAGGAAATTGAAACAATATATGTGTTGAAATTTTAAATTTGAATATTTACTTCAGTTTTCTTAGATTTTTTATTTTTACACATAACATCATAATATTACAAGTTTTAAAATACCTCAAATTCACAAGATGTCAAAAATAAAACCCAAACAGGACAATTTGAGAAAACATTAATACCATATAAAGCAGTTCAGAAACACTAATATGCTCCACTATATTAGTCATTTGCCGTGACTAATATATTATTTTACCCTTTCTTAAGCCCAATGTTGATAATATAATTAGAAATGAGACAGAAAGAGATTTAGAGTTAAACTTGGACTTTCTTATTTTGAGGCCATGGAAAGCCATGCTATTTTATGTCATGCTACATAACTAGCATGAAGCAGTAATAAGCAAATAAATAACACGAGCAGTGTTTAAAAAAAATAAGAAATTATCAGATATATTTTTAAAATAAAAAAATGTAATAGTCAAATAAACATTAATCAATATTTATTTCATCCATGAGAAACATTTCAATAAACAACCACCAAAATAAACCTGTGTCTTGATTAATATATTTGCAGCAGTTAATTGGAATAATTCATAAGTGAAGCTGAACAGAGGATCGGCATATTTACATTACTGGTTCATTATTATTAGTAGATTGTTTAATAAGTATAGCTGAGCATTTAATAACACACTGTAATTTCATTTATGCTCATTTATGTGGACCTGAAATAAATATTACTGAATGTTGGATAAGTAATTAATAATTAAACAAATTTAAATGAATGCACACATTAATACCACAATCTCTTGTACTTGGAACAAAATATGATGGAATAGTTATTCATGACTTGAGCAACACCTACCTTGCCTAGGTTCTCAGACATAAACAAAGTTGATGTTACAATAATATGGCATCAACAGTAAACAGAATTCTATTTGCATTATTTTCTATTTTATAAAACTTAATTTTTGTTGTGAAAATGTGTTTTAACAGCTTTTTAAAATTTAGATTCATACCATAATTCTGCTGATTTCAGTCCAAATTTACTAACACAAACAAGATCATTGTAACATCATTTTTATGAGCAGAAGAACAAGACAGTTAACCTACACTGTACATCATTGTTCTTCGTTAATCATGCAGAAATAATTCATGCACATCTTATTAATATGTTTAGCAAATTCAGAGACTAGGCATAGACATATGACCTTGCTCTGGGCATCTATTTTCTGAGCTCAAGCACTGGAGTACTTTTAGAATATTGGAAAATTAACTTGGCTCTGGGGTTATGGTTAGAGTTAGGGGTGAGAGTTCTGAGTTCAATGGATTGCAATATAACTTTGTTGGTTTGTTAATATTACATATGGCATATTAATGTTGAGGTTTATTGTTTTCTAATGTTAACCAATGAAAACATTACTTTTTGTCCTTTTTTTCTGCACAATAAACAGGGTCCTTTGTTTCTGACTACTATTGTAAAATGTGTTACACTTTCATAATAAGTGAACAATAATTATAAGCTGAAAGCCTTCGAAGGAAGTCATTTTAAATGAATTTTTGAATCAACACTGTTAGAGGTGTCTTTAGTTGAGTCATGATTGGTTTGATAAATAACACTAAAACACTAAAATGGTAAGTGTGGGCTTTGGTATTGAAACCAAACTGATGGATGCACCTATTGTTTTGAAATATGTAACCTTACTGAAAAATAATATTTAATTGTTTATTAAATAGTAGTTAATCAGATTACTTATACCTTGTATATTCTATAGCTTTTTTCACAATAATCCAGGAATTCCCCACTGCAAGCAATGAAACAATCTTTAAAAACAATAAAGATGGCAAAACTTTGTGAATCAGTTTGGGCCCAAACAAAAACAGTTGACGACACATGCCCACACTTTATAGAATAATGATCTGCAAAACATGGCAATTAGCAGCGTTAAACTGTGTTCTCGAACTGCAGGAGTCAACATCTCGTCTCGGCGCTGGTGTGCGTGGGCGCCGTGTCGTCTTTGTGCGTCTGCTCTCTCTCCTCCTGCAGACTGCGTCTCTGTGCTCAGGCTCAGATGGAGAAAAGAACCCAGCAGAGTACAGCCTCAGACATTCAGGCTGTAGCACATCAGTGGGCGCGTGTGGGAGTTTGTTCGATATGCAGGGTTCAGAACTGGCAGCTATTCTACATATATGCACACACTGGAATACAAGAGGAATTGTTGTTCGAGGTGATGTTTTTCCTGTTTGTGTATGTGTAGAGCTTTAGTGTGTGTGGCCTGGAGACCAAGCAGGTTATGCAACAGCTGTGATTGTTCAAAATACTGTACCTGCCAGTAACCAGAATTTTTTTCAGTGTCAAACTTAAAGTCTTCGATATTCCATCCATCCATTATCTATACCGCTTTATCCGTCTGGGTCGCGGGGAAGCTGGAGCCAATCCCAGCATCTTC
>JAQQZU010000039.1:7306160-7327621 GCA_030068025.1 Parauchenoglanis punctatus
TTCTCTGAAACGGTACATGATGGGTAAATTTTGATGTGATATTTGTGATCAGCACCCAAAAATCTATAAGAAACACCAAACAGTGTTCAAGAAGCAAAAACTTTGTTGTGAAGTATCTGACTGCTATGCAATAATTTCAATTTACACATCCAACTTTACAGGTAAACATTTTTGCACCAAATTTAACAAATGACCCCCTATTTTAAAGATAATTAACACTAGATTTAGAATGTCCAATAAAACAACTTTTCATTTTTTTGACAAACAGGAATCATTTTGTGGTGACATGCTCCATATGAAAAAAATTAATTGCCAATACATTAAATATTTTGGTGAAAACTCAGTGTGACCTAACAAATTCAGAACTATCATATTGTTGAAGTGTGCATCTTTCTGATATCACATGATCAGTTAATCTGTATGTTGCCAAAAAATTCTGATATTGGTCCTATTGGTTTCAATAGAAAATCTGATACATATCAACACCCGAGAACAAATTACACCGATGAATCTCACTGATGTGAGGCAAAAATTTCACTCCAGTTAAAGGCTTTCTTAATTGTATAGGTGTCTGCTTACCTGCTGTTGCTCTATTTCTGTAGAAGCTGTATATTGCTGACTGTGGGAATCACCAGCAGCAAGGTCCCTAATGCTGAATGTGCTGAACTGAGGCAACTAAAGTGCTCTGAGTTTCATCTGGGGCACTGAGGCCAGGTTTAAATCTGTCATATTTAAGCTGTCCTAAATTAAGCTGGGCAACACTTTCCACTGACAGAAAGGTTCATGTATTTAATGAACAATGAGCACATTCAAAAAATGTTACAATGAATTCATAACCTACTATATAATGTACAAGTACATAATGTGAACATGCACTACATCTTATAGCAACCTTTATTATGCATTATGAGTTGTTAACCTACAGCATTATAAGTGTCTGTAACAAATTATAGCACCAATACCACTAAACCCCATTTTGTATAATGCATTATGTAAATAATGTGCAACAATGACCTGCATTGGTGTTTATTTTCCATATGTAATACCAGCGCCGTCATCCGAAAGTCACCAGAAAATTAAACATTCAAGATGGCATTGGTATAATAAACTACTGAAAAACTTTTTTTGTATAATGACCTATGAATTCATGTATTTATTTACTAATTAAATGACAATACAGGTTAATCCAATATTTATAATGCAGTTATAAATTGTTACAGAATGAATTATAAGTAGTGTGCAGTGTTTATAACACATTATATTCACAAATAGAACATCAAAGAAATTCAGTCCCACTTTCTATACAGGCAACTAAATAGGGCCTCATCCTATGGAGCATCTTTCCTTTCCTCAATGTTACATATTACACATATTGTGTTTTAATCTTTACATTTTCTAGGATTTCAAAATGATTCTAAAACATGATATAACTCACTTTTTAGTTTATTTTGGATGCATACTTAATGTAGTGAATTACTGACCATGTCACAACTGTGTTGGGCTGAAGCTAGCTAGATTTTTGCCATTCCTGCTCACAACGCTAATACGGAGCGAGTTTTTTCCCTGATGCACGCACAATGGACCAAGGAAAGGAATCACTTGAGTGTTGACTCATTGAAGGGGATCCTGTGAACCCAATACAACTTAAAGCATATGACATGCAAGGACTTTTATACTTATGTTATGAGCAATCCCCAGCTATTAGGAAAGATCCAGTCCTCAGGAAAATATGCCCAGCCCCCTCAAGATGACTGAAAAGTGTCTAATCCAGGAGTTAACTGTTTTCCTATTTTCTGAACTTTTTTTATTTTCATATCTGTGGCATTATATAAGAAATGTGTTTTTTTTTCATTAAGGACAACATTAGCCAGAACAAGTTATCTTCTGATAGATTTTGTGAAAAAGTTAAAAATGTTCAGTGCAATCAAGGCCTAGGGGTTAACACATTTGTATAATCCCCCCCTAAAAAATAAAACCCACAAACATGCGCGCATTAAGGTGTCCTCTTTTTTGAAATCCAAAATATGGTCACCCTAGTTTACAGTCGATTATTTTTTGTTACATTTACGACATTTGGCAGACGCCCTTATCCAGAGCGACTTACATAAGTGCTTTAAAGTTTTTATCAGTAAATATATTCTGATACTGGTTCACTGGAACCTGGGCTAAGAATACCATCATGCTAGGTTTTTTTTTTAAATGAAGAACAAATAAAGTGCTAGTCCAAGTAATTCCAAAAGATGTAGGTCTTTAGTCGCTGTTTTAAGACACCCTGTGACTCAGCTGTTTAGACATCTAGGGGAAGTTCATTCCACCACCTAGGTGCCAAAACAGAGAAGAGCTTAGATGCATGTCTTTCCTTGTACCTTGAGAGATGGTGGAACCAGTCGAGCAGTGCTGGAAAGCTCTGAGAGCGTTTGTTAGCTCATGTTAACTGAAAGGCGGATGGATATCTGAACGGTGCATATATATATGCGCACACTCTTGTTTCCCTAATTGGTCTTTAAAATATTGGCCTATAGCTAGTCTTATGCTTTATGTATAGATTTTAATGTGATGTTAGGGGGTTCAAACATACAACTTTATGCTGTATGCAATTGCTTTTGACTAATTGAACCTGGCACTGAGACATTCTCAGCATAGGGATAAGGATTAGAGTGGGGCAAAAATAGCATGACACATGCAAGATTAATGAGTGTGGATCTCTGTGTGGATCTGCACATGTGTCTTTTAATATAATCCCCTATAGGGAACTCTGGACCAGAGGAAGTGAATTTTGCAACATAAAACAGGGAGGAAAGGTGACTGTTTGCAATTGAAACAGAATTAGTTCAAATTTATAGTTTAACTCTTCTGCTGCAGCCATGATGCCAGACTAAATCATCTCCCACTTCTACTATAAAAAATGTCATACAACAGATTTGTAGTACTTGGAAAATTTCTTCCACTCTGGCTCTCTCTCTCTCTCTCTCTCTCTCTTTCTTTCTATGTCTCTCCCCCCTCCCCCTCCACCCTTTCTCTGACATTTACAGAAACAGAGAGAGATGTAAGCTGGGCAGTGTATAATAATCTTTGAATATAATCTTTGCTGTGTATCTTTGGTTGTGAGCGAAAAACTGAGGAGCAGCCTGGCCTGCTATGATACCAGCCATAGCTCTAAATGACTTTTATCTGAGTAAAAGAGGATTTGTCACATGAAAAGCATTTACTACAGCATGAATGTGTTTTTCATCTTTCAAAATGTAATAAAGCATTATGGAACACTTTAACCCTGTGAAACACTGAAATATCCATATCAGAATCATGTCACAGAAGATGTCATGCATTAAATCACTCAAAACATTAAAAAAATCCTCAGACAAGGTATTGTAACATTAAACATTATAACACCTATTATGACAAATCTAATAACAACTGGACCATGACTCTATTATGTCAGTGAACAACTTTGCTGTTATATGGCTATATCAGTCATAAGCTGCAGGGTATGAGTAAAGGGTTCAACTGATATCAATTGTTGTTTTCAAAGTTAATGCACAATACCTTCTGTGACATTACTGGATATAAACTGTGAAGTGTAAGTTATATGACATAATGGCTTGCACATCATAAGATTTTCAGCTCTTTTCAGGAATTTCTGTTAAGAGTGTAAGTGGAAATGTAAGTACAGAGGTGTGAGGAGGTACAGATGATAGACATACAGTGGGTATCAAATTCTATGCCCCCTTTCACCAGAATGGACTTATTCAGATGTAAACATTTTTATGTATGCCAATGACATAATTACAGTATAATCTATATTGATGAGGACATAGGCAGAAAAGGTCATTGTAAGCTAATCCATACTACAGTGGTGCTTTAAAGTTTGTGAACCCTTTGGAATTTTCTAGGTTTCTGCATAAATATGACCTAAAACATCCTCAGATTTCCACACAAATCCTAAAAGTAGATCAAAATAACCCAATCAAACAAATGAGGCAAAAATATTATACTTGGTCATTGATTTATTTGGGAAAATGATCCAATTGTACATATCTGTGAGTGGCAAACGTATGTGAACCTTTACAATTACCTGTTAATTTGAAGGTGAAATTGGAGTGTTGAGTGGGCACCCTGTTTTATTTAAAGAACAGGGATTTGTCTGGCAAGTCTGACATTCACATCACGTTTGTGAAAGTGTATCATGGCACAAACTAAGGAGATCTCTGATGACCTCAGAAAAAGAGCTGTTGATGCTCATCAAGCTGGAAAAGGTAACAATATCTAAAGAGTTTGGACTCCACCAGTCCACAGTCAGACAGATAGAGGACATTCAAGATCATTTTTAAACCTCTCCATGAGTGGTCAACCAGCCAAGATCACTCCCTGAGCATGGTGTGTAATAGTTGGTCAGGTCTCAAAGGAACCCAGGATAACTTCTAAACAACTAAAGAGTAGAACCTTATTTGTGAAACATGGTGGTGGTAGTATCATAAGTTTGGGTCTATTTACTGCATCTGGTCCAGGACAGCTTGAATTCTGAATTACACCAACTGTGTAACTCAGGAACTACAAAACTGTGAACTAGACTGAAAACCCCAACATGGTCTCACACTTTCAACTTTGAGACAGAGTGTAGGCAGGATTGGTCAGAATTAAAATATATCTGATTTTTTAAAGATAAAACTCCTTTCTCTTTTCTCCTTCAGGCAATAAAATTAATGTTGGCAGATAATTAACTGGCACATAAATGCTTTATTTTAATCACCATTTCATGGCAGACAGTGTGATCATTTTGGCAGGAAGCATACCCACAGGGTATAGACATGAATCACACATTGATGCTGCACTTCAGAGGTCACGGGGCTAGGGCACAGTGAGGATGAAAGTGCCATAGGGGACATTTGAGAAGAGGCCAGTGGTTTTAACACCCCAAATGCACTTAAAGATGGAGCTTGAAAAAGCTTCATCCTCTGGTGAAAGCATGCAACATGTCCAATAAGAGTAGACTGCTTTGGTCTCTGGCAAACACACCCATACACCCCATTAGCACTCACATGTTAACATGCACAAACCTACATACAGTATACCAAAAGATGCACAGTAACTAACAGATTTAGTTATACATTCTACAGACATAAACACACATACACAGAGATCCAGGCAGTGGAAAGTACAGCCATCACACCCTGTGTGTATTTAAGGATCTTTTCCACGAGCAAGAGCAAAACTGTAGCGTTGATAAAAGATAAATGTACTGTCAGTGAGATTGCGAGTGTGTCATCAGACATGGTGAGGATAGGTGTGCCCCTTGGCAAAGCTAAAATAGCCAATAGCGGAGCCTCTGGTTTGTGTGACGTTGCAAAGCTTAGAATTACATACGAAATACATGTGCACTATTATTAGAGCATTTAACAATGTGCAAGCAAGTGCTTATTTAAGAAACTGTTCACTATTAATATCTCACATCAATAAGAGTTTTACAGCTTCTTCTTTTTCTTCTTTTTGACATCCATTACAGTTTATTTATCTAAGATTGAGCACTGAATAACAGGTGCACCTTTTATAAAGTAATGACGAACAGGACGACAGCCATGTTTCCATAGCCCAGGGTTAAAAGAGGACCAGGGCATCATTGCAGAGTGAGCTACAAACACACAACTTTTGAGAAAGCCATTTTCCTTAAGTGCCCAGTTGGAAAACAGTAGCAGAAACATTGTGCCAACTTACAACCACACAAATGTGTGTATAAAAGAAAAGAAATCAATTTGCTTCAGTTTTGTCTCTGAATCTGGCATTAATGAATTGCACCAAAGAATATGTGAGTGAGCTTAAAAGTCCTGTGTGCCAAGAAAAGAAAACATCATCTCAAGAGAACAACATAACCACCCAATACATGATGCACTCAGTAAACTATTCGATTAAAAGAGTGAAAAATCAATACATAGATATGAATTCTGATGGATGCACTGGGATATGAAAGTACTTGCCAGGAAATATATAACATATTTCAATAGGCCCTCCGAGATAACATACTTTAGTATTTTAGAAAACTTTGCTGAACTTCCTGATTTTAGTGTTAATTGTGGGCTGGGTTAGCTTCACAGGGTCATTCACAAGCCGTGAGCCCTTAGATGAGTTATTGTGTCCCCTGCCAGCATTACTCTTTTAATTTTGGACCTTTTTTTTATTTTTATTACTATGATTCTCATAAAAGTTTTTTCCTTAATAAAATGAACTGAAATGCTTGAACCACTTTGTTCTGTCTGTCTTTTGGCTATGTTTAGATATTAAAGTTTGTGGAACATAACTATATTACGTTATGCTTGGTGCTTTGAATTAGTGTGTCATTGAATTATGGACAATAATGTAAACTTAGTACATGTTTAACAGAAGGAAGTAAATATTTTAATTGTGATTTTTAAAGGCATTTGTAGTAGAGGGCTGGAATTCAGAGACGAGTCTATGGAAAGTGAGTATTTTATACTGAAAGTGTGCACATCAGTATTTAGACTTTAGATGTACAGATGTAAGCTCTACACAGACAGCTGCACAGGAACAGTGGAAAAGGTGTTTGATAAAAACGAAGACGTATCTCAATTTTTGTTGCTTAACATTGGTTTGAGTGGGGAGCAATATGAAGTCTAGTGCCATTGTGTGACTCCCCGACAGACTGAAATTTATTTTTTGGGGTGTAAATTCACTCAAAAGGAGTGTACCTCAGAATCGCATTTGAGGCCAATATTAAATGTATAAATATGACATCATCAATTAATAACTAATATAAATATGACATCAATTAATAACAGTATAGTCGCGTTATAATTTTGTTTTTTTACATGGAGGCCACAAAAGACCTATGCCAAATAGTAAAGAATTCATATTGTTAAATTGTACTAAATTTGCAGTGATTAATGTGACAGTTACAAATAGGAACGTACATACAGAAGTGTTAGGTTTATTTGAATGCTTGCCATCTTCTTGCTTATATATAAAATCATATTAGCTTTCTTTTATTTCTCACTTTTAAATTGTCCCTTTCTTTTGTCACATTGTATTACATTTGGCAGCAAAGAAAAACACATGATCTGCTTCTTCAGTCTGCTTTTTCACAATTTTTTTTCTTGCTTAAAGGCAAGTCCTTATATTTAAAGGTGGTGGTCTAGACGCTACTAAAAAACCTCATCTCTGATGTTTCTACTCAAGAAAAATCAGTCAACCTTGGAGGCATGAACTACACACATGTAACTTTAGAAATCGGGAGCCAAGAAAATCAATTTAAGAGGCTGCAAAACCTGTCTCTGAATATGAAGAAGTTCCACACATAGTAAATTTATGTGAAAGTCAAACACGGCAAGTGTGGGTTTGGACATTAATATGTGGTGGTGTGTTTCTACATTAATTGGCCTGAAAGGCTGGTCCTCAATACATTTTACTGTTATTCATTAAGCAGCAGTCTGCGCCCTCTTGCAGGAAGACTTATGCCCTCCCATTACATTTTTGCTGAAATTGATTGTATGTTTTACAGCATACAACACGGATTACAAATATCAGCAGTGTTGTGCAAAAGTCTTAGGTAGGCTAATTTTTCTTATAATTTTTTAATTAGATTGTTTTTTTTTACAGGTGGCATGGTTGTGTAGTGGTTAGCACTGTTGCCTCAACAGCAAGAAGGTTCCAGGTTTGATCTCTGGGTTGACTAGCAGCCTTTTTGTGTGGAGTTTACATGTTCTCCCTGTCCCTGCGTGGGTTTCTTCCCACAGTCCAAAGACATGCAGCTTAGATCAAATGGCTACTCTTAATTGCCCATAGGTATGAATGACTGTTTATCTCTGCGTTAGCCTTGCAATAGTGACCACTCCAGTGTACCACGCCTTTTGCTTGAAGTCAGCTTGGATTGGCTCCAGCTTATCCCGTAACCTACAAGCATTATAGAAAATGGATGGGTGGGCTTATTTTTTAACTTCTACACTATTAAAAATATTTTCAATAAAAAAAATTAAATGATACAGATAAATGTTTGTATGTCAGTAAAGAAAATAGCATATTATTTAACAGAGCACTTTTCAGACAAAATAACAAGCAAGCTGTCAGGGATTAGCTGAAAGAACAGTAGCAAGTATGACAGAGAAAGTCTCCAAAAGAACTGTGACAGAACCAAAATGTTTTTCAACCAATTTCCTTATAAAACTGCACAAGGTGTACCTGAGACCACTGAAGCATTTTAAAAAAAAGCAAAGTGTTGTGTCAGACGACTGAGTCGGAGATGGATGCAAATGTAGGTTTGATGTTTTACTAAAAAAGACAGGGAAACAGTTCCAAGTCATAAGGCAGACTCCTGAATCAGGTATAGAATTAAGGTCAGGTAATTAGCAAAAAGAATGAGAATACAAGAATGCAAGGCTTGGTAACACACTGAGCATTACTTTTACAAAGAATCATTGTGAGAGTCTGTGTTTATATAGAGTGTGTGGGGTGATTGAGGATAGGTGTGCATGATTAGAACTCGGGTGAGTGTGAATGTGGCAGTGGAGTTTTGTACTGGGGAATGTAGTTCATTTATTTAGGAAGTGTACTCACTCAGAGAGAGAGTACCCCACGGCACGAAGTGATGGTCGGGCCATGGACCTACATTCACATGTCACGTGTTTGCATGTTACTCTTTCACACCCTATCCCTGTTTCAGCACTGGATGGGGGGCACTAGCCTCAGGGCCCATTTATTTTCAGACATCTCTTGTCCTGCTCCAGTTGGGTGTCATGGTGAATGGCTATCATTTTTTGTTAATCGAGTCTCTGAGCTACAAATAGTACTGGGGCCACATAACTACTGAAACCTTAAACAGGTCTTTTCTAAGATGATTAACCTGCTCCCATGGACCACTCCGCCTAGACGGAGGTTATTTTCCTTGTCTCTTCCTGAACATAAGGATTACATCAAAATGGCCTTGTCCCTGGGATTAATTTTCTCACCCATGTTGACAACCAGAGCAGAGTATTTCGTTGCTAAGAAAAAAAGAGGGGGACCTAAGGCCCAGCATTGATTACTACAACTTTGCCAATACACAAAAGGACAGGTGCCCCCTGCCCTAATGAACTCCACATTTGAGTGCCTGCAGCAGGCCAAGGTTTTCAAAAAACTAGAACTGTGCAGTGCTTATAATCTCATCCACATCCTGTCCAGCAATGAATGGAACACTGTGTATCACTCCATTGTGCCATTATGAATATCTGATTATGCCCTTTGACCTCTGATATAGGAATGGGGGCCATTCTCCCCCAGCATGTGGGCCCAGATCAGAAGTTCCACCCATGTGCATATTCATCATCTCACCCGACTTAAATTATGATGTTGGGGAATCAAATCATATCAAATCAGGAACCTACACCCCAGCCAATTATTCCATCCCTGCGAATAGTAGCCTTTCTGTGTTGGGCTCTAGAGCAGGCAATTTATGAGCTGCTCCAGCAGGAGCCAAACATAGGAGGTGGACTGCCAGACAGTCCTTACCTTCCCTCGACTGTATGACCTTGGTACTAATGTGGGGCCACATTTCCCCATTTGCTGCACACCTGTGGGTCGCCAGAACACTAGAGTTCTTACACTGATGTTTCTGGTGTATGCTTCATTACAGCCTGTTCAGACTGTGCCCAAAATAAAGAGCCAAACATGTGCCTTTCTAGCCTGCTACACCCCTTATCCATCTGCGCCTGCCCTTGATCTTACATTTCCATGGACTTTGTCACCAGCCTGGCAGCTTCCCAGTGAATGTCTGTCATCCTGGTCCTGGTGGACCATTTTTCTAAGGCCTCTAAATTTGTTTCCCTGCCTAAGCTTCCTTTGTCCAAAGAGATGGTGGACCTTCTCCTCCAACACATGCAGGTCTGGGTGCATGAATTCCTGAGTGATGTGGTATTGGACTGGGGGAACCCGGGGGGGAAGGTCTTTTGCCACCTATTGGGGGCCACAGACAGCCTTTCAGCTGGATTCCATCCTGAGTCCAACAGCCAGACAGAAAGGGTTAACCAGGACTTGAAACACTCCCTGGTTGCCTGGCATCCACCAACCCTCTTGGGTACAACTCTACCCACCTGAGCACCAACGTTTCCCTAATTACATCCCTTGTTACACCAAAGACCCTCTAGTTACATCCCTAGTTTAACACCCCCCCCCAACCCCCGTTACATCCTGAGTACATACATACACATGGACAGTCATTGAATGACAATAGAAATTATTTTAATATATCAGGATTTTTTTACACTGACCACTGGACAAATGAGAGACTGTTTCATCTTTTGAATCCAAAGCCTTATGTGTCTCATCTGACAACAGCTAAAACTGTCTCTTTAAGTTTGATTTTTTTCCCCAGTCAATGCTTCTTCTTCACAATGCTTGTGCATTATGCCTGTTTCCATAGCAATGACTTTTTCTGGGCTCCAGCATTTGAACTCCTTGCAGGTAAGTGCTTGTGTCATCAGGCTCTTGAGGATCTTATGTCACACCACTGAGGGAATCTGAGACACACACAACAGCACAGAGTCAGTAAATGCTGTATATCTGAATTGCAAAGGCTTGGAAGTAGGATTATTTACAATGCTTATGCAAAGATTTCGAGCAAAAACATTTTGTCTTTGGGCCTCTTTTTATACATTTTTTTTTGTCCCTTGATGCATTTTATCAACTTGTTCCTATTTAGTACAACTCTAATTTTGCTGTGTTTACAGACATTGATATCAAATTATAAAATCATACGATTTTTTATTGCAGTTGTGCTCTGTGAAAAAAAACCCATAAAAAATAAATAAAAACATACACATAAAAAGCATATAGAAGTGTAGTCCAGTGTTTACAAGGACACAGAGGTGCATTTCTGCAAAATACCAGACAGTCAGTTAAAATATCTGAGACTACTTACAAAATATCCCCTCCTCCCCTCTTATAAGTTTATAACCAGAAGTCAGCCTTATGTATTTGTGTGCGTATTGTGTGTGTGTGTGTGTGTGTGTGTGTGTGTGTGTGTGTGTGTGTGTGTGTGTGTGTGTGCATGCGTGCGTGTGTGCGCATGTGTGTGTGCTTGTGTGTGTGTGTGTGTGTGTGTGTGTGTGTTTAAAGATATTTATGCGATATTTGCAATATTTATGCAGGGCATATTGAGGTTTGTGTTTCTTAAGTTCTTCAACTGAAGAACAACTACAGAAGCAGTAGTATGACTAAACCAAAACCCAGTGATGATGCTCCAAGACCAAGGGCCCTTCTTATCTCAGCCCTATGACATATCTGCTTGCCTGCATATATTCATGTTCCTTCAAGACCTGCTGATAGAAATGACAAGCAGACAAGATGAATGGAATTTTAAATGAAGGTTGAAGAGGGAAAAAAACCTAGTCTCACACATCTCCTGCCAGTCACATTTTCCTAAGAGCCTGAAGAAACTTATCTCCCCATTTTGAACTGTCATTTTCAGCAGAAAGCAGTATAGCAAGGTTCTCTGAGTATTGGATGGAAATGACTCTTTACCCCAAAAACTAATTCATGAATTGTGAAAAAAATCTCTGAGCTCTTCATTTCCTAAACGCTTCAATCTGGTCTTGTCTAGGCTGGGATGGTTTCTCGGGTGAATTGACAGACCGTCCTGCTCCCCATGTCCTATTTCATGTCAGCAGCAATGTCCAGAGTTTTATGGTTTCAGACTCAAACTATACCGAAACCTACAGCTCCTAACTTCATAACTGAACATTTTGTCAAATAAGCATAGATGTTATAACTCAACGCTGGATGGTATCTCAACCAATCACTTTAAAATTATCAACCAGCATAACCTGAATTTTTTATGAAATTGAAAAGATTCTTCCCTTGTTATCATAATTTATTGGCATGCATCAAATACCAGAATATCATTAAACCCACATTCTCCAAACCCCTTTAATACACAGTTTTGTTCACTTCATTTTTTTAAAATTCCCATTGATCCAGGCCTTCCCTTCTGATAAATATACCCAATATTATTGTCTTCCTGATTATTGTCAATCTAAACAGTATTTATTGCAGAAAAAACAAACTTTGCATGTATTTGTATGTAATGTATATTAACTTTCATGTTAAAAGTCATTAGAGAAAATAAGGCAAACATATAAAGTTTGCTGGAATAGTTTTAGAATAGATACTCTTTTTGTAAACATAAATAGAACCTTTAATGGTTAAATTTGTGAAACCACATACAAAATTTTGGAGTCAAACTCCCTGATGACTGGGTGAAAAAAATCTGCCTCTATTTTTTCCCCTTTTTTTCACTGTGGTACAGTTATAGGGTAATACCAGAAAGAGATACTACTGGTCAAATTTTGTCGACATTCTTCCTGGGCCGATGTGCCAAAGGACTGTCTAGAATCCAATAGCTCCGGGAGCAGGCTCTGACAAGGGCATGTGAGCCAGCCATACTTTTTGCTGGTTGCCATGACACCAACAGCTTTAAATCTAAGCTTAGAATGAGCCCTTTATAGCTACATAGGGAGCGGGTTCACTTCTACGGAGCCACCATATTGCGCTGCTACAGTAGCCCAGAACAGACAAACCTCTAGGGAGTCTTCTGTGATTTGCATTTTTACTGGGGCAGCATAAATCAGGAAGAAAGCAATGGAATGATGACAAAGAAGAAGAAAGAAAGACAAGGAAGACGAAATAAGAGGAATAAGGGTTTGCTGGTGCTGAATAGCAAGTTTGGATCCCAATTTTTAAAGGTAAGCAGGGTAGCATTAATATACCTACGTGGAAGTATGCTACGGACACCTGATGGCCACCATACTTTCTAATACACTAGAAAGGGATGGGAGGGGTAAGGGAGGGGCATTCAGGTGGTTGAATCCAATGCATTGGCAATCCAACTTATACTCACTAATGCTTTACAAGCATAATCCTATTGTATTCATGGATTTATGTGAAAAGCTTCATTAGCCTCTACTACTAATGAGGTGACCATTCTGTCGACCAAAGTCACTGATCTCTAAGTCTAGGGATTCTGCATTAATCATTGCAGCTGCAGATTCAGTTTGTTTTTAAATGCACATAAGATCTCAACAATAAAATTAATACTTTCAGGCAGACATGCCATGAAATGGATTAAACATTTGTCTAGCCCTAGTGAATGGAGGATCCAATTTTAATTTTGCCACACCATCAGTCTGCTTTGGTGTTGAGCTACCAAAATGAAAGGAAACCTCAACTTCAGAGACTGAGACATAGGACTTTCAAAGGTTTTAAGCAAGGCTTCTCTGTTTCTACAGCACCTTTGCATCATCACCTACAAAGCACTTCATTGTATAATCTCTGACAGTACAGCTGTAACAACAACAACAACAACAACAACAACAATAATAATAATAATAATAATAATAATAATGGCAGTCACCTAGGGTGCCTTTCTGTCTGGAGTTTGCATGTTCTCCCCGTGCATGCGTGGGTTTCCTCCGGGTGCTCCGGTTTCCTCATACTGTCCAAAGACATGAAGATTATATCAATTGGCTACTCTAAATTGCCCATAGGTGTGACTGCGAGCATGTGAGGCTGTTTGTCTGTGTTGGCCCTGTGGTGGACTGGTGACCTGCCCAGGGTGTACCCCGCCTCTCACCCGAAACGACTGCTGGGATTGGCTCCAGCTTCCCCGCGACCCAGACGGATAAACGGTATAGATAATGGATGGATGATAGATAATAATAGCAAAAAGCAAAAGATTACAGTGCTATGGTAGTCTTGTTGGCAGAAGATAATGGGATAGAGGATGTGACTGACGTAGTGGGGTCCATTTATAGAGTGCACTTGTGAGGTCACCGTTATGAGGTGATGACTTTAAATACTTGGCAAGGAAACGAGCAAACAGAAATATTCCAGTAACTACGAAGGAAATCTACCTGGTGGTCAGGAATGAAAGTAAAGGAAGGAGAACCATCACGTTGTGATGGATGTAACATAGGCACTTACTTCACCAGGTATGCAAACCTTTACGCTTAACTATAAATGATCCTCCTGTCACAACTCTGTCGATTCCTGCGACAAAGTGGTGGCCCTGTCACTTGATATGCGATAGGAAGGAAGGTGTAAGAGATATGTTGCCTGTCTCACGGCTATGCTAAAGAATTGTGTGAAGTCAGCAGCCTGATAAAATATGTTTTGAAGGCTATTGATATTCACAGTTTCTATTGCAGGAGAGTCCAAAACAGCCACACTCCTCCACCCACCCACCCACACACAAACAGTATTGTCGCTTTTATAGCATAAAGTCTATTATATGAGTACACAATTATTTTCTCTCAGAATTGTGAGTGGTAAAACTTGGAAGATGGAACAGTCTTAAGTAGTGCCAGACATAGTTTATGTATTTATGCTTCAACTGAACCAAGAATCTCTCTCTCTCTCTCTCTCTCTCTCTCTCTCTCGCTCTCTCTCACTCTCATATCATCTAAATGCTTTGTTGTTTTCCTGTCTTGTAAGAAATCATGCCTATTCCGATGGCTCTGTAATATACACCCCAGTTTCCCTTCCATGGCTCAATGTAGTTGACAGTTATCAAAATGAATGCCAGGGTGACACTTTATTCTGCTTCTGTCATGTCTCATCAGCTTCAGCAAAGGGAAAAAAAGGCTCCATAGAGAGAATCCTTTTTCCACCACTGCTTGACACTATGTATTTGACTGTGTGGTCTTTTTTAACATTTATTCAATAGAGTCTATATAGTTTAACTTCAGAGGAAGAAAAAAACATGTAATAATATTTCCTTATATCTAATGCTAAATTTGGGCAGATTAAAGCATGACCCCTGTCTTGTCTTGCATAGACAAACTGAATCATAACTTCCTAACTGCTCTGTTATAAGCTGATAAGTGAATTTATTATAGTTTGGAGTAATTACCATGGCCAGTAGGCTCTGAAGTACATTTGCATATGATTAATATATCCATTAATGGTTGACATGATGCTTCATTTTTTTTAGTCAGACCAATAAGGTGATGGTCATTTGTGAAATCTACTCCAGTGATCAATTTTTTTTTAAAGACAAAGAAGGAAGAATCTGCAGAAACCAGGAACTAAGTGCGATGTTTTAGAAATTCAAGCTCCTGTCTCAGGGACCCAGTGACCTGAACAATTTCAAGGTTTCCTAAATGCCAACATACCTGATTCAGCTGATCATCTAAGCATTTCCTGAGGTGTGTCAGGTGCACCAAAGATAGGAAAATCTTAAAACTTTGGAGGGCAGCAGGTCCTCAGGATTGGAGGTGATAACCTCTGTTTTACCACATAATGGAATTTTTGTCACACTTGGAGCAGTTTTACACTTGAGCTTTTTTTTCCCCAGCCAAAGGTTGCTTGACATGTTTGGTCATATGTGAAAGTTGTTTTCAAACCCAGGTGTTGTCCAAGGAATCGATCTCTCGTCCACTTGAAAATATTGTTCTGGGGTTCAAGTGAACCATATGAGTGAGTGACTTACTCCTGATTTACTCCATCAAATAGCACAGTTGGCTCAACTTGTCATGATATGTTCAGTTTCACAGTGTAAGGAAAGGGGTTATTGTGGGCTCTAGAAGAAATGTAATATAGAATGTTTAGATATATTGAGGAAAAATGGCTTTTGACAATGCTTTACAAACAACTGAAATTTATATAAGCACATGGATTAATAAAGGTTTGAATGTTTGAAAACACATGCAAACTTTATAACATCAATAAAATGTGCAAGCTGTTTTACTAACAGTGTCTAAGCAAAATGGCACATTTTCTTATTTCTTAATGTAACGAATATGAAATTTGGGGGCATTTGTACCTAATGGTACAACATATAGGCCTGTGTGAAGGCAAAATGATTCATTTTCTACCCATAATTCAATTTAGTAACTCTAAAAGTTGCTTGGGGAATGATTATGTGAACAATTTAATATGCAAGAAAGGTACGTATTAAATTTGGGCAAACCTGTTTCTTCAAGACTAAATTATGCTGTTTCCTAAGTCATAATAATGAGGCAGTTTATTGAATTATCTCCTAACAATTAAATGAGAAACTTTCCTAAAATTATGACTTAATAGTACCATAATAAATTTGGTCTCATATTTTGTTGTATTTTAGGCAGATTTTTTACATTATATTTACATTTCAAATTGAGGCTGTCTCTTTGAAGAGTCTTCGATATCAGACCTCACAGCAGCTACTGATTTAATGCACTCACAAAAAACACTACATATTTTTCCACTCCATACTACAATTATTCTTTGCAAATTACCTGCAACACAGTTTCTAGTTGTGTGTACAATTTATACAACTGCTCATGCAAAATATTGTTTGTTATTTTGAATAGTATGCTTTTGTTTTTGTATAAAGAATTATTGTTATAAAATAATTACTATTATAAAATTTTTTTATATATATAAAGCAGTTTATGCAAAATGTGCTATAATCATAAATTCATAATACATACTACATTAAATTAACTTATTAATAATGATCAAAGGGTGTCCAATATATTTGTTTCACAATTGTACTTGCAATTTGGAAAAAGAAAAGGTAATCTGTGGGAAAACAAGCCTGCAATGAAGATGTCCTTTCTCACATGTGCCCAGATTCAATCCTTCAATAGAGTACTCAGGCCAAATGTAAAAGTACCTTTAACCTTGTACTCTTGTGTCATTTCATATGAAAAAAATATACATCAATTGTGAAATTGATTTTACACATTGCACGTTTATTATTGCACTCTAACAAAAACGGGAAATTCTATGGCAATAATATGGCTCACAGGGACTGGAGAATGCTAATGAAGCCTGTTATTGGTGTCTAATAGTCAATTAACATTTTCAAAGTTCCTCACAGTCACATAAATGCGTTCCACCAGAGGGGACATATATTGATCCCACAAAGCATACTGAAGTTCTCATAAATATCTGACTGTTCCATGGACTCTCATTTCACGCTTAATGGTTGTGGTTACTGGCTTTTCCAGTGGCCTCCACCAAGTTGCTTTAGTCTGACATCCTGACCTTATAACTGTATGGATGACTGCATTAAAAGTAATTCAAAAAAAGAAGATAGTGTTTTCTGTTAGGTAATTATGAAAATAAAATACTATCCTCTGGTGCGGTTGGGATGGCTTGAGTCTTGACTTTGTAGCACCACAGTAAACATTAATTACTGTTATTTTTCCACTTTCACACACATACACACACAGAGAAATGCAGTTTTCAGTGTCATCCTTAATAGGCCACTCAGAGTGAAAGTGTGTTAAGTTCAGTTTTGCTTGCGTGTCTCAAGTCCATGTTGATTTGCATAAGTGTGCTGCTTGCCAGAAGGCTGCTGTAATGTTTCCCCTCAGTCTTGGATGAGCAGGAGCCCTTAACAGATGTTTCATTAGAGGCTTTTGTGTTCCTAGAAGTTCAGAATAACAACACACAACAAGCAACCTCTCACTGTTATTCATACCTCACCACCCCACTGCTAAACCTATTAGGGTATAGATCTCAGTCTCTTTCTTTCTGTTTCTCTCACCCTCTAGATGCAGCTTTCTTGGTTTCCTCATAAAGCATGCTTGATATCCTGTCTCTCGCTTGCTTTTGCTGGTAAAATCCACAGAACATCTTCTTTATCACCTTCTTAGGTCTAACTGCTCTGGTTAATAAGGATTCAGAGCAGCTCTCACATTTAACAGATCCTCTGAGAGCAACAGAGACTCAACAGTGGGGCTAAAGTAGAGAGATCTTTTCATAGATTGGTCTAAAATTAAACAATATAAAGGTATAAGGAAGATATGGGACATAATCTTCTGATGTAATATAACTAATATGTTTTCAATCATAAGATTTTAGTTCAACCCTTTAATTTGTGGTATAGGGGTAGAGTGCACCATCCAAACCCCTTCTACAGTTATCTAATTTAATAGTTGCCTTCAGTCTGAGCAAACGTAAGCACGTAGACAATTTACAAAGAGCCTTTGGCAACAACATATTATAATGTTCAAAATGGTCAAAGAGTCATAATTAGACTTTCATTGCTATATATGGTGGTCTAGGAAAACCTTAAAAAAAATAACAAAAATAACAAAAATAACAAAAATGCTATTGGCCAATTTTTGTGTTTTGTTTTTCTGCCAGTGATACACATTGACATCTCAGATTTGAGAAAATGTAAGAATATTTTGCCAAAACAAATGAATGGATAAATTAAAAAATGAAAATGAATGAATGAATATTTTTTAGGCTACAGTCTAACCTTGATTTGGCTGGTTGCCTGAAAATATCACATCAGATAAGGGGGCCAGTTAAAAAAGCAGTGGTAAATGCAGGTAATCTGCCAAAACATGGAAGATTGAAAAAAAAAAAAAAAAAAACACTTGCAAGATGAATGTCTTGCTTTGATCAAGTTGTTGGTTAACTATGTACCATAGCAGTATGTACCAGGTAGTCAAAGCCCAATGAGTTCAGTTTGTTACCAGCTGACAAGTTGTCAGATACATGACTACATCAAAATGACACCAGACAAAGTTTTAAAATGTTAAAATTACCTAACAAATAGTCATTAAAATGTAATTTAGCTAAAAGAACAGAACCAAGTGACTGAATTAGTGATTATTTCTCCATTGATATTAGTGAGATGTGATTGATCAGTGACCTGTTCAGGGTGTACCCCACTTCTCATCCCAAGTCAGCTTGGATTAGCTTTAGCTTCCTCATGACCTTGACAGATAAGTGGTATAGATAATTGATGGATGGATGAATGGATGGATGTTCGTGAGAACAGAGTTCAGTCAAGTGAAGAGATTGTGATGAGGCTTGTGTTTAAATGCCATGAGTGAATTTCTACTGTATCTCATGATTTGAATGATGAGACAGATACTGATGTAGCTTATGATGATAATCAAAGTGAGAACTCATTTCCCATTGTAAGCTTATAATTCTTTAAAATTTGACAGTTTTTAATAAACACATTAGATTATAAAAGTAGATATAGGTGGGCCTCTTTCAAAGGGAATGGACTTGAAGCTATGAATACAGTTTTCTCCCTTTTAAATTTTTAGGGGGACCAGACTTGCTAGGAAACGCTAGGGTTTTACTCCCTTCTTTCATTCATCTTCGGTATCCTGATCATGTTCAGGATGGATCCGGAGCCTCTCCGGAGCCTATCTCAGGAATGCTACGCCACTCAGTCACTGAATACTACACACACACACACACACACACACACACACACACACACACACACACACAGACAGAGGAAGCAATTTATCTTAGCCAGTTCACCTATTGGCATGTTACTGAGAAGTGGGAGGAAACCAGAGAAACTGGAGGAAATCCATGTGGATGTGCGGAGAACATGCACAGAAACTCAACACAGACACTAAGCTTAGGGACTAACCAGTGATTAGTCCCTTCTGCACCACTATGACACCAATTTTTTCATGTATGGTTGATATTTGAAAAAAAAAGGTCAGGATTTGAACATTTGAAGGGCTTTCCCAGGCCAACACACATATTTCATATCTTTTTTATGCAAATGTGTGCAAAATTTGAGTAAAAACCCTTAACAATTGGTGTGCGTCGTTTTTTGTCGAGATGTCCTCTTTTCGGTTTCCGTCGACACCGACGATATTGTACTTTAAAATGACGTCACGGGGGTGTGAGCCGAAGCAGCACTGACTGGGCTGTTAGTTGGACGGGGGAGGCGAGAGGAGAGGAGAGAGAGAGCGAGAGAGGAGAGAAAGAGAGGAGAAAGCGAGCAGAGCGCGCTCGGGCTGTTACCACTGCGCAATTGCGCGCACGCTAAGCGCTCTGTTTTCCCCTCAGCGCGCCTGAAGTGGCGCTCATCTCCCGCCGCCCCTCGCTTTCTCCACCGCGTCACATCACACCTCCCAGCCGCCTCCGCAAACATCGCCGAACTTCATCGACTACTATGTGCCACAGCTGACGAGACGACTCGTTCGGACGGGGTTTTCCTTTCCATCTAAATGCCCCCTCGCGCCTGATATCGAGCTTCCCGTTAATGACAGACGAGCGCGCGATCAGAATAAAGTGCGCGGTCATTATGCGCGGCACTTGGCGTTTTCATCCTGCATCCAGCATGACGCTTCTACTGCTTCCCGACTTTTCTTTTGCACTGGAGTGTATAGCCATGTTTCATAAACTTCGGGCTGAAGAAGACAGCTTTTGAGCATCGTCTGGGGCGCGATCCCGCGTCGCTGGCGCGCATCCTCAGTTAGTGAAGAAAATAAGAGGGGGAAAATCCAATTTTTGTTGCGCTTCCGGAGATCTGGAGCTAGCTGATGCTGCTTGGCTGAAGATGTTAGCCTTAATGACATCTGGACGGAGATTCCTAACTTGAAGGTGTCACAAGAGCGAGCATCGACATTTGAGGAGTCCACTGTAAATGGGAGCTGGGCTGATTCTGGATCGGTCTCGTGAACTATGTGGATAAAGTGGTGTAGAGAACGCAGGTAATATATACAAATATACATATCCATTTTGTGCACAAATGTTTTGGATCATTAATGTTTCAGGGAGCTTAGAAATATAGTCTCATGCTGTTCTGAGTAATGCATAAGAGGAGGAGGAGGAGGGAGGGGTGAAACTATGTAATCAAAGAGTTCCTGTGTTTCAACGTTTAAACCTGTCGTTTTAAATCAAGTCCGTTGTTTTTGTTCACGTGCATGATCTTATCCTACTGGTCGAGCTGATCGATCACAACTCCAAGCGCCTCGTGTTTTCATCTAATGCTGTGATATTGACAGGCTTATAAGGACACATAACGCAATTACGAAGCAAGCCTTCACGTTCACGCTCGCTGGGGGTCGCCACACAACCGCAAAGCGCGCGCGCCTCACATCAGCGCTGGCAATTAGGTCGGCTACCTGCCACACACGCGCGCGCGCACACGCACGCGCACAAACGCACCCACGCGCAGTACAATGCAATTAACTCTGTGCCCCGTACTGTCTTTTTAAGATTATTATGTAATCTACTCGGTTCATCAAAAGACAGAGCTATGAAAATTACATTTTAATTATAGGGCTCAAGCTTTATATGAGCCGCCAGTGGAAAAGCATGCTTGAGTGAGGGAGGGTCAAACCCAATGAAGGTACAAATTAATCAACCCTCAGCTGTCTGCGCGAGGTGTCTAATTTACATCTAGGAAGAAATAACAGTTTCCTAGTCCTCTTAAATCCATCCTGTGCCACCAAGTTGGTTTCCACAGAATATATTGTTAAATATCTTGAGTTGCGTGGTTATTTTATATCTAATGGTGTGCTGGATGGACAGGAGAAGTGTTGCTTTTCTTGTTATGGCATCTGAGATAGCAGAACACATTGTGGAAGTGTGTATTTTCTCAGTGCAAACATTATCAGCCCACGCTTGATTTCTGGCTGTGAATACCTGTCATGCAGCTCACAGACAAGAGCTATAAATTAAAGCACAAGCACAATCAATTGGTTTAATTATTAATACATATA
>JAQQZU010000039.1:7327721-7345635 GCA_030068025.1 Parauchenoglanis punctatus
ATATATATATATATATATATATATATATATATATATATATATATATATAACTTAAGTGTTCACTGGAAAAAGAGGGAGCGAGAGTCATATGAAGCTTATGAAACTTTAAAAAAGCTGTTATGAAATATATATTAAGAAATAGCCTCTCTATGGCATCCTCTACACACATTATTAACTTGCTGTAAGGGTAATTTTACTTCAAAATGATGTCCACCCAAATGGCATTTGGCCTCAAATGGTCAAGTGTTCAAATTAAAATGATAGAAATGGGTGTGGTCTGAAACATGAAGTTATTTGTCTGTGACCTTGCATAGATCCTTATTATAGTGACCTTGTATAGGTCCTCATCAATTGACAGTGTGAAAGGTCTTGCCGACAGCTGTGGATTTAATTAAGAACATGGTCTTGGAGTCTCCGTGGTCTCTATGTCATTGTCAGTATGTTCAGTAGAATGAAACAGGAAAAAAAAGTTAATCCTAGTTATTATTGTGCTTTGTTACAGAGAGAATATGGTCCAAGATTAGCAAAAGCTAAAATATATGATAATATTATATTGATGTTACAATTTGTTATATATTATATATTTCATTATAGGGTGCCATGTCTATTACATAAGCTTAGATTATGTTTTTTGGTGTCTTTTTAGGCAAGCCTGAGCGAAACTATATCATGATACATTATTTATTTATATTTTTTATTTTTATTTATTTACCCAAAATCTCCCACAATTTGGTTCTCTATAGCCACATAAACATTACTCATAAGGAAAAGAAAGATGAATGTAATGTTGTCAGTGGGTGCATAGAGATACATAAAGAATAAAATAAATTCTGTACCTCATCGATTCAGTCCTTAGGACATGCATCACACCATAGTGTCTCATAAAAAACCTCCGGTGGAAAAGGGCTTCGATACAGCGGTCTGGTGAGGACCTGGCTGTTAAAGCTCTGATCAGAGAGTTATTACTGACTTGTAAAGTGAGCAGCAGAGTGTGAGAGAGGCTGCCTGCCTACATTCTCTCACTAAATAATTTCAACCATTTAGATTTATGTAAGATGTTTTTAGTACTAAATGTTACTCGGTTAACCAGGGACATTAATTCATTATGGCATAATGTGGGAAAGAGCATTTCGAGCGTTATCACTGCCTGATTTAACGCAGCAGTGTGCTTTTCACATTGACACAAACGAACCTTGATATACATTGTAAAGGTTTTTTTCAATCCCGGATCTTAATTGACAGTGAAAGACAGTCCAGGTGTATACTTGAAAAACGATCTGATGGTGTGTTACATCCTACTAGACAACCTCTTCTCCTCCAGTACAAGGCAGAGCGGAGAAAACATTCTGTTCCTGCCAGCATTTATCTCTTTCAGGGAGCTACAAGCAAGATATGCACTTTCACCAGAGTCTACCTTTGATATGGACTACAATATATTTAAGGAATAAAACATGACAGGAGATGTTTTTAGAGGAAAATACTCTACAATGGGGTGGTGTCATACAGTCTGATGCAAATGATACCAAAATGGATTATTTTCATTTAATAACACAGCCCAAAGTGTTTTGTTCCTCTTATACCGCAGTGATTTGCTAAGAATTACAATTTTAATTTTGTTATGGTATTATGTTATAGAGCATTCATGAAATAATATACTGAATATCAACTATAAACAGGAATTCCATCACCAGCCTCTCATTTTTTTTTATTAATGATAATATGACAAAAATACAAAGTTTATGTTGTTGCCAAGAAGCTGAAAAGTGCAGTGTCTTCTGACCTGGTGGAGGAAAACCTATTGACTGTTACTAAATAACACTGGAGACTCCTTCAGTAAATGTAAAATAAACATGTACTAACAGAACTCTTCACCATTTCAACGAGTATAATTTACCTTATTATTACCTTGGATTAGATTATCTAAGACTATGTGGCGCATATTCCATATAAGTCCCTGTGAATGAAGTGTTACTGTAGAAAAGATGACACTTGAATTGCAGTAGCAACTTCTGGCAAAACTGCTGTTATACAAAGTTAATTAATGTCTTCTAACCAAATAGATGCAAAAAACTTAACAGTTTTGTGTTTGATGAACTTGGAACGGGGTCTAGACAGTTAGAAAGGAATATATGCTCTACTGAAACATGCTTTAATGTTAATTTTATAATTGCAGACTGTTTAGGAAGCTTTTAAAAAAGCTACGCAGAATGGCAAATAAACGTATATATAGCTCATTTAATAGCATCGTAACAGCCGCAACATCTCATTAGCAGAAAACTAGCATGTCATATCGGCCACCCTGTAGACGTTTAATCCCAAATTCTTTTTTTCATTTCTCTTTACTTCTTGGCTCATCTCTCTTGATAAAAATGTGATATTTTTTAGCGTGAGTTGAGCTCTTCTGCTTTCGGGTACTTGTTGATGTTATAAGGTAGGCAAGCTAGATAGATAGTAGAGAAGGACAGTTTTAGATTGCACACTCTCAGTAAAAGTCGTTGCATAACAAGCTCTGAGAGGTTCAGTAAGGCTGAAATAGCAGTCTGTACAGAAGCTAATGGAGCAGAGGACATAAATGCCAAACTATCTTAATCCGGTGTGTTTGAAATGGCATGTAGTGTATAGAATATAGTGAAAAATTTCTCAGGGGTATATTTAAAGAATATTATTGCTGCTGAAAGTGTTCACCATGATAACTATGATACTATCTTTTTGAATAGCACAGGTTCAGTACCTCAGTAAAGAATAATTAAATGTTTTATTTACACATTAAACAGTATCTTCTAAGTTGGTGAATTAAAGCATATAAGTCAGCTTGGACCAGCTATCACTGTACAAATGGATCCCAGGATAAATTATGAGGTTTGCAGTAGATGGTACAGGCTTGCACATTAACCGAGCACACTTAAAGAGGAACTCTGACATGAAATTAGCATTTAATATATTATTTGTGCAGTATTGCTACTCTCGGCCTCAGCATTTTAGTAGAATTTACATCCATCAGTATATTTGGTCTCACACTAAGCATCTATTATGCAAATATTTGATACAATCTTTGGTTATCCTTAATGCAAGCAAGGAATCATTACGGATTTACAAGCCAGTTGACTTACAGTTCAAGTTTGCCTGGTTCATGCGTTTTCTAAAAGAAATTGGGCCACTTTTGGCTTGCGTTGAGTTGCAGGCTGATTTTTTTTGTTGTTGACATTTTGCATATGGTAGATTTATATCAATGCTCTTTAATCTAATCACTACATGCATAACTTACATATGCATATTTGCTGTGATTATGTGCAAACAGAAAAGAAAAAAAAACATCCAGTGCATAGCAGTTCTATAAGCAAAAATGCCTTGTTCATGGGAGAGTTCATGAGAATGGAGAATGGAGAATGGCCAAACTGGTTGAAGCTGATAGGAAGGCTACAGTAACTCAAATAACCACTCTGAACAATCATGATGAGCAGAAAAGCATCTAATAGAATGCACAGCATAACACATTTTAAAACTGGTTGTTTAGGAAAATTGCTTAGTTTTATTTTTTATGTTTTTGGCAATGATTATCCTGATTTCTGACTTTTAGTACATGGTTTATGAAGGTTGGAGTTTAATTTTAGGAACTAGGATAGTTGTTTTTCATCATTAGACATACTTAATGGCCAATTTTGAATGGAAATTGGTTTGGCAACCATCTAAAGGCATTTTTCATTATTTCACAAAATACATATGGATATGTTTGAATTTGAGCTTTTGAACTCGATCTCCTATCACTTGTCCTTCTTCACTTACTTAAAAGTGAGGCAGCTACCAAAAAATATATATACCCCCAACAACCTTACATGGTTATAGTTTTCTATATGTACTCCCAGTATGAAGCAGCGTTGTCACCAGTATGTTGTGAGCAGATAAGGGCCTAAGCTGGTGTGTTCCTTTAATTCTTGTACTTGCATTCATCTACCACTCATGTTCTTGTTCTCTGAGCGCCCCTGCAGTTAAATCAAAATGTGTCCTGCGAGTTGCAGCGCTGCCTCATGGGAGCTGTTAATGTAAAGACACGGGAACAGAGGCCCGAGTGCGTCAGAGAGCGATGGTGTAGATGAGTCATAGTGACTGAGGGGTGCCTTCAGCCTTCCTGTATGAACTCTTTAATAGGGCTGAGGGAGTCTACATATACCTGATTCATTTCGGGGCTTCTGTTCGATCAATACTGCTTCTACAAAGCCTTAGATTTATCCATCATACTGCTACTTCAACGTATCATGCTGCCCTCCTGGGTTTGCTGTCCTTCTCTCTCTCAACTCACATGGAAAGGAAGTGAAAAGGTTTCCTAGCCTGATTGTGAATTCTCTCGGTGGACGTTTTCTTGTAGTCCAACAGGCTCAGACATTTTATATGCAGATATGATGCAAACCAGTGATCACTGTTTATTAGAAGTGGGATCTGCTGGAGGCAAGCGGATTGGTGGTTTTTAATAGCTTTGCCATTCACTGAGCTTTTGTACACTGGCATTTGCATGTGTGTGAGTGTGGGAGTATTTACTTCAGGGGATTTAAGGACAGTTGTGTGAGGGGATTTGTTACTGGGTCATTCAGGTGCCTGCGGCTGTTGCTTCATATCAGTAAATTTTACTCAGAAGGAATGAGGATGTCCCATCAGTCCTGATGCAATATTCTTCTATTCACCCATTATAACAGCTGATCCCAAGCCTGCGGGCCACTGCTGTACTCCGTATGCACTTGTGTGTGTCTGTGTGTACTGTAAGCAAGACTGTATGAAGGTTTGTATATGTGTTCACATGTACATACATGTAAAAGAGGATATTTTATGTAACAACCAAAAAACTAGGAATTTGGGATTAATAATTTGGGAATTCACAAGATAGTGATTGTAAATAAGGGTTGTCACAAGTCATTATTGATCAACGCAATTCATTATTCTTCAGTGCATGCATCTAAGAGATGAAGTAGTTCAGTGCTTTGACAAATGCCTCGTTATTACTGCGGATGTGTTAATTTAATGACTAAAGTGTACATTGCATGCATATGTAATAATAATAATAATAATAATAATAACCCTAGAAACTCTAAAATCTCCCTTAAAATACAATAACTATTTCTTATGTCTGAATGGCTTTTGACTTTTGACTAGGTAAAAAAACTAACCCCTATAATATCAAGTCATATTACATTGAATAAAATGAATGAATGAGTAAATAAATGTTTGCTATTCACATATAAAACAATTTGAAAATGCTTTAGAGAATTTAATTATTGACAAGCTTTATAAACCCTACATATGTACATTATATATCTATCAACTGCAGTATAATTTAATTAGCTTTATGTTTTATTGTTTTATTTCATGATTACAGTATGTATGAACAGTTTGAGCTGTTTCCTTTTTTAGCTAACAAATTTTAGACGTTCCAGTTTGTTAAAGCTGTAACTAAATTGAGGCTAAACACGTATTATAAAACTTTATTTGAAAAGTGGAAATAAAGGAAAAAAGGAAATAAAACTATTTCCTCATTGATAAACATTAACAATTGGGCCATTCATGAGTCATTAACTCAGTGTCAATTGGAGGTCTATTTAAAAATTAGAAATGCTAAATTAGTAATGCTAATTATTTCTTTCAGCCCTAGTGAAAAGCATCTTATTTTTTACACAGTAATAAAACATCACATATATGGTGTCTAGTAAGAAATAAAGTTCTACAGCATCCTAGACAGGTTTAATAAAGCGTATGATGCTTTAGAGATGTTGCATAAATAGCGAGTGGGCCATCCGTTAAATAGCTGCCTACTACATCATGTCCTGTAATGACGAGCCTATGAGTCATTGTAACAAAGCATGGACAATAGTTGTCAGGCTAAACCTAGCTTCAAGTTAGCCTATCACTAATTACAACTCAGCCATACATGAGTAATATAATTTAAGAGGATAATTACCCTCTGTATGACAGTAACGCAGATAGGAACACAGACTGTCACAATTCCTCTATGGGTATAATGGTTCAGTGTATTTACAGATAAAAGAATAGAGTTAGGGTTTGCCAAGGCGAATAAATGCAGTCATCTGTGAATATCTGAATGAATTCAATAGTGACCATCTGTAATAAGTTTAATCCAGCCTACAGAGATGATCACAAAACAATCTGAAACAGTTATATCATCAAGGTTATGCCACTGAAGGAATAAAACTTGTTAAAAAAAATTCAGCATGTGGTGTTATAGGAAAATAATTAATTTTAGAGTTGTCACAGCCCCCTGCTTTGCATTATTGTTTGCAGCACATCCCAACATGCTTTTATTCCTCTTATGCTTTTATTCATAATGAACCACACATTGTACTTTTTATCCATTTATAGTAACATTTAATGTCGTGGAACATCCACAAGATAAGTTAATTCCTGTTATCTGTTCCTGTTATCACTTCTGTTAGCAGTTATGAACAGTCATTTCTTTTTTTCTCTCTGTTTTGAAGTTAATACCACATAAAAATTGCAGCTTGTCGTGGTACAGAGAAACCGGAAACTACAAAGTAATCTGTAATGAATTCCTCTCATGTTGGAAAAAGTGCTGAGACTGAAATTTCCTTCCATAAGTTAATACATATCTCCTTACAGAAAGCTTCACCATATCAGTGACTGCATGTTTGTCTTTATTAAATAACACTTTTTTTATTGTTAACCTTAAATTATGTGGAGCATCTACCATACAGGTGAATGAGGTTTTACTATGGAAAGGGTAGTACATCAGGACAAGAGCATTATTATAAACCTGTGATAGAAATTGCAGTGAACACTGTTGTCAGAGTTGCTGTTATAGAAAATTAATCAACATCTTCTGCCCAGTAAAATTCATAGTGCTGTGCTATAAACTGGCATTAATAATGGTATCACAAAAGAAAAAAAAAAACAGGTGCAGCATGTCCTTTGAATTATTGTCAAGATTAAAAAAAAAAAAATAGTGGTCTGCTTTTTAAATATCAGACATATCAGGTGAACCATATCAGACAAACGCCTGCAAGTTGCCATAGCAATGTGGAAACACATGACAAAACAGTGGCATGCCAAAAATCTAACCAGCAATTAAACATAAAACATTGAGCAAAAATGAAGAAATCCAAGCTCAACTAATATCTTTCAGAATGCCGGAAGTGTTGCATGATCTCAATAAAAATACACTTGTTTGTGAAAGGCAGCACTATGATAACCAATGAGCTACCAAAAAAAAAGTTATATAATGACACAAGGTTACCATATAATGAAGGGATTAGTCATAGAAGCAACCAAGAGGCCAAGCATAACTGTCAGCTTGATGCTACCACCACCATGCTTCACTGCAATACTACAGTACTGTATGTAGAAAAGTCCGAGTGGATACATAGACAAGCCAGTGTACTTTCACAAAACCAAGTCTGTACTGAACAGAGTGTTTTCTTCACACCTCACACCTGGCGCTCTGTGCTTTCCCTACTCTTATAATGCCTAATTTAGATCATCAATCAGTTCCCCGTTTAAACCAGTTGATTTAGCAGCTGTATTTGAGCAGTGAGAAATGCTGAACTATGCGATGTTGCACATTTTCAGGGTTTAATCTGCTAAAAATGAGGTTTAACGTGATCCTGGTAGCGCTGCATGGCACACTGACTCGGTGAATACCATATTCTTTTCCTCTAGCCGCCTGAGCGCTGTTTGCTTTGTCACTTTGGATAAGAGCTTAAGCACACATGATCTTTTGTAATTCCAATAAAGCCATAATTGTAAATTCAAACTCAGAGCAGCCAGGGGTAAATCTGGTGGCATCAACAAATTCAAACAATAGCTTTTGTAGCAGGAGCCAGAATTCATTAGGAGCAATGCATTACTGTATCGGCTATCGCAGACTAATATTGTTTAGCGGAAAAGGTAATATTTGGATGTAAGGTAAGGCACTTCTGCAGCTCGTGATATATGGCGAAAAATTTATTAAACAGATTAAACACCTCTTTGTGTGCAGAAGCAATTTCCAGCCTGGAAAATAACACATTTTACTTAACACTGCAATTAGGTTGCAGAACTGTTGTAGAATGTGAGTATTAAAGGATGAACAAAGGAGCTTTTTTGTATGAATTTAAACCCCAAAAGTACACAATGCTAGGCAGAATTCCACAATAATAATGCAAACATAATAAATACTGTAAGTATCAGATACTTTTTAAACTTCTTGAGTAGATTTCTCATGGGTTATTTATAGCCTTTACTTGAGTTCTTTTTTTTCAGAAAGTAATTACTTTTTTGTACACAAGTCTACTATAGCGTACATTGTACATGTACTAACACTGATTATGGGAACATTTTTGCTTGTATTGTCTCTAATGCCAGAGTTCTGATGGTCAGGTTGTTAGAAAGTCCACACTATATAATAAAGTTCATGCCTATTCTTATGGTAAGTGGCTATAAATATGCAATTTTCATCTTCCCTTCATGTCCTTCCTGAGTTTTCTAGAGCCTTTAATCAGATTTGCATCTACCTCCACCAACCTAATATTCATTGCAAAATAACTTCGCCCTTCCAGCTGCTATTGATAACGAACAGTATCTTAGCTGTTAATGAAGACTACACAACTGATTTAGAGGATTAAACTGAAATTAGAAGCAAAGATAAAATTGGGTGCTGCAGTTTTTTTTTTCTAGTCGCTTAAGATATGATCTTGATTATTTGCTTGCACATGAACAATAATAATGAATCAAGTCTAGATAGGGCTGACATGAAAAAAATAAACATAACATAACCACTGGGATTTGGGATATTTTGGGTTAATATTGAAGCAGTTGGAATATTGAAAACAGTAGGAATTCTGTCTGGCTTGAAAATGCATAAATTTGGATAATAGGGTTGTTTCTCACCTGAAAAATGAATGTCAGTCTAAAAAAGAGCTATCATATCATGTCCACTCAGATTGTCCAGTGCAATCCACAGTTCTGTGGAGGTGAAGCTCACAAACAGTATTAATGGCATGTAATTGCTATTGATGGGATCTCTTTACTGAAATATGTCTCCATAAAATGCACATCATGAATGGTTACCTAACTAATTTCCTTGTGGACAGGGTTGCTCTCTCTTGAGTCAGTTTTCTGAAATGAAACCAGAATTTCTCTCTCTCTCTCTCTCTCTCTCTCTCTCTCTCTCTCTCTCTCTTTCTGAGTAGCTGAGACAGAAGGAATCCACAACAGATTGGACCATTCTCAGCATTTTGTTCTCAGCCGTTCATTGGCAATGAGTTGGTATTGCTTCAGGAAAGTTGCCCATATCCCAGTGACCAAACATGAGCAATGCCAGGCAGCAGCTGCAGAGAATTGGAGTGTGTGTGTATGTGTGTGCGTGTGTGTGTGTTTGTCAGCTGGAAAGAAAATGAGTCCAAAGTGCTGTCTAAAAGTCAGGACAGACTGTAGGGCTAAATGCAGCCAGTTGTGCCCTGAGTCGAAGCTTGTGAATGCAAAATAAATGACAACCATGTGAAATGTTAGCCATGCACAGTTTAGCCCTGACTGCGCTTTTCAGTTTGATTTCATACCATAATCCATACCTAATATTAAATGCCAGCTTCAGTGGACATAAATGACATAACTTGAGATTCATTTATTGTGAGCTAATCAAGATATTGTATAAATTCCAAATGTGGGAGGCGGTTTACAAGGTTTTTCAGAGATTAAAAAGCTTGCAATGATTATGAAACTGTTGTTGATTATCCGCCTACACATAACTGTGACTTATTTGTCTTTTCTGTTCACTTTGAGAATATAAATATAGCAGTATCTAACATTGCATATACACAGTTTCTTGTCATTAACAAACATGTAGGGCAAAATCTACTACACATTTGAACTAGTGGCTACATAGATTATGTAGTTCTACTAATTATTTCTCTGCTCCATGTAGGTCAAATGCTTTGACTAAGACAAATGATTAATATATGATGTTACAATTTGATTATGTATATCCAGAAACAAATTGAAATTATACCACAGCTCTGTTAAATTCTCGACACTAATTGGCCATAAGGTGTTAATTAATTTTCTAAAACAACAGCTCTGGTAGTAGTTCTGGTTCAAAGATCATTTTAGCTTTACAAAGAGCTTTATAAATTTTTTTGCTAACATTATACTAATAGGAGATGTTGGGGTTATTTTTGTTTTTTTTTGTCAATTGTTTGCTTTAGTAGTCTGACCTAAACACTGAGCTCCAAATTAAGAACCTATGTTTTATCATATTTCTGTATAAATAAAAGAAACAGGATTTCGTATATTGAGCTGCTCCCTATCCCACACAGACCAAGCACAGTGCACAGGGCAGCGTATCTCTAGGGGTATGCTGCTCATCTGGTTCAGGAGTTGAATAACATTACATTCTGCAAAATACTATTTATTGCTCTAATTTTTGAATGAAACAATTACTTAATTTTCCAACAGCTCGGTGTTTTACAGGGATTCCAGGGCATTTCCAAAAATGAAAAAATAGCTAAGGCTAATAATAAACAAATTAAATAAAACATTATTTAACAACAACAACAACAAAAATGCATGAAAATTCTGCAATTTTTAGTAGTCAGTAAGTTTCACAGAATGGAGGTCTTAGTAGTTTATCTGTAACATCCAAGAGATGATGTGTTACAAATAACACAATTTGTGTTGTTTTTAGCACACCTGTATATTTAGATAAGGACAACACAGTTTATGTTATTTGTGTGTCTTTTCCCCATATAATTGCTAAGATTTAACACAATATTTGTTGAAATCAACATTGCACAAAAAAATGTTTCTAATGCATTCGTTTTAAGACTGATTTAATGAAACTTTTTTTCATTTTGTATTATTAATTTCAAAAAGGAGAAAAAAGAGAGGCCAATGAGTAACCTAAGTGATAACTGGAATTGTCTCATGAAAACACACACACACACACACACACACACACACACACACACACACACACACACACACACACAAACACACACACACACACACACACACACACATGCAATCACAGCTAAAATGGGAAAGAGCTTTTGTGCCAATTTACAAGCAGATTCAGCAAGACATCTGAGCTACCTTTTTTCAGACTGCTGAAAGCAAAAGAAAAGATCAGCAAATTGAGGTCGCTGTTTTATGTTTAAGTTTTAAAAAAAAATGTTTCACTTTTAATTTTTGACACTTTTTTAAAAAAGTTTGTTATTAACTTTTTGTTCATTTTTGATAATAGGAAAATTTTGGTTAATAGACTGTTAAATTTTACTCCAAATTATATTTTATTTTTACCTTAGCAAATGTTTGTAAATAATTATTGTTAGTTTATATATATATATATATATATATATATATATAATATATTATATCAGTTCAAATAATTGTGATTAACATGAGTATATAAAAATGAAAATCTTTTTAATTACCTGACATTTGTTCATGGAATATTTTGAGACTATTTGTGTGATAATGATTGCATCTGTGAAAGATTTTAAGACTAAAAGGTCTTACTGTGAATGGTCCATGCTATGTGTGTGTGGTGAATATCATGGTTTGTCATATAATTGATTATTGGCACATTCCTGATGTTCATTCTTGATCCTTTTCACAGAGCCAAAGATCACAATGCAGCATCCTCCTACACCCACCTCCTACCTGCTATTCCTCCTTGCATAACATTTCTTCAGCATTAAGATGCATTCTCTTTTCATTCTCCTTCAACTTGCTTCATATTTTTTCTCTCCCCTCTTTATCTTTCTCTCTCCCTTTCTTTTACTTTACTAATAATGTGGTTGCTCCCTCACACACATACACATACACACACACACACACACACACACACACACACACACAGTAGTGTAGACCATGCGATGGGAGATTTGGTGCTTTAATCCATGCTCGTGTCTTTAATGTGATGCTGAGCAGTCGGATGGAAAATGGAGCCGGGGCTCTAAAGCTCCTCTCCTAATGTGTTGATCTCTCAGCAGCTCTGCACCATTTAGTTCAGATGCTTGAGCAGCGCTGACTACGGGCTCACAAATCCTGATTATTCTGGGTCAGCTAGCCCTTCAAACACACACTCTTCTGCTCCTGCTTTTCCTCTCTACCTTTGTGATCACATTCTCTACAGGATTTATAAAGAAAAAATAAATAATTAAATAAATAGAAGAGGCTACGTGAGTGCGTGCATGTGTGTGTGAGTCTCTTACATCATGTATTCTGGCCTTCTCTTTTTTTGCAGCATGGTAGAAAGACGTAGCGATATGAATTATATAGAAAACAGAGCAGTGCACAGTTGCCATGGTGATTCCCATGGCATGCTTTGTAAACTAGATCCTTCTCTTTTTCTGTTTTTTATTCCCCCCCCACCTTTTTCTTTCAAATGTGGGTTGGTTAAGCTGGCATGGCATGGGTATCTTTTCCTCCCTCCCACCCTCGTTATCTATCTGCACTGCTCTCACGCCCGCGCTAAGTGCCTGTGGGTATGGTATTCATTTGAACAGATTACAGTTGATGCCTCTAAGCTGTACTGAATGTGTGTGAGAGAGAGACCATGTTCCCTGATTCATACACTAATTTTATGCATGGGACTAGGCCTGTTGTCCAACTTATCACACTGCATCTCCTTTATTAACACTCAGAACAGGAGCAGTTTAAGGAATAAACTGGAGTGTTGAAGTGAATTTTGTCTGTGAACTGAAAAAAGCATCTCTTTCAGTACTTGAATGTGCATTAAGGATGAAACTGAATACAAATTCATTAGCCAGACTGAACAGATAATAGGCTCTAATTTAACAATCTATGTGCACGGTCTGAAAAGCATGGCATAATTGCTTGTAGGGCGTGTCTAAATCCTCTTTTGCTAGTTTAACAGTGGACAATGGTCAACAATGGTCGCAGTGCCGGGCACATGGTTCAAAAGGGTTGTACTTAGTCTCTTAATTATTCATGGGTGTGTTTTGGACGTAACATGCAATAAACCAATTAGAGTGTCATCTTCCATTTCCCTTAAGAGCCAGGTGCACTTGTACTTTGGCAGATTGCTGTTAAAATGGCAGATTTGCCAGGTGGCAGGAAAGAACGCTTCACTGTAGAGGAAACAGATCTGCTGGCCATCAATGGCAACAGCAGGATTCCACCAATAATAAATTAATAATCTTTCACATTATAATCTTTTGCATTTTTTAATGAAAGCTTGTCAGAAAAGTTAACAGGGCACATGCTAGCATTTCTACTTCTGTGTACAGATTCAGATACTAATATTTGGAGATACAGATATACACCCTAAATGAATATATTTCATATGTGACATCATTATTTTTTTCGGTTTCAGCTCTGGTAGAGACACTGTATATTATAATTTAATCAGAAAGCTGCTTCACATCATCTGGATGACACTCTGCATATGGAACCTGTATAATTAACACCTAATCTGTGCCATCTTAAGTGCCTATCAATTATTTATAGCTTGTACTAGATACAGTAAACAAATCCCCTCTTCTAGAGCAGCATATGGCTTTGTAGGGGGGTGGAGGGTGGGTTTTCTGTTTTCTAGTAGTTCATAGAGCTTGTAATCTTACAGAAATTTGCTGTGCTGAGACTCGCACAGTGTGGGACGTGTGTGAAAACAAACTTTGATGCCTAACACGGCAATATGTCTACTTAAAATCCGAGGGGAGGAAGACAGAGGGAGAGGGAACGAGATGCCAAGACAGGCATGCTGGAAGCCATCAGTGCATCCTCTGTTTCAGATGAACAGCTGCTACAGTTGCCATTTGAGAAAGCAGGCGTGGTGTCAGGGAATGGAAAGGAACTGATGATGACATCTTCCTCTCACTTTCCGCTTCTGCATCTGAAGCGTTGGACCTATGTTGCACAGAGTGCATTTGATCACTAACTAGAAGAGAAGAGAGGTGGATTTGGGATTCAGGGAGCAAGAAAAATACAACCAGGGAGGATGAGAGACAGAGATCATCATATACATCATATTTACCAGCTAGCTTTAACTCCCGAGAGACGTGTGGCCTTTGTGTTCACCAGCATTCATTTCATATATGAGCAGCCATTACTCAGCATAACAATTCATGTTTAATAGAATAGCAGCATGTGTGTGTGTATGTGTGTGTGTGTGTGTTACTGTGCCTCCGGGGAAATAGCACTTTATGTGAAACATACAGTATATTTTTACAGTAGTAAGCTACAGCAGGTCTGATACTCAGTGGCCTGCTTTTCCATTCATTCCAAGACTTTTTCCTGGTAGGAAAAGCGTTTCAAGTGAGTCACGCATATCATATTTTTTTTAGACATGTCAAAGCTCTCCGTCCAGAGCAATCATAACTCGGTGTAACAATGAAATCATAATTTTATGAATCACATAAATTCATAGTCAACTTAGTCAATAAAATCTGTGACTTATAGCACCAAAACTGGACAGAAGAAAAAAAAAAAAGACCAGGAGACCTTTTCTGTCCAGTTTCTGTGATCCTCTGCTCATTGTAGTCAATGTTAATTTTGCCCAAAATCATTTTGACAGTAGGTATTTGTTAATGACCTTTCATCCCATGACTTAAAAAAAATTGATAATAAAAATTATGGTGAGATATCCGTTAATAATGCCCTGATGAATAAAGACAAGCTGAAATAGATGGCTTTCTTCTTGCAGACAACCTCGCTTACTTCACAAGGGAATTTTTACTATTAAAAACTACTACAATTACCTAATATTTTTATATTAATAATATATTTATAATACATTACCTTCCCTGTTTCACGATCCTGACTGTAGTTGGCTAGCTCGGGAATCTGGTTCACTAGGCTTGCTAACAGCTTTCTCAATGCTCCTGGCTTTCATCAGGTATATGAGCCAGGACACACACACAGCGTTGGTCTGTATGAAGTAACATCTTTCTATGAAAATAACAGTCACCACCATCACGGTGTACAACATGCCTTCTTCACTAGATAACTAGCAAAACAGTAACAAAGACATAGCTAACTCTAAATAACTTTTGCAAAGCGTCTCAAAAAAAAAAACTTCAGGCAATGTGCTGCTGATAGATGACTATCATGTAAGAACAGCGGTAAAGGTATTTCTATTAAAGAGGTCGGTGAGTGTGTATTATTAGTTAAATTCCAGGAATAATATGATTAGATTGTGATCATAGCCCAGATGTTCAAATATTTAATTGCTACTTGAGATGGCTGGATTCATTCAAGTTCTCTTCTCCACAAAATGCAAGGAAATTGTCTGTGAAGTTTATTAGTCATCCAAGTTATTTTAAATGTCTGTTATTAAGTTTAGACATCTCCACCTGTGTCATAATCATGAAAATGTTTCAACACACATCAAAAAGACTTCACTACTTCTGAAATTTAATTAAAAAAAAAAAAGTTCATTAATGAAAGAAATCCGACATACTTATAGATGTGAAAATAAGCTATGAAGGAACCTAGCTTTTGGATTTTAGTATTGCATATATCATTAATTAGGCTTTGTAGTTGTTATTAGGGCAGCAAAGTGGTGCAGGTTTAATTGTGGGTGCTAGTTACCATCTATGATTGTTTTGCTTTGAACCTCTGGGTTCTTCAGTTTCCTCCCATCTCTGTGATGGATTCTGTCTGTGAATGACCATGTGAAGGTGTGCGTCATCCTGTGATGGACTGGTGTTCCATCCTGCCTTGTGTCGAGTTTTCTCAGGATGGATTCTGATAGATCCCCTTAAACCCTTTGGCAGGAAAACAACTCCATATTCTCTCACTTGTACATTTTATTTGACTTCTGTCACATAGTTGTATGGGGGTAGATGCTAGTGCATGCTAGATAAATACAATATATAAACAAATGTCAACCTAATAGACAAGGCAAAGCTCAGAGTGAGAGACAGGCCTGGGTTAGGAGGTTGGCAAACAGAATATAACTGGGCGATGCTGAACTTAATAATAAGAAACAAAGTCAAACCAGTAGAGCAGTAGGTTGAATCAAGGCTTGGAATCATCACTTGAAAGTGCATGAGCTACATTTTTGCAGTTCATTTTAGTCCTTGATTCATCTCTACCTGAGCAGGCTGATGCAGCAGTTGTTTAGTCTTTTGGTCTATCCAGCTCTTCCACCTCATCATCTGTATCCTCTGCTTAAACAAATCAGCTTTCAAAGCTTCAAATGTCATGCTAATACCACCATCAATGCCATCATGCTTGTCATCTCAGACATCGCTAAATAGCCAAGCCGAATCTGTGCTGGAACTTAGCTCACACTTGTCATGCTGTATTCTGGATCTGGATTCTTTGAGTCCAATGTTTGCTTGTTTGCTGTCTCCACTACCTCTAGGTTGAATTTCTCATTAATATCAAGTCAAGTGGGTTTTAATTGTCATTCTTCTACATTGCTGATATACATTGGAATGAAATGTTGTTTTTTCAGGACCATGGACCAACACATAACAGTATGCAAGACTACATAAAATGCTAATACACAACAGTGAGGACAATAAATACACAAGACACTAAAAATTCAGAACATGGGCTGTAAACTGTACAATATTGGTAGTTTAGCGTCTATAGCAACAATACGTTTAGCGCTTCATAAAGTGTCTGTCATAAAGTGTCAGCATTGTAATATGACACTCGACATTGAATTTGACAGTGACATTGATACGACATTTAAAATAGTGAGTAAGAAAAGACTCTCTTGCTCTTTTATTTTCGGGAGCTAATAGCGTAATTGGACCATTATGCTTTATATTAGAGATTTTTAAGAACATATTTCTCCTTTTAGACTCTATTGTAACTGTGCTAGCACTGTCCCCCTGTGACATCAGCACAACAAAGAGTAACTTCTCATAGGAATAAATCAAATACAGTGCCAACCAACAAATTACCAGAATTACTAAACACATCACAAATATTTCAATGTAAACATATTTATAGTGTTTCAGGGTAGACCTTTCCTTTAAAGCCCCACTATGTAGGTTTTAACCACTTGAATACCCCTCTTTACCCGTCCCTTTCCAAACACGCATTAGAACGTACAGTGGCTGTCAGGTGACCGAAGCGTTCATCCAAGTGCTTATATTCACACTCCTTCGCTTTTTATGCAATAAATAATAAGTATGATCCTGTTTTTTTTTTTTTTTTTAAAAGAAAGGGTACTCAAACCAGCACCAGCAAACACTGATTTCTCTTTGTCGTCCTTCCGGTGCTTCCTTCTGGATTCATTATTTGTTCAGACAAAATAAATTTGTTCAGACACAAAAGAGTATTAGTTGAGTGCTTAGTGAAGTGGTAGGTTTCCAGTCTTCATTTGAAGGCAGCCGGTGACTGATAGGTAAGTTAAGTTGATTCCACCACCAGAAACCAGTACAGGTAATTAAGTCTCTGCCATTCTCTCCTTATCTAAAAGATCTCATCTACTGTACAATCATCATATTCATTGGAATATTAACGAAAAAATACTGATCCTTATTTACCAGTCTTAGACTGACATGTTTAATAACCCCAAGTGTTATTGTTTCTGCATTTATCACATCTTGCTCTCTGACTAATAATATTAGCAGATCTTGATGATATATTTTTGTCTGTCATTTCCCTAATGACGTTATTTGCATGAAATGAAACTCCATCTTTTGAATTTGTATGGCTACTTCACGAGGTTCATTGGGTTTGTTTAGAAGTATACACTTTGGTTATTTATAGTTTAAAAGTAGAACAATTTAACCATTACTACCCTTCTAATATTTAAAGTGCTTGTCCACATTTTTAAAGTAACCAATCTTATTGGCTCTACTGCATATGTTAGCAGCCCATTCCGTTTCTCACAGTGAGGAAGTACACAGTCTTCGGGATGACTTTGGAACATTGATTATGAAAAGAATTTGTCCTTTTCTACACTTGTTCACACACAGGCTTTCACATGCAT
>JAQQZU010000039.1:7353630-7371169 GCA_030068025.1 Parauchenoglanis punctatus
CTGGGTGACCCGGGGATCGAACCCAGGACCTTCTTGCTGTGAGGCGACAGTGCTAACCACTGCACCACCATGCCGCCACTATCTAAGTCATTATTAAAAATACCAAATCTTGCACTCCTTTATTCAAAACTTCATTATATTGCATTATTATTATTATTATTATTATTATTATTATTATTATTTTTTTTTTTTTTATAATTTTTTTTCTGTGTAATATATTGAAATGAAATGGTTTCCACAATATATTCAGCTACTACACATTAGCCCGCATTTTTTTTGGTACATGCTACTTTCTGTGGATCAGTACTAAAATTGAAGTCTAAAGGAGAAAAAAAAAAGAAAACTACCCAGACATGATTTGCATTTCACAATCCTGGTATTTATTTATACTCAATGCTGAATTTTACCAAGCAAGGACCCTCAAATTAGAAATTACAGTCCCAGCCAGCAGCTTGTATGTGTTTGCATCTGTCTCTGATCAGCTCATCTTATGAAAAATAAGCAGACAACAGATTGGTTTTAAATATTAAATATTAACAATTCACATGAAACCTCTCTTATGCAAACATGTCTGATGTAAAGTAGTGGATGTCTCTTAACAATAATTACCCACCTGAAGATAAACTGACACAGCTGTGATAGCTTGTGAAGTAATTTTCTGGTTTTCTTCTTGATAAAGATATAAGCAAGCATAAACTTGAAGAAGAGTACTAGTTTATTGAAGATTCATGTACATACACAGATGTTATTCCTTTAAGCTTCAGTCCTCAACTGCCTATATACCAAACAACCCTTTCCCAAAATATCTTACCTAGGCTTCTAACCCAAGGTCAGCACAAAGATAAAACTGTCTCCTAAGCTCTGGTAAACACATTCCTGTGCACAATATATGCCCAGTGAGGAGGCCTTCATTAACACACGAGTCTTGAGAAATGTTTAACATGCTCCAGTAAGTCTGAAAATTAAATTCCGTACTGCGCTGATAACATCAAAAGGTAAGAAGAACTATAATGAAAAACCATAATTATTCTTCAGGTGAGATATAGGAACTGAGGAGAACATGGAGAGTGAAGCAGGCTATGGAGCAGTTCTTACAGATTAAACTGAAAGAGAATCACATTCCCTCCATAATGATGTACCTGCTCTCAGATGAGCAGTTGACACAGGGTCATGGCCCATTTCACTTTTAATAACTAGGTGAGTCATACATACATACATACATACATAACTATATACAAAGAAAAAAAGAGAAAGTCTGAGACTTTCTGTTGTAAAAAAGCTTGATCAATTTTTAATAACAATTCAAATGTTATACACTATTATAATTAATAAGTAAAAAAGATCAGTCCAGTCCAATAGAAATAAATATTCCAGACTGAGATAATTTTCTTGTTTCGACCACCGAGTTTATTAATTAGTTTATTAATTAATTAATTATTTTATAGAAATAACATCTGAAGGAATTGCATTTGTTTACATTAAAGCTTCTTTGACAAGACTGAAACACAGAAGTAAAGTTTAGTAATAGGCAAAGACTAGATATTTAAATTATAAATATTGCATAAGGATGACATATACGAAAGGCAAATGATAGATGGGATATTCACAGTTCAGTTTGAGGGGATATGAAGGAAGATGCTCCCTTTAAAAGATAAATTACAAAAAATACAGCCACCTTTTTTAAAATTGCCAACCTCCTTTCCATTTCCAGGATTTATGCCATTACGTGAATTCATTTAAGATGTCTATTATAGCTATAATTTTCAGAAATATGAATGAACACTATAATAGGCTTTCCTTATGCTATTATATTGGTAGGTTGCCTGGTTTAAATGGCATGCTCACAGTGCTTGCATCAATATTCACCTGTATACCCTGTATGCATCTGGGAGATTAAAAGCGACATCCAATAGATGGCATGTCAGAGCCTAAGCGTCCCTGCCCGACAGATTTCCATGTGGACTGTTAAAATTATTTAATGGTAATTATTTTGGGGTATATTTTTGACCATGTATTAGTATAGAAATGTTAAGCGCACAATGTTGCTCTATTAGTTTCTCGTTAAAGCTTTCTGATGTCACTGTGATTGTAGTCATTTAAAACCACTTACTAATCTCAAGCTCTTGCAAAAAAAATCAAGCACTAAACTTAACAAGGAAATTGGTTAGTTTTAAATCTAAAAAACTGCCTAGAATCTGTCTAGAATGCTATACAGTCGCACTGCATTTACACTACTGTTTATATTGGTAATGCATCACATACGCATGTCATTGCATTTTTTTGGACGAACATAATCGAAGCACTGAAAGTAATGCATGATATGAATGGCAGCCATCTTGTGAATCTTGTGCATATAAACATAGCCTTACTGATTCATTGTTCCTTGTTTATGACAAAGAAGATCATTTTTTTTTACTTGTGAAAAGGGGTTTTGGGGCATTACCAGAGCAATTTAATGACATCTGAAAATTTATTTATTTATTTATTCATTTATTTATTATTTAATTTATTATTTATTTAGTAATTTGATAAATATAACAGGCAAAGATTTAGGGCCTCTGTTCACCAGATGCGTTTGTTTTTGCCATGGCAGCAGACATGACCTCATTTTCAGAGTGAATTCCAGAGCGCCTTTCTCATGCGGTTATGGTTGCTAAGTTACAAAAAACATCTAGCACTTCCACATTTCTTCATTGTGAGCATCACGTTTCTATTTGCTTTAGAAAGGTTAGCTGAAGGGATGGGAAGAAATTGCATTGATTTCAAATATCGATCATGGCAACCCTTCAATGTTAGATCATAGATAAATGGGTTGCCAGTGACAGCCAGGAGCAGTTTCTCCTGTGCCATTGTTGACAGTGTTGATATCGCAAGTCCCGCCCCATCTTGATTTTGATTGGTTGATGAGAGAGAAGTGACACTGACAAACTCGGTGGTGTTCCAAAAGTTGAACTATTTTCAAGTGAAAGTTCTAAGTGCAGTACAGTGTACACTGTGCATTCAGGGCATGTTTGTGTCAAGGAGGTTAAGCGCTGTCAATGCTGAACTTCATAGGAAATACAATACAAAGAAACGTTTGGTGGACACAAGCCCTTGTACTGTTGAATAACAAGAAGCATCAGTTTCCCTAGCTCTTCTTGATTTTCAGCTGTTGTAAAGTCCTCTAGATAGTCCCCTTGTGCCATTTTAATTCATACCTCAAAATGGATTATTCATTAGAGACAAAGTATGTTCATAACATGTAGATCATGAAATTGAGATGGTATATTCATCAATTTCACACAAAATGTGACAACTCCCAGTGCAGTTCAGGCATGTTCTTTACACATTTATATAATTACCTTACACATAGTGTGGTGCATGATATAGAATAAGTCTGCAAAATTCAAGAATTTCAACATGAAAGAAGTGTCATTTCGGTGATGTTGTATTAAAGTTACTCTGTCTGCGAACCGAATGTATTGCTGTGTCTGCTTTATGACTGGTATGCCAGCGCAAGCAGGCCCTTTGATGATGCTGATGGCTGAGATATAAACAGTGTATGTCAGAGAAAAGGGCAACAAAACCTTTGGCAGTCCCTGATAATCATAAGGGTGAACCTGCAGGGGAGTTACTTCTGAGGGGCTGGAGCACTGGATGAACTTCTTGATTGAGTGAGCTTCATCTTAGTGTGGCAGATAGCTAGAACATCAAATGCATCTGCTGAGCAAAGGGGCACTGGTGCACCTTGGAGACCCTGGTGATCACAAGAGTGAAAACTGCAGGGGGCAACTTCTGAGAAGCTATATCAGGGGGTGAGATCATACAGTATTATGCTTGGATTGTTGAAGTTGCATGCAACAGAGGAATAAGTACTATAGAGCTATTACAGAGCTTCTGGTTTGGACAAATAAAATGGATTCACTGTAAAAATTAATTTCAAGAAAATAAATTATTATTTTAAAATATTACTTATTTTTAGGAAATTAATCTAATTGTTTTGCCCAAAAGGAAAAATAATCTTGTCAAGCATTTTTTTTTTTGTGTGTAAGAAAAACAGACTTGTTTTTAGATATTTTGTCTTTCTTTGTCTTACTAAGATATTGCAGCTAATTTTGAGCTGGATTTCTCTGGAAACAAGCTCTAACAATACACTGCATAAGAGGAACCAGATTTCCACTTCTTATTTTAAGAGTTGAGCCTGTATTCTTAATTTAAGAATCTAAGAATGGAAATAAAGTCAAAACTAAATGCACTACTAGAAAGAAGCCATATTTTCTTTAATTTGGTAAAAGCATCTTGTTTTAATCTGCCAGTGGGGTAAGCAAATTATTCTTAATAAGAACTTTTAAAACTAGTATAAAAATCTAAGCGCTGGAGATGTAAAACTGGACAAAATGCTGGCACTGTGGTTGCTTCTAACAATAAAATTAGCCTAGTTTAAGGAGTTTAGTTAGACATTTTGTCTAGTTTTAAGTTGTTCAGTGGCTATAATTTTATGATAGTTTCAAGAGTTCTTACCAAGAAAAATTTGCCATTGTCAGATTTTTTTGCTTGAAACAATATAATTTTGCCACATTAAAGAAAATGTGGCTTCTTTCTAGTATTGCATTTTTTTTGCAGTGTAGTTCTTTGGACCTGTAGAACAGTTACTCAAAGAAAAGGTTTCAAGTAGATATCTTTAGATATCTACAACATTTAAAGATCCAAAGGACACTTGGACTCTGATTTATTCCCCTCTGGTGTCATAAGGTAGATAGGTTATACTAAGAAAAGATTTCAAGTAGACCTCTTCAAGAACAGTGAACTATCCAAAGGACACTTAACTGAAAACCAATTTTTTCAAGAATGACATGAATGACATGAACTTTTCAGTTGCTAGGAAACCTGACGTAATTCCCCCATTTTTGTGTGAAAGTAAAAGTGGCTGTGTGGTTGCTACTTCCTTTCACTCCACACCATTTCTGAAGGACAGAAACATGTTGATGAAGTAGCTACATCACTGATCAGTAAAATTCCTCAACATTCAGAGTGACTCTGGTTTCCTCACATATATACTCACAGCATCACAGGCAGTTAGTGGATATTGTTAGTGCTTTTGAAATAAATTATCTCTGCGCCATGGTGCCAAACCTCCAATTTACAGTTGAGATATATTGGAGATCCGGTCATTAAAATGAACACAGCAACTGAAGGGCACCATGCCATATGTGATTTTATCAATAAATGTCCTCAGATTGTTTAACTCTAAACAGTCCTCAGAGGTGCACTAGACAAATTTGAGGCAAAAACATGGATAGAGAACATGAACAGCATCAAAACATGCCCTACTATTTATTAAAAAAAATAATACAAGACAAGTGAACCAGGTTAAGATATTTTTGGATTCGTCTGAAGTAAAAGTGTGCCAGTACCTTGTGCTGTGATTGCAGCTACTGAGCTAAGTGTCAGTGCACAAAGAGTTGCACTGTATAGTGCCATTGTACGACTGGAACTATACTGTATTTTATAGCTGTTTCATTTCAAGACTGTGGGTTTTTAGGAGGGTTACTAGGTGTTCGGTTTTAGTTCGGACAGTGCAGTATTGAGCTCTGTTGTCTTGTTTTACACTAAATGATTCCATTTGTTTAAGTTATCCTGTCCTTTCCCTTTTGCTGTGATCACTCTCTTTCTCTTATACTCAGAAATATTCCACCAATCACAAGTGATCATGTGACCCCAAGGTTTTCAATTCAGAGGCAAATACTTTCTGGGACAGAATCTCAAACCACATATACCATTCTAAATAGCCCATAAGCAGTGGTGCTGTTGCTGTTTTATACATACTTTTTAACCTAGTACAGTATTATGTGGATTGAGACACAGCCTGTGTAGGCACATAAGCAAAATCAGGTTATGTTATTGTGGGGTTTGGGATAAAAAGGTAATTGAACCTATTATTTCCCAATTACAGCTACTTTCTAAAAGCAATTAAATTTGCATTAAATCTTCATCTGTGTTATGTATCAGCTAGCCTAAAGAAGACACAATAGGTTTTTAAACAATTGCACTGTCAGCAGCGTCTTCCAAATATTTTAAATATGTTCTCTAGCTGTTTAAAAGGTTTCTAAAACATATTTCTTCCAAACACCTGTTGGTTACTGTAAGACCCTTTTGTATAATAGTTTAGTATGATAGTCTTTGTATGGTGCCCCAACCCTCCCACCATCCTGCCCCTAAATCACCACACAAATACACACACACACACACACACACACACACACACACACACACACACACACACACTGATTTTGCTATAGCTGGCAACCCTAGTTTCAGGACATTTCCAGAGCAATTCAATGATCTTTGAGGAAAAAACAAACAAAACAACAACAACAACAACAACAAAAAACTTGCAAGTAGAGCTGACTTCTGTTCCTTTTCAAGGTTAAAAAAAAAAACAGTGGAGATAAAGAAACTGATGACTAGTCTTACAAGTATTTCACAGTGATTATTTTCTGACCTTTGAAAAGGGGAAATACAAAATTAATAATTATTAGAGTTCGATTTGCAAGTTAGTGAGTCAAGGAGCAGAACGAAGTGTAGCTGTAAGCAGCAGACTGTGAAACTACATTAGGTATACAGAACAAATATAACAAGCCTATTCCTGATCCTGATCCCATGATACACACCTCTAAAACATCCTGTCTCTCGTATACTCTCTTCAAGGTGATGCTGGAGGGTATAGGATAAGAGTTTGGAAGGTGCCCTAATTAGACTCATAGCCCTTTTTCTTCTTCTGTCCAGTTTCATGGCTGCATTGAGACCACTGGGACTCCTGGGATGCAGAATGTGGGTCCTCTTCATCCTTGTCCCCCTCACTATGGATCTGTCCATGTGTGCTCCAGTGGGGACTGGGCTTAAGCTGCTCCCTCGGTCACTGCCTCGCTTACGCCCTCGTCTTCTCACCCGGGATGTACCCAGTGGTCCGCACTGGAGGACTCTGGGTACCTGGCAGCATGGTGTCTCACATCCTGTACCTTTACTTGATCACAGAGGAGGAGGAGGAGGAAGAGGAAGAGAGGGAATGGGGTCCAAACCTCGGCCTCAGAGGCACAAACCTCATCTTTGCGAGAATTGCACCTCCAGTCTCCCTGCCTCAGAGGGAGGAGAGTCGCTGGAGTTTTTGGAGGGGAGTAAAGCCGACATTGTGCAGCACTTGTTGCGAAAACGTAGGCAGTTGAAGTGGGATAGTTACGACAGTTATTCGCAGGAAGGAAGGACCACTACAGTGGCAGGATTTATTGACTGGGGGCCCACTGGGACGGATGATGGGGCAGAGGATGAGGTGAAAATTATCTCCAAGACCACGGCCACTACAAAGGCCACTACCACCACTACTACCACTACTACAACTACAACGACCACACGCAGCCCACAAAGGACTCATGCGGTGGTCACCACCACCCGTCCACGGAGGCTTAGTACCACACAGCCTGCTGTTAAAATCGGCGTGACCGCCAAGCCACAGAAGCCATTAGGGGATACACCAGGTAAGAGCATGTACAAAGTTACACTACATTTTAGTAGGTGCAACTTACAAAGATATTGTGCATCTTGTTCAGGTATCATAGTGTTTAAGTTTGTTCCACTGGTTGATAACATTAGCTATACATCATATGTGGAAAGACTATTATGGCTGTCCATGCTAATGCTAAAAATGGCTAATGATGCCAATAACCAATATTGTACAACTGGTACAACCAGTATTGTTTAGAAATTTCTAGACACATACAATAAATACAAATCCCAAATCATATCCATAACCAAAAAAAAAAATTATTTATCCTTAATAATGACATTTTGTTTAATAATTTAGTTGAAACAAATTATACTTACGGCCAGAAAACACAGGCAGAAATGATTTTATTTTCAATTGTCAATTTGTAGATTTTAGGATATAACTATTTACTTCCAAAATCTGTAAAGAGGAATGAATAATTATTTATATAAATAATTTATTTCTATACAGCAATTTATTTATTATCTATTACCTACACAAAACAAAATTTCAAGTAGAGGTTCAATAGGCATTTCCACATTAAATCATGGAATATCGTTAAATAGCTTATTTCTTAAAATATGATGTTATGTATTCCATGTACGAAATGAATAGTGCGGAAATATTATCTGTTTCACAGATTCTGTTTATTACTGGCTTCAGGTTAATTGCCAATCTTCTCAAAATGACCTGTTTCTCCATGATTGAGTAATTTTTCATAGCCTTTAAATTAGCAACACTTCATGTCACATAATTTTTTGAACAGCTCATTATTTTATATCGTTAATCGTTATCCATATGAGTAAAATCGTTATTTTGGTAATCTGACCAGTTGGTATGATATACTAACAGACCAAAAAATGAAATAACCCTGATTTAAACTGAACTTAGTTTAAGTTAAATATAATATTTAACACTTAATTTATCCATTCGTAATTTGGATATTTTGTACTGTCCAAATTAGCACCTGTTTAGGTGTCTTTCAATATACAAATTAATTTAAAAAAAGGCTAAAGAAATTATATGTATTATAAAAAATTCAATCAATGTATTTTCAAGAGGTTTAAAATTATATTGATATGATAAAGAAAAAAATATTAGATAGATTAGAATATTATTTTTATTACATTAATAATTCCTGCAGCATTTTCAGTTATGTTTGACAATGAATAATGGCTAGGTGGTCTGGCATGAACAAGTCAGTTCTTTCTCTTACTGAAAAAAAAAGTATATAAAAGAATAATGTAATGAATGTTATTTAATTAATTAATGTAACTGCTTTGGACTGTATATCTTCTATCTTTGGTAAGTGAGATTTGTATTTCATGTACCAATTTTTTCCTATAAAAAGATCCTGTAAGTATTTTTTTTGTTTGTTTGTTTGTTTGTTTGTTTGTTTGTTTAATTCATCCTTTCCTATGTAATTGTTTCAAAGCGTTAGGGCTTGGTTGCATGACTGATTGCCTGTTGATTCTCTAATTTATTGCTACCTCAAGAGATCTGTTATCATTTACCACATGAGAAAAGTTGTCATTGTGTTGAGTTTAGCCACAAAAGTCAGCATTTACTGTACCGTGTAAAAGTGTGTTGTGGAATTAGAAACAGTTCTCTGTATGGCTTAAGTTGCTAAATCTCAAAATGCAGTTTGTCTATGAAACTTTTGATCCTGAAAATAGGATTACATTATATTACAGACTAATCCACCTGCACTGCTTACAGACATGTTTGTTAAGAGGTATCACAGCCCTTGCTTTTACTATACATTGGCTGTGTGTATGTTTTCAAGATTATATAATATCTGTAGACAGTCTTCCCAGTTTGCAAAGCCTTTACCCAAATATTTATGATTAACAAACACACAATACTTAAAGATGGAAATGAATAAATGAAGATGTTTTGGCATGGACTAGGTGATAATATACACGGTGATTCTGAGATGAAAAGCACAATATAATAATGCTCTGCATATGAAAGTCATATTTTATATGCAGATTTAAGAACCTAACCATATTAAGTTCTATGGTATACTGTGTATTATGGTATTATGGTGCAGTAAGCAGAATAATCCAATATTTGCATCTAAATACATTTTTGCAATTTTCTCTGCTGAGAAAACTGTAGTACAAAATGTACATAAATATTGTCTACAATTCAAACTCAATTGTTCTCCTCCCTGCTGTTTTTTGTGACTGTAAGACCTGTCTAGAAACATGATTACCTTAGGCATTATTTTGACTGCTATATAGAAATGTGACTGAAAGGATCATCAGTATATATTTTACCCAGTAAAACTATATAAAAAGGAATTGTTTTATTTTAAATGAAAGATTTAATTGTGTTTGCAGTTAAGGCATTTCAGCTACCTGTAGCATTACAGCTATATTTAGCATATGACTATTCTGTGTGCATTTGAATAAGCCATTATCTGGAGCTTGAGGATGATCACCCCCAGCCCTACTTCAGTAAAGTGTTTCAATATGCTAGAGTAAGAAAAGACATGTGTAAAATAAGGTGTCTTCATTGCCGCCCTAGAAGGCATGAACTCCGTCTAATTTAAAAAGCATGTTGAGGTAAGTTTTGGTAATTACTAAAGTTAATTGGCTATATTTATTTAAGTCAGCCTGTTTGCTAATTGCAGGTTAGACTAGCAAGTCAAATTCTAGCCAGTGGTAAATATGTGTTATTTACATTACTGTCTAATCAACAACAAAAGCTTCACTAGGTCAGTAGTACGTGATTGCCCACATTCCAAAATAGTTTTAAACTTTGATAACAGAGTGAAAACACTTAACTATTAAGCTCTATGAATATCCTTAATACAAAAGCTTAACATTTGACACAATAATTTGAACCAGCTCACCTGCAAAATACATAAATTAAGTGTACAGTATGGAGGATTCTCTTATGCTGCAGTTTATCTTCTCATTATGACTCAATAAACTTTCATATTGGGTTATCAAAATAAAAAATATATATATTTTACTTCATGATTATCAAACTACATAGCAGCCATGAATATGACTAACAAAATTTTTAGATAAGTAATTAGTTTTCACATGAAAATATATCACTGACTTAATTTTAAAATACATTTAAAAGTAGCTCTTTTTTTGTTGCTGGATCCACTTTCACTTTTAATTTAAGTTCAAACACAGTATCTAAGTTTAAACCCTTGAGTTAAAGCTTGTCAATGTTTTCATTGCTCTTAAAGTTGCAAAGTGCTCCTTTATGCTTTAGATTAACACCCTAAAATATCTGGTGACTGTCACAAGTTAAGATACAGTATTAGAGACTCAAATACATTTTAGTTCTGTTTTCATTTTCTGAATAATGGAATCCTTTTAAGAAGATGTATCATACAATTCCCTTTATTGATCATAAATAATGTTTCATGTTAGTACAGAGAAAGCTTGTTATTCATTTACACTTCTGATGCAGACATGTGCATGCATGTTAAAAAGATGTTCTTGTTTCTGTGGAAAACAGCAGTCAAAATCACTGCATAATGAACCACAGACAGTACAGACACCACAGTCTGCACTGCTGATTCTAGCAATTTCAAAAGACAGCCGCTGACATTGTCATTTAATCGATGTTCAAGGCTGCTTCAAAATTGCATACATCCATTTTCCGCTGAATTTCACATGTTGTTTGCCTCTTAAGGTCACGGAGCAGTTTTAGTGCATTCAAGACTCTCCATCAAAAAAACATTTGCCAAGTCCCAGTGCAGGTTTTATCCAAGGGTTTGATTCTGAGGTGTGACTTATCACACCATGAGTTAGACTTATGTATCATGATATATCAGACATTTTGTCTGAGAATGGAAAGTTTGGGCTGAAATGAAATGGCATTATGTATTCAGCATATAAAAGTGTATCTGTTTTAAAGCTATGATAAGTTTTGAAAATACAGCATAGAGTCACTTTTTAAAGTGTTTTACATAAACATCTTAAGTCTTGATTGGCATTTACTGATTGCTTGACCTTGTTTCTGCTTTATGATTGTTGCCTTCTCTCTCTGGTTTGTCTACTTTGATTACTTTTAATAAAGCCCAAACCTGCCCCTATGCTGTCCTGTCTATAATTCATGCTAAAAGAATTTCAATCCATGCAACTTAACTTTCCATCTGTACCAGGCTGGCAACTACCATACCTCTACCACTGATCCACCTACAGTAGATGAGTGGCTTTGTAATAGTGAAGGAGCATGGGAGGAAGCCCACCGACACTTGGAACAGTCTAGCATCACAAAAAAAATGTTGACAGATGTTGTTCTGAATTACTTACATATGAACCAGGGGTCTGGGTAGGGATTTCTACTAAAAAGGTTTAGATAGGGTTGTAGGAGTTGACTCAGGTCTTTGATATGTTCTTATATTGATTTGGACTTATTTTGGGATTATTGGCATTTATTCTTGGTCTTGTCTTGACTTGGCCTCAAAAAGGATTAATAGATTTTGATCTCGATCTTGACTTGGTCTCACTTTCAATTGGACTTGATCTTGACTTGGTCTCACCTTAGGATTCTGCCTTGACTTGTTCTCAGCTAATCCTTGTCTTTGACTTGATAATGGTAGTCTTGATGTATTTGCCATGAGCCATTATTTCAGTGCTCAAACCCATAGTCCATGGCCAATTCGATGACATTTTGGTGAAATCACCTTCCTCTGCATATAGAAGGGCTCTACTGCATACACCACGTGGACTATTTTCATATCTTGTCACTGCATCTCATAGACTGGAAGTTTGGTCACTGCTTAGGACATCCTAGACTTGGCACAGATTTCCTGACACCTAGATTGTCCAGCTCCACATTGCAGGGTTAGTCCAAGAAGAGCTACATGTCATCTCGTGGAGTGAACTTTTCAGTAGGGATGGGTCAAAGGGTTTTGTCTTTTCAGCACGTGTACCTGCTCTTGTTCTGCTCTATTTCTATGGTTGTAACTGTAGTCTGTTTTATTCTTTAAGCGTTACCTGTTTGCAGATTGCTTCCCCTTCTGCCTGTTTTTGCTTTACATTTATAGTTTTCCCCATCTAGTTTGCTTCTTTCAAATACTTTTAATAAAGTTTATGCGAGCATCTGCATTTCTGCATTCTGCATTAGACGTCCAGCCAGATTTTTGAACATCCTATATTTTAGCATTTTCATCTAAATTGCCTCTAAATATAGTATTTTAAATACTACAAAATTTGAAAATCTAATCACGGAAAGTGTATAAGTGTACTGGCAATGTTTAATATTAAAAGTTAAATGAGTTAATGATAAATGTTATAAATGATATTACTTGAGCAATCTAGACATAAAAGGCCAAAATCTTTAATAATCTAATTAATTAAGTGTTGCACACCACATTTTATCTGCGAGTCTTTGTGGGTTTATCTCTATTGCACCTGTCTTTAATAAAATGTTCATTTGGCATTCCATTAGGATCTGAGAGTATTCAGTTAAACAAAGTTTCCTTATTTAATTTCTTTTCTGTATAATTGTGTTTGTTTTTTTTGGCAATAACAGTGATTAAACTATAATAAAACATAAGAAACTGTAGGTGTTCAAAAACCTTTAACTGGCTATGTACACAGTGCCATCTGTATACATATTTTTTGACAGAGATTTAATACTTATTTCTGAATTTAATTAGGCTAGATCAGTCTAAAGAACAAGTGGTACAATAAAAAGATCATTCAAACATGACTCATATTTGCAGTATATTCATGTTAATTCCACATGCACCACTCAGAACTATAGCATAACACAAACTAGAAGGGTACACAAACTAGAAGGAAGAGCACAGACCTCATTGACCAAGGACAATGGTCAACTCTTCTAGGATATGCAAATCTGCAGCAGCAACCACTTTACATGTCTGGATATATGGTGGCTGTGCCAATCTGGCAACATACATGCCTCCTGTGCTTAGGCTGGCTAATCAACAACAAAAGCTTCACTAGGTCAGTAGTACGCGATTGCCCACATTCCAAAATAGTTTTAAACTTTGATAACAGAGTGAAAACACTTAACTATTAATATCTATGAATATCCTTAATACAAAAGCTTAACATTTGACACAATAATTTGAATCAACTCACCTGCAAAATACATAAATTAAGTGTACAGTATGGAGGATTCTCTTATGCTGCAGTTTATCTTCTCATTGTGACTAAACTTTTTATCGGGTTATCAAAATAAAAAAAAATAAAAAATCCCTTCAGTACAACATTTTAGGGTATTCATGTGACATCCCTTTCATCCATGAGTGGCAGAAAGACTGAGTGGCACTATTACCTTTCAGCTTGAAACCCATGAAAACACACAAAATAAGGATTACTGATGAGTCCAGCTGCCTTTAATTTAAGCTGATTATTGTTTTACTCACGGTTTCACAGTTTCTCCTACTAAAGGCATAAATTAGCTTTATGTTTTGCCACTCAGTCTGACTGAGAAGGGCTTGCATTATTGAGCACAGACCACCATATCTTGCAAAGTTAGTGAAAGAGAAAACTAATTTGTGAATCTGCCCAATGATCCATTCCAAAATAAAAAAAAAACGGTCTTTCCTTCCACCCTTCCACCAAGTTATAAGGAAATCAGGTCGGCAGGTTTAAAGGCAAACAGACTGACAGGCAGACAAACAAACGTGCGAAAACTTAACCTCATTGGAGGAGGTAATAAAAGTACCATCCAGTAACTCAGAGAAACAGTGTCTCTAGGAAAATCATAGGGTATTGATGCAGCCCAGTTAGTGCATCCCATGTGTCTGTGTGTATTCTAAATGTATTCTGAATAACTTGTTAAAAATAATGTCAATAAAAACATTAAAAAGATATGTGTTTTATGTATTATAAAGGACATTACTGAATACATTTAGAAAGGTGTATTCAGCTGTCAATACTTTTTCATAGTATTTTGCTCAGCTCTTTAAATAGCTAGCCAGGTATACAATGTGTGTGTGTGTGTGTGTGTGTGTGTGTGTGTGTGTGTGTGTGTGTGTGTGTGTGAGTGTGTGTGTGCGCACACTTCTGTCTTTAGCGGTGGGACCTCGTATTGTGGAGGCTGCCAGATGGAAGTGTCAGACTTGGTGTGGCTGTGATGATTTAAGCCTCACACATACCTGCTGTTCTCCTCACTGAGCTCTTTATCACACCACCCATCTCTTTCCCTGGTCTATAGGCTAATTACATATTTTGTAAGAAGTTAAATTATGCATATATCTGAAACGAAGTGTGCTTAAGAATTAATGATAATATTAAGAGTTGGATAGGATTCAGAAGGGTACTTTATAAAATACAGTGGAATTATGCTTTGACATCTTGATGACTCTACAGGGGGTTATCCTACCGCAGCTAGGCCAGGATGAGCATTATGATAATTATTATAGACTTTAAATGATCCACTTAAAATTATCCTATAATGTGCAAATCTTCTTCCAATAGCCAGCTATCAGTGAGCGCCTTTGGTCATGACCAATCACAAAAAAATGTTCAGCTGAGCTGTTGTAATCTGAAATGTCATTTTTTTCTATTTGTGTTAATACAAAATGCCTATTACAGGCAATAGATTATGTCTAGTCACCACTGGAAGGCTCAATTTCAGACTTCTAAATCAAGAGTATCAGATTCAGTTTAGGAGCCTTTTGGGATTCTTGTTATCGTGACATATCCTATATATCATATCATATCATAAATGCAGCCTCTTTAAAAGATGTCAGTCCAAGAAGACACTTAATATTTGCCAGATGAGCTTTTAAAGTGGTGGAGAAATCAAGTAGCTGTGTCCTGGGTAATTTTATTACATGTTAAGTAATACAGTTGCAGACACTAGAGCACATATCTGACCACTTCCTTCTGTCTTCTAGAGATCATTCTATGTACAGTAATTGAATTATTCAGTAAAGCCTTTCACACTGGAGATTAGGGCATTCACAATAATTGACTCTGATCTCTCAACTCCTTCTCAGCTCTCCTTTATGTGTTTCTCTGTGGCTCTCTTTCTCCCTTTTTCTCTCTCTTTTTGCCAGTATTAAGTGCTTTGGATTGCCATGGTTCATTGGGAATCAACTGAGACTGACACGTTGACATCAGCTTCAATTGGCAATTGCAAAGCATCAGCAGGTGCAATAAGTGGCTTCCTTTGGCCAGGTTGAGAGTGTGGGAGGTACAACAAAGAGAGGAGATGAGCAATGAGAGAACGGAGAGAGAGAGAGGAACAATGAGGGGTGAAGAAGGATGGGTAGACAGAGGCTGTAAGAAAAGGCTTCATTAATTCAATGTATAGAGGAAGCAGTGAGGTAAGAATTGGTGACAAATTCAATTCTTCAGACAGGATATAGATGTAGCCTCTGTCCAATATTTACATTAATGAGTTAGTGAGAGTGAGATCCATTTGGAAAAATCTCCAGATTTCACCTACAAGAAATGGAAATCCAATTTGTGCCCTAATGCAGATGACCTGGTGCTGCTGTTACCTATTACATACCATATCAGCAGTTCTCCATCCAGATGTCACAGTTCCATGCATCACTTTTTTTAGACCCCATTCATACCTGACATTTTTGTATGTCTTAAATAAATTTCAACTTAATTTAATTAATGTAATTGGCTAAGCAATACTCCATCTTGCCTTCAGAGGTGGGCAGTAATGCTTGTTACTTTGCTATATTTACAATTAATTACAAGTACTTCTGAATAGATACCTTTTAGAGTAGCTTTAATGAGTATGCTTTTTCCTCTTCTAGTCTATTTGTAACCATAAACTCTTTTTCTTTATTTGTCTTTGAGGGTGAGCTGATCATGATTGATTACTGTGGGCAAACGAATAAAAACAAACCAGAAAGTGTACATTTTATGATAAAATTCTCTGGGCAGATTAGCAGGCTAAGACCATCACAAGGAAATCTGTATCCTTAAGGACTGTTACGGGGATCACATTAAAAAAAACAACAACAAAAAACCCACGACTTTTCAGAGGTAGAGGGTAACAAAATGCTAATAATAATTGTAAGATTCAAATGAAGTTCTATCTCGTTCGTAAGTGATGTGAAGCACTAACATTCCATACAACAATGAAAAAAAAAAGATTTGGAAAAATGTATACCAGTAATAGAGTTTTGTTCTTGGTAGCTTTGGGACTGGAGGGTGAGGAATTAAAAAGAAAAAAAAAAAAATAGAAAAGCACATCCAGTTTGGGTCCATGAGGTAATGTTTTCTTGAAAAACTGTTGGAGAATATCATCATTTAGTATATCATTGCAGACGTCGCACTTCTATAAGAATCTTACCACTTTGATAGGTCAAAATGTCCAAAACATTCCTAGGATAGGCTAAACTGATATTGATTAGCATTGTGTTATGCTCAGGAAGTTGAATCAAGTTCAACTTGAACCAACGCTCTGCTTCTGCATCACTAGCGTAATGGAAACTACTGCAAACAAACTGCATCATTAGCGTCTCTCCTAGGAAACCATAGCAAAAAAACAACAAACCACAGCAGCTGGTACTACTGCTGGTCAGTACTACTACTGCTGGACATATCATCATCATCATTATTGTTATTATTATTATTATTTTGTGTGTCATACGCAGCAGTTACACTCACATTTCAACAAGAGTTTCATTTTGCTGCATAAGAGGACTGTAAAATTCAAGCCCTTGTGTCACTCTATATGTGGTTTACATTTCGTTTCAATTTTGTTCCACTCATGCGCATATGTGAAGTGTAAAGCATCCACAGAAATCCATTGAAATCACACAAGCACACTTCTCTTAACTTTATTTAAAATCATCATCTGTACAGATAACACAACTGTGCAACCAGAAGAATCACCAGTAGAGTTTGTGTAGAAAGGATACTCATGAATAACTACACTACCGGTCAAAAGTTTGGGGTCACCTTCTAATTCAATTATTTCTTTATATTTATTACTTTAAAAGAGACTGGATAATGATGGGCTGTTGCTTCTCTTTACTTAGTTGAGCGGTTGTTGACATAAAAGGTTATTAGTGGAATTTCTTTCCTTCTTAATGCA
>JAQQZU010000039.1:7371269-7393203 GCA_030068025.1 Parauchenoglanis punctatus
TTTTTTTTACACTTTTTTGTTTACCACATAATTCAGTATATGCCATACGTGTTGCTTCATAGTTTTGATGTATTCAGCAATGTTTTACAATGTAGAAAGCAAAAAAAACAAAAGAAAAACCTATGGAAAAGAGTAGGTGACCCCAAACTTTTGACCGGTAGTGTATATAAATCAACATTTTTATTGAGCTGTTGAGCGGGAATATGTGTCTGGATTTAACGGTCAGTTTTGAAGAGCCACTCCTGCCTCATAGCTGCAATGCGTCAGGTGAGAATTTAGGATTAGGCTAGTACAGCTGATTGATATCAGCTTCAGAACAGAGAGTGTTCTCTGTTGGCAGGAGCACCATTTCACTGTCAGAGATACAAAGCAAATACAGATTCTGACCAAGTAAAGGTTCAGTGCTTACTGTCTCGCTATTCAAAAGGGCAGACAGAGAAACACCTGGTGTGGCTCAGAGGAGACAGATAGACAGACAGACAGACAGACAGAGTGTGTTCAGGGGGCATGTTTTTTATAAAATCCCACAAGGATAGAAATATCAGACAGTTATGACCTTGTGGAGACGTTTAGCTGGTGCCTGTAAGGCAAAATGTAATATTTATTTAGAAATATATATATATAGCTGAAAAGTTTCCTTTCGGTTACTGAGGTTAGGAATAGGATCGGTTTAGACGCAGGCATATAATAATTAAAGAGCTGTATTAATGATTATGCCAATGGAAGGTCCTTACAAGCACAGAAAGGCAAATATGTATGTATGTATGCGTGTGTTCAGTGCATGACAAGTAAGGTCAAATCAGAGCACACTTTTTTCTTACTGTGAAATAATTAGAAACACACAAGAAAAGTTGTCACCCAAATTTCAAGCAAAACAAGAAGTGAAGGTTAAGATGTAGTGAAGGCAATACCCTTTCCCTGCAGCACTCCTGCATTAAAAAAAAGCAGGGCTGGCTATCTTTCTTTTGAAGGTCTGTTGGCTGGCAAGATTTCTATCTTGTCTATTCTTTCAGACAAATGGGAGAAAGAGCTTTTCAAAAGTTACCCTCCACACTCTGACAGATAACGGTGCTATCCAATTCCAAATAAAGATGGAAATTGTGAGCTTTCTCTCCGTTATAAGGAATAGTGCTGGAGGCTCATCCACATGCGGTGAGGAAACCGGGGCAGATGTAATTTTCTTTAAGATGTAGTTTTCAATCTGTGTGGCTTTTTAAACTGCTTTTAAATTTAGAATTTATTTCTCTTCAGAGACTTAGCTGAATTGTTTGTTTAAACCTCCCATACGTTTCAATGATCATGGCCCGTTAAGAACATTTCTTAAATACATGACAAATTGAGGAGATGAGGGATTCTTCTTCTGAACCTTTGAAAAAAAATTTAATAAAAAAATTAAAAAAAACTGGCTGATGTATCTGATTGGAAAGATAGCAAAAAAATTTAATTGACAGTGAAATGGGATCCTAAAAGCACCATATTAGAATTACACATACAGTATTCACTTGCTTTTGGCAATTCGTTTAAGCACTTTTCAATTTGACCCATATGCCCTTGAAGTGCACATGGGGAGTATATAAGAATTTCCTGAAGCTAATAATTTTATTATACTGACAGAGAGATTGAGAAAGAGGGTAAGAGAGAAATCTTTATGGACCCCCAGATCTCATCAGAAATTATTCTGTCACTTTATTCTCCCACAGTGAGTCATATTTTCTTGCACTATAAAATTTCATCATTCGTATTAAAAAGTAAATTGAGTTTGGAGATTACTGGGGAGAGAATCTGCAATGCCTGTCACATGCATTTGGATCAGAGTAAGGTATTAAAAAAAGCCAATCAAATCTGCCTGATGCATAGGAGCTTATTGTACAGGATTTTCTTTCATTTCAGTACTTTTTATCCTAAACTGCTAATGTTTATGGAGTTACATCAGATTCATCAGGACTGGAACCTGAAAGTACATGAATGTAATGTTTAGAATTTTATATTGCTTAGTTTCTAAAACCTAGTGGAGACATTTTCAGGCATCCTGAATTCAGGTTTGTTTGAATTTAGAAGCATATTATTTGTTATACTTTTTAAGCTACATGGAAGCAAGTTGTGGATTCTTTCTTTTTTTTTCTTTTTTTTTTTAAATCCAAGCTTTTCTTACACTTGATGTGAAAATCCTTTAAATTATCTTTAGTTATAGACAATACTTTACAAATTTGAACCAGAAAATAAGGTACTATGAGTGAACGCATGGAACTAAAAAGAGAAACCAAAGCAAATAACTTTGATAGTGATTTAAATAACATTGCTGAATTTCCAGAATCTAAAATATTCAAAGCCTGATTTTTCACAACCACATGACTATAAGGTTCTGAATTTTCTACAGCCTGGATTTCTTAAGATTGATTTTTTAAAGACTTGATGTCAGACCATGAAAGAGCCACCTCTAAGATTCACAAAATGTACAGACATCAGTGTGCTTCTTACCATCTCTTCTTCTGACATCTTGCCACCTGAATCTCAAGATTTTCTTCCTTTAGTTAGTGCATTATGCTTTATAGCCTTCAGAGTTCTGTGATCTTTTTTTTCACTTTGTCTTTCTACAAAATTGTTTCTTAGATGCAACATTTTCAACAATAAAAATTTGTTCTAAACTTTGCAACTTGCTATTCATAGGTGCCACCCAGTATGCCCATACATTATATTTGCTTGATTCCTCTGCTAGACACCAGATTTGGCTAAGTAGTCTATTAGAATGAATAATATGTGCTTGTGGTGCAATTTAACATTTGCATTAACTAAGATTAAGAATCAGTATAAAAATAAGTTTTTTCACACACGCACACACACACACACACACACACACACACACACACTCATTGCCTTTATGAAGGCTACCTCATAGTGCCATATCTACTCTCTATTATTTTTAAGTGGTTCTTTGGATGATTAAGGGTTTAACTCTGGAAACGTTAATCTTTAGCCAAATTTTTGTAAATCATCAAAACTTAAAAGAAATAATCCAATCTGGCCAAAATGCACATTTTTAGGAAATGTAACATCCCAAAAAGTTCTTTAGTTTGTACCTCTGGGAGAAAGCTTGAACAGAGAATTTTCTCTTCAGAGAACTCCCCAAATAGATCACTGTAGAAAGCATTTTCCTAAGAGTTTGTGTATGAAGTTATTCTCCTATCATTCTAACCCCTTGTTACATGGAATTATAAGTCTAAGATCAAAGGTCATGTATGCTATTTGAAGGCAGGACTAAGCAAGTACTGCTTAATCAGTCTATTGTGCCTGGTCCACACCACCAAGCCTTTCAACAAAACTGCAAACCACAAAGGTTGTTTTCACATTCATTTTCCAGACAAGAGGCTGACAGTTTGGTACGATTGGTTGAGTGTGAAAGCTGTTCTTGAGATCAGGAGTGGGCCAGAGAAACAATCAATCTTCCCCTTCAAAATGGTGGTCTTGAGCTTGCATCCACTAACCTGTGGTGCGGTCCACATCAGTTAGGCAAGCTATTTGCCCTCACCACTGTATGCTGAGTAACCTATATGACAATGAATCCCAAATCATACATCCATTCATCCATCTGTCCATCCATTCATTTTCTATACTGCTTATTCCTTACGGTGTCAGGGGAAGCTGGAGCCAATCCCAGCTGACTTCGGGCGAAAGTCAGGGTACACCCTGGGGAAGTCACCAATCTAGCGCATTGCTAACACCAAGATGAAAAACCATTCACACTCACATTAACACATATGGGTAATTAAGAGTAGGCAACTGACCTAATCTGCATGTCTTTGGAGTGTGGGAGGAACCCACGCAGGCGAGCATGCAACCTCCAAATAGAAAGGCCTCAGTCGGCCAGCAGGTTTGAACCCAGAACCTTCTTGCTTTGAGGGGACAAAGCTAAACACTGCACCACCATACCACCTTGAAACCCAAATCAAGGTCTTGGAATCTATCTGGCTTAGATAGTCTCCATGCTCATTAGCTTGAGTTCTCACAATTACAAAACACACAATGTCAACTTTCCACATACAATGCATAGTTCTGTAAGCTGTATTAAAGATCTGTTAGTAACCTTTATATCTGCAGCCCATTTGTCCCACAAACGTGTTACTTTTTTAAGTGTCCTATTTCCACTACTCTGTCCTTTTGACATTTCTGTGTCTGCCTGCTACTATAGATAGACAACACTATGCAGTACTTTTTAGCCTTGCACCTATAATGTCTTTCTGAATAGCCCTCTAAAATTCCTGTTCATCTGTACCATGCCCTGAGGGTATGTATACTATATGATGAGAATGGTGTGGCCTGTCACCATCACATCTGCTATTAGCTATAGAGCTGACAGCAGCATACACCTGCGATTTTGGAGTAATGGTGCTCGAGTTGTATCTCTGTCCCTCAGGTACAAGTGCTTTTGTCCTGTTTATTGGCAAAACTGCCTGGGAATGGAAGACTCACACTGCATCAAATGCAAGGTGACTGAGTGATGTGGCAGAGCACAGAAGAGCAAGGCTGTCTGGAGCTGCAGATCCAGGCTTCTTTCTCATTTGGGAGTGCAGACTATTGTCATTGTGTCAAGAAACACATGCCTCTCCAAAAAAGCAGTTTTTCAGGAACAGAATCCCATGCAACAGTATTTCAGCTTAGACATAAAAAAGCGATCTTTATAAGGTCATTGGTGTACATTTTCATATTTAAACATGCATACATAGATTGTACACAGCAAATATGGACATACATACTGTAATTTTCTTATGAAAAAAAATCACATACTCATGTTTGTCTTTATATTCCTTAGACACAGCCACCAGGAATGTTAAAAAATAAATATAAAATATTTTACCATTAGCAGAGACCAGTTTTACTAGTTTTTATCGAAATAAGCATGTTTAATCCATGTGCCGCATATTAAGATTTTTACAACTTCCTAATTCTAATCTTTGTTTTAGCTCTAAATCACATAACTGTTAGTAAACAAAATGTATGCACTTTTTGAAAAGTTGAGCCAACTATTTACATAATGAGACATCAGGAAATAGACAGGAAGGAAATAATTATGGATGGAATAACTTGCTTAATTGTTTTTAAATATAGCTGAGAAAAGAGGCAGTTGGACAAAGGATAGTGATCAGTAACTGGCTGTTGGGTGATCAGTGATTGGATGCTGGGAACAATGGTAATCAGTGATTGGTCATTATGAAGAAAAAGCCACTTGATTTGTTGCTGGGCTCTTGAACTGATGTTGTTAATCTAATGAAATTGCAAAATTGGCAACAATGACATTGGCAGTTTAATAGAATCACGTCTGCTTTTTCGTCATTGAATGCATGTGGGAGAGAAACACGGTTTTAACGGACATTTCAAGACATACCAGTTAAACAAATAGTATGATTTATTAACTTTCCATTAGTTATATCAATTGCTATGGGAGTATGGAGGTTTTTATCCACCTTATGTATTGTATATATAGAAAATGGTGAAAACTGTGAAAAGTTTGACCAGGGGTATTATCTCTGAAAATTGGCTTCCGTATACAGTATTTACCTTTCCTCAGGCTCAGACCGAATGAAATGACACATTGCCCTTCTCTTTGATTCTGTAAACCAGGGAGTAATAGACATACCTTTAGCACCAGTCCCTCTCTGTATTATAAGGCTTTGTCTCATGAATGTGATGGGTTACTTATGACGGCTGGAGAATGAGTCCCCTGATAGAAATCAATATGTGGAACAAGAGGTGAATCAGCCTGTTAGATTTGAGCGTTGTTCAAGGTCGAGCACGAAACCCAAGTCTCATAAAAACTACGGCACTCCATCGTAAACAAGACTCCCTTACCCCTGGCTTTCTGCAGCCATTGGAGCATGGAAGAGGAAAGGAAGAGACATAAAGGAGAAGAGGACATAGGATTGATACAGACTATGTATACAGACCATGTCTTTATAAATATTATATATAATAACTTCTAGTTATTATTCTAGGGTTATATATATATAACCCTAACCTTATGTCCAATATCTTATTCAATTATAAATACAATATGCATATTTAGCAATAATTATAACATTTTATGTAGTGATTACAGGCATAACGTAAGGTGAACTGAGCATATGACTGAGTGCAAATGTTTGCACCCCCACATGTTTTCTTGGTAAAAAATAAGGAAATGTATCTTTACTTTATAATTTATTTAAAAGAAAGAAATAGAATTTCAACTAGTTAAAAAGCCTGCCAAAAATATATTTTGCAAAATCACCAGACAAACCAAATGAAAGAAAGTTTTGTATGAGATCTGTATGACATCTGCCTGAGATATAACAGATATGTCAAGATGAACTGGTGATGAACAGGGTTAGAACAGATTTGGCAGGAAATCTCCTTAGAGGATATGACATAAGTTGGAGTCAGTTATAAAGACAAAAGGTGAGCATGCTAGTTATTAGAGCATGATTATATGATGCAAAATTTTGTATGGATATCATTTTTATTGTTCCATTATTAATATCTTAGCATACATAGTTTGACCATTGTTTATTGTTATTCATCATTATGAAGGAATATCTGTAAAATCTAACCACTAAAGGTCCTTTTTTTCTGCTGTAAAGTTTGTCTTATTCAAAGGTATGCAAATGTTTGCACTCTGTTGTATGAGACTTCTGCATTATAAATGTTTTTGAAAAATATTGTACAGTACCATGTGAAAGTATTGGAACAGCAAGGCCAATTCTTTTGTTTTTGCTAAACACTAAAGACATTTGGGTTTGAGATCAAAATGTAAATTAGATGGTATATTAGAATTTCAGATTTTATTTCCTGGTATTTATAGCTAGATATGTCAAATTTAGAACATTTTTAAAAAAAATTAGACTTATGAATTAGAAAATTATTAGAATTAGAACATGGCACCTTTGGTTGCAGACCACTCATATTTTAGGTGATCAAACATATTGGAACAGATAATTAAAGTAAATAACACTTACTATCTGGTTGCATATCCCTTGGTAAAGGGTGAGCTTGGTTCCGGACCTTTTGTGGCTCTGTATTTGTTTGCAAATTTCAACCAGGCCTTCCAGGTCTTACTGCTGATGAGTGGTTTGCATCTTGTTGTACGGCCTCTATATTTCTGGACGTTGTTAATGATGTCACTGACTTTTTTGGAGGGGTTTCCTTCACAGCTCTCACCGTTTCTGCCATCAACTACTGCTGGTTTCCTTGGCAGGAGATGTTCTGCTATTTGTTTGTTTGTTTTTACAAATTACACTAAGAACATCACATTGCAACAACCATTTCTAATATTGTCATGTTTTTTTAGAAGATAAAACCCTGTGGTGGAGGTATATATCACCCTCAAAGCAGCATAGGTGTGCAGGATGTTTTCTAACAAGCAAGAAGGAGATGACATTAACCTGCTGTGACCGCAGAACTGAATAGAGGCAAAGGAAGTGAACTTGTCCTCATGCATATGCAGAAGCACACGGGCCAAAGTGTCAGCCAAGCAATCAGGACAGCTCAGCACATCGATATGGGCTAAATGAGTGTTTGAACCCCTTGACAGCAGGTAATACAGTGCTGTGGAGAAAGAAAAAAACAACAACATTACAAAGAGCTACCCACATGGTCAAACTGTAGAACATTGCTTCTTAGGTGCAATCAAACTTCTGTAGAGCTGCTTATTCAATCTGAACTGCCTTGGCACAAGTGGGCTGCTGTTATATAAAGTCAATGAAATGTCAAGGCTGGTTATAGTGTTGTGAGTGTTTCAGAATTGGGCCAATAGTATTGTGCCACTGTATAAATCAACTGTTTATCACCTTACTGTTCAGAGTACAGGCTTATTGCAGAATGTTAGAATATTTGGCATGGTGATTTGTTATCATGTGGACACATCAACTGAGTTTCAGTACATTGATACTCAGTATGTATGTATACAGCTTTACATAAAATAATTATATTTTTAAATGTCTAAAAAGGACACTATTAAATTATAATTGATATAAAGGATGTTAAGAAAGATTTTAAGTAGTGTCTCGAAAATTTCTTTGCCACTATACGATAACTTACAATTTTGGGCAAATCTGTCTAATGATGCATCGGAGCACTCTCTTGTTGCTTATTTTTCTATAACTGCATGTCTGTCATGCTTTATTCCTTACCTAAAACAAACACCAAATGAATGAACCACTGTTAAAATAATGAAGTATGATTTTTTTTGTTCCTGATTTGGACATTACCCAACCTCTAATACTTGTTTTGTGTTTACTAATGGACTACTTGAGTCACCATCATGTTGACAGCTGGGCTGAGGCACTGTGTTTAGTATGACTGCTGCAATAAGCCTGCTTAATTTGAGGGGTTTTTGCAGAAATAAAAAACTCAGTCTCCCGTTCAGCATCGTGTGATGCTTGGCTCAGCCTGCCTGGCTCGCTGTGCCATCCCGATTGCCTGCCTTAATCTCCCAGCCCACATATGGTTATCAATTCTGCCCTACAATCAAAAACACTGACACACACAAATCGATTTGATGGTGATGCAACATTCTCAAGACTAATTAGCAACCGTGGTGAAACCTTGCACAGAAATTACGATGTGGCACTAACAATAGCACAACAACAGCAATGATTAAAAGAAGAAGAAAAAAACACATCATTAAAAAGCATAGGTCACTGACTAGTGTACTATATCCATTTTGGTGTAGTAGAAAAAAAAAGGGTGTGAGAAAGTCTAAGGTGGTAAAGCATTCTGAACAAATCAAAAATGTGTAGCAGGTTTCTTCTTGCCTTATGATTGTTAAATCAGAACTTTATTTATCATTAAATAAGAGCTTTTGAACTTTTTTTCTGATGAATGTGGAAGATAAAATAAGCTGCATTATTATGTATTTTCTATATCTTAAATATTCTTTATGATGTGCCTGCAGGCATTTTTGTAAGTATTGGGGAAGCACAAGCAGGATTTCAATTCGGTGTGCTTGTGGCTGAGTCACATTTTTTCTGAATCATTAATCACCTCGACTTTCGTGTGAAGATGACTCTGCCTCTCAATGGGACTCAGTGGATTGAGCTGCTTCTCAAATTCCTTTTTAAATCAAGTAGCTTCTATGTGTGTGTATGTATATAACCTATGTGTTTATATATTTAAACTATTATAAACAGACTACAGTAATGACCCTATAGTGAAGATATAGACCACATTGTTTTAGTTTCTGATGGGTTAAAAACATTGTAGATTATGCTAAAAATATAAATTGATTTGGTTGGTTTGGTTCTTTCTTTCAAGTCATTGCAACAGAACTGTTTCTTATGGAGTCGGGGTATATGATTTTTTTTTCCATTAAGAAGTTACATCTTAATTGCCAACTACATTTTCCAACATTCTACTCATGTTTAAATAAGGTTTAAAGCTGTTCATTCTAAAATAAAAATTCTGAATTGCCTAGTAATCATCTAAAACTGTGATACAGAGAATACTTTCAAATAAATGTTTCTCATCAGATAATAGGTCGCTATTTATCGGGCATTGGAACTGATGTTCTTCCGTGGGGTTGCTGGGTACTCCCAATGATAGACTGATAACCTGGAAATCTAGGCAAGCCTCGGAGTGGCGCTCTAGAGATGGTCTCATGAGGCTGTTGTGCACCTTGCAAGCACATCTCTAAGAATTGTATCGAGCACATCCCAATGGACGAAGACCTTGGCACAGACCCAGGACCTGCTGGAGACATTGTATCCCACAGATGGCTTGGGAATGTCTGGGGATTCCACAGGAGGAGCTGGAATCTGTGGCTGGAGATAGAGAAGTCTTGACAGATCGTATCAGCCAGTTGCCACTGTGACCTCCATCAGAAAAGGGGAGGGAAAATGAATAAATGAATGAATGATATGGTTCTAACTTTCTCCACTGAGAAAGCAAAACAGCAACATCTGCCACCATTTTACCTGAAAACAGAATCCCTGGACATTCCCAAGAGATATAATCGCTTCATGAGGTCCTGGGTCTGTGTCAAGGTCTTTGTCCAGTGGAATGTGCTTGATACAGCTCTCAGAGCTCTACCTGAAGGCTATATTACCTATATGCTTGATGCACAAGAGAAATTTGTTGTGGAAGTGTGTAAAAGCAGTGAGATAGTGGAGATTCATCGCACTTGTTAGAACAGATGCTAAAGCAAGACTATTAGTCCCTGTTCCCCAGTTGATTCATAGTGTTTATTACAGTGTATTAAATAATGCTAATAGTTTGGCATGTGCTGGACTGAAAAATTTAATGAATTTGATCAAGTTGCTTACTGGAAAAGAAAACATAACATGAAGCCTTGGTACTTGTGTATTTTGAAGCACTGTGTGTCTGATGTGTAACTTACTTTACAGAACCTCAGTTTCTTTCACACTTTTGAAGAAAACTTAATTGAGGCTTTTGTAGTCCAATAAGAAGGCCATGATAGGGGGTATTTCAGCCACCACCAAGCAGTCTACACCCAGGATTGTAAACCTGGGTTATTTTTTCTTGCTGTGCCTGTAAACCCAGAGTTCAGGCCCCACTGCTCTTGCTATCTCACTCATCTCGGTTTGAGTCACATCACTACAAGTTGAGCCTATTGACCTGTCATCTGCTATGCATTCCAGAGCACTCGCAGTGAATGACAATTGAACATGGCATTTCAAAGCTTCAATCTTTCATAATATGACATGTTCAAACACATTTTAAAGGTTACATTTGCACAAGAAAATGTATTGATTTAGCTCATGAAACATGGTCTCATTTTGTATCCATGCCAGGGTAATGAATATCACATAAACTACAAATGAGACGACTGTGTAAAGAGTGTGGAAGCGTTATTGATGATATTCTGTCAGTGGACTTCTGCTGGCCTCCGTGCTCAATTTACCACTTTGCCAAGTAAAGTGTCCGTGCCAGGTGTCTTCAGGTCATGGAGTGTGTTATTGCTTCTGAAGCAGAACTTTATGAAACCTTGGCTCTCCATGGCAGCCCGTATCGCTCAGCAGCACCCCACTTCTGCTAATGTGTGGGCCGATTATGTCAAGCTGGTGGCAGATTGCCTCGTTTAGAACATCTTTGCTTCATCATTCAATGGGGCTGAAGTTGCTCTCAGGTGCTTGCCAGGAGTACAGTATTTGAAATAGGACATGGAGAGCCTTGGTTTCTGTGGGTTAGCTCTAAAAGCCTCAAAGCCTCATGGTTTATCTGTAGCTAGGAGTGATGTAGGTTGATGTATTGAATCCTACCACAAGTTTGCATGGATTTACCAACAGAGAGCATAGTAAAGCTTCTGTTCATGTCAGCTGCAGGGATTTGGGGCTCTGCGTATAAATTTCAGAGATGCAGAACTGGCTGTTCAGTATGTGTGGTTTGCTGCAATAACCTTTACTGTCAGTCTTGGAACTTTTGGCTTTAACTGAAGAAAAATGTTTTGCTGAGTGATATCAACACATCATGATGGGTTTTAGCTTATTTTTAACATTCTTTTCCTTCAGGGTGATGTGCTTGAGAATATCAAATGCGTAAAACGTAGTTATCGTAGAATGCAGATGGGTGACAATTCAAAGAAAAAAATAACAAACTGCATAAGTTCAACGTGCCCTCGCACAAATTTTGCAAGTCCTTGGAGTGATAAATGCCATTCTTCTGAAAGATATTCCCACAGTGTTGATGGTGGTGGAGAGTTCTGTCTAACATGCTGCTGCAGAATCTCACATACCGTACATGTTCAACTGGGTTGATTTCTGGTAACTGTGAAGGGCATGGCACATGATTTCCATCATTTTCATTCTTGTTAGAAAACATTCAGTGAGCCCTTGCACACTGTGGATGGGGGTAGAGTCATCCTGGAAGAGATAACGCCAATCAAGATTGAAATGGGAAATCATAGGATAAAGGTGATCATTGAGAAGAAATTTGTGTTGATTTGCAGTGATATTGCAGTGACAAAGGAACAAACCCATGCCAGAAAAAAATCCTCCAACAGCATTACAGAAGCAACATTTTTTTTTAATTGTCCTATCTGAACATTTCCTTTCATACAAAGTTTTATTAGCTTCAATTTTTCACTTGATTACTTTTCACAATGATTACATTTCAGACAGAGTTACTCTTGTGGGTCTCCAACGACCAACTTGCCACCTAGATGCATCTAGCTTCTGACCAGAACTGAAATAAATTGAACTGAATTGAGATTGTTTGTGACCTTACAGGTTTGGCAGTGCATCAGATCATCACTATCACTGTTTCCCTCATCATGGTCGTCGCAGCCTTGATAACAACACTAGTCCTTAAAAACTGGTAGGAAAGATTCTTTTCTAGCATAATTGTGATTGTCATTTTTGTTTTCTGTCTGTCTCTCTCTGTCCTTGTCTTTCAGTCTGTCTCTCTATCACATTCATACCTTCACGTGTATCAAACTGAACTTTTTGTGTCTATTTCCCCTGTACATGTTAAGTGTAAAACAGGCACAGGGGTTCAAGGTATGATTTTATGTTGGCTTTGTGAATTTGGTGCGTGTTTTTGTAGCTGTGCACAGTCGGGGAATGGCCGCCACACTAGCCACCAGAGGAAGATCAACCAGCAGGAAGAGAGCTGCCAGAACCTGACAGATTTCACACCGGCACGTGTGCCCAGCAAGGTGGACATCTTCACCGCCTACAACGAAAGTTTACAGTGCTCTCACGAGTGTGTGCGCACCGCTGTGCCCGTCTACACAGACGAGATGATCCAACACACGCCGATTTACAAGACCACCTACAATGGGAGCAGGTGAGAGACACATCCTGCACAGAGTGCCTATACATATTTATATACACACACACACACACACACACACACACACATACACACACACTCACACTAAACAAAATGAATGACGAATTTCAAATTATAAATTGCTTATATTTCTAAAGACTAAATATATTTACATACACCTAGTGATGTGCTTTACCAAAACTCATTTTTCTGTCCTGTACTTGGAGACTGAAAGCCTAATTGTCTGATTAGACTTGTATTGAAATGGAGACATTGTATTATGTAAGAATCCTTACCAGCACAAATAATAATGGGCAGCAGTTTATGTAACTATGTCCGATGTCATTTGATTGTTTCTGAATAGAATAGAATAGAATAGAGAAAAAAATAGTACAATTTTATAGGAACAGAAACTAAAATACCATCTTATAATTTATGTATGTTATATATTAATAAAACATTTCTTATAGAAAAAGAGCATTTATTTCCTCAAGGTGCCATAAATTATCTTCATAATTACAAAATAGTCCACCGCCTACAGTGGATAGAAAAAGTCTACACCTCCTTGTTAAAATTGATGTCAAAAATGAAACCAAGATATAAAATATCTTTCCATCTTTAATGCAATATTGCAACCAAAAAAATTCAAGTGAAAAAAAAATAGAAATGTTTTCGGTGAAACAAAAGAAGAAAAAACTTATAATAACCTGGTTGCACAAGTATACACAATCTTTTATAATGTAAGTGTGTGCAGAATTACATTCAAACTCATGTAAGTATTTATCATACATCTGCCATCAATGAAGTGGTTCGGATTAATGCCAATGGTCCACAAAGAGCTTACAAAGCATGTACAGGATCTCATTGTTAAAGGAATATCTGGCAGGTACTGGTAACCCCCTGCATGCGACAACATGCAAACAAAATTCTCACCCAAAAAACATCATATCCACAATGATTCATGGTGGTGACAGAATCATGCTCTTCAGCTGGGCCTGGTATACTGATCAAGATAGAGAAACTCATGGATCACTCCATGTAGGCCACCCCATCTGTTTTGGCACAAAACCTGCAGGCCTCTGTTAGGTAACTGAAGATTCAGAGAAGAAAATTGCCTTCCACCTTCCAGATAACAACTAAAAGCACAACTCCAAGTCAACAAAAGAATGGGTTCAGAAAAAGCAGATTATAATTTTGGAATGGCCCAGTCAGAGCCCAGATCTAAATCCTATTGAACACCTCTGGAATGGCTTGAACGGGGCTGTGTACAGGAGATCCCCTTACAATTTGATAGCTCTGGAGCATTTTTTGCAAGGCATAAAATTGCAGAATCAAGAGCTGCTGAATTAGTAGATATGGAAGAAGACTTGACATGATTTATCTTGCTTTCATTTTTTTTTTCATCACAAAAACCTGCAATTTTAATAGGGGTGTATAGATTTTTATATCCACTGTATTTACTTAGAAAATGCTGTCATTTCACAAAAGGAATCAAAAATAAAAACAGGCAAAGGAGAACAATTATAGATAGAATAACTCACTTTTATTACTTGTAAATATTTCCAACAAGTCATCAGGAGCAATGGTGAGCAGTGATTATTCACTGGGGAACCATGGTGAACAGTGATTGGTTATTGGGGAACAATGGTGAACAGTGATTGGTTATTGGGGAACAATGGTGAACAGTGATTGGTTATTGGGGAACAATGGTAATCAGTGATTGGAGATTGGGCAACATCGGTTCAGCTTTACTCACCGATGAGTCGACCAAACCTGCTCTCTCAGCTTGTGTAACTAACAACTGTGATATGAGCTAGAACCATATTAAGTACACAATATTTGCTCCAAAAATTTGAATTTGGTGCTAAGGATTTTTTTAATATGAAGTTGCCAAATTTAGAGACAAAGCCACACTGCAAATCTGTTATTTAAGTAACTGCTAATGTCATATGCTAATTTTTGCCAATTGTCCTCTAGTTACCGTATGTCAGATTATTACACATGCTATAAGATAATCTAAATAACAGTGATTTAACATGTCCCAAGGAAACATTTGTGTCGACCCCAACTGCAATCGCACTACTTAACAGTTACATTGTAAAAGCTTTTTCATTCATTCTTTCATTCTTGTTCAGTAATCGCTTTGTCCTGGTCATGGTTGTGGTGGATCCAGAGCGTATCCCAGTAACATTGACAGCATATGACATCAATCAAAGATGTTTGACATGGTTATATGTTAACCTTCATGTTTTCATATACATCTTTTATTCACTTTCCTTTTTTGTTATTTTATTTTGCCTACAAAGAATGGACTTCTAAATCACATATAAGAGTAAAGATCATAGGCTGTCATACTCTCCGTAGTGCATGACTGGTTTTATTCCCAATTTCTACAAAACACTTTTCAGAATCTTGCCTCAAGCATTGTAATGATTTTTTTTCTCAGTTGTTTTCCCATATTTTTTTAAATCCCTGCTTGAAAATGTGCTTGGCGGAGACAAACAGACTTTTCTTTGCACTTTTTTCTCTAGGGTGTATTTGTATTTTAATTATGTGTGCTGGTTTGGTAAAGCAAAGCTGCCTTTTACACTTCAGATAGTTGAATAGCCTGAGACACAAACATGCATTAAAGAATATTATCTTGACCTAGCAATTAGTCTAAAGGCATGCAAAAATGTGACATTTAGAACAATGAGAAAATATTTCATTGGGTTTGACAGTCCCAATATTATAGAAAAGACTTTGGACCTGTTAAATCCACTCAAAGCAGGGTGTATAAAAGTGTAATTTCCTTGGATGTACTGTGTTGCAAGGAAGACAAAACATTTGAAGAAAGGTATGAAGAAAACTCGCTACACATAATGAAACAAAACTCATTTTAGAGCTTTCCTTCCTTCACGCACTCCTCAACACTCAGCATTCAGCCCTTGTCTGACCTGGATGGCCCTGTTTGGAGGGTCGTTTCATTTCATTTTAAAGTGAATTGAGCAGACACTGTGGAACACTGTGTTGGTTTTATGCTCACCAATGCAGTTTACATCTCAGATGCACATTTACTACCCCAGGCCATAAATCTGTGCAAATATTTAAAAGTGTGAGGTTGTCAAGTTCTCCCTCTGCCAAACTGTCCTTTCTAAATGAGTGTCCTTTCTCTGCCTCACATTACATTTTATGTATAGCTGGCTGTAAGGTGAGAAACCTGATCTCATACCACAGCAACTATAAAGCAATTATATAGCTTGCCTCAATAAATGTGATTTAAAGGTCCAGTATGTAGGATTTAGGGGATCTATTAGCATAAATGGAATATAATATTCATAAGTATGTTTTCATTAGTGTATAATTACCTGTAAGTACGAATTGTTGCGTTTTTGTAAGCTTAGAATGAGCCCTTTATATCTACATAGGGAGCGGGTCCACCTCTACGGAGCCGCCATGTTGAGCTTCTACAGTAGCCCAGAACGGACAAACCTCTAGGGAGCACCTTCTGCATTTCGCATTTTTACAAGTGGCAGCTTGAATCTGGAATGAAGCACCGGAATGACGACAATGAACAAAGAAGAGGAATCAGTGTTGCTGGCACTGGCTAACAAGTTTGAGAACCAAAATTTTGAAAACTGGAGGATCATACTTATTTTTTAGCACAAGAAAAAGCAAGGGAGTGTGAATGTAAGTACTTGGAAGTACGCTATGGACACCTGACGTCCACCGTACGTTCCTAATACACGCTTGGAAAGGGAGGGGTAAGGGAGAGGCATTCAGTTGGTTGCAGTCAACTGAATCCTACATAGTGGACCTTTAACTACATGGTACCATTCCAGTGAACAATATTTTTGAGAGTATACATCATTTTTCCCATTTAAAACATAAACTTTCTTGGTTTATTATATCATAGTAAACCTTCATGATTTAGGCAAGATTTGTCAAAATTTGCCCACCCAAAAAACCCAAAACAAAACAAACAAAAAAACAAGCACTCTGGACCATAACTCAGTTTTCAAAAGAGCTATATCAGTTACATAATGCAGTTGTTCTGAGGCCATGGCTTAAACAAATATTATGTTTATGATTATGATTACGATTAGAATTATGATTATGATTATTATTATTGTTATATTTTTTTATCATGTTTTACATATTTTCAAGGTTAGTTGAACAGGCAAAAAAAATTGTACCTTTAACTGATGGAAGTGAACAAAACTGCAGTTGTTAATGTATATACTGTTTTGACAGGTTTTGATGCTGTTAAATAAATGGCAGAGATTATGTGGATGTAATTTCTTTAGCCCAATGCTTCTCAATCTCACACACAATCTCACCGACCTGTGATTAATATAAGATAGTTTACTAGGAGTTAGCTAATTTCTCTGCTCACTCCTTTAGCTAAAATTAGTGTTAAACAAGCAAACAAAAAAGTTACTACTACTGTTAAAAAAAATCTGAGAATGTGGAAACTTAAATCAAGTATCACATATTATAAGGCCACTAACCTACCTGTGACAAATTCAAGCTGTCTACCTAAACAGAACGGACTTCCTAATTGCCTGTCAGCCTGCAGACTATGAATAAAGGCCGCAATAAAGATGACCAGTTTACATGGTGAATCCTAATTTGTATATCTTATTTACTACCAGTTAAATTCAACTGAAATGAACCCAATAAACAGCCATTGCTTTTAGACAAGCAATGCATTTGTGTGTCTCAGTGGAGTCAGAATGGAATCTTTAAATGTAATTTTCTGTTTTTTTTCCTCCCTCAGTTCATCATAGTTTTCCAAATTGCACATAGTAGAAAATATAAAAATGCCACCAGGTGAAGGGTTGTCCATGCTGCTGTACATATATAATGTATATTATTTTAATGGTTTAAAATGATATGTTTATAGTTACTTGTGAAGTGTTTAGCTGCTGACTAAATGACGCTTGGAGGATATGTGATAAGCACTTGAAAGTGATTTAGCATATAAAATAGTGCATTTAAATGTCCATGAGTGCAACGTGGGTAGTTATTGAACTCTGACAGACCTTTTTTTTTGTTTGTTTAGAAATATTTAGAGATAAATGTTTTCTTAGAGATAACTCTGTTTGTTTCAGACCATCACCAACTGAAAGGCAGCTTATCCCTGTGGCCTTTGTGTCTGAGAAATGGTTCGAGATCTCCTGCTGAGGGCCTTTTACTACCCGTGGGTAACTGCAGCTTCCTCAATTTTGGACCCTGGTATGTCCCATTTCTCAGTTGTTTCATAATTTTTCCCAGATAAACATACAGGCCGTGGCTCACTACTGAGCTCTACAAAGGGGGATGTTTCTTTTTTGGTATAACACCCTGCAGATATTTAGTGAGAGAACTACTACACTGTTTTACTTAAACTGTAATTATGAAGACAACACAAATTTCCACAAATGGAAAACATCCCATAATTACATGCTGTTTGTGGAACTTTTCGGTTCATGGTAATTAGTAGCTGTAATAGAATTTAATGGAACAAATGCTGTGCTTCAAAGTGCTTGTAATTTTATGTCCTAATTGTAACTTTTTTCCCCAATTTCCAAAATTACAGAATCCCATTGGAACACCTTGAATTCTCAAATAAAGAAAATGTAAAAATACAAAACAACAGAAGCCCATGTGTATTGCAGAAAGAAGAACAAGAACATACACAGTTTTTTTTTTTTTTACAAACAATGGATTTCCTGGACATGGAGTGAAGATGTTTATTTTTCTAAGCTGATCACTGATGAGAGTCGTTCTATGGTTCCCACTCCAGATTATTTTCCATATAGACTTCCGGTCATTTAGAAATTATACAATATACTTATTGTTAATATATTATATACATAAATTACTGTATGTGTAGAAGTATCAGAGGAAGATCACCGCCACAGACATGTTGGAATGCTGTTTCCCGATGGGCTGCTTTCTGTGAAAAGGATGAACAGACTTTTCAGAACTACGTGCCAATAACGCCAATATGTGCCAATATGTACAGATGGGACGCGTCTGGGGGTTTATCAGAAACTACAGACACAGCGACGAGTCATTTCTGTGACAGTTATTCTATGTCAACCCATCCTTTTTTTGTATAGACAGTATAAATATGTATTTGAACTATGTTTTGAAATAGTTGAACAAAATGTGTTGCAGACGTCCAAAAATATTTATAAGGAGCACTATTTGATTTTGATTAGGTAAAAGAAATGAAATAACAAGAACCTTGGCCGACTTTTGAGTTAACGTATTGTTATTAGGCCCTGTTTTAAATAGAATAGTCTTCTCTATTTTTGTACACACACACACACAAACACACACACACACACACACACACACACACACACACACACGCACGCACACACACGCACACACACATCACATTACCCAGTTGTGGTGCATCAATTCTCGGAACTGTTAATATGATATTCTGTCAGGGGGGAAGAGACGTTTTTAAGACCCTCGTCATTATTATTGATGGTTCAGTAATCATCTTTCCTGATGATTGTTCATGCATAGAAGCCATTTTATTTGCTACGGGGTGCCATTACTTATAAACGACAGCTGATGTGTTGGGTGGCTATGGTCACAGTTTGTGTATTATATCTATACTGTCAAAGAGCCTTAGTCAGGGGTTGGTCTAATTTTTCCACAATGGGACGCAATACATTTTCACGGTTTGTGCATCAGAATTTAAAAGATTTTTTCTTTAAGAAACAGTGTACAGTTATCAGTATTCTAGGGCTTAATATCAAACACATCACATGCTTTATTTTTGTGCCAAGTCATTGTTGAGTGCCAAGTCCAAGTCATTTGTTTAATTTAAACACACATTCATAGCATTATTAATTTGTATCATTTATTATTGTGCTTCAGAAAGTAAGATGTATGTACCAAATGCAGAAATGTCACCTGGTGTGATGCTGAAGTGGATTTTTACTTAAAACTGTATGGATAATTTATCTATACAGAGAGCTGTTATGGTTTTATTTCATTTTGTGCTTTTTCTAGTTGAGAAATGATAAATAAATTAATTTATTACCCAACCAGTGGAAAGGATAGAAATGACCCATGATAACACTTGAAATGTGAAGGTAGCTGAGTGTGTGTGTGTGTGTGTGTGTGTGTGTGTGTGATGTTCATTTCACAGGCCAAAGAGTTATATAAATTATGGCAGTTATATATTTAGGTAATTTTGCTGAAAAAAAGAGAAAACAAATCCTACTTGGAATTCATTATTTGAATAGATAAAAGTATACCACAGGATATAGTTCATATCAATATAATCGAATAAAATTAAATTGTGCTATGAAATGCATTAGTTGTTCTACAGTTTCTGTATAGAAATTCATGTGGAAACACAAATAGTTGCAAAACCATAAGCATGTAGTTGTAAATCCATCACATTGGAAAACTTTAAATCAGAAAAAAGAACAAAATTATAGCTTTGCACTCTTATATCTCCATTACAACTCACATAACTCACATATCTACCTCAAAATATGTGGGTATGGATAATCAAAGGAATTTTATTCCATTAATATTATGTTTATGTGGCCTGGCTGCACTGAGCGAAAATGAAGTCAATACCCTGAGGATCTCATCAGAGCTTTATATGATTTTTTTCGCAGTGCCTAGGTTGAACAACCAGAGAAACTACAGCTTTTAGTTAACCACAGAACCACATCTCATAGCCGACGACTCGATGACTTCTTGCCGAAGTCGCAAACACAATGTGCTACAAAAAATTTTTTATCAACAGACTTATGGACTATGGACACACAGTTGCCTCCCTACTGGGACTTCATATGCTCGTTCATTTCAATTAATTGTTTTAATGCACAATTAGCAAGCAATTAGTTAGTACACAATTTGTTAGCTAACTAGCTGGCCTTTGCATGAACTACCATTTTTAGCCTAGACTTGTCCAGTGGGATAGCTAATTTATCATTTGTCCACCATTCTACACACATACATTCACCAACCACTTTATTAGGATCACCTTTACACTGGGTCATTCATGCAATCTTGGGGCAGCAATGCAATGCATACAATCTTTCAGATACAGGTCAACAGCTTCAGTTCATCTTTGCATCAAACATAAGAATGAGAAAAAAATATATGACCTGAGTCACTTTGGCCATAGCATGTTGTTGGGGCCAAATGGATTGGTTTGAGTATTTCAGAAAAGTTCCTGAGATTTGTCATGCACTGCTGTCTCTAGGGCTTAAAAATAATTGTGGGGAAAAAACCAACAAACAATAAAAACAACTACTGAGCTCAGTTTTGCAGGTGTAAACGCCTTCATGATGGAAGAGTTCCAAGGAGAATGGCCTGAACTGGTTTGAGCTGATACGAAGGCTGTAGTAACTGAAATGACCACTCTTTACAACTGTGGTGAGCAGAAGAACATCCCAGAATGCACAAATCATCAAACCTCGAGAGGGATGGGCTACAACAGCGGAAGACAACATTACGCTCCACTTCTTTCAGCCATGAACTTTAATTTGAAGCTACAGTGGGCAGAAACTCACCCAAACTGGAAAGTCGAAGATTAGAAGAAAAAAAAAACGCCTGGTCTTTATCTTTAGGTGTCTAGTTTCAGTAAGTCTATGCCCACTGTAGCCTCAGATTTAAGTTCTTGGATACATGGAGTGGAACCCAGTGTGGTCTTTTGCTGTAGTAGCCCATCCACCTCAAGGGTTGATGTTTTCTGCATGTTGGGATACTTTTCTGCTCACCACGATTGTACAGAATGTAATAATGTATAAAATTTCTGTCAGCTCAGACCTGTCTGGTCATTCTCCTCTGATCTTTCTCATCAACAAGGTGTTTCAGCCTGCATGCACAGAATGTTTCGCACTAGTCTGAATAAACTCTAGAGACTGTTGTGTGTGAAATTCCCAGGAGATTAGCAGTTTCTGAAATACTCCAACCAGCCCTTCTGGTACCAACAACCATGCTATGGGTAAAGTCCCAGAGATCACACATTTCCCCATTCTGATGTTTGATGTGGGCGGCACGGTGATGCAGTGGTTACCACTGTTGCCTCACAGCAAGAAGGTCCTGGGTTCGATCCCCGGGTCACCCAGGGTGCCTTTCTTTGTGGAGTTTGCATGCGTGGGTTTCCTCCGGGTGCTCCGGTTTCCTCCCACAGTCCAAAGACCTGCAGATTAGGTCAACTGGCTAC
>JAQQZU010000039.1:7423465-7435809 GCA_030068025.1 Parauchenoglanis punctatus
AAGTTAATTTTGTGGTAAATTAAAATTTTTCGAGACAGAAAATCGCACTATTATAAAATCAACTTAGCTGAAAAACCGGACCTGATCTACAAAAACTGATGCCATATTCGTGTTCTGTGGGCCAGAAATATTTTAAATCAGCAGAAATATATTAGACAACTCACAAAAAAATTTTTTTGTAACCCAGTGTTATCATGGGGAATGTTAGATCACTGACTAACAAAATGGAGGAATTCACAACATTGGAAAGTCACAGTCAGTGTGAATATTGGGAGTGCAGTTTGCTGTGTTTCACAGAGACATGACTAACAAAAAATATAAGGAACTGTTGGTTGAGTTAGATGGCTTCACTCTAGTGTGAGTGGACAGGGGACAACAGAGCGTAAAGAAGAAAGGAAGAGGTATAGTCGTCTTTGTTAACTCTAAATGGTGTAATCCTGGACATGTAATAGAGAAGGAGATCATCTACACTCCAGATATAGAGCTGCTGGCTGTGGGACTGAGGCCATACTATCTGCCTAGGGAGTTCCCTCATGCCATTATTGTTGTTGTTTACATTTTCCTGGTGGAGCACATAAGCAGCAAACTGGACCAGACAGACAACACTAAGGCTTCTACAGAAAAGGACAGAGCAGACTCAGGTCCTTCAATGTGTATAGCTATCTACTGCAGATGTTCTACCGGTCTGTGGGAGCCAGCTCACCATTCTTTGTGGTAGTGTGCTGAGGGGGCAGCATCAAGGTTGGGCAGTTAAACAGACCGAACAAGCTGGTCAGGAAGGCCAGCTTGGTTGTTGGACTTGGTTATTAGCTGTTGGATTGGCTGTTGGACAATCTAGAGGCAGTGGTGGAGAAGAGGATGAAAAATACATTCAAATCCATCCTAGGAAACCCTGCCCATCCATTTTATGATGAGCTGTGGGAGATGGGTAGCACCTTCAGCCACAGGCTCATTCCCCCGAAGTGCAAGACAGAGCAGTTTAGGCTTTTCTTCATGCCAGTAGCCATCAGGCTGTACAATAGCACCTAAACTCCAACACCCCCCTTTCCCAGCTGCACCCATCCAAGACCAACTGGACAATTTATGCACATCCTTTTACTGGTTAACCAATTTATATACCTGCTTCTGCTTTTTTTGTACATTCTTGTTCTTATATTTCGCACACTTAATCACTGTTAAATTGTTTTTTTCCTGCACCAATCTGTTTTGCACAGTTGGTACAGCTAAACTTGTTACAAATTTGTTACACCTGGTTTTTGCACACGTTTGTGCTTATTGTATACCATTATATTATACATTATTGTATTTTTTCCCTAGTAACTTTATACCCTTTCTGTACTGTACTTTTCAAATACTTCTTATACATTTACTTATTTCTTATATACACTTATATCGTGTATACTATGCACGTTGCCTGTCCTTCTGATGCTGTAACAAGAATTTCCTTAATTTTAATCTTAAATTCACTGAAACACATTCTTGTTGCAAGACAGTGCATCTACTGTCTGATTGCATTGGTCCAATTCCAGAACTTGTTTGCCCACTTGTTTGACCTCTAAAATACCACAGTGACTTTATTGTTCCACTGTAGTACCTGTGGCCTTTTAGAGGTTCTTGAAAATGTTCCAGTAATAGCCACACAACTCCCTCCCCAACATGATCTGCTTTCAGCTAATTTTGAGTTTATTCACTTCTGTTTCAGTAGCTCTTTTATAAATGTCACATTTTCACAAACTATGTTCATTTTCAAATGTTATACTGGAAATGGCAAAAAATATATCAGATTGAGAATGTGTAATTGAGGCTTACTAAGGGTGACAGTGGGGGCATTGTTGAGCATCAGCAATGGATGGAGAAGAGGATGGTTGAAGTGGCAGGTAACATGTGATCGATTCTCACCTGTGTCTTATCACCAACAGATTACTTATTGGAGTCTTTTTGTGCTTTCAGACACTCCTGTAATGGCGTGAGAGAAATACAGCTGAGCAGCACAGAGCAGTGTGCGTGCACGTGTATGTAGGAATATAAAAGTGCTGACAAGTGAAAAGAAATTGAGAAGTAAAATAAAGAGCCCCGTTTTAAGTTGTCCCAAGCCTGCCTCCCCTCTTCTCATTTCCACAAGAACCATTGAAGTGTCATGCCCAGTAAAATTGACTGAGATGGTTCAGTCGCTCCACTCCAACCCGTCCATAACATGGCAGAAATGCTGAGCTATAAGCAGTTCTGTGGTATAAATGAGAAAAGCTCCTATCATTTGAGGGATGGTTGTTTAGAGTTGCAAATTTTTAGTTTATGGTATACATACATTCCATTTTAATGTGCATTTCAATGAGTCAGCTGATATGCTAACTTTTTGCTTCTCTGCTTAATAAGTTTCTAGAAGGAAGTGAACCATGAATAATGCAGTTTATCACTTGTAAAATCCTACTGCAGAATTTCCTCTTGACACCTGCTGTCTTTTGCAGAATCAATATGTTTTAATCATTAATATTCATTATAACCAGGGTTGTGTTTCTTAAATCTTTTAGAAGATTTTTCCCAATCATAAATGCTGTAATAAGCATGCAATTATTTGTTTCAGCCACCTAAACTAGGCCCATTTGTCATCAAAGGTGCCATTTTTGCTTTATTATTATAGCTGCAATGTGTGAAGAAACATTTTTCTGACAATCAATTTGGCTAAATGCTACTCATTTCTACAAAAAATCTGCTTATTTTACTCCCAACAGTGACAAAATACATTGCCCTCATATTCTTAGTAAACAGGGAGTTTATTTACTTAAGATATAATAGAAGAGATCAACATTAAGAACCAAAGATCATTAACTACAATAAAAATAATGATCACCCAATTTCATGCCAAATGATAAACTGCATGTTTGTGAAAAAATTAAATTGCAATCCCATGTTGATAATAGGCTATGGGAATCATGTGAATAATAGTTACATTTATATTTAATAATTTAGTAGCTGCTCTTATCCAGAGGGCTTACTGTGGTGCTTGAAAGTATGTGAACCCTAAATAGCATATTTTCACACAAGTCTTAAAAGTAGATAAAGAGAACACAATTAAACAAACAAGAAAAAATATTAAACTTGGTCATTTGATCAAATATTATATATCTGTGAGTGGCAAAAGTATGTGAAACTCTACGATTAGCAGTTCAATTGAAGATAAAATTAGAGTCAGGTGTTTTCAATCAATGGGATGACAATCAGGTGTGAGTGGGTGCCCTGTTCTATTTAAAGAACGGAGATCTATCAATATGTGATCTTGACAACACATGCTTGTGGAATTTTGCATGGTGAAAACAAAGGAGATTTCTGAGGACCTTATAAAATGAGTTGTTTAATCCAGCTCAACAGGCTGGAAAAGGTTACAAAACAATCAAAGAATTTGGACTCCACCAATCCACAGTCAGACAGATAGAGGAAAATTAAAAGATAATTTTTACCCTCTCCAGAAGTGGTTGACCAACAAAGATCACTCCAAGAGTGTAATAGTCAGAGAGGCCACAAAGGAAACCAAGGTATCTTCTAAGCAATTAAACACCTCTCTTGCATTTGCTGATGTTAAGGTTCATGAGTCCACCATTAGAAGTACACTGAACAACAATGGTGTGCATGGCAGGGTTGCAAGGAGAAAGCCACTCTCCAAAAAGAGCATCGCTGCCTGTCTACAGTTTGCTATGTAGATCATGTATACAAGCCTGAAGGCTATTGGAAAATATTGTGGATAAATAAGATCAAAATAGAATTTTTTTTTTTAAATGAGAAGTGACATGTTTGGAGAAAAGAACCGTATCCCATTTATGAAATATGTACAGCTGTGGCCAAGTTTTGAGAATGACACAAATATTAATTTTCACAAAGTCTGCTGCCTCAGTTTTTATGATGGCAATTTTCATATACTCCAGAATGTTATGAAGAGTGATCAGATGAATTGCAATTAATTGCTAATGTCCCTCTTTGCCATGAAAATGAACTTAGTCCCAAAAAACATTTCCACTGCATTTTAGCACGCTGACATCATTTCAGTGATTCTCTCGTTAACACAGGTGAGAGTGTTGATGAGGACAATGCTGGAGATTACTCTGTCATGCTGATTGAGTTAGAATAGCAGATGCTTTAAAAGGAGAGTGGTGCTTGAAATCGTTGTTCTTCCTCTTTTAACCATGGTTACCTGCAAGGAAACACGTGCAGTCATCATTGACAAAAAGGGCTTTACAGGCAAGGATATTGCTACTAGTAAGATTGCACCTAAATCAACTGTTTATCAGATCATCAAGAACTTCAAGGAGAGAGGTTCAATTGTTGTGAAGAAGGCTTCAGGGCACCCAAGAAAGTCCAGAAAGTGTCAGGACTGTCTCCTAAAGCTGATTCAGCTGCAGGATTGGTGCACCACCAGTGCAGACCTTTCTCAGGAATGGCAGCAGGCAGGTGTGCGTGCATCTGCATGTGCAGTGATGCAAAGACTTTTGGAGGATAGCCTGGTGTCAAGAAGGGCAACAAAGAATCCACTTCTCTCCAAGAAAAACATCAGGGACATGCCAACAGTAAAGCATCCTGAGACCATTCATGTGTGGGGTTGCTTCTCAGCCAAGGGAGTGGGCTCACTCACAATTTTGCCTAGGAACACAGCCATGAATAGAGAACCGTACCAAAACATCCTCTGAGAGCAACTTTTCCCAACCATCCAAGAACAGTTTGGTGATGAACAATGCTTTTTCTAGCATGATGGAGCACCATGCCATAAGGCAAAAGTGATAACTAAGTGGCTCGGGGAACAAAACTGAAATTTTCAGTCAATGGCCAGGAAACTCCCCAGACCCAATGAAAACTTGTGGTCAATCCTCAGGAGGCGGGTGGACAAAAAAAAAAAACCCCACAAATTCTGACAACCTCCAAGCATTGCTTATACAAGAATGGGCTGCCATCAGTCAGGATTAGGTCCAGAAGTTGATTGACAGCATACCTGTGTGAATTGCAGAGGTCTTGAAAAAGAAGGGCCAACACTGCAAATATTGACACTTATGAAATGCTTGTAATTATACTTCAGCATATCATAGTATACCATAGAAACATCTGACAAAAGACCTAAAAACACTGAGGCTTTGTGAAACTCAATACTTGTGTCATTCTCAAAACTTTTGGCCATGGCTGTAAGTGGTAGTATGTTTTGCTGCATTTGGGCCAGAATAGTTTGCCATCATTGATGGAACAATGACTTCTGAATTATACCACTGAATTCTAAAAGAAAATATCAGGACATCTGTCCATAAACTGAATCTCAAGAGAAAATGAGTCATGCAGGAAGACAACATTCAATATCCAAGTCCTTCTACCAAAGAATAGTTAAAGAAGAATAAAATTGATGCTTTGGAATGGCCAAGTCAAAGTCCTGACGTTAATCCAATAGAAATGTTGTGCGAGAAGTTCATGTGAGGAAACCCACCAACATCCTAGAGTTGAAACTGTTCTATATGGAGGAATGGGCTTAAATTTCTCCAAGACAATGTGCAGGACTGACCAACAGTCACTTACTGTATACGTTTGTACACAGTTACTGGGTACGTTTAGTTGTAGTTATGATTCACAAGAGTGTCTGAAAGCAAAGGTTCACATACTTTTGTCAGTCAACAATATGTAATATTGGATCATTTTCTTCAATAAATAAAAGTACAATAATTTTGTCTCATTGGTTTAGTTGGGTTTTATTTATCTACTATTAAGATTTATGTGAAAATCTGTTGTTGACCTAAAATGTTTTAGGTCATATTTATTTAAATATATGGAAGATTCTAAAGGGTATGTGCTTTGACCTCACTGAGTGTCAAAATCTTAGATATTGTCCAAAATGGTCAGAGTTTTGGTAAGAAGTAATGGAATTTTGGCTATTTGGATAAACACCAAACAAAACCAGTGAGACTGTGCCTTACAGCATGCTTAGATCACACAGAACGACATGCCAAGAGCTCTGAAGTTGAAGAACTGAATTAATGGGAAAGTTGTAATTAGGATGCAACAGCAGGAGTTTTAAATTCATTCTTGTTGCAAAAGGAAGCCAGAGGATTGAAGTCCCATGAGAGAACTTCAGGAAGTTATGATTCAGCCAAGCAGCATTCTGAGTGCTTTACAGAGAAAATGTAGTGTATGAAGGGATAGCAGGACAAAAATGAGTTTCAGTGGTCACATCTGGAAACAACTAGAGCTTATATGGGAATATGAACAGTTTCTATAGCCAGGGAATGTCATGTTGTGTGGGAAAAAATTCTGTACCATCTGTTGGCTGTTATTCGTAACTGAAGGGAATTATTTACCATCATTGACAAATTACATCTTTGGTGGAGCTGGTGTCTGGTTTGTGAGATAACAGTCGACTGACACACTGATAGCACTAAAAGAGAACTGGAGTGAGCTGTGCTCTATTTGTGATAACCTCTGCCTGAGTTGCTCTGCACAGAAATAAAGCAGTAATATGACATTTTTTTTTTGGTCCCCAGGTAGTCCCCTATTCTGCAGCTGGAAAGTGTCCAAGGTGCATGCTATTATTCCCCAGGGACACAGATCATAAAGCAAAAGTGGGGACAGGAAAGATAGTGTTGTAACAGAGAAGCCCACTCTCTATAATGGAGATCTGAAGTTTGAGAAAAAAAGAGCTGCATACTGATGTCAACTTCACAGCTAAAAATTACTTTGTAAGATGTTTTAATAATATAAATCTATCAGGTGTAAATGTGTAATGTGGCATATTATAACTGATTTATACCATAATTTCCTAACAGTTTTACTTCACAGGTCCTGGCAGGTTAGGCGACTTTGGGATAAATTTAATTTACCAAAGGAGCGGTTCAAGAGGTGATGGCAAGGCATCATATCATTATTAATGAGCTCCCAGTACAAAAAGTCCTTGTTAAAGTCATTCATTCAGAAAGGATTTGTGAAAAACTCTAGTAACATTGTCTAGCAGTATAACATTCCTGTTCACTTTTTGAAACAGCAGAGATTTATCTTTGGAGTCAAACCCAGCTCACAGTTGAAAACATTTTCAAATGCCAGTTAGTCTGTTTTCCCATACATTACCACCTTAGCAAGCTCATCAATCCATCCATCCATGCTTCCATCCATTAGCAATACCACTTATCCATCAGGGTCACAGGAAAGCTGGAACCGATCTCAGCTGACTTCAGGTAAGAGGCACAGTACACCTTTAGCAGGTCGTCAAGCTATCATAGGACTAACACAGAGACAAACAACCATTCACACTCACATTCACACCTATAGGCAATTTAGAGCAGCCAGTTAACCTAGCTGTCTTTGCATTGTGGGAGGAAACCAAAGCACCCAGAGGAAACCCATGCAGACAGAGGGAGATCATGCAAACTCCACACAGGAAGGCCCCAGTCCAACCCTGGTGCAGTTCAAACTCAGAACCTTCATAGGAATGTTATGTTTAACTTAATTAATTCGTTTTTTAGTTGAACCATAGCATCTGATGTCATTAAATCAGAAGTGGAAAGGACTTCAGTAAACTTATTAAAGCCTCATATTCTTGTGCTTGGATGACAGGAATAGAATTCGCTGTGGTCTTCTGCTGTCATTGCCCATCCACCTCAAGGTTCAATGTGTGATGCTTTTCTGCACACCGTGTTTGCAAAAAGGAGTTATTTGAAATCCTGTAGGCTTGTGATTTGATAAAACTCATAATGCATATGAAATGCATATGGATCCTAACTACTGTTGCTCCCAAGTGATGCAACAGAAAAGCATTCACCCCATCATAGGGAGATTGCGAGTTTGATTCCTGGTGATGCCATAGCCAGGTAGCTCAAGAAAGCAAAATTGGCCTGTGCTCTCCAGCATACTCTCTCTCCCCTGTCAATTATAGTGACACTAGCCCATCAGGGCCATTTGTGAGCTCATACATATGGAGGGGGGTTGATAGTGCTGTCCTCCGAGCATGTTGCACTGCCCACTGTACATTGCATTACTTGTACAGCAGTTCGAAAAGATGCAGTTGGCTGGCTTCACATGCCATGGTGGAAGCACATGATAGCTTTCACCTTCCCTGGTTGGTGGTTGTCCTGTGATGGGGGAAGTCATCTGTATGGGTGAGAACTGGACACGACTTAATTAGGGAGAAAATGGCTGAAAAAACTACTCTGTTGAGCCTGGTTCATTACTAACTTCAGCTAATTTAATAACTTACAAACATAGTTGCATCCCAATCTTACTCAAGTTTTCTATGGATTCAATATAACCAGTGGCAAGCCTTTTGAAATATTGAAATCATAATAAAAGTTCAAGCAATTAGACACAGTCACCAGTGAATTCTAGTTGCAGCTGCTATGAAGTTCTTCCATGGATTTTTGAAAGCAGAAATAAGCAGACAGCAACTCGCATAATGAAGGGGGTGATAGAAATGCTTGGATGAGGAAATCTCAGTTGCTGAAAAAATTGCAGCTCTTCTGATCTTGTCTCAGAAAGCCATAACAGTAGAAATGAAGTGGTGCAATTCAAAGCATTACTCATCTGCATATTGATTGAGAACTTCATCAGGCATTACTAATAAGCGCATAGCTGTGTCGTTGCAAGATGATAACAATGATTATGAAGCCTGTGGTCTCGGTTAATATTCAGCCTTCCGCATCATTGTTTTACGGCTCCCTTCAATTAAATTTTCACCCACACTCTCTGCCAAATGCTGTTCAACTTGTTTATCAGGAGAAAGGCTCCTGATACGGCTGATTGTACTGTAATTGCATCGGCATGTGAGAAGTATCTATAAACATGCTAAATGTCATGGTTTGGTAGTTTGTAATTCTTGTTCTACATCTTACCAAAGTTTAGAGATGTTCAGTTCTTACAGGTGCAGAAACACAACACCCTCCTGCAGTCATGATGCATTTATTGTAATGTTATGTTTTGTTTAAAATTAAGTATCATATTGAACTAATTATAATTTACTTTGTATTCCATAATTTGGTTATGAATTAGTATGAAAGGATTTAAAACAGATGAGCAAAATTCAACTTCACATTTTGTTAGCTAGTGTTAGGTAACCCTGGATATGAGTACTGTACACCCATTGTTATCCATGGCACTTCAGGGTTTGTGTGGTTGCATGTCTGGAATGGACTTCAGTTCCAGTGGGGTCACAAGGATGGCCAGATCAGCTTCAGGTGACTCAAGTCACAGCTGATTGCAGCTTGTTTATACTGGACTACTTATAGATTCACTCACGCATGTGTTAATTGCACAGCTTAAATAAAGTGAGAAGAGACTCATGGTCTCCAACATCACAGACTAAAAGAGAATCAGACACTCACGGTAATTACGAGAGACTCAATTCACAATCATGACACTAAACCTTATCTTTAATATTCTCTGTGTAATGTCATGGTTATGTAGCACAAATTTGACAGATAAAACAATGTTTAGGTAAATCAAGAAGTATATCCTATGTTATACATTTACTTGTGAACCTAATTTCTTTTCATAATGAGACATAGCTTCACCATGCTAATGTCACCATTAACTTGGCAGGAGAGTATTGATAGTAGTGTTATACAACTAATGTTAATAGCATAATGTAACATTACTCATATTGGTTACAACCATAACTAATGTTACAATAGTGCATAATATAGTGTTGTAATTATTAAACACCCACAAGCAAAGTCATACCTGTGAAAAGTTATTCTAGCAACTGTTGACTTTTATTCATTCACAGTGAAAAAGAACACCCTTACCAATATTGTGGTGCTGTAGACGGATGAACGAGAGACCAATGCCTATGTTTATATATCTATGGTTCACATGCTCAAGTTCACGTGATTACTTGATTTGCCAAGACTTAGGAGACTTAAGAAAAATCTTCCAACGTGATTTGACTGTTCTTATGGTTTGTTTTAAATATACAGTACATTATTATAATTTTAAGTATGAACTGTTTCTGGCAAATTAAATAGGTTAAATAGGATTGGATTAAGCAGAAAAAACATAAACACTCCCAGCAACAGTTACACATTAATACATGCTGTCTTTATTTCTCTACCTTGTTTTGCCCTTAAAGGGATTTGTCCAGGGAAAATTACTAGGTGGCTGATGGAGAGAACAGTTTGCTGTAAGCTTTCTCAGAGGACCCCAGAAGTGGTGGAGTTTCACATTCCTTTATAGTGCAATTAGAGGTAAAATGGGTTGCTTTCTGGGATCCACCTAATATGGTCAAGCTCATTTTCCTTGAAACAAACAATTTAGCAGCTCTTAAATGCAAGGCCCACTGGGGCCATCTGTCCGTGTGTGCGTCTGCCATGGCTAAATCAGACAAACTTCCTTCAAATACCCTTCAGATGGATGTGTCACTGATATCTACTATAATGCCTCTAAATGAGGCACGATGTTCCTATTACTGGGCTTCCTATTCCTCTTGGCTAATATGTGGTGTAGATTGCTATACGCTTCTGTTTGTGCAAGATTAAAACTTTCATGAATTGCCAAAGGAGCAGACCTTGAATAATAATTTCCAGTGTAACTTTTTTGTATTTGATTTATTATGTTACTGTAGCAACTGCATCAGTGCAGGCACAATCGAGTAATTAAACAGTCAGGTTGATTCAGCTAGGAGTTGATTCAGCTTTCGGATCTGGTAACAGTTCCTCACTAAATTTGGCAAAGAAGCACATTGGACAGAAAGAGGCTATTCCACTAACAGTGAACTTTGTAATGTGCCGGTTGATGAGGGTGGACATAAGTGCTTAAAATTGATGTGAACTTTATTGAGGGCAAACAAGGAATTTTTGTCAGATTTCCTAATGGGGGTCAGAACACAGCCAGACAAGGTAATCAAAAGCATCTGCAAAACATGAGTCAAATAAACAGCTATGGATCAAAACAAAAGTACAAAATTAGAATTTGGAAAACAAGGGTCAGAAATAAATGACTTCACAATGAGGCATACGTCGCCGTTGATGTGTGTACCATAGGCTCGCTTATAGTAAGTTTGTTTCTTGCCTTGCACCCATAGTCCATGTTCATGGTTCTTGTTTTCATGATTATGGTTGTTTTGTTTGTACTTTACACAATACATTTTCTGCAAATGGATCTGCCTCCACTACTACTTTCTGATAGCATAAGGATATGTTTTTTAAAGTCATTAGGTTTAAGATCATCTCCAGAATTCTGCAATATAATCATAAAGCTTGCTGCTTGGGAATTTGTAACAAATTTGCCAAACAAGATTACTCACCACTGAAGGTTTCAAATTAAACTTTCTCATAACATTTAAACACAGGATGCCATGTGATTATATTGTGCCATGAGAAGCCTGTTGCTTCATTGTCTTCAAAAGATTGGAAACTGCTGTAAGCAAGTGTGTACATATGGTAGACCAAACAGGCAATCAAATTGCAGCCTTCAGGATACTGAAGCTTGTTGCCAGATAAGTGAACAAAAGGTGCTCCATGAGCTGTGGGCGTAGTGTCAGAGGCTGAACTTTGGCTTTGACTGTAAACTCTGAGACTTTAAATTTGCATAATATACATAATTATATAAAAACCTGTCAAGGAAAAACAATCCAGAATGAAGCATACAGTTCTCTTAACACTGAGAAATATAATTATTTTAAGAAATAGAAGGGGGAAAAAATCGCACATCAGAGATAATTGAACCTAATTTTACAAAATTAATACTGTGAGAAGTGTGTTAGAAAGAAGAAAAAAAATTCTTTACACCCTATTATGATATGTTCTATTGAAACAAAGATATATCTTAAAGTATCATACATACGGTATTTTTCATTATTAGTACTTCATGTGCAGTAATGTAAATCGAGCAGCTATTCACCTTTCATTTTCCATGGAGCTTCACCAAGAGTTAATTAGTTATATCATACACTCTTTTATACATGAATGCAATTCCAATCAAAAAGTCGAGTGCACAGGGTGCCTTGTTTATAACTTAGCAATTTGCTTGCACAGTTCTTCAATGACAAGCGACATCAGGGCTCCTGTAACAACCATTCATTTTCACAGTGTGAAACTTTTTTTCCCTCTCTCAGGTTACACTGCATGCTTCTGTTCAAGTGTTGCATTTTCTGTACAGAAGTAAATAAATAAAGTGTAAAAGCAGTGCAATAATTGTTTTCCACATTTCATTAATAGATTCAATTTAGCTAATGAATAAAACATGACAGGACATGCTGTTAAGGGAAAATAATCAACAACTGTTAGATGTAATGCTTTACCACCACCCCCACATCTTTTTCTCTATCTTGAAATGAATATGAAATAAAATGCAGTCCTAAAGAGTTTCCCGTGTTGGAAAACTTTAGAAGTTTAAAAGTA
>JAQQZU010000039.1:7435909-7447467 GCA_030068025.1 Parauchenoglanis punctatus
TATCTTGAAATGAATATGAAATAAAATGCAGTCCTAAAGAGTTTCCCGTGTTGGAAAACTTTAGAAGTTTAAAAGTATGTCCTAATCTGGAAACTCCTTCCAAACATGTTACATGAAAGTCTTCTCATAGAAAATGTAATCATATCAACAATTACACACTTTTTAAAATATACTAACATAGAGTGATCACCATACCCATCGTATGTGGTTGCTATGGAAACACATAATAATGAGTGGATTAGTATACCTTTTGCAACTGGAACTACTGTCAGAGCTATTGATATAGAAAATGAATACTTTTATCACTTTCTGACCAATCAGAATTAAGCATACAGCTTCATTGTATATGTTATTTTATATGATTACAGTCATATTAACACATATATAATAAAGTGTTTGATCACATACAACCTTCTCCATGAACCATTACTCCATGATTTTATAAAATTATAAAATCATTATAAAATAAGAAATTAACTTAATTGCATTCATTTCTGATGCTCTGTCAAATGGCAAGGCATTTCGTTTAAAACTCTGCCAACAAGCAGTGAGTCATCAGATATATTTTAGATACTTCATAACCTTGTGACTCATAGTGGAGTTTGAAGCTCTAAATTTGGATTTCAATTGCTGCTGCTGGATCACGTTTCTGGCTCAAGTGTCTTGTATTCTGTACACTTTGTTCCATGATGAATACGATTCCACACAAATTCCTGGCATTCCACAGACATGTTCTGTTTTTCGCAGAACTTTTGTTAGCTCTCATGATGCAGAATGCATGCTCTGAGCTCTGGGAACAAGGGAAAAGATGATGAGTGAAAGACAGAGGCATAGTGTGAGTGAGAGTGAGAAAGTACTTCTGGTAAAGTTCTTTGAGAGACTGAGACATTTGCCTCATCAATAATGCATGGGAAATGGCTGAGGGGCTAGAGGGAGCATGTAGAGAAAGAGCAAAAGGGAGAAAAATGGAAGGGGAGGAACATGAAGTGATCTTGATGTTATTAATAGAAGGCTATTAATTAACCTAGCGATGTTAAATATAGTACAGGCCCAGAGCGCGGACAACGGGAGCATGGCGAACTCCAGAAAAGTGTCCAAAAGGGACCCGGAACATCTGCTGCTGTTGCCACCTGTGACCGATGAACGGATAGTGCGCTCTGCATGTCCATCACACACTCCCTAGTGTTCTGACCCTTTACTCAGACCAGGAACACCCAGACATGTCCTTTTATCACCTCTCTATGAGACTGAAAGAAAGGTGATAAAGAGAAGGTGGAGGGTTTTTAGTCCAGTTTTTTATTACCTATTAAGGCTAGCACATGCTTAGTCCACGAAGCCAACCTCTATATTTCCTATTTTAAACATCTGCTCTTGTGCATCACAGCTCAGCTGAACGCACTCGGAGAAAAGCACTATCTGCCCTCTTCCACATACACAACATTGCAGATGCCCGCGATTGATCAGTGCCACTCTGATTGATAGGAGAGAGGGGTAATGGTATCTCTCCCACCCAGAGAATGCAGCCAATTATGCTGTCTTGGACTTTCAGCCACAGATGGTTGTGGCTTCGAAATCACAATCTCTTAATGACAGGGTGAACGCTTTCGTGTTGTGCCATTTAGGAGCCATTTACAAGCAACTTTACTAAAAGACTAAAAAATAGGGCACAATGTTTTGAAAAAAAGATGAAAAAAAGATGAAAAAAAAAACCCACCCAAAAATACAAAAGCAAATCCATGTACAAAAAAAGAACATTATAAACATCCACTTTGCGCAATAAATTATATCAACTGCAGAGATGAGGATCTCAGCAGGGTTCTTTTCGAAATGGACAAAAACATCCAGAGGGCAATGAAACAGCTGGCTCCATGACTAAGTGATGTGTTTCTATCAATGCTCACTGACAAGCTCTGCTTTAAAACATAAGATGTGCAGGCGAGCTCTCATTCGGTAGTCAGAAAGCCTAATGCTACCTAAATGGAGTTCATTTCATCAGGTTGTGAAGCCCAAAAACTTTCCTGAGTCTACACTTTCCAAGCATGTTATCAGTTTTTTAGTCAGAAGAGACTGCACATTTATGCACTGACTACAAAAAAAAGGAGTAAAGCTGCTGACTGATAAGCAAACATTTTTCATATTTCATGTAATTTCTAGAGCCTTTTACTTTTTGCAGGGTGAATTGCAGTTGCAAAGAAAACATTGACTAACGGTTCTCTAACATGCTCCAAAAACAACAAATCCCCCCACAGGTCCACTGCCTCTACTGAAACTACATATATGTATGTGAATGTACAAATACAGTGCATAAGTCTTGAGCCACCTCTCATTTTTTTCATATTTTTCTTTCAAAGAGTCAGACTTTCTTGTATTTTTTTAATGTATTATTGAGGAATAATGCTCCAGACTCCCAGCATACCTCTATAAAAAAAAACACAATGGAAAACTATCAGTCATGGAGTCACTGTCATTCACAGCCTCCTCAAAGCCTCTACCTTAACATTACTGAAGCTGTGTGGGATCATCTTGAGGGAGAATGTAACAAAAGACAGCCAATGTCCAAAGAATAGCTTTACAGTGTCCTTCAAGAAGCCTGGAGAACTATTCCTGAAGACTACTTAAAGAAATTATAAGATAGCTTGCCTAAGAGAGTTCAGGCTGTGTTGAAGAATAATGGTGTTCATGCAAATATTGACTATAAAGCTCATAAAGCTCTTTGTGTTATATACTGTATTTACATGTGTGTTTGCATATGTTGCGACAAGTCACGGTACCTATTGTCTATTTTTCCTGGCAAAATATAAAGTAATGAGGGGTGAGGGGTGGCTCAAGACTTTTGCACAGTACTGTATGTTTAGTAGCTCTGTTCTAGCTGGGGGTGGAGCTAATGGTAGTGCAGGAAAATATGTCTATAGTGATGTTTCTTGTATTTTATTTTGCCAGTTCCCACCCACTAGCTAGCTCTTCCCTATCACTTCAAGTTCAAGTTCAAGTTCAAGTGGCTTTATTGTCATTTCAACCATATACATGTGGTACAGCGTACAGTGAAATGAGACAGCGTTTCTCCAGGACCAAGGTGCTACATACAAGACAACACAAAAGTACAAAAGGTGCACATGGCAACTACCAGCCAGAGCACACTCATAGAAAAGTGCTGTATACATGAGCTAACAGACTTTCACAATTAGCTAGTGTAACTCAGATTGACAGGCATGAGAGCAATGCCAGATGGCTGTGGCTTAGTCAAGCTTCAAACCCATAATCCCCTAACAATTGGATCCCACAAATCACAGTTTTCTGGGTTATTTTTAAAATTATAAATTTAGAAACGATTATAATTGTCACATTATCACAATTGTACTATTATCACAGAAAAACTTTTAAACTACTACAAAATACACTTTTAAATATACATTTTAATTTGCAGCATTTACCTAAATTCTCATCATGGAAAAAATGTTATAAAGCTCATTATTGTCATTTTAAGCTTTTGTTGTTATCTCGTATGTGTAAGTTTTTTTGTTTTTTTTACTTTAAAATCATGTTAAAAACGGTATTTTCTTTTTTTTATAGTATATACAATATTTGACTTGATTTTTTTCCACAGATCACTGCTTTTTAGTTTCTTACTGCTGTGAGGAGGCTCATTTGTGATCTCCTTAAACACTCAAACATTGTTTGCTGGCAAGAAGAACTTTCTGTCAAACTTCAAACTCCACATGTTTTATTCTGATTTCAAAGGGCCCAAATTTTAATTGTTTTACTGATTGTCAAATATCAGACTAGACATGCTGGACAAGTGGAAATGATAATCACAATATTTTATTGTGTGAATTTTGAACAATTTACCATATTGCTTCACTTTAGGCAAATTAGATGTCTTTAATTTCATGCTGGTTGGGCAAAGCATGTACAAATTGAATAAAAGATTATTTTATGCTGGGATTAGACTACACAAATTCAGCCTGATTTTAAGAAATGATGAACAGCCTTGTAGCATGACATAATTTAAGAACAGTGAATGGCTGTCTAGCACGCCAGAATGTTTTGTATTTTTTCGCCTAGTTTGACAATGCCATCAATGCGGTCCTTGATGTTCCTTCTGTATCCACGATTGACAATTTCTTGACCCTCCTCCCCAACGACATGCAAAGACATGAATGAGGTCAAACTTATAGTGGTGCCAGTCTCCTAACCAAGAAATGGCAAGAATTTATAATACTGTGATTGCCAAATGTGACATGATGAACATTGTGAAAGACAAAAATATTATGCCATCTGATCCTGGCATTAAGCTGTCAGAGTTTTCTTCTTTTTTAACACAACAGAGTCCCAGTTTTGCATTTGAATGATTGTCTTTCTCACTAACAGTTCACAAGACATACACTTGACTTCCCCACTCCAGTGGCAGGTATTTATACCTCAAAACCCCAATTTAGTATTAGTATGAGAGATGGAGGACATTGTGGACATTGTGATGCAAAGTAACTAAACAACTATAGGACTTTGCGATCTGTTGCATGGCCTCTGTGTTCGGACAGCATGTATAGAAGAAGTTACTGAGAGAAACATCTTCCCTCCTTACACAAAAGACACAGCTAAGCAGACATGTCTGGTGAGGACTGCAGCTCTCGTTGGCATGTAGTTGCCTGAAAAGGTGAACTACATTATTTATCAGCATGGTGCTGGGAGTGAAGGAACTGTATGAAAAGGAGAATCCTAGTAAAGGTAGCAGGAGGTGTGAAACAGGTGGCATTGTATGTGCATCTAGGTGAGTGAAAAAGCAGAAAACAAGAAATAATTTTTAGATTATGAGCAGGGATCATAAAAATATGTCCATATGGAAAAACAAGAGTGACAGAGAGAACAGAAAGGAAGAGAGGCTAAGAAAAGAAAAGAGAATGAACAGTAATTCATAATGCCGTGAGAATGAGAAATCAAGCATAGCTGCATTGGAGAGATACAGACTGTGGTCAGCTCCATCTCTCTCTAATTGCTTCTCACCTGCCGCTCTCTGTACAGGGCTGGCATGAAGTGCCTCATTATCCAACTCCACCTTTGGCAGGTCTTATTACAGCTCATCGGCCTGCCTTCTGTTTGGCCCGGCATGAACACTGAGTGATACAGCCATAAACCAGCTCTACCTCACCCCTTCTGCCATGTCCAACATGGAAATGACAGAAACCATGGCCACTTGTGCCCACCAAGATGCTTCACCTGACACAATAGTGTTTCAATACATGAACTCCACTGGAAGTGGGCAGGAAGCAGAAACTTAACAGAGTAGGGTAAGGCAACAAATCAAGACACTCATATAAAAACTGGGGAAGCAGAGGTTCAAGAAAAGTCAGAGCCATTGGTTTCAATCCAGATTGGACACCAAGAATGGTGTTAATGCCCCACTGCAGGGTGCTTTTACTTTTAGCCTGAGCTCTAATAGCCCTGTCACCATTTGCTGGCACGCAAGAGGAAACAAGCTCCCTGTCAAACCTCCAACTCCTACACTTTTTAATGATTTCAGAAGTCAATCTGTTCTGTCGCTGCTCACAGCAGGCTTATATTTCCATTTCTTCACTCAAGGATATATGTGATACAGCTGGACAATTCGAAATGATGACTATTTGAAATCAACTCAATGTATGAATTTCATTTGCACCATATAGTTGCAAATAAACTGTCTGCTGGGTGAGAAAAAAGCATGTTGGAGATTAACAAAGAATTATTTGAAGCTCTTGTCAGAATTTTCTGTTTTGAACACCCTCTCAGGTAACAACTGTGGTCCTTATGGTCCTATTATACACTCAAATGATGTTCTTCTACAATTGTTCTTATCTAACTGTACAGAAAAATGTAACCTTCAGGGCATTTACTTTTAGCTACAGGTTCTAAAGCTCCTGTCCTTCCTTTTACCAACACTGCATTTGCTTTGAGAATTGTGCTGCATTGTAGAAACCCAGAGAGACCTTGTCAGACAAAAGAAATGGTAAAAATGAATGTCAGTACAAGACAGCGCAGGAAATATATCTTTCTTTCATGTGATCAATTTGCCAGAAGCATGCAAAAAAAAAACAAAAAAAACCAAAATGGTACCAAATGATGAACTCTCAAAGGAAATCCCAATTTGGGATCTAGTATTGACAAGATTTAATTGACAATGTTAAAACACTAATGAGTCAACTTCATTGTCATCAGGAAATCTGTCATCCACTAAAATCCCACAACCATTCACAAAGAGGCAAGGAGTTCAATAAAAATATCCTAAAATAATCCCTAAATCCATACAACACCACATGATGGCATTGTTGATAGTCTGCAAAAGGGTAATCGGCCAATTAATACAGCAACTCATAAACTCTACTCAGTAATCTCACCCTCTGCTTAGTCATTATAAATTTTGCCAATTAGTGCTTTGCCAAAAGAAATGCATATTTATGTGTAGGTTTATAAAGTATAATTTTTTTTATTATGACGATAAAAGTACATACTTTTAGTGTTAACAATTTGTACATACTTTATAAAATATGTGGTACCCATTGAATAATACTACTTATAATGTACTAAAAAAATAATTTAAATGATTTTAAACTGAGCAATTCTTTCAAAATAATGCACTTAAGAGACATGGCAATTAAATATACTTTTATTAAAGCATGCCTCAATATGTTAAGAAATTCCTTATTTCAATTATTGATCCATCCATCCATCCATCCATTATCATTAAAGCTTATCTGTCAGGGTTTTGATGTCTTCAGTATTGTTCTACAATGTAGAAAACAGCCAAAATAAACTAAAATCTATGAATAAGATAAATGTTTGACTAGTACTGTATTTTACTATGATGTAAAATATATTACTTGAAAAAAAAAAAAAAAACACAGAAAACTGTGTTTTAGGTGTATTTCCAGAAAGTAAAGATAATAAAAAAAATTTGCATTTAATATTTTTACATATATGAAATATACCATTTGTGCACTTAGTTGTGCTTTGTTTTTACAACCACTGCATAATTTAAAAAGAATCAAAACAAACAATAAAAAAACATATGTGTTTATACATAATAGATGTTCTAAAATATTTTTATAATTATTGTGCCATCTTGCCATAATTCAACATGTTGGCAATGTCATCTAAAGAGTGCATTGTCCCTTTTACAGCAGAGGGTTGTGGGAGCCATGCTGACACTGTGGGAGCCACATACTATCCATAAAAAGGTTTGAGAACTGCTGCCCTAGTGCAAAAGAGATTAATTTAATGTCCCTGCTCCAATCTCTGAGGAGAATCATTACTTATGCATTTTGCCAATGTCTGATTTTAGAGAATGCATAAGCATACTAAAGAATGATTGAGGCCTGCAATTCCTCATGTTGATTCTATAAAATGACTGTAATTATTTTGATGATAGTTTTACTTCACACAACCTTGCACCCCAAAGTGGTCATTGAATTGGTCCCTGGTGGACGATTCCAGACTACTTTGTGGAATGCAAGTGAGGTCGATGAAATTGCAATGTTGGTGTGACTACGATAGTGCTCTCACACACTGATTGGAGAGTGTCTATGTTTGCAATCAATAGCTTGTAGTTGAAACCAAAAGTAGGAGAGAGGGGCTCAGCAGAAATCTATAAAAAAAAAGCTACGTCTTACCAGAGCAGAGTAATTTACAGAGCGATTACTGGCTCTGTTGCCATACTGACACAAAGTTCAGTAAAGTTAGTGATTAAATGACATGTGGCAACAATACATTACTAAAGGATTTTTTTTACATATAGACTAATAGGTAGATCAGCATTTAGTGGTGTTTTTCTGATTTCCCTGTTTGGGTGTTTGTGAGACTTATCATACCTTATTTTCAACAGTCAGCATTTATAGACAGTTAAATATAAACCTTAGTTATAAATATTTTTAGATATGAAATTTATCTCATTTCCATGCTGCATGCTTCACTGGATTCAAGATGTTGATCCAGGTCATGGCACCAACGTGGTGGCTCTCGAACCTAGGACATAACAAAAGCTGTACCACTTTACAAGCACGTACACTTGCTTTATCAGCAGTATGTAAAAGATTTCTTGCTTGTCGCAAAACAAGCATTCTTTAGCATGTCAAAAAGAGTTCACAGGTGATTTGCTATTCGCTGCAATACTAACCGTATGAAATATTTATTTGCTTTTGATAAACTCAGGTGCTCCTGCATTTGAAACCCTCTTGAAAACAGTATACAGTAAACGTGCAACTCATTTTTAGATATTTCTGTCAGATTTCTGGTACACAGACTGGTACTACTCTGAAGATCAGGGCATCTTGAGATGCCTCAGGCTCATTCAGATAAATGCTTTTTTTAATATTTTATTTTTTATTTATATGTGTCAATCATTTTCCCGCCAATGTTGTCTGAGTGAAATGTCTCCTGAGATATTGAATCCCCTAAAGTATTACATTTTGGTAGCAATCATTACAATTATTGACAGTGATTGCTGCTTGGAATAATGACTGTGAGGGCTGAGATAAATTTTTACCATCAATCAATCACTTGCCATTGCTATTTTGAAATTATTATGGTTGAACCTTATAGTACAAAGTCTCTTTGTATAGATATAGGCAGAACACTAGTCATAGTCATGCATTGTCATTCGTATGCTCCTTTGTTCAAATCGAGACAAAAAATTATAGTTATTTATAGTTATAGTTATTTGTACATTCGATGATTTGGCGATGATTTGGGCTTGTTTTTTTTAGGATCTCCTCCAAAGGTATTTTGAAAGAAAATCTTAATGTAAAAAGAATTGGATTATTGAGAATGTAATCCATGTTGTTCATATTTCACATGCACTATTGTATTTTATGTTTGTCTTCTCAATCACTGCTGGTGATAAGGATTTGACAAGATAAAAACAACAACCAAAAAATTCACTTCAAACTATTTTTTTAACAGCGAGTAACAGCTATATTGATAGGGTTTTCTATTTTCATTAATTAAAAGACACTTCACATCTTAAAATAATCATGGTCAGTTGAGGGGTTCTTGACATAATATGAATTACTACAGTTGAGGAATAGGGCTATTTACTGTATACCAACATTATCTCAACACTACACAACTGATGATCTTAAACTCATTAAGAAGGCAAGAAATTCCACTATATAACTCATGACAAAGCACACCGGTTAATTGAAAACCGTTCCAGGTGACTACCTAAGGAAGTTGGTTAAAATAATGCCAATAATATACAAAGCTGTCATCATTTATACAAGCCATACCTAGTTATTGAAATTCTTCTTACAAGACTTCTGGTAGCAATGTATTTGAAGGAAGCCTATATTTACAGCCTTTGGCAGACATCCTTAGCCACAATGACTTACATTTTTATCCTATTTATCCAATTGAGCAGCTGAAGGTTAACAGCTTGCTCAAGGGCCCAGCAGAGACAGAATGATGGTGCTGGAATGTGAACTCACGATCTTCTGATCAGAAGTCCAATGTCTTAACCACTGAGCTTACCAACACCCATTGCCTTTTTTCACCAAATTCATAAATATTTTATAAAGCAACACTAAACAATTTATTAAAGGCTTATTTTAAAATATGTAAGATGACATTGGAGGTTTCAGGAAACCACATTTTTACACAGAAAAGAGAACAATCAGCCATCAATTATAATTCTGAGTTGACTGACTGAGATAATGGGTTGTTGTATTCGTTCTGCATTTTTTTTTTATCTATATCTTGAAAGTTAATAGCTTGTTTTTACTAATAGCACATTCATGACACATTGACAATGTTGTCTAAGGTACACATAATGCTTCACAGATATATATATATATATATATATATAAATTTGAGTAAGACTTCAGTTTTGAGGACATTAAAATCATTCTGGCATGCGGCCTTGCATCAATAAGATGAAGCTGTATTGAAATGGAGCTAAGAAGTAGATAGTGTATGTGCACATAAGGTCCATGTGATAAGATGGACACATTTTTGCAATTAATGTATTACCTATCTATTTCTAATAGGAGGATGTAATTAAATGTTCAGTCCATTTGTATTAAAATGACTATGGAGCCCCATATCAATTATAGCTTCTTACTTTTGAAGCCCATATACTAGCCATGTGAATAATTTTAATGCCCACAACCTAAAGTGCTTTTCAAATTTACACTTATAACACTCTTATATGTCCTTTATATAAGTTTAATAAAGTGCTGTTTTTACAAACAAGCTAATAAACTTGTAAGACATGGATAACACTGTATCTCAATCAGTCAACCCATAATGATAATGGATGAATGATAATGATGGATAATCATGGTTTTTGTTCTTTGGAGCAGGTAAAACCTCCAATACATTTTTTTTTCACATAAGCCTTACATATATTCTCCAGCATTACTATATAAACTATATATGCAATACTTATGAATGTGCTATAAATGCATTATGTAGATACCTGTCAAATAAAGTAGTATCAAACTTACTCATGATAAGACGTTATCTGCATGGTCACTGCAGGTGAAGCTGACTTTTATCAAAACCAGTAAAAAAAAAAAAAAAGCTCAATTCAAAAGCTGATGCAAGCCATTACCTTCTATTACACCTCCAGCTACAGACAGCATATTTTCATTACCAGAACTGTTCCAGTGATTGATCTGTCACGACTTAGACTGTTGAAGAAAACTCTTATTGCACTTTAGTAAACAAACACTGCCTGTATCATCTGTGCGAACCTTACTTTAGCTGAATTAGTCACTCAGGTGGCAGAGAGATGTGACATGCCAGCCCACAGTGAATTTTAGAAAATGACCGATGTTCTTCTGCACAATTTGGGCAGTTCATCTCACATCTTCATTCAAAGCACTCGATTTATTTTAGTAACTCGCAGAGAGACAGCATGGTAGACACAAGAAGCAGTGCATTTCAAAATCTGTCAATTATCAGCAAACTTTTCACCATAAATAAAAGAATGCGAATCACAGCAGGGAGTAGGATATTTGTGGCTTTCCCAAAGGAGCATTTCAATTTGAGATAATGTCACTGCAGGTCCTATATTATTTCTCACAAGGCAATATTGTAAAATGTATACTTTAATCAAGTCTTATAAACCTTATAAACAAACAATCAAATGCGAATCAGGAAAGACATTTTCAAGGCTATGCCGTGTTTCTGTGTCTTTTTTCACTAGTATATATAAAAAGCACTAACTAATAAGAAGAATTAAAATAGTTCCTCTTCATTAGATGAATCTTAGAATTTTAAATTTATTCCGTAAAGCCTTAGCTAGTATTATTGAATGAATTATATTTAAAAACAACCTTTTTTTTCTCTCGCAAAGAAGTAATTCATTTAGAGTAGTTAATGAGTCAAACCAATATTTTGCAAATTATATTTCCCACTCCCCTTTGTCTTTAAAACTGCATAAAATTGCATCAGATTCACATCATGCAGTCTTAAAGGCAAATCTAATTCTAAGCATCTCATATAACAGCAGCTTGCCACTGTTCATCAGGACACATGTTTGTTAACTTTGCTTAATAATACACTGGGTTATATACCTACAGATGTATTAC